>VTPW01000022.1:1293352-1940028 GCA_017499575.1 Sanguinoderma rugosum
GCGGGGCGCGCCGGCGGTACGCTCGCTTCGAAGTGCTATGGCATGGGTGTTTATGCATATGCATTATGGATCAAATATACCTTACTTACGCAGAAAGAGACACACCTTTTTATGCATGCCCATAGCTAGTGGGTTACTACCGGTTGTTCAGAGCGCGGCGCCAGCGCCGTCACGGCTTGAGCCACCTCCAAGCCCTTTCTGGCCCAAAAACCAGCCAAAAGGTCCCTATTTTTTTTGAAAACATTCAGTACTTCAAGAAACACAAAAAGACGCGATGGAAACCAGAAACCCGCCAAAAACATGGGGAGAGTCACCCAATCTTGCCCGATTACTGTTTGACGCATGGTGCCTTTTAGAGAATGTATGCGAGCTACGCTCGCAATCACGGTATCGTGAAGGCACGTGACCTCAAGATAACAAAAACTTTGAGTGTGATGATCAGAGTTCTTTCCTTCCCAATTCACGGACGTCGCCATGACCAAGTACATTGTTGTGAGCGGAGGAGTTGTCAGCGGGATTGGGAAGGGAGTCATTGGTGCGCACAGACCGCTCACCTCTTATCCAGACAAACCTCCAAGACTATTTTCCTCTCTCGAATAGCCTCATCTACCGGGTTGCTTCTGAAAACCACTGGCCTAAAGGTTACCTCCATCAAAATCGATCCGTACATGAACATTGACGCGGGAACGATGCGTCCTACTGAGCATGGCGAAGTGTACGTTCTCAACGACGGTGGTGAAGTCGATCTCGATCTAGGCAACTACGAACGATACCTCAATGTCACCCTATCTCGCGACAACAACATTACGACTGGCAAGATATACTCAGAAGTAATCGAGAAAGAGCGAAAAGGCGCGTACTTAGGGAGAACAGTACAAATTGTCCCGCATGTCACCACTGAGATCCAAGATTGGATCGAACGAGTCGCCAAAGTGCCCGTGGACGAGACGGGATTGCCCCCTGACGTGTGTATCGTCGAGCTGGGAGGAACGGTTGGCGATATCGAAAGCGCACCCTTCGTCGAGGCCATGAGACAATTTCAATTCAGAGTCGGCCACGACAATTTTGCTTTGATTCACGTCTCACTCGTACCGGACATGCATGGCGAGCAGAAAACGAAGCCCACGCAAACGACTGTTCATTCCCTGAGAGGCCTGGGGCTTCTACCTGATCTTGTGCGCGATATATGGAGTGCTTTTTATGTGTTCGATCTAACGGGCTTTGCAGATCGCGTGTCGTCTCCTGGTCCCTCAACCCCTTTCTCCTGCGACTAAGGACAAGATTAGCATGTTCTGTCACGTCACTTCGAAGCAAGTCTTTGGTGTACACGACGTGTCTTCCGTGTATCACGTCCCTTTGCTCCTCGAGTCCCAAGGAATCATCGAGTACCTCACCCATCGCCTCAAGCTCGATGACATCCACATCACGGATGAGATGCTTGAGAACGGGAGGTGCCTTGGTGTCAGGTGGAAGGAAATGACTTCTGCGTGAGCACCCACGTCCCTAATTGCCCCTTCTTCATGATTAATTTTCGCGTCGCAACCATCTAGCCAGGAGCGTTTATTCGACACTGTTCGAATCGCTCTTGTAGGCAAGTACACGGACTTGAAAGATTCATATATGAGCGTAATCAAGGCTCTCGAGCACTCTGCGTTCAGAGTACATCGGAAATTGACTATCGATGTAAGCATCTTGGTCCGTTGAACATCCTCGCTCTCCTCTAATTGATATATAGTGGGTGGAGTCTTCTGATTTGGAGCCCGAGACACAAGAGACCAACCCTAAACAGTATCATGACGCGTGGAGAGCAGTAGTTGGTGCTGGGTGAGTGTATTTATATATTCAACTATTGACCTCAACCGCTCATCCACGCAGCGGCATTCTCGTTCCAGGCGGATTCGGTACTCGCGGAACAGAAGGCATGATGTTGGCCATCAAATACGCTCGAGAACAGAAGATCCCCTTCCTCGGTATTTGCCTGGGTTTCCAACTTGCAGTCGTAGAGTGGGCGAGGAATGTTTTGAACTTACAAGGTAGGCATTATGGCAGTTCTGTCTGGCCCTCGTCCTAAATACTCCCTGTCGACGTCCTCTCCTTTAGGTGCCACTTCGTCTGAGTTCGTACCGACAGCGGAGCACCCCGTCATCGTTTTCATGCCCGAAATCTCCAAAACCCACATGGGTGGGACGATGCGTCTAGGCCTGCGACCAACCATCTTCCAGGATGGCTCCGAATATCACGCTCCCCCTACTCCTTCTACCCCTTCGCCCTCATCCTCCACCTCCTCGCTCACATCCCCTCGTTTCTCCACGTCAAAACCACCGGTTCCCTCGATCCCCGTGAAGCCATACTCCAAGACACGGCGGCTGTATGGTGGCAAGGCAACTATCTGGGAACGCCATCGCCATCGATATGAAGTGAACCCCAAGTATGTCGCGCAGCTGGAGAGCGTGCCCAACGGGATCAGGTTCACAGGTAAGGATGAAAAGGGGGAGCGAATGCAAGTTATGGAGTTGTTTGGTAAGAATATTCATGATGACGCTATGTACTGTTATTAATATGCATTGTAGATCATCCTTACTTCGTTGGTCTTCAGGCTCATCCGGAATTCTGCACCCGTCCACTAAACCCATCTCCACCCTTCCTTGGTTTTATCGCTGCCGCGTGTGGACAGGATGTTCTAGAGGCTGAGATGGAACGACAGGAGACGACATTCAAGCCCCCTCACCCAGCGCATGCCATGGTCAGCGAGACGCAACTCCGAGAAGGATCGAACGAACACGCTGTCGACGGTCGCGGCGAGATGTAAAAAATATACAAAAAGGTTCAGATTTCGGTGTATTGCAGAGACCTTCGTCTAAATATAGATTCGCCTGTGCGATCATGTAATTCGCTTGGTAGACATCCGTCGATTTTGGGTTAGAACAAGAACAAAAGTCTCACATACATATAGGGCGTTACAAGTCATTAGCAATGCGAACGATGTATCTACAACATAAATGTCTGGTATACAAGGAGGGTGAGCACCCGATGCAATATTATTTTTCTTCGATATGAAGCCCTCTCTTACGCCCAATTGTCGATAAGTGAGTCCCGCATCTCTCCTATCACTGCGCCAGAATCGTGACCTTGCAGTTCTAGGGTGGCGTTATAGGCATGAGGATGAAGAGAGGGGGAGAGAACGTACTGAAGGTAGCTTCGATCACACTGATCTCTGTCGCTGTGGTCTCCAGACCAGTGAATGCGCACCAATCGTTGACTACGAGGCCAGCACCGATAACATCAGATCCACGGTTGACTGTCCCGGCCTTTGATCGCAATTGTTACACGGCAGGATATATTCACGAACACGGTAGACTCACGACCAAAGGGATCTGGAGCAAACTGCTCAATTCATCCTGATCCTGGACACTCGTCTTGGGGTGCACCAGACCACCCTGATTTGTGATCGCACAGTAACTGCCCACCAGGACGTTATCAGCCACGGTTTGTCGGAAGACCTCGACCTTCAAGACATCGGCGATGATTTCCTCTGTCTCACGATCGACGTCAGGATGGACGAGCGCAACATGGTCGTTGCAAGCGATCACGTTGCCGAGAGCGGATAAACGCTCCTCCACCCGCTGGATCGCAACAGCGTCTGGTAAGGAATTTCGAAGGTGCTGGAGTTCTTGATCGGTCGTTGAAGATGGCACGAGAAGTCCGTGGCGGTTCCCTGTTCACCCCATCAACATGAATCGCGATCCCCGATCGAGAAAGTATTCACCTGCTGTCAAACGTCCGATAATTCTTGTGCCACCGATGCTCGTGTGTACGATAGGGATGACATCTCCAAGCTCGCTCTCGAAAGCGGAGTAGAAGTTAGTGCTGCCTTGGATTGCGGCCAAGCAGTACGAGTTGGTGAGTTTAGCGAATACACCGATGTCGCTGCTGTTTTCGAATTGGAGACCTAAGGAGAGTAAAGATCAGATCCAGGAATGCGCATGCGATAAGGAATTTCTCATACGGGTGGCCATGATGGGGGGGATTAAATTAAAAGTGGTAGTAGACTAGAAGAGGCGAAAGAGCTGGTCGGGAGCAAAAGTTAAGGCCTGCGAGAGGCCTGCGGAAGAATCTGCGGTGAGCTGGTAGAGTGTTAGGAGAACTCGATCAAATTTATATCCAAGTTTTTGGACGGCACCGAACAAGCGCCCGTGGTTGCTTCCGTCGCGTCCGACGGTGAAGTGACTCTTTCTGTATCACCATGATCCCGTCCCTCAAACAAGTCGCAACCGCACTGCCAGCATGCCGGAGACGGCTTCTTGGAAAACAATGGCACAGAATGACTCGGAATCAGAGTTCGTTCTCGAACACCGCTCCGACGGTGGTGGAAAAGGCCATACTGGATAGTATCAAGGTACATGGCGTGTTCTCTGACTGGGGAGCGTGTTCCTGACATGTTTCGGGGAGGCCATGGGACCACTGCCAGTTGCGACATACATGCAGCAATGCCTTTCGCATCCCACACATGGATATTACATGAATCCGTCTAATCCTGTATTCGGCGCGAGGGGTGACTTTATTACGAGCCCAGAGATCAGTCAAGTCTTTGGCGAAGTGCGTATTTTCTTGTTACCTTGATGGCTACTTGACGACCTGTTTAGTGCAATTAGCTTATTGCCATTTGGTTCCTCGGCCAGTGGGCAGCTGCTGGCCAACCGTCGTCCATTCGACTGGTTGAGTTGGGGCCAGGGAGGGGGACACTCATGGCCGACATACTGCGTGTAATATCGAAGATTCCGTCGGCCAAGGCCGTCCAACGGAAGTCGGTACAGCTGGTGGAAACAAGCCCAGCAATGCGCCGAGCCCAAGAAAACACACTTGAGAAGTTCGCTGACGAACACGGATGGGAGTTGCAATGGAATAACTCCATTGAAGACATCCCACCAGAAACAGAGGACTACACCATTCTCGTCGCACACGAGTTCTTCGACGCGTTGCCTATCCACATAGTGGAGAAGACCCAGAAAGGCTGGCAAGAATTGCTTGTCGCTTCGGCCTCGGACGGGAACTCATCTATTGCTCCTTCACCTCGTCTCAAGGCAGTGCTTTCGCCCGAACCGTCGCCCGTCTCTAGCCTTCTAGGCATGTCCTCTCAGCGATTTTTGAAACTACCTATTGGCACGCGAATCGAAGTCTCCCCTTCATCGTTCAAAATCTCCAGAAGGATCGGCGAACTAATAGCTGGCTCCTCTGCCGGAGGGAGCGCGCTGGTGATCGATTATGGTGGGGATAAAGTGTTCAATAATTCGTTCCGTGTATGTTTCGACTATTGCCCGGTCACCGTTTACTTTGCCTCATCTTCTGCGACAGGCCTTCAAGGATCACAAAATTGTGGATATATTCCATCGTCCAGGGGAATGCGATTTGACTAGCAACGTTGACTTTGCATACCTCAAGGAGTCCTTCTCTGATATCGGCAAGTCAATCTACTTCAACGTATAAAGCATCGTCTCACCTGGACTACTAGCCGTGCCTCATGGGCCTATGTCACAAGCCAACTTCCTTAAAGGAATGGGAATCGATATGCGAGTGGACGCGCTTGTCAAGGCAGCACCTACAGAGGAACGACAGAAGGTCATACGCGACGCTGCGTTGCGGCTCGCCGATCCGGTAGGAATGGGTAAAGAGTATCAAGTCCTGGGCATCACCAGCAAACCCACATCAGAAGATGGAAACCCGGAAGTGTGGCCATTTGTAGCAAGCCCTCCATAGCTGTCAACACCCCTCCATTTGTGGGCCAGATCATATACTACTGTCGTTCAGACAAAGCAACTCATGCTGTACAGCTGTTGACAAGACGGCGTTTTTACTGTGTCCATGGTCAGGGCTGGATGGCTTGTTCCATTTCTGGGAAGTCGTTTGATCGTTTGAACTCTGGTAAGCCTTTTGGGAGCCCATATAGTCGCGAACGTCCGCTTCATCAAGCTTTCGATCCCCCACGTCCATAAACTTGGTGTTCGCTGTTCACTTGCTCCTCCCTCGATGATTGCGCGACCTCTTTGACGCACTGCTACGTTGTCACGTCACGATACAAAGCTGCGCCTCCATTCCTCGGGTGACTGTGACTTTCAGGCAGCTACTTCTCTCATTGTCCTTGCGTGGCTGCCCACAGACTGGATGGACCATCACCATATATAGATACTTTCAATATGCGTGGTTCTCAAGTCACGATATCGCGTCGCGTCGCTATAAAAGAGACGCGTCCATCAACTCGCGGTTCTCCTTACCCATATCTCTATCCCGCTATAAACCTACTTGACCTCTCCCCCTCCCTGCAGAACAGCGCATTTTCTTCGAATTTCCGCGCAAGATACCGTCAACGAGAGAAATCTGCACGTTCCCGTATCATCTCGCACGATGAGCTCACCTCTTTCTTCTCTTTCTTTAGAAATGGCGACCTTCGTGGAGCAAGCTCAGACGACGCGTTCTCAGGACACGCTCCCGATGTATACCTCCGATGTCTTGCCTCCTTATACCCCGCGTGCTCTAGATACCCTTCAAGAACGAGAACGACCGCTAGTTCGCAACGATTTCGTGGACCCAGCTGCCTCAGCCGTTCCTCCCAGTAATAACGCCAACCGTACGTACATCTGCTGCCGCGTCTCTTAGTTCAGGTTAGCTCACATCCCCTCCCTCGGCGTCAGGCCAGCCTGTCCCGGAAGTCCCCCTTCCACACAGGGCGACCGTCGCGACCTTTCTGTTTCGCTCGCGCAAGGAGATCGTGATTGCCCTGGTGGTCCTCACATTTATTGCCGTTGGAATTTACGTCGGTTACAAGCAGAAGTCCCAGGCGACACAAGTCTAGTGTTCGCCTCCCAAGATCTCATGGATGACTCTTACGACATTTTTCTCCCTATTTTATTTTGGAGCACACTCTGTAACATCAGACTATGTGGTTTTTATCTGGGTCATTTTCTTTTTGGAAATTATATATATTATCTTGGGAACTGGGCGGATTCGTAGTGTGAGTGTGGAATCTGGGAACTTGAACGTAAGGATCGGGCGCCAATATTCGCTGCCTTGCTGGTGGCCGCCAACTTCAGTCCCAGGCTCCTTGAGTCATAATCCTTGCGTACCACCATGTCCTCCATGAAGGCATACCTCGCCGAGAAATACATGTCTGGCCCAAAGGCCGACGCCATATTAGCTCGCACGGGGACCAAGAAGAAGAAACGCAGCAAAGCCGCTACCAGTACCGCGCCGGGATCGGGCGCTATTGTTCGAGACGATGATGCCGGGTGGGGGGATGAAGGTGCTAAGGAAGAAGCAGAGGATGTAACAGAGGCTGTGGTTGCGTCGGACAGAGGGTTCAAGAAGAGAAAGACTGAGCTGGCTGCAGAGGGTGGAGGTTGGGCAACTATTGAGGGTGGTATGCGCGAGGCCACCCCTCCCCCCGCTGCCGATGAGCAACCCATGGTCGTCGACGAGCCTGCCGCTCCGTTCACCGGTGGACTCGTCTCCGCTAAACAGCTGAAGAAAGCAATGGGCGCGAAGAAGAAGGATACTCAAGCTACGCAAGAAGAAATTGCAGCTGCACAAGAAACTGTGTACCGTGATGCTACTGGAAAGAAGATAGATACGAAAGCGGAACGGGCTGAGGCAGCGAGGCTGAAGCGAGAGAGGGAGGAACGGGAAGCAAAGAAGATGGAGTGGGGCAAAGGTCTCGTTCAAAGGGACGAGCAGGAGAAGCGGAGGAAGGAGCTGGAAAACCAACGGGGCAAGGAGTTTGCTCGATACGCGGATGATAAAGACTTGAATGAGGAACTCAAGTCGAAGGAACTATGGAATGATCCCGCCGCTGCCTTCATGACAGTACGCCCTCCATCGTCCTCTCTCGGACCCCTACTAACTCAGGTCTTCCACAGAAAAAACGAACCAAGGGACCACGGAAACCGGAGTACACAGGTCCTTTGCCAGCACCGAATAGGTTTGGTATCAAACCTGGTTATAGGTGGGACGGCGTTGGTGAGTCTCACATGAATGAATTATCGTCGTAACGAACACTAATATCACTTCATAGATCGGAGTAATGGATTCGAGAAGAAATTCTTCCAGACCCAGAATTCGCGGAAGCGACAAGGGCAGGAAAGCCATCAATGGAGTGTAGAGGATATGTGATTTTACCTTCCCTGGTATCATGCATGCTGCATCGAGCTCTGGTTTCGGGTGCGCGCTCCCTTGGACGCCTATCTGCTTCCACCCTCCTGGAGTGTCACTCCTGTCATCCGCCTCTTGGTGACACGAATCAACACATTTCGTATAAACCGTCATCCCGATGGTGAACTGTCCAGAGCCCTCGAACGTTTGTTCCAGCACCTCGGGATTACGACGCGCGCCTTGAAGGAAGAGGGAATAGCAGGCTGGGCCATGTGATATGTATGTCAGACAAAATTAAATCCCAGTATGATTTGTCTTTCTGGCATTATAGTGTGCTAATGGCTGTATCTATAACGTTGTAAACAATCAGATTCAGAGTTGTTCCCCCATCTACCTCCCGTAGTCCAACTCTTATCGCAGCTTGCTATACGGTGGTTGAAGCATCTCACCTTCGTGACAATTCCATTGCGGAATACACCTGATACCAACGGAGCTCTTGGCACGCATGGCGCTGGCGTACCTTGCGAGTCTCAGTGATATTGGGCAGTAAGCATCAGCATAGTACGCCCGCCTCTCCGCCTCATCCCACAGCTCACGTCTTTTCGCTCCTCGCGGTTTGCCCTATCGTGCCTTGCTTCTCATGCATTCGGCAAATGACAACCCCAGCGTTTATCATGACTTTCCTTGTCGCCAGAATGTATTTAATGGGGTCGCCACGCAGAGTGGTTCGTCGTACCTAACCTTCAAGCATCATGAAGTGGTCCACCTTGTCGATCTTTGTCGCTGCCAGCGTTGTCTCCGCCCAGACCTACAAGAGGCTCGGGACATGTCCTAGCTTGGGTTGTATCTTCCCACCTGATCAGACAGACTTCTATGCTGGAGCGTACTTCGACATCCGCCTAGAGGTTCACTCTCCCGTCAATGGGACTGAAGCTTTCAAGAATGGCGAGATCGACAAGGACTTCACGTTATGCATCCAAAAGGGTGACGGTCCTTGTGAAGATGTCACAAAATTCTTCACTGTAGAAGACTCAAAACTTGATACCTGGACTTTCTCGTAAGTTTCATTATGAAACGCGAAATGCCGTAATCGCAACTGAAGCCTTCGTATAGGTATTATGAGGATCTCTTTGCCCGGGATGCGGGCTCGGCCTCAGTTGTAAACGTCGCGTCAAAGGGATATCGCGCTGTGCGTTCAGTCTCAACTCTCATGAGCCCCATTCTGACATATAATTCGCCTTAGCTTGCTCTCGACGAGGTGACATTAAATCAACCTCCAACCAAGGATAGAACTCATGCTTTCCTTCTAGCCCGGTATGTACACCGCGCGGCTCAAGTACCATCAAACCATGGAAACGGTCGCTCACTGGCTTGTTCGTGAGCCCGCCCCCGAAAGGAAGGCAAAGAACGCCATCATCTTCATTGGTGACGGTGGGTAGATATGCCCACCTGCTGAAAGCTTTCGCTCAATCTCTACATTTTCAGGCATGACCCAACCCATGATCACGGCCGCTCGCATGATCGCTCACAAGTCTATCAATGGTCGCTATCAATCCCTCATGCAAATGGACCAGATGGAACACCTCGGGCAGTACGTTTAATGTTTACTGCTTCCCATTATCACAGATCGACATCTAACAAATGTCTTTTATAACAGTCAAATGACGCACTCCATTGACTCTTACATTACTGATTCTGCTAACTCCGCTTCTGCTCTCTTCACTGGGCACAAGACCACGTCAGGTGCCCTTAACGTCTACGTCGACAGCGTGAGTTACTTCCGGTATCTGTGCGTTCTGGCAATTGCTCACTCGCACATTTCTCAGAGCCGCGATTCGTTCGACGACCCGAAATATGAGACCGTTGCTGAGCTCTTCCGACGCAAGCGTGGTGGCGCCTTTGGCATTGTCACGACTGCTGACGTAGTCGATGCTACCCCTGGTACGCTGCATCCTCCTTCATCTATCGATGCCAAATGCTTAACGCAGAACACCCCCGACAGCTGCTATGTGCGCGCATACACGTGAACGTGAGTTCTCCCTATCACTCGAGTTCCCGGAGTGTCGATCAATGATGTTCATATAGGTGGCGAGTCCGCTGGTATTGTTTACACATTCTTGAACGGGGCATCTGGTGATACTGGCCTCAACTCAACGCTCGCTTGGCCCACAAGTTGCGAGCAGCCCGATGTCATCTTCGGGTATGTGCAACATCTCACAATTATACGACACCCCCATGTCTGACAACTTATACAGTGGTGGCGCTCAAGCATTCCTCCCCGGTCCCGATTCTCCTAACGGCACTGATTTCTATCAGGCATTTGCGAAGGAAGGGTACAATATCATCCACAATAATACTCAGATGCAAGGGGTCGATATCGAAAAGAAGACACTCGGAATCTTCTCCAGTGAGTCGATGTTTAGCCTTCGTCCTGAACTCCAATTCAGGGTGCTGATGTGTTTCCTCTAGAGGGTATCATGTACGTCTTAGATGTCGTGGTTCATCTTTGTGGTGATACTAACCTTTGATCCAGGTCCCAATGGCTTGATCGTCACGTAAGTCATCTGATGTCCATCCTAGGTACTCATGCTGAGTATATCTATTTGTTAGATCTACCCCGAGAGCTTGAAGGGCCGCAAGAACTCTCCACTCGGAGACGATGCTGATGCTCTCGATCAACCTGGACTCAAGGATATGACACTCAAGGCTATCGATATTCTTCAGAATCGTCAGAAGGACAGTGGGAAGGGATGGCTCATGCTGTACGCCTCTCATATCATTTCCTCCTCGCACAGGTTGTTAAGTCCTATAATAGATCCGAAGGTGCTAGCATTGACAAGGTAAGAGCAACAATGTCAAAGCCCAACGTCGGGTTTGCTTAACAACTTGCAGATGATGCATGCTCTCGACTACGATCGTGCTTTGGGTGAACTCTTGGAACTCGACGATACAATCCGCGCGACTATTGCTCGTAAGTCATCACTCTTCATCTTCCGCTTCACAGTCTAGACATCGTACGCAGACCTCAAGGAAATCGGTGAACTGGACAACACCCTGATCGTTGTAACTGCCGACCACGGTCATGGATTCGTATGTTCTCCTTCATCTTTATGCAATTTTCCTTACATTTCTTCGTGGGCAGGACGTCTACGGTAGCGTCGACACCAAGTACATGGCTGCCCAAACCGACCCACGCAAGAAGCGTGACGCCAGTATGTCTCTACCCCTGTCCCTTTGGGCCTTCCCCTAATGTCCTCCTTAGTTGGCATTTACGGCGAGTCTGGGTTGAGTGGATACACTGTCGCAAAAGGATCTTCGCCGGATAACAATACCATCGTCGTTGGATCTGGAGGCCCGAACTTCCCCGTGCAGTGGGATCCTCGATACACCTTCGCTGTAAGGCCCAAAATGCCGCCGCTCAATGATCTTGTACTGATCCAGTTCTATATTCCTCAGGGTGGTATGGCTGCTCATCCGGACATGTCAGTGGTAGACCCTGGCTCCATACTATAGCACTCTGACCCCGATTGATTCCAGTCGTGAAGGATGGCAAGTGAACAAAACCGGGATCCGCAAAACCGTAGTTTCTGGCGACGATGGCTACGTCGCCAATCCTAATGATCAACCTGAAGGTACGTAAATCATCTCCATGATCTTATCCTTGCTCACGGCGTTGGTTATAGGCATTGAGATCGGTTAGCACACCTAAGTAATAGCACCGTTCCGTATATGCTGACACCGTATGTTCCAGAGGGCACAATTCCCGACGATAACTCCTCCGGCGTCCACTCACTGACAGGTTCGTGCTCCAGAGAACCATTTGCATTGACATAGCACTGACGTTGTATGTTCCAGATGTTTCTGTCTTCGCGAGCGGTCCCGGTGGCGAGGCTTTCCGTGGTGTTTGTGAGTTTCTTTCCTGAATCGTCCACCCTGCCCACCATGTCGTGATCGATTCTGACAACCTGTGTGCAGATAACAGCATTGATGTCTTCTTCAAAGTCGCCGATGCCCTTGGTCTTGGCGCGCCCAGCTCAGAGTCCCAGTGAGATTCTGGTCGAACCGACGCGTATATTTATTCGTATTTGAGCTTTGAAGCATAACGATAGATGATACCCTAAGTAATACCCTCGCTACATAGACTGGGGGTCCCAATAAATGCATGCTATGTTTTCCATCCTTTGAAACCAATCGCCTCTCAATCGACGACAGTTTCCCCGAAAGCAAGACCCCGCCCGGCGCTTAAATCTACTCTTCCAATCGCTTCGTCCACGAAAACGACAATGCTTCTGACGACGACTACCAGGGTGCGATGTGGCGTTCGCTATGAAACCAGCTGGTTACTGGTAGTACCGATTCCTCAATTACTTGCCGTCTCGCCAACTTACGTCAAAACTCTATTCTTCAGGAAGCATAGAAGCTTGAGAAAGGGGATATGTACACGTTAATTCAGCTCTTGTGCCACCCTCCTTTGGTAACCATGTGGCCTTGGACGAACGTGCGCTGTACCGACTGCAGTAAGTGCAGGACCGCCCGTTGCTGGGGTGGCCGGCGACAAAAATGCCTGATATTTTATCAGTGGAATTTGTCCTGGTTCCAACGACAGGCACCGCGACATACGGTAGCATTCAGCCGGGACGAGCAGGAGGACCACGTTCGTACTGCAACGACTACACCGTGCCTTGCTTCTAGTGATCCCACATGCATTGATGGGCGTTTGGAGTCAATTACTCATGCGTTCAACTCAATTTCGCTCCGGGAGCTCTAGATTATGCTTCGTACGGGGTTGCCTATAAAGCGGCGCGTGTCTGGAGCCAGATATTAAGCCCCACCGATTATCCTTCAGAAATGAGGGGTCTCTCTCCTACCTTCGTTGTTGCGGCCGTACTCCTTCAACTAGCTTCTGCTCAAACATTCCAGCGTCTGGGAGCGTGCCCGACATTGGGCTGCATCTTCCCGCCTGATCAAGCAGACTTTTTCCCAGGAGCCTTCTTTGATATCCGGCTCGAGGTTCACGCCCCAGTTAACGGAACTGAGGCCAGTGCCAATGGTGTACCCGATCAGAACTTCACCTTCTGTATCCAGCAAGGCAAGGGGAAGTGTCAGGATGTCTCCAAGTTCTTCTCGGTGAAGCAGTCTCCACTCGAGACATGGACTTTCTCGTACGTTTACTTCTAGTACTCTGTTAGTTTTGATCTTATGTATCTCTAGGTACTTCGAAGATCTTTTTGCGAAGGACGCGGGGACGCCGGTGATCGTGAATGTCGCTTCAAAGGCCTATCGCGCGGTAAGTCTTCGACCGCTACTGTGATATGTAGTTGTTGAGTCGAAGGTCTATAGCTCTCGCTCAAAAAGGTTTGTGAAGCCACCGTTGTATGAATCAACGTCTGATTGTCCGAAAGCCGGGAGAGTACACAGCTCGTCTCAGATACAATGGGGGAAGTGAAACGGTCGCCCATTGGCGTGTTCGCGACGCATCTAAGCGCAAAAAGGCCAAGAACGCGATCCTCTTCATCGGAGACGGTATGAATTCGCCCATTTCAACAGGCTCTTTCACTCATCTACTCTGGTCTATTTCAAGGCATGACGCAAGCCATGATCACCGCTGCCCGACTGATTGCTCACAAGTCTATCAATGGTCGGTATCAGACGTTGATGCAGATGGATCAGATGGAAGTTCTCGGACAGTACGTCGATCTATTCTCGTTGTTGTCGGAATCTTGCCTGCCTTCATACGTTCCCATTCCCTGTTGCCTATTTTAAGGCATCATTGATTCAGGACTGACGTGGTCCTCATCCCGTTAATTATAGCCAAATGACACACTCGATCGACTCTTTTATCACCGATTCGGCGAATTCAGCTACCGCTTTGTATACCGGGCACAAGAGCTCGGTCAGCGCGTTGAACGTCTATGCTGACAGCGTAAGTATATCGCCGTTCCTACAATAGGCTTATTGCTAAATTCGCAATAGTCCCGTAATTCCTTCGATGATCCTAAATTCGAGACGATAGCCGAATTATTCAGGCGCCGAAGGGGAGGAGCACTCGGGATGGTGTCGACTGCTTACATCGCCGATGCAACTCCAGGTCAGTCGTTTGTTCGATCAAGATCGCACATTGAGTAACCGGGTTGGATTGATAGCTGCGCTTTGTTCGCACACCCGTGATCGTGAGTCTGATCGACTGGCCAGTGATCACTCAATTAACAGCATTCTCGTTATGATGCTAGGTGGACAATCTGCGTCGATCGTCTATGAGTACCTCTACGGTCCTGCTAAGCTCAACTCAACGTTGTCTTGGCCCACGAGTTGCGAGGGTCCTGATGTCGTCTTTGGGTACGCAATCTCGATATACCTCCGTATCTTGGCCCTTCCTAATCACCCAATCAATATTGCCCTAATATAGGGGTGGCGCAGAACAGTTTATCGCAGGGGCAGGTTCACCTAATGGAACTGATTTCTACAAGGTCTTCCAATCTGAGGGCTACAACGTCGTCAACAGCAAATCCCAGCTTGACAAAATTGGCAACAAAAAGAAGACGTTGGGCATCTTCTCCAGTGAGTCTATCTCCCTACCTCCGGCTCGAAGCTTACCAACTCAACACCACGTATAGAATCAAACATGTACGTCCTCGTGTTGCCTACTGCGGATCAGGGTGACTAGCTGACAACAACGCAGGGCGAAATGGCTCGATCGTAACGTGTGTTTCCCGTCTTCTTCTTTAGTCAGTCTTTGTTCTGATGACCGTTTGTGTCAGGTATACCCAGAGAACCTTCGCGGACTCAAGAACTCCCCTACCGGTGACAACACCGATGCAGTCGACCAGCCCGGTCTGAAGGACATGACACTCAAGGCCATTGACATCCTCCATGCTCGGAATAACGGCAAAGGCTTTTTCATGATGTGTGTCGGGCCCATCTTACTTTCTACGTACTATATACTTACTTCTACTCCTAGGTCCGAAGCTGCTAGCATCGATAAGATGATGCATGTCCTCGATTACGACCGTGCCCTTGGCGAACTTCTCGAACTCGACGATACTATCCGCGCTACCATCGCTCGTTAGTTGTCCGTCACTAGGCTGGTTCGGATTTCTGACTGTTGGATTATGATAGACCTGAAGAAAATTGGAGAGCTTGAGAACACGCTCATTGTCGTGACCGCCGATCACGGCCACGGGTTCGATGTTTTCGGAGGTGCTGACACGAAGTATCTCGCTGCTCAGACTGACGACAGGAAGAAGCGCAATGCTAGTACGCTCGCCTCTTTTTGGAATTCGTCCATCGCTGGTGGCTAAATGTTTGCTCTTCTAGTTGGTGTATATGAAAGCTCGGGACTCAGCGAATACATGGTCGCCAAAGGCTCGAGTCCAGCAAACGTGTCGATCGTTGTTGGTGCCCAAGGCCCTAACTTCCCCGTGCAGTGGGATCCCCGATATACCTATGCAGTAAGTACTTCCTTTCAGGTTTTTTAGCTCTCAAGTCTTAATACTATATGCAGGGTGGGTTTGCTGCAAACCCAGACCGGTAAGTCTCCTATATCTCGACTGTTTCACGCCGGCTAATATTCCATCGCATTCAATAGACGCGAAGGCTTCGCAGTGAATACCACTGGACCTCGTGTCCCTGCTACTTCTTCCCCCAATGGAGTTGTAGGCAATCCTTTAGATCAGCCGCACGGTCCGTTTTATCAGTTAATTTCCGTCCTGAAATGTCGCATACTTAGCTGATTCCTTATTCTACCCAGGTTTCCATGTTGGTTCGTATTGATTCTTTACCTGTGGCCGGTAGACCGAGATGGCTGACAATATTTGACTGTATAGATGGAACCCTTCCTTTGAGCGCCTCAGAAGGTGTTCACTCTCTTCAAGGTGAACTGATTCTCCACTTTGATTAGTTATGCTTAAAGCTGACTGTCTGTTTCCAGATGTATCAGTCTTTGCTAATGGCCCCGGGTCGGAAGCATTCCGTGGTGTCTGTAAGTACACTCTACCCTTCATCCCTCGCTACAAAATACTAATATTACGCTGTACGACAGACAATAGCATTGATATCTTCTTCAAGTTAGCCGATGCGTTGGGGTTGGCCCATTAAAGTATGTGTAACCTCGTCTAGTACGGCATCTAGCAAGATCTAGTTAGTAGGTACCTGGACCTTCTATGGGTCGAGGAAATGGACGCGTAAATAACGGTTATAAACCGGTGAAAAGCGTGCCCCGCAACATCAGCCAAGACCCACTCGTGTGTAGAAACCGTTGTGAACGACCTGTGTCGATGTCTTCGACCGTTGAGTGCAGAATACCGTCACGGTCCGTTTCACACTCGTGGCCAACAATGATCCTTGAATTTGACAGCCAATCATCCGACTCAATCTCCACTGTCTATTCATTCCCGGGCCGCACTATAGGGTGAACGTTCGCTACGACATTGCCTGGCCAGAAAATATGTCTTGTAGAACGCGTACCTTGGTTACGACAGGGCCGCAATACCGTCGGACTACATGTGAACGACCCACCACCTCCCAATCCTGCCACATTCGGGATATCGTCGGGTTCAATATTTCACCCGAAGTATGCGCGCTCAGGATTTATTAACGGCATAGATTCATGTCTTAACATACGAGCTTGTCACTTCCGGACTCTGCTCACACCATGCTGTATCTGCGGTCATTAGTAGCGGCAGCCGTTCTCGTCTCTACGTCCCTTGCATCGCCCACCGCATCACCGTCTAGCTTGACATGGAGGGACGACCACGCTAGCTTCGCGGATGCCAGGCGCAGCCTTCTCGTAGACGACGTCGCCATCTCCAAGCGACAGATCTCACCCTCCACTTGGAATCCGCCGTCCAACCTCGTCACACCCCTTCAACAGGTTTGGGACCACGAGACCCAGACCTACAACATGAACTTCCAAAACTTCGGCTTCGACCAGCTCATCGCAGCCAACGGGAATATCAACATCTGCGTCCGGTGGGAGTCGTCTACTGCCGTTACGAGGGCGCAACGCGATGCTGTCGAGGTCGCGTACCGGCGCTCGTATCTGAAGTGGATGAACTGGCTCTATGGGTTTGATGGATTCCCGTATTCGTCGGTTAATGTTAAGGTCGTTGGGTGGGCTGTGACCCAGTCAAGCTTGCTCCAGGGCGATACGTCAAACATTGATGTGTATACCGGCACCGATTCCGAAGGTGCCCCTCAGTGCGCCCCAGCGTGTGGTCGTTTCTTCCACCAGGACAATAACTACAATCAATGCCCTGGAGGTGCTGCGCGTCATTATGGTATTCATCTACCTCATGTCAAGCAACGTCCCCTCGTTCCTAACATCTTTTGGCAATAGATCATTCGCTTTGGCTGACAGACGGCTTTGGTGGAGGAGCTGGCGGAGATTGGGGCCAACGTATTGGACGCGAGTATTTCATGGGTGCAATTAACACCGAGAACATCCATATCTTGCTTCATGAAATGGTGAGCAAGGTCCATGATCTGGGCAAACCAATACTCATCTAGCTGGTTCCAGGGCCACACGTACGCTTTGGACGGTTCGTGTGCTCGTGTGCTCGGGATCGTACACACTCTGACAAAAAATAGACTTCTATGACTGGACGCCGTCGGGTGTCGGTGGTTTCATCATGCAGGCTGGCAGCGCGACACAGATCACCGACTTTGATGGATGGGTGCGTTCGAACGAGTTGTATTGGGATGATGCTAAAGTGAAAGCCACTTTAGATGCTGCGCGACTGGTGGCGCCATCTCAAGACGCGTTACAACCTTTCTTCTCCGCAACCCACAATCACCTCGACTAGCCGGACATCGACCGTTCCGACACCAACGCGCACCAGTACCACGACAGCTCCGACTTCTGGGTCGGGGTCTCCGCTCTACGGTTTGTGTTTATTCTGTGTATCCATCACTCGAGGCTGAAGAAAGATGATAGGACAATGCGGCGGGATCGGGTGGACCGGCCCTACGACGTGCGCGCAGGGTACTTGCAAGGTTTCCAATGATTATTACAGTGAGTTCTTCGTACTGCGGTCGAGGGTTAAGATTGCTGAAGTGCGTTTATCAAGGCCAATGCGTACCCTAAATCAGAAGATGTTTCGTTTCTCGAATGGCTTTTTCTATGGTAGCCCGTAGCATATTCTTCGTTTGGACGTGATTAGCGCGTAGCTAAGATGATATACAACTTAGTTGCAAAGTTTATCTTGACGTGGCGATCACTTCCAAGTTCCCACGTCGAGACGCGACGCTGCATTTGTTCTTGACCAAGATGGCTGTGCTCGTCCCAAGAATGTCATCGACGGAGAAGGATGGCCTCTCTTTCCAACAAACCACATACAGCCCACTCAGACAATGGTAGCGACAACGAGCTCGCGACCTACGGTCGACGTTCCGCGGGATGTCTGGTTACATATTGCGCAATTCGTACTCGACGACGACATTCGCGACAAGTTGTTATCCTTCAACTCTACCTTTCATGACCTTTCTATGAAATTGCGGTATGAGACTGTCACCATAACCGAGTTCAACGATGAAACCACATGGAGGTTGAACAGGCTTAGGTATAGTTCATGAATTCGACTGTCGGAGGTAAGGAGTGATGCTCACTGACTCATCTCATGATAGAGATCCTGCCGTGTGCTGGCGCGTTCGTACGTTGACCCTCAGGCCGAATTATCGTATACGTCCTCCTCGGCAAGCACCCGCGGAGCAACCTAATGCTTTACGCCATATCGTCAATCGTGTCACCGGCTTTGCTCACCGGCACTTCCCTAACCCTGCCCCAGAGGCGACCGGAATCCAGCAAACCACAGCACTTTTAGTGCAAATATTACCGTATTTGACGAATGTTGTGGATTTTCAAGTTGATGCTTGGAATTTACCCCCCATGGCAATCGACCTCGGTGGCTTTGCCTCAGCGGCTTGTTCTGCTTTTGGCAAGGGCCTGAAGTCCATCACATTGGTTGGATATCCGAGTATTCTAAAGGAGGTGGTGTCCTCGATGCCTGACCTTCCATCTCTCGATGGCCTTTCCCTGGACTTCACGAATGATTTATATTCCCCCGACGCCAAGAGGGATCGCGACCTGCTAGTCGACTCCATCCTCCCATTCGTCAACCAAGTGGCCCCCCAACTACAGTCACTCAGCGTCACCTCGTGGACCAACTTGGACTTTTCCGAGCTTTTCGCCCATATAGGCCCATTCCCGCGACTAGAATCATTCGCCACACGAGCTATTTTCGACCAAGCCCTCGCTACATCGACTGATGGGTTGACGCGGCTACTAGTCGATTCCTCTGCGACTTTGAAGCATGTTCAGTTGAAGCTCAGACCCGCGAAGGAGGGCGAGCCTCAGTTGGCCGACTGGTTGTGTAGTGCGGTGGATAATCATCCAACGATGTTGACTAACCTCAAGACCTTGCAACTGTATCCGACTACCCTCTCCCACGGTTTCGATGCAGCTAAGCAGTTAGTCCACCGGTCATCTAGCACAATGACGAACTTGACCATTCGGGATCGGTATTTGTCGTTCGGAGAGCTTGAAGATATCCTGGGCGGCGAAGCTACTCGGATTACGAGGATTCAGATATGCGTTCATACATTGAGCGTCCGTCTTTTGGATCTCTTAGCGAATAGATGCCCGGAGCTTCGAAATCTGATCCTCTATGTCGGTCGGCTCGGCGGATGTAACGACGACGGGCAAGAGTATTCCGATCTGGTAGGGATAAATTTGACATAGGTCCTGAAAGCTCGTTTGACTCACACTTGTCCTAGGATGGATTCGTGGCTGACATAAAACGGAAAACATGGAGTGGCTGGCCTGTCAGCAAGTTGGATCTCTGGCAAGGGGGGGTTATGCTTGATAAGGACATCTTGGACTTGTTAGAGGAGCGTCTATGCGAAACGTCGCAATGACTAACATTCTCTTTGCTTTCGAGACAAATCGCGGGGTTTCCTGCTCATCGTTAGTGCCGCTGACAAGGGCATGTGCTTCTCCATGCAGAGTGACTGACTTGCTCCGAGTCCGTGACGAATAGATCGGGGATTGTTAGTCATCGATGCTGACAAGCGCGTCCCTTCATTCTTTCTAGGTCTTTCCGGTTAGGAGCTTGTCAACCACCCGCTGTTTACTCCTGGTATAAATTCCGCTTGGAGTATAACCCGACATCATCCTACCAACACTACCACCACCATCCCCACACCACCACTGCCAAAGATGCCTTACGGCTTCCCGAGTCCCAAGTCATCCAAACCATCCTCTCCCATTGATTCTCCCCTGGAGTCCCCCACCGAGTCCCCCAAGTCCCCTTCACCGGTTAGCGCCAAGTCCTTCGTCGACCCCTTCGAGGGCTTCGACAAATCAACCATCGCCGATCTGGTAGCTAAATATGGGTCCTCGAGCGCGTCAGCTTGGCTAGAGTTTGATCGGTACAAGATTTGGAGACCATCACAAGACATACCAGAATCCTCCTTCCTACCAGTGCAAGGATACATGCAGCGCGACGCGTATATCTTTGCGTGGGGCAATCCCCTTGTCTCCGACCCCGCAGCCCTCAAGCCCACTGCGCAGGCGTTTGTCGCTTGGGCTATGGAGCAGGGTCTCCGCCCGATCTGGGCGTGCGTGGATCACGACCTCGAACAAGTTCTCGGCGGCCCGCCATTTGAATGGAGCACAGTCAACTGTATACACGAAGACGTCGTCGACCCAGCGCATGTTATTGATATCATCACCGAGGAGGCGCACGGTAAACACGAAGAAGGCGCCGGGCTGCCTTCGCATATCAAGGACCTCCGCAAGAACCTTCGGAGAGCTTCCAAAGCCCATGTACAAATTAGGCAGGTCCATCACGAGGAATGGACGGAGAAAGAGCGGTCTGAGATAGAGTACGGAATAGAGGCATGGAGGAAGAGCAAGCACGGTCTTCAGCTAGCATCGGTGAGCCCCTATCCGTATGTACCTTGGCGTGTGGTCTGACCTTCCTCACAGAGCTCTGCGAAGCCATGGCTTGACGAAGTACATCGACGTTACTGGGTCGCCACTCATGAGGGACACGTAAGTCTTATCCTTTCCTTCCTTGCTTGCGCATTTACTCATCTTCATGACAGGTCGTCGGGATCCTCATCCTTACACCCATAAAAGGCAACACGTACCAAATTAAGAACTGCGTCTCCTTCCCTTCGGCTCCGAAAGGTACTTCCGAATCTTTGATTGCTTCCGCTCTACGTGATCTGTACAACGAACAACGCGCTCGAGGCGTAGAGGCTGAGCACGAAGACCGCATCACCGTCACATTCGGTATCACAGCCGCAGACCAAATAAAACCCATCGAGAATCTTTCTGGCTGGAAAGTCAACGCATTGGCCAAGACATACGGCCAGATAGCGAAGACCGCAGGATTGCTCCGACGAGGTGACTTCAGAGTGAGTAATCATTTCCGGAGCTTGTGGACATTGTGCTGACTAGTTGCAGAACAAATTTGACTCGGAGCATGACCCAATGTACGTATGTTACCCGGAACACGGCTTCGGCTTGCACGGTATAGATGCATTGCTCAAGTTGTTGAAGAAATAATTCATTTGGCCTTCCTCCCCTACCTCCATTGTAACACCTTACTGTAGTTAATACTTTTGATACCAAATTGTAGGTTAGATACTTCATGATTACTGTATAGTTCTCTCTGGTTAATGTTGTATTTTTATAATTCATTTGTCCACGCTTGTTGCAACATTGAGACTCAGACAACCTACGAATCTCAATGCCAATGGCGAGAGATTGGGGAACGGAAGTTGAAGTAAACTTCGCGACTTGGAAGCGTGCTCGCGGCGGCCGATGCCAACGCAGGAGTTCAGACTCAAGTTTGTCTTCTTTCCAAAATGTGTATGGAATCACAAACCGCAAGTACCAGGTACGACCATAGTCACTCAGGCAACAGCCGAAGCATCGTACCTACTTTCTCCTCCAACTTTTTGGCGATGTCTGTTTGCCCTCCCCCTGCAGTGACGTACGGGGAGCCCGGAAGTCTCTCCTCATACACCCTCTTCACCTCTTCGCACTGTCCCCAAATCCACTGCCTCACCCTCATCCCCTTCGACCTATGCACCTTCAACAAGTACCCAAACCAATCCCCATCGATGGGCGACAGCTTCGCGTCTTCGGACGCCATGATGCTACGGACTTCCTCGGACGCGACTTCGTATTCTCGCTTTGTGGGTATGGCCCAGCGGAGGGCGATGACGACGTCGCGTGCGTGGGGCTGGAAGATGGTAAGTGCGTGGTAACGGAAAAGACGCGATGTCGAGGCGAGCATGGCGTATGAGCGATGGGAAAGGTAAGGGAGGAGAAGGTAGAGGAGTTCCAAGGGGCGGTGCGAGAGCGTATCGACGTCCCCGATTTTGAAATCGTCGCCCCAAGGCAATCGCTTTTCATCTACCTCGGCCACGAACTTTGGGAATCTACACGAATGATTCAGTACCCGTTCGGCAATGGCGAAAGTCGACTCACACATCCGGCCGATTAAGCAGCCATTTATATTTCCCAGCCTTCAACCTCGTCCAATCAAACACATTGCTTCCCATGCTGGGCGCATCAGGCTGATGGCCCCAGAACGGCGCGAGGTCGATCTCCTCCCCGACTTCCTCGTACCGAACAAGAGGTAGCCACCCGGCGTTCGCCCCGCCTTGCACCTTGCCCACGACCTCTTCGATCTGGCAGACGCGCGCCAGTGATTTAGCGTTCGTGTCTTCCGCGTCGAAGACGCACCGCAAGATGTCGGCGCAGGTGACGTGCATCATGAATAGCTATCGAAAATGGTATCGGGTTGGGCAGATGCGCGTAGTTTCGGAGGAGGTAGCTTGACTCACTGTCCCGCCGGAGTTCTCCCATTGGAAGGCTGTCCTCGTTTCTAGCCTTTGTCCAGTTACCGCATTATTAGCTGCAAATCGTGAAAGCTTTCGTGTGGTCACCCGGGCTGCTGCCACGCACTGATGAAGGCCATCTTCCTCACGAGGCCTCTGAGTCTTGTCCTGAAACACAATGATATGAGCACCGTGTCTCTGCGACTGCGTGGCTTGGAAGTGGGTACCCGATATATATGCAAGCAGAAAAGTACGCGTATTGGTGCTTCGTGAGGGTGCCCTCTGGGGGGATATACCCCGCGATGGGCGGTGACATAGTGTCAATACTCTCTTCAGGGTGGCGAAGGTCCAGTACAAATGGGAGGCGGCATATCGTGCAGGACATGGTGGAAGATTCGTCAATCACTCAGCCACAGTTGCTCTAGCATCCTTATATCTGGGCCTGATCGCCGCAGATCCCTTTGTTCTTCGACGGAGTGGCCTTCCTTTGTTCACGCATCAGCTGATCAGGCATTCAGGAGCGCGTTCCGTGTTCGTTATAAGTAGCGTCGAGCCAGAGAGAGAACTGGTACCTAAATACGGACGGATGCAAGGGTGGAAAGCAAAAAGCAGGTGCCGCAGGTGAATTTTGGCTAGTGTACAACAAGAAATAGCATCCAGAGGCATAGCATAGCGAGAGATCATAAGAGGATAAGTTATGTTGCAAGATATTCGTTAGATATTCGTTACTGTGTCGTTACTTGGGATCCAGGACGTCCAATACGGATTCCAGTACGATTCTAGGCCGGAGAAGGAGCCGTCTTTCTATTCCGTCGTCTGTCTTTCCGTCCGCGACGACGCTCATGCCTGCGACCCCGCCCTTCTTCGTGGTGCACCGTACGCCGAACTCGGACGTCAGGAGCACCGACCCCCGCGACGTGGAGTAGTCCGCGAAGGCGTCCTGCATCAGGTGCGAGTCGAACGTATCCGTATATCCCACCGCGATCAGGTCAAAGTTCGTGGACATGACCTCCTCGCGGGTGACCTGCGCGAGCTTCGTGACCGACTTGGCGATGCGCCGCACCTGGTCGCCGAAGCGTGCGCGCAGCGCTTCCTTGGTGAACGACGGTTGGTGGAGCTGGAGCTGCGAGAGTGAGTTCGAGTGCGGTAGCGACTGGGAGATGTGGGGCGACGAGGAGGGGGACGAGTGCGACGTGGACAAGGATGGCGTGCAGCCGGCGACGGTGAGCACGTCGGCTATCCAGCGGAGGATCGTCTCTACGAGGTCGTTGTTGCCGTAGTCTTCTAGGGTGGGGTATAGCTTGTGGATGTGTTTGTGCGTGAGGGAGCGCCAGCGTGAAGAGGTTGGCTGGGGTTCTTGATCCGGGGTCAGCGAGATGTGTAAGAGAAGATGGGCGGGGACGTACCAGTTGCGTACATGTAGGCATAGACCTGTAGTATCACGGAGTCTGCCTTGGAGGGCCAACCGATACAAAAGGACGATAACGCTCGTGCAATGCACGCAACGACGCATCCCTGGAGGGCGAGCTGGACAAGGATGGGATCCTGACTGTGATCTCTCGTGGAGAGGATGCGTGTAATCTGCGGACCAAGCCTCGCAGCAGTGTCCTGTATCGCTTGTGAATTCTTCGCCGCCAAAGTGTGCGCATCCCTCTCAAACGAGCACGTTTCCGTTGCGGACGCTGCGAACTGCAGGATCTCGGAGTTGATATCGTGGACCGCCTGGAGAATCTGTGCGCCCGACCATGCGTCTGTGCGCGTGAGGAAAAGCTCGAATGCACGGGCTTGGGCGCGTTCCTCCTCGGAACTCGCTATCGAGATTATCGATGAGGTGCCAGAGCCGTCTCTGCGGTGGCCGTTCCGGAAGCTGGAAAGCGAGTGGTTGTGGCCGTAGATAGCTAGCAGCGTCGAGTCGGGTCTCGGGCTGATTGAGTTGGGGGGGCTGAGGGATTCCTCCTTGTCCCTTTGGCTCTGGGATCTGAACTGATAGCGCAGGCTGGCGTCGCTGCGGTGACGGTGGTCGAGGGTGCGCTGCTGCTCGCGTTCTCGCTTCAACTTCTCGATCTCAGTGTCCCTCGCCTTCAGCATGTCCTTTGTCTCCCTCAGCAGCCGCTCCAACATGCGGCAGCGCTCCTCGAGGCGCAAAACCTCGATTTTTGAGGTAGACAGCTCATTTTTCGTGAGGTCGAGTTGGCGGCGCATCAGTGGTTGCAGAGGGCTCTGTTGCGAAAACTGACAAGTGCATGTACTGTGTTGCTGCCGACTCTCGGCTACGTCGAGTCTTTCACGTAACGACGAGCACTCTCGTGTCAGCCTAGCGATGGGGTCGGGAACTGGGGTCAGGGCACGGCAGTTTTCCGACTCGTGGGTCGGGGCAGCAGACGGGCCCGCAAAGAGAAACGACGGACTGCGAAGGGCGAAAAACTCGACGGTGGTATCGTACAGGTCCTTGAGGTGCAGATTGGCGACAGGCAACATCATGTTCCTGCCCAAGGATAAGATAATCAGCTTGCGCCTGAGACTTGAGTGAAAAATTTCCACACAAGGTGCAGGTAATAAGGCTGCCTCAGGCCTCGAGGCTGCCGTGCGCACAATCCTGGATCATTTCGCCTGTTTCTTCCTTACCACCGCAGCCATGCTGCACCGCGTGTAGTTTAGCCATTTATCTGCCGCGAACCCAGGCGACGCTCTCCAATGGAATCAGCCCACATGCGAAAACCCTACAGCGGGTCCTCGCGCTCCCTCGTTATTGCCTTCGACGTCGGCACAACTTTCAGTGGCGTCTCATATGCTATCCTGGAGCCCGGGGAAGTTCCCAAGATACACGGTGTAACAAGGTCAGTGCCTCCCCAGCGTGCTCGATCATGAATTGACGGCCACCTGCCAGATTTCCCGGACAAGAACATGTAGCTGGTAATTCAAAGATACCCTCCGTCATGTATTACAACAGAAGCAGCAAGATGGTCGTAGCCGGTGCAGAGGCAGAGGATGCTTCGATAGCATCGCAAGCAGAGGACGAGGGCTGGACAAAGGTCGAGCTCTTCAAACTTCGCCTACGGCCCTCGTATGTCCCCTTCATTTACTGACCGAAGGGCAGTCATTAACCAAGCTTTCATAGCACAATGAAGCTCAAGATGAACGGCCTCCGGCTGGCATCTCTTCCGAAGCACAAAACTGCAGTCGACGTCTTCGGCGACTTTCTCGGATACCTGTACAAATGTACACGGACTTTCTTCACCGACACCCATGCTAACGGGCATGCCCTGTGGAATGCCGTGCAGAACGATATCCAATTTGTGCTATCACATCCGAACGGGTGGGAGGGCGCGCAGCAGACGAAGATGCGGAGAGCCATGGTCTATGGCGGGGTCATTCCGGACACCAACGAAGGCAAAGCACGGATACGATTCGTCACCGAGGGCGAGGCGAGTCTGCATGCCTGTGTTCTGAACGGTCTAGCAGCGGACGTGCTTTCGGTGCGCGCTCTTCACTATAGAAAGTGCGCGCTATCTAACGCTTTCACGCAGAGTACGTCGAACCACGGGTTCCTGATTGCTGATGCTGGCGGTGGCACGCTAGATCTCAGCTCGTACGCGATCCGCGGTGTCCACCCCCTCGTAATTGAGGAAATTGCCCCTCCAGACTGTGCGCTCTCCTTCCTCCGTTCCCTACCCGTCCAAAACTCACCGCACCCCTCACCAGGCCTATTCGCCGGATCTGTATTCGTCAGCCGGCGTGCCCGCGAGTTCCTAGAAGGTTCGTACGGCATCCCCTCCCCTCCGCGACCCACACTCACCAATCTGGTGTGCTCCTAACCAGAGAAGCTGCGCGGTTCCAAGTATGGCTCCGCAGACTCCCTCGACCACATCACAAAGCGGTTCGACGAGACCACGAAGCGGCTCTTCCGGGCGAAGAAGGACCTGCAGTTCATATCTTTCGGCTCGCCGCTTGATAAGGACATGTCTGTGGGCATCCGGAACGGGCAGCTGAAGCTATCAGGGTGAGTCCGCAGCATCATCCCTATCTCTCTCTCTTCTATCTCTCTTCATCTCGTGAGGGAGGTGGTGGTGAGGTGGAGAGAGAGGGTTCGCGCTGCGCACGCTAATGTGATCCTGCGCTTAGATCGGAGGTTGCGGACTTGTTCGAACCGTCAATTGAAGGTATGTACCTCCTTACCCTCTTTTGCACTCTTCTACGCTCTTCTTATCACCTCCTGTGCGTCCCATCACCTCGCTCATCATCGCTTGATCATTAGCTGCGGTCGCCGCAATTAGGCGACAAATTGAAGCGTCAAATGGGTTAATCGAGGTGGGTTGCCTTTTAGCCTTCTAGTCCGCAACCCTGCATGCACGCATTGACAACCGATGAATTGATGACGTATAGTCTATCTGGTTAGTTGGTGGCTTTGCGGCAAGCCCATGGCTGTTCCATCAGCTGCAAGAGAGGTTGGCACCCGTCACTGTCAGTAGGCCGGATTCCCAAACGTATGTCTAACACTCAAAACATTTATTTTACATATATTCTTGATACTGACGAATTTGGTCTTTGTTGATTAGGTCCAAGGCCGTTGCTGACGGTGCGATTGGGTTCTACTGCGACCACCATGTCTCCGCGCGCATGTCCAAGTACATGTACGGCGTGGAGTATCTCCGCGAGTTCGACCCCAACGATCCCGACCACGTCGCGCGCAAGAATAGACTCTGCGAACTCCCCTCTGGCCCAAAATTACTCCCAGACGCGTTTGATTGTATTCTATCCCGAGTACGTGGTGTCCTTCCGTCTGTCTCGCGAATCACTCAACTGTTATATCATAACTTGTGTTGTGTAGAGTGTGAAAGTGAAAGAATCGACGGTGTTCACGAGGAAGTACTGTACAGAGCTGACGAGTTTGTCGTTGCTTTCGGTGTTTGAAGTCGAGATCTGGTGCTTTAGAGGGGGGAATGAAGTCCCCAAATGGATTATGCGCCAAGCAGGCACGCTCTTTGTCTGCATTCATCGGACGCTCGCCTAACCGCATCCTTCGTGTAGAGAACTTCGGTACGCTTTGTGTCGTACAGGCAAACCTGTCGCCACTGGCTAGCAGTGCTGAACCCAAGACGGGAAGAAACGGGAAAACATATTGGACGATCGTTTTCTCGGTTGAGATCCACTTTGGTCTGACCGAGTTCAAGGCCAGAATCAAATGGAACGATAGCGTACGTCTGTTCGTCGTTCTCCCCGCGCCACTCGATCTTAACGACTTGAATTTGATATTAGGGTGTTACGAAGTAGTGAGTATCGCTCTTTGCTGCTTGTGTAGCCCATTCTCATGTCTTTGCAGCGGTCCAGCATCTATCATCTACAACGAAAGTGGTCATCGTGCGGAAGAAGATGAGCCCGACGACTCGCCTGAAGACGAGCTCACAATCGGCTCAGCTGCCCCTTCAGCTGCTGCATCACGAGCACCATCACGCAATGGATTCAACGGCTCTCCCAGCAAACCACCCTCAACGCATAGCACCCCCAAGCAAGAGGTCTTCCACGATATTCCTGATGTCGTCAGAGCCGATCGTGATCGCGGCCTTGCGCCAAGTACACATAGCCGGCATTCATCAGCTTCCCGTCCGTCAGTCGTTACAGACAAGTCGAATTGGAGGGACAGTCACGCGCCCTCAGCCAATGGCCGATCATCTAACCCTGCTTCTCCTGCAACCGAACGTGCGGCAAGTGGGAGCTGGCGCAGTGATGCGGGTAAGAGTGAACGGTCGTCGAAAGGCAAAGATAGAGAGCGAGACAGCTATGTATCGGACGCCGACCGTGATCGGGGTAGGAAGGATAAGCCGAGGGATAGGGAGAGGTCGATTAATGGGGAGCATGAACGGTCGTCGGTGTTGGGCAAGATTGGGGATGCGCTCACGTCTGTATGGGGGGCTGCGACTTCGCCAGCACAACCGCCCACGTCTGCGCCATCTGTTAGTAGCCCGCTTGCTTCCAAGGCACCTTCTATGTATGGGCGGAGGGACAGTGTTGCTGCAGAGAGCATGGCGAGAACTCCCAGGGAGGCAAGATCCCGGCATTCGCCTGCTGTCAATGCGTCTGCTTTGTTTGATACTGGACCCCAGGACGGATCTCGGGGTATGGATGTTGAAGCCTCGCGTCCGCTCAGCTCTGTTAGTTTGATGCCCGGCGGTATGCCTGAGCCCGAACCTGAGCCAGTTATACCGGAAGTACAGCAGGAAGTCCCTCAGCATCTGACTCCGAGAGCCCGTGGGTTGGAGCTCGAGGAGACGCAACCACAACCACAACCACCGCCTGACCCTGCCCCAGACGACACTCAGAGCATCGCTCACAGCACGCGCTCGCCTAAGGCCCCTACTCCGCACTTGACGCCTAGACCTCGAGAACTGGACTTGGTACAGCCTGAGGAGCGACATGAGTTGCAGCATGAAGTGCCAGAAAACATTGCGCCCGAGGTTACGCAACCCTCGAAAGCAGCGTCCAGAGCAGCGTCCAGAGCAGCGTCACGAGTGCCGTCACGATTGCCGTCGCGTGCAGCTTCGCCTAAACCCCCGTCAAGAGCCGTGTCGCCTAAGCCACAGTCGAGAGCAGTTTCGCCTAAGCCACAAGAGCCTGAGGCCCTCCCTGAACAGCCAGCCGCTAGTGGTGATCTTGGCTCACTCTCGTTTGGGTTCGATTCATCTGGAGGCGACTTTGCGTCCTCCCTCGGGACTGGATTTGGCACATCCGCAGGCTTTGGCACATCCGCAGGCTTTGGCACATCTGCAGGCTTTGGCACGACTGGAGGTTTTGGCTCCTCGGGATTTGGATCTACTGGTGGAGGATTTGGATCTACCGGAGGGTTTGGGTCCACCGGAGGATTTGGGTCCACCGGTGGGACTGGTACCGGGTGGGGTAGCACAGCGACTGGCTTCGGATTTGGGGAGGCACCCAAACAACCGTCGCCGAAGGCTTCGCCTGCAAAAGTTGAAGCTCCCTTAGAAGAGGCGCCTGCGGCGGAAGAAGATAGTTGGGGTAGTAGTTGGGGTGCACCGACGAAGAAAAAAGGGAAAGCTGCATCGAAAGCTGCTTCCAGAGCCGCTTCCAAGCCTGCTTCCAAGCTTCCGTCACAAGTTAACACTCCGTTAGTTGCTGCATCTGAGCCACCACCAGAGGAAACTCCTGCGCCTGCCGAGCCTGTAATTGCTCCTGTAGAAGAGACGCCAGCACCTGAGCCCCCAGTCGCGCCGGAGCCTCCTGCTCCCGCCGAGGCTCCAGCACCAGAACCTCCTGCAGTTGAACCTATTACCCCTGCCGCTGAGGAATCTGCATTTGAGACGAAGGTAGCAGGTAAAAAAAAGAAAAAGAAAGGCAAGGGAGGTGCCAGCGAGGTTGCTACTCCAGTTGAAGAAACAGCACCGCCGCCCCCCAAAACACCTGTCGCGGAACTTGCTCGTGTACCCACGCCGGAGCCAGCTGCCGCCGCTCCAGCTGCAGCAGAGGGGACCACCGGAAACGACGCATGGACGTTCGATGTCGTCTCTCCGCCGGCTGGCTCTGCAGATAACCTCCCCTCTGCGACCTTTACCAATCATCTTGGAATGTCGTCCTTCGGTGCGGGCGGCGCTACTCTACTAGATAACATTGATTTGTCGCTATCGGCTCCCAAATCTCCCAAAGTCGCCGAGCCTTCTGAGTTGCTTTCGTCTTCCAAACCGACTTCACCAAAACCTTCAACAAAACCTACGCCCCATCCCAGTCCCAAACCAGAGGCTTCCACTTTACCCGAGACCTCAGCGAACCCCGAAGTTCCTGCGGAGCCAACTGTCGAGCCACCAGCTGCTGAAACAGAAGCGACACTAGCTGTCGAAGAAACGAAGGCGGCAGAAGATAAACTACAAGTTCCTGGTGCTGATGACCCAACATCACCTACTACTCCAGTCACTCCAGGGGACGAGGGTGGAGAGGAAAACGCAGAAGAAGCTGAAACTGCCACACCCGCGGGCAACAAGAAAGGTGGCAAGGGTAAGGCAAGTGGAGGAGCTGCTGCAGGCGCAGGCGCAGGCGCTGGCAAGAAGAAGAAAAAGAAGAAGTAAAGAATTACGACTTCGTTCTCACTTTCTTTCTCGTCGTAGAAAAATGTACATGCACGATCTATTGTTTACGATATATGTTATGTTCGTATAGATGTTTGGCGCCCCCGAATTTCATTGATTTCTTGTGTCGCAACAAGCGTGATCGCGTGAGTTAGGTGTAACAGTAACTAGAGACAACTATACGGTAATCGTGATGTATCTAGCCTACAATTTGGTATAAAAAGTGTTAATACAGTAAGGTGTTGCACGTTCAAACAATAGACTAAGAGGAGGGAAGGTCAAATCAATTGCTCCTTCAACAATGTAGTAACCCATTTATACCGCGCAAGCCAAAGTTGTGTTCCGGATTACCTTGCTTTAGCAAGGTCTCCCCCCCCCCCATAATTTCCTTTTTGGTCTCGCACAGTGTGATCACGTTATAGCCTAGTCCCCTTGCTTTCCCCTTGCTTGCCAATGTCACGCTTTAGAAAGGACTAGGACTCTGAGGCCTGAGGCCGTTAATGACGATCACATGCACGATAGGGGCGCATCTTGAATTAGCTAGTAGTTCTGTCAGAAACGGACGGCAAGATGATTTAAAAAATCTGAGGGTATCAGATGAGTGCTCGCATTACTTATGCCGTACCAAATGTGGAAATATTATTTAGAGTCCCCCGATTTTTTTCCTAACCCCCCCGCATTTTGAAAGTGCGCCTCGATGTAGGAATCCATGGAGGCCGCTTCTTGTTAATGGGCGCACAAGGGAGAGAAGCTAGCGACGACAGGACAAACGAACACGATGGCGAGTTCGTAGCTGAGGACAACGAGGAAACGGGCTTATCCATCGATAACGTGGCATGCAACAACATCTTCTTCTGAATGAAATCTAAGTTGAACAGACTGGATGTAAATTGTACTTGTATAGGAAGCAGTAGCATAAATGGAGTGGAGAAACTAAATGTAAATGTTATGCAGTCTCGATGGAGTTCGGCCTCAAGTGGGGCGTAGAGTCTCTCACGATGGTAGAGGACGGCTGACTAAAAGAAAGGCTTACGGAAAGCAAGGTCTGAAGCGCTGGGCACAGCGATCATTAATAACAAACATACATCGGGTCGTGTTCTAAGTCAAATGTGTTCTGCAACATTCTATCAGCACAATGTCCACGAATGACTCAATCTAAAAGTCACCTCGTTGGAGGATGTCTTGGCCAAAGCATTGACTTTCCAGCCAGAAAAGGTTTTATTTGATCTGCAGCTGTGATACCCAATGTGAGATGGTGGTGCGGTCTTCGTGCTTCGGATGTTGCCTGAGCGATCCGGAGTACCCTACATTCTCGCATCATCCTGGGGAGCTTGGATGTGCAGATCTGCGGTTCACCGCTGGTTATCGATCGTCTCAGGCGCGTGATGGTTATAGCTATAGGTTGTTTATGACTCGACAATAGAACAGGGCTGACAACATGACCTATCTAAGCTTTGTGTGAGAAGGCAAGCACAATGCAACCAAGATAGAAGAGTATCAGCGCACTTACAAAAGGACCCCATGCGGACCCACAACTGCTTTCCCTGATCCTATAAAGTCCCTCTGCGGTGACGATTAGTGCTTCTGGTTGTTGAGCCATGTCCTGTCCAGTATGCCGTATGCCCTACGTCCCCCATCCGAAGATGTCCGCGAAACCGCTGCCCGAGCATTTCCCTCCACAAGGGATGCTCACCAAACAGCAATATGATTACTTCAACACCGGAATGGGTATTGGGTAAGTCCCCCATTCAAATGCAATCGCCGGGGCCACCGATCTGACGAGGTTATATCGAAGGACGACTGTCATGGGTGTCATTCGGAAATTGGTGTACTTCAGTGCGTATCTACTAGATTTTTAATGTATCTGAGTGCGATAAGATACGATTCTCGTATCCGATCTGACGGTAAATCTGAAATCTAGGTGGAAATATGTTCGGGGGGCACAAGACGATAGCGATGGTCATATCCATCGTCTGGGAATCCTATGGTGTGACGGTAAGCTCCAGAAGCGCTCCCGAATCGAGACTTACAGGTTTGACTGATGGCTCTCAGGTATTCATCGCGCACGTCGCGTGCGCTGATCTCCTCCGTCGTGCCTTCAACTGCGAAGAGCTCAACGTAGCCAACCTCGTCACGCTCTGCCAGATCACCGAAGTAATCGGCACATGCGGAATTGGGCACGATGCAGGTCGACTTCCATTTGTCGACTATGAGGGTGTTGGAGAGAAAATCGACCTGAGCAAGTTCTGGCACGACCATGCCCCGGGTGATGAAGGGAATAATTTCTTCGACTGGAAAGCACTTGGGCAGAGCAAGTACAGCTGGTTGATCAACAGGCCAGATGTGTGAGTTACGCGCGACTATTTGAGGTGGCAGGACACTCACCGTGAATCGCGGTGAAGGTTCCCAAAATTCCCAGCAAAGGTTGACGCGAATCGTGTCCCCAGCGAAGACTTCACGATTGGCAAAAACGACGCAATATGCAACAACAAACCCATGGATGTATTACACGCCCTCGCCCCCTACCTCCCCGCGCGTTCCTATGTCATGCTCGTCTCGACCTGCCGACAGCTGCGCTACCACGCACTGACGACGCTCCAACAACACGCGCGCAACATCGTGATTTCCCTCGTCTGGCCCCTCCCCACCCGAAACGAATACAACGCCGCCTCGAAAGACATCCGCGCTATCATGGCATCAGAGGATATGGCGGTTTCGCCTGTAGACGCCGACTGGTATATGTATTTGTCGAGGGTGCATCGGACGAAGGGTATGCGGGTGCGCAGGTGGATCTGGAGTTCTTGCCTGGAGATCAAGCGAGTCTACGATGCGAAGCTGCCCACGTCGCAGTTTGTGGTCAGGGAAGGAGGAAAGAGCAAACAAAGAAAAGAACTGGAAGCTAAGGTAGCGCAGATGTTCAAGATGTACAGTATGTGATTAGATAAGATAAGATAAGATGAGCTGCTTTGGCGTTTTAGGAGGTTTAGGCGACTAGGACCTAATCTCTTCTTTCCCCCTCACTCAGCACTCGCCACAACAATGCCCCAACCCCTCGTATCCAATCCCTACAAGGGTATCTACTTGTCTATTAACCATGTACCCTATTGCCGACACAACGAACCAGCCGTAAAGTTCACAAGCCATAAACTAGAGACTTACAATAAGTAAGTCAGTTGGACTACTGTTCGTCGCCGGGCACTTACAACAATAATCTAGAGTTTTCTGGAAATGCAATAGAATGGCCGATTCTTGTCGTGGATGGAGTAAGTTATTCAATACTCCTAATAGAGATTATGTGCTTATCCCGCGGCCTAGTATGGGAGGAGGACCTCCTCACGCCGGTGCGGGAGAGGCCTCCCCAGGCTATAGAGGGTGCGAAACAAGAACCACTATTCCTCACTCGACGCTGGACGACTGCCGAATATGCCCCCCCAGAGCCATCTCAATCTAAATCCGAAACTCCCAGCTCCCAAGAAACCATGATCGAGCTCCCTACGACTCCCAAGCGAGTCTATAAGAACCTAGAAATGTGCGGGGCAGCACCTCCTACACCACCCCCAACTCAGAACAAACGCAAACGCGAGGGGAGTAGCCAAGCACGCGGACGAAGCACCAAGAGAGCGCGGTCACAGACCGTCAATTCCGACGCGGACAACGCGGAGGTACGTAACTCCCAACGCTCTCATTTCTTTGACTCGGGTACCCGTCTCAAACCCGAACTAGTCAACTGACGAACAAAGCGCCTCTGAACTCTCTTTGCTGCGCACGAACGCTCGGCTCAGCTCTCTCATCTGTACGCTGGAGGAGGAGGCGCGGCGTGTCGACAAAGCGAAAGACAAGAAGATTGCATCACTTATGAAACAGAATAAAATGTCGGTTTCTTCCGCACAACTGACTGCGTTCTGACGATCAATTATTGCCTTAGGTTAATTGAGGAAGTCAAATCTCTTATCGCGCGGGCCGGCGAGCTTGAGGAAGATCAATCAGACGAAGAGTAGAGCCCCCGCCACAGATTATCATTATCCACTACTTTATTACTGTAACTATATATCTTTGCGTATGTACGTTTCACATTTTTCTGATGAAATCAAATTCGTTCAAACTCACCCGCCGATACACGAGTTCTAGCAGCTTCTAGAATTTCTGAGAAGATAGCACTAGTACCCGGCGTAATGGGTTGCTTGAATTGAAATTAGCGTTTTATAACGCTCGATGGTTCTGGTTTGCCCGCAGGACCCCTCACTCCCCCCATCAAGTGCTTCATTCATGCCAGCTAACACATCCCCTGGGATTTCGGTGCGTGGGGGCAAAGTTTACTGTGCTCACGGCGACCTCGCTGCCAAGTGGGAGAGTGCGACAAATATGCATCCTAACATGTAAGCGCCGAGACATCCTATCCTTGATATGCTTCACAATGGGCAACGCTACAGGTTATTCTGGACGTGCGTCGATTGCAACTGTGGGTTTAAAGGCTGGTGCGATTGCGGGTACCGTAAGCCTCGTACAATTTTAGTCACTGAATCTACATTTATCTAACCCCTGCCTCCTGTCGTATCTGCGTAGTCTGGAACAAGGATCTTGTGCGAGCTCTGGAGGAGGTTCCTCACAGGGAGGGAAAGGAGCTGGCGGCTTACGTGAAATCTCTCCCTGGCGGATGGCAAGACTACACTCCCCTCAACCTAACCCCCGCGATAGAGGCATTGGATGTAACTCTGACCAGGTGTCGAGACTGGACAAAATACGAGCAGCACCATAAGGCTATAGTTCGGTACTTGCGCCCTACGCCCCCACCCGACACCTCGCAAGGCAAACGCAAACGTGATGATGAAGCTAGTGAGAGCCCACCCCGACGGGTTATCAAGAAGGTTAAGATTGAGGACGAAGACGCCCAACGCGTCGGTCTACTTTCTGTCAAGAAAGAAAGTGATAAATCTAGTGGGAGCCAACTTTCGCCCCGACGGGTCATCAAGAAAGTGAAGATCGAGGACGAAGACTCCCAACGCGCCGGTCTACTTTCCGTCAAAAACGAAAGTGATAACAATAATGCAGTGGTAAATCACATCATCCGTATACGTATCTATGCTCTATAACAAACCACCATAGGGAACCAGCAGAAAGATGAGACAGCCTAGTCAAGTCTGAAACTTGATTGATGGAGTTACATCTCCTGGATAGAAACTCGTATGGCAGCCTCGTTTTAAGAAGAGAACAAATCGGCAGATGTATATAAGTAGCAGTTGGTTTTTGGCAACTTGTATCGTATCCAGCGTCTCTTCCCTTTCTCCATGGTCCCTCATCATCTTCTCTTCTAACTGTAACAGCATTCTCATGTTTACGTACGTTTAGCCGTTCTCTACTTGCCCTCATCTCGGCTTGATTTCAACCTCGATATATCTTTAAATAAATATCAACCACATACTGCTATGTATATATAGCCATATTCCATGGCTGCTGTGCCCCTAGGTGCTCCTAGTATGAGCCCCTATATGTCGAGTTCGTTGTTGGCACTCGTCAACATACAAGCTAACTAGTGGCTGGGAGGAGAGCTAGAAGGTGAGGTGAGATAAGTGAGAGATCAGTGGATGGGTAATCTGCAATTCGATGTTTCATCCGAGTTCCGTGGGGCGGGGGAGAGCTTTTGGTCTGCGAAGCTTCCAGTCACGTGATTGAGACACGTGAGAGGTCAGGGGATTCCGAACAGGGGTTTTGGATGAAAGGAGTCAAAACCGAACCCCTGACTCCGAGACTGAGACGGAAGCAGGACCAAAAGTTCTGAGCGTGACTGAGATGTCAGAATTCCAGTGAAGCAGGAATCCGAACTCAACCAATCACACTATAGAGGGAAGTGGAGGGTGGGTGTGAAAACGGCGCGGCGAGCTCACTCTGGGATGATGTCTCTGAGGGAGTGTAGCAAGCGCTAACGGCAGGCAAGCAGTGTGAATTACGTAAACTAATTCACACAGTCAAGGAGCTCTCTGCCACTGCATTGAGCGTGTCCTTAGATATGCCTGAGCCGTTCGCAGGCTCACGTCAGGGCATATCACGCAATCTGCATAGCATGCAGATGTCGCACGCAGAGGAGTACGCCAATGCCTCCCGACGAGGATGGGAGGAACTGTGGATTCATTGAATCACTTCGACGAAAAGCCAGTGTTTAGGCGTCTCGCTGAAGACAGCCTGCAGTGCTTCGACGACGAGAAGGATAGACTCAGGTCAGGACGTGTGTTGTATCCAACTGATTTAGCCAGCACACTAGCATAGAAATTACATCAATAATAAAAAGTCCTGGATGCAATTACAAGTGTTCGAACAAATGCAAAACATGAGCCTGAATTCTTTCAGTCGCCGTACCGTGGTGCAACGAAAATGTCCGTATCACCTTTCCTAGAGACTACCGCGTAGCGCGGTTTTGAGTCCCGACCCTTTCCACACCCTCGCGCCAGCGCCAGCGCCCCCAGGACAATCAATGCCAGTATAACACCAGCGAGTAGACCAAGGGCGATATAACTATTCCTTACCAACTCTTTCAAGTCGAGGCCGAGGTCTCCACCCTCTCCGCTACCAGCAAGATGGACTTTCGCATCAGTGGGAGCAAGATCCGAGTCTGCCGTCGCGATCTTGCGGCCAGTAGTCTTGAATGGGGAGGTGATGAAGTTGAACCGCTGACTGTCAGAGCCATCGCAGTTATTCAGGAAGATTCGATCGCCTTGTGTCCCTGCTGTTGGCCCGGATCCCACTTGGACACATTTCCCGTTGAATTGGGACTTGACCACGCAGCCGTCGGCGACAAAGCCGCCAGGAGCGACCTGACTCCCGCCCGTGCACCCAGAAGCGCATTCGATGAGAAATTTCTTGCGACTAGGAATTGTTAATATGTTAGGAACTAGAGCATCGCACAGAGTCAGAACTTACTCGTTCTCCTCGTCAACGGGGAGGAAGTATAGATTGTCGTTGGTCGCACGAGATGCGATAGCGAGGTTGGTGCCATTCAGAGATCTAAAATTGATGATTAGCTCTCCTGTTTCCGAGTATAATCAAGGGAAGCGATGCTTACTTTGCTATATAGTAGGGGTTGGGGTGACCAGTTTGCTCGAAGCGAATCTCCAATCGCTTATTGAAGTCCCTTTCGGCGATGAGGTCGGTATTATCTACGAAGGCAGCAGCTCCCCAGTTGACAGCACTATTTGCTACCCTCACGCCTTCGAAGTCGAATGTGGGGTTGCAGATACTCGGAGTTGGCTTTGGGACTGAGGAAGGCTTGATTTGACTCGGCGCCGAGTGTCCATTTTCGTGCTCCCAAGGAGCTTTGGTTGAAGACGGAGAGCTAGTAGTGGTGCTGGTGGGTGTAACGCGTTTGAAGAAGTTGAACCTTTGGCTGTCTTCTCGTTTACATGGAGTTACTACGGTCAACGCTTCGCCGGTGCTCCCTCGTTGAGGTCCCTTTCCTATTTGCACGCATTGGTCGGGCTTGTCCGCAAGCCTCATGAAACAGTTGTCCTCAACAAAGCTTCCACAATCACCACAATCTATGATGAAGCGCGTGTTTCTAAACGGTGCAGAGATTAGGCGTCACTACGATAGAGGGGAGAAAATCACGTACGTCTGGTCTTTGGTCAGGTGAAGCGAGGAATTTGCTCGAAGACCGACGAAGAGCTTGGGATCTTCAAACGCGCTATAAGATGTTCGAATTGTCGTAACAACATGTATGGTTAAGTAATGCTCAAGTCCGCAAGTGAATGAATCTACACACGTGATAGAAAACGAAGTCGGCGATGTTGAAGCGACTTTATGGAACTTGAAAAGGGCACGCTCTCGCGCCTTTATCAAGCCCGAACCGTCATTTATGCCATTGGAGAACCCTACAGGTTCTGAGTTGTTCCAATCGAATGGATCGTCAGAAGAGAATCCGGGCGTGCAGCTTGGAATTTGTCGCTGCTGAAGGGGTTTTCCAAGTACAACCATACCCGATAGGAGGTATAGCGAGGTGAGGTAGAGAACATTCCGATTCTTGACGGAGGCCATTCGTTGGAAAGGAAATTGAGAGGTGAAGAACGGGGGAAAGAAAATGGTGAGTGTATAGTGTGAGTGTTGGTATATACCGCGTTATATAGGTCATGGGACGACGGGCGGTCGACCCTTGTCACACCTGAGGCGGTTCGCGCTTCATGGGCCCAACGGTCAACGGTGTTTCATGTCCAGAATCATTGCATCGACGCAGGCGCGCCCCTTGCCAAGAAATCGAGTGGCACTGCTAAAGAATATAACGGGGAAATAGATATCCGAATTAGGAAGGAAGTGATTATGACACTACCCATGTCCGGTACACGCGCTTTTGCGATTGCTATGATTGAAACAAATTGAGAGCCAGTGAAAGCACCGCCTGTAGGGCGGGACGCGCATCAAACCGGACTTAGTTCTCAGCCAATTGGCCAAGTGCGCTTCGGAAGCTTGAAAGAAGAATGTCGGAATTTAGTAGTTCATTTAAATGAATATCTACAGACTCACTCCGAAGGAGAAACCTGAGTTACGGTGGAGGGCGTTGTTTTCACAATGCCTATAGTATATATATACGAGTTACTTCCATAGCGGAGGAAGTAGCTAATGGTGAGGAGGAGTACTGAAACTTTGGACGTGAAGATATATTGTGCCGAGAAGATATATGCGTGATAAGACTAGACAAGTACAAGGAGGTAAAGAGAGGCTGAAGGGGAAGCTACCGCGAGTTTCAAGCGAATTTAATCGTGAAGAGGAACCTGTTGAGCTCTGGCGATTGCAGTCTGGACGGCAGCGGGGCTAAAGATCCTTGCCATAACCGCTTGGTTCAGGACCTCGATGCACCAGTCCTGGCAGTTCCATCGACCGTCGGGAACTCTGACCTGCGTGGTATTAGCAATCGCCTCCAGCTTGAGACGAGCGTCTTTCTCCAAGATCGCCAAAGGCACACGGACGAGCCTCTTCAGCTCATCGTTTTCTACAGCCCCAGTGAGCACTCCCCAGTTCGTCAAGTGAGGGACCCCGGGATCTTGTCGCAGATGGCAGCGTCGGTGAGCTTCATGGCCGGAAAGCGTAGTCCCTACATGCCAGGCCAGCATCCAGTGAGAGTCCTTGGGGGTCTTTGCGACTCCCGTTCGGGAGCGGCGAGCAGCGGGATCGACCATGAGGAAGACTTGGAGCGCCTGCGCTGGGTCTTTGACAGTCCAGTCACCACTGGGCGCATAGGCACCTTGGGGGCGACCGTAGGAGGGTAGATAGGCTGCCATGGACTGAGAATCATAAGCGATATGAAGGGATGGACAAGGCTTGGTGAACTCACTGATGAAACTGAAAAGATGAACTTGCTTTCGATGTCGAGGAGCTGAATTCTGCATTTCCTGGATGTCTTCGCAGGGATTATATAGACCTTAGGCTGATGTGGCCAAAATGCGTGGCCCACGAAATTAACAACCCACCCGTCCACATACCACTTAGGACAATGGGTGGCGAGAGGCGCAATTGCCAGTTTTGACGAATATTGCAGTGGCCACATCACTTCGTCCACAATGAATGGTCTAACCTCCAGGGATGTGCATGAGGGGCATGTCTATTCTTCGACAAATGCAATGGCGATCAAATAAGGCAACTAAAGTATATCAACGATTTGATGATGAGTTAGGTACAAAGACCAATCCAAAGACATAGAAATGACTTACGGGCAATGTAAGGGTGACGGTATTGATGACCACTCCTACCACCACCTATATTCATCGTGCATAGACGGTAACCCCTACCGCCCGTCTTGTAGGCCTTTCCATTGCCGAACTATTGCCGCAACGAATGACCCAGGAAGTAGTCGTCATCTGCAGACCGCGTGGGTATGCTTGCTCGCAGCCGAGACTCGTGGGATGGGATTCGTATCACTGATAGGATCGAGACCTACTTTCCTTCAACAAACATAACCTTGATACCTGAAAGACATGGAGGCCATCGCGGGACTTGAAGACAGGGAGATTGAGAAAGTCTTCTTTCCCAGTGAGTGACAGCGGGGGACCTGTAGTGGATTGGTAACAGATCCCTTGTTTAGCCCTCGGCGCCTTTCTGCCATTACTGGCACAAAACAAGGATGCGATTACGAGTGTTCCAGTGAAGACGTTCACGTATGGAGACACCCCAAGGCACCAGGTCTGTGCTTCCCACCAATAGTAAGCACGGACGCCATTCCTCACGGGTCTTCACACACCAGCTCGATGTTTACTATCCTCCCAATCCCGCAAGCGGAGCGAGCCCTGTGCTATTCTTCATATACGGGGGCGGATTCACGAGTGGTGAACGTACACTGCCTGGCCCGGCGAGCCTGGCGTACGCCAACCTCGGGGCATACTTTGCCCAGAAAGGCTTCGTCGTCGTCGTCCCCGATTACCGACTTGTACCCCACGTCAAGTTCCCCGGGCCAGCTGAAGACATCCGTGACGCCGTTACATGGGTCGTAAATGACCTGAACAAGTCGAGCGACGCAGGTCTTCCACAAGCAGAGACGAACTCGATCTTCATCATGGGTCATTCAGCCGGTGCGGCCCACACATGCACAACCATTTTCTACCCTGGTCTGGCCCCGGCTGAACTGAAGCAACACATCAAAGGCCTCGTTTTGATGTCTGGCGCCTATCACAACTTTCCCGCCGGAACTAAGGGTGATTTCGAAGATCTCAAGGACGTATATTGGTCGGGGGAAGAGCACATGAAGAAGAACGAGCCGCTGCAGTTACTTCAGGGTGTTCCGGAGTCAGAGGTGGCGAAGATACCTGGTATATTGCTGGTGGAAGGCGAACGGGAACCTGAATGGCTGCAGATCGTCGGGGAAGACTTCTACAAAGAGGCGTCGAAGAGAGGCGTTCATGCAGAGAAGTTAATCGCGAAGGGGCATAATCATATCAGTCTCTCCATGGCGTTATCGTCGGGACAAGGAGAGGAGTGGGCTGATACGGCGGCGAAATGGATGCTGGCAAGACTCAGCTCGTAATCGAACGGGAAATTGTGCTGGAATGGTTTCTCTGTACGAAATACAAAAGATGGTATACAATGAAGTCTGAAGGTTGAGACAGCAAGTTATGTCCCATGCGCATCACGCCACTCGACGTCTCTTCGTCGGCCGTGCCGAGGAGTCGTGCACCGGTAACACGTAGTAGTCTTCATCGTCAGCGCTCTCATCAACCTCCGCGAGGTCGAGTGCCCGCGTTCGCGTGTTGACTCGATGCCGTAACGATTGCATGGCTAGGCTGACGAAGGAATTTGCCGCGTGTAGATCCTGCGACTTGGCTTGTGCGATGGTAGGGGCATAATATCTCCGCTTCTTGCGCAGCACGACCAACTGAGTGACGCCATTGACTGTCGAAGAGCCGAATGCGAAGTAATGTGAGGAAGAAGCGTCACTCGCTTCGAGTTGGGGAGGTTGCTGAAGGATGGGGATGATCCGCATTACCGATCGGCGGGGAGGTGGGGGAAGCGAGCCCGTGCTAGCTACTTGTTGTTCTGAAGATGCATCGACGTTCTCAAGCATAAGACCAGGGGAGCTTCAAAAGGAAGACAATCAGAGCCGTGGTCATACAATAGAAACAAGGGCGCCTACCTCTGACTGCGTGTGACAGAACCAGTCTTTATTGTCTCCATCACTGCCATCATATTGTGAATGTTGTTGATGAATCGATTGTTACTTGGGTGTTGCTGAGGTGGTGTTGCTGAGTAGGAGAATGCTTTCGTGGGGTTCTTATGCTGGGCTCGTCCGGCCTTATGTACAGCATGAGGTGAGCCGCTTTGGCGGTGGCAAAGCGAGGATAGCCACGATGCCATCAGTCATAGTTGCTTTGGCTCAGGCGCAGTACTAGGTGAGGCGGGTGATGCACGGACGGTACATGAGGCTGTATGGGATCTGATAGGTATCGAGGACGTCGTAGCATATGGGCTTGTAGATTATCAGAGTGGCATTGAGTCGTCCTCCGTGATATCACCATACTGCATACTTGCCGAACCGACCCCGGGACGCATCCCAAGAACAACGTCGCTTGAACAGCTATGCCGAATCGTATTGTTCAATGATCGTGCCCACAGGCGGGATCATAGCGAGCGCTTTGTCCACAGTCGCGTAAGCGATAGCAACGTCCTGTAACCCTACTCCGACCGATTTGAACATCGTAACACCTCCGAAAGTGGTGGGTGCTCTCGGGTACTCCTCGCGTTTTCCAATCATCTCGCCCATCTCGATAATCGCATCAGGACCGATCCCGGCGTCGATGAGCTCGCCAGCTTCTTTGGCACATGCTTCCTTGGAATCGACCAACAGAACTCCACCACGACTTGTATCGCATGCTCGGAGGACGAGCGATGTATCAACTTCGTGCATCCGCGGGGTATAGCTGCCGATCAAGATAATATGTGTTCCGTCGCGGACCCACTGAGAAGGGAACAAAGGGCTCGTCGACGATGTAGCGCAGATGATCACTGACGCATCACTGATGAACGACTCGATTTCTTCGTCTGCCGTGTCTTCCCTCGCTATGCATTTGATCGTGACATGGGGGTGTCTTGAAGTGAAGTACTGCTGAAGGGAGGATAATCGAGCGTTGTTGGATCGGTTGATAATGGTGCACTGCCGGATAGATGGATATGCGCGAATATGAAGGTCGAGATGGGTCTCTATCTGCTTCCCTGCTCCAAACGCGACGATTGTTGCTGGATCTTTGAGTCCGACGAGGCGTGAAGAGAGCACTGACCCTACGACAGCCATACAAGCAGTCTTCAGGCGCGACCGAGCGCTGTTAGACAAGATGCGCACCAGCAGCATTCCGAAGCGCTGTCAAGCTTCGTGCGTTGACAATGGCTCTTACGGCTCCAGTCATCTCGTCCATTACGAGTGTCGTTGCCGGTAACCCAGTAGAGTTGGATCCAGTAGGTACCGAGACGACCTTTATTGCAGTACCAACTTGCTGCATTCTCGACGGCATGAACAAGACGTTGTGTTGTTCGGTAGGAATGATCGTTCTCGGCGGAGAAAAATTGACTGGTGTGGAAGAGTCAGAGATTGTAGTAAAGACTTTCGACATCAAAGACTCGAGATGTTCAACATCGATCGCGTCCACGACCTTCACCACGTCTGCAGCAGTCAGGACGAGGAGGGACATTGCGGTCGAGAAAAGTTTCAACGCGAAAGTTGAATGGGGGAAGCGCCGGAGACCGAAATGCGTCCCGAGATGTGCCCCCTTAACCTTCTAGGAGCTCTCAGGAGAGCCTAGGGCCATGGGCGACGACTGTGTATACAAACATATAGCGGTACGCGATTAATTTTAAGGTACATATAGACGCGATATCGAGCTAATATTGGGAGCCAGTAGAGAACGGTCAAACATGCATACAGACACGAATACTGTTACAGTGAAAATACCGAAGACTAGTACTTTCTCAAAAGTGGCAATTGCAGGGTAGCTTAGTAGATGATGATAGGGAGTTCTACTCTTGGACCAGTTGATCTCCCTCAAGTTCAGCGAGCTACGCGGTAAGAGATTCACTTCCTCAGACAAATCAAGAAAATAAATCAACCGTCAGAACCACTCAATCAAACATACAAGACGCACATTTTGTTCTGCGTCGTTACCCGTAAGCACTGCAACCTTCCTAACTTTCGCTGTATTAGAGGACTGAGCCGGGCATTCGCGCGAGACAAAGAGAGCTCAGAAGAACCTTCCTCGTCGGTTGGCTAATTCTATGTTCGTGAGTTAAAGTGCCCACTGAATGAGAGCACTGGGAGTTAACACAGCATTGACGGCGTTCCTCATAGTGTCTCCCGCTTGTTTTGCTGGATCAGTCGCGTTTTCTTTGTCTTGACTCGGCGGCAGTGTAATCACTTTCTTCGTTGTGAGGTACTCACTAAAGAGTCATAGAGAACTCGACAATCATTTCTTGAGAGCTCGAAGCTTCGCATTTAGATTGGGAGGATTGTGAGTCGGCATATACTACAGTCGTTCAGCGTTGAGCAGAAGATGTGGTTCTTGTTTAATAGACTCTGTGGCCTGGAGGGGCCGTCTTGGTGAATACGCTTCTCCACGGCGGGGCAGGCTTCGTCACGAAGATGTGTGGCAGCATCGACGACGCGGACAACGACGCGGCGTACGTACGAGATAAGGAATAAAATACCTGCTGGAGGGATTTTTCTTTTTCTTGCTGGGATGAATGAGGAGCTAGTAAAGAATTCGCCCGAGATTGGAAGCCTAAGGAGCCTGAGCAACAGTGTCTACTCGCAGTGATCGTATGAATTCAATGTTCCTCGCATCCTCGGCAGAAGGCGTGGACGTGTTTCCCATTAACGTACTGCTCTGCATGCTATATCTGCATATTTTGAAGTGAGGTGTGTCCAAATCTTACTTAGATGCCGACGAACTACGTACGCCAGCCGGGGACTGGCACAGCAATCAAGCGCCCATAAAAGAAGTTATTTATAACCAGAACCTCTCATGGCCAGCTGTCGTTGACTCGTTCCCATCGAACCTCGCGGTTTGTTGAGTCATTAATGCTTACAGTCAATAATTTTATATAGGATGAGCAGAGACACGTTCTTTTCCCGTCACAGCTATGTCGACGTCCGGGGGAAACACCAACAGGGCACCCCCGCAAGCAGAAGACCACGCGCCGTATAGCGTATATTCTCTTCGCGAGAAATGGTTCCTTGTAGCCATCATCTCGTTTGCTGGCTTGTTCAGGTGCGCGAAATAGCAATGATATTCCTTCGTTATTAAAATATCGTGAAGTCCTTTGACAGCCAACATATACCTGCCTGCAATACCAGTCATCGTCAACGCCTTCCACAAATCGACAGAACTGATCAATTTAACAGTGACCATGTACTTGGTTCTCCAGGGTGTCGGTGAGTGCTACGAACACGCGATATCTATGAATCTAAATTGCATGTACGCAGCTCCCATGTTTTGGGGACCGATAGCGGATAGCTACGGCAGGCGTCCAGTATTCTTAGCATGTCTCACGGTGCTCTGTGGATCGTGCATCGGCCTGGCATTGGTGCCCACATCTGCGTATTGGCTTCTGATGTTGCTGCGCTGCCTTCAAGCTGCGGGCTCCGCTAGTACCACGACTACAGGCGCAGGGGTCATAGGAGATATAGCCATACCAGCCGAACGAGGCGGCTTCTTCGGGATATACAGTTTGGGGCCTTTGGTAATTCTCGTTGTCTAGGTAAAGCGAGATCATCACTCAACCAACGATGAACACACAGGTTGGTCCCTCTATAGGACCAGTTATCGGTGGTGCTCTAGCAGACGGACTTGGATGGCGGTATGTAACAGATTGTGTATGTGTTCGCAATGAACCGTACTGATTTCGGCTCAAGAGCCATATTTTGGTTCCTCTGTATCGCCTCTGCTGGCTGTTTTGTATTTCTGTTGCTGTAGGTCCATATTCTTGTCGGCGAACTCGGAGATCTTATTTCCATATGCTCGAAGATTCCTCCCAGAGACCCTCAGAGCTATGGTGGGAAACGGTAGCATACGCCCCCCCAAGATATACCAGCCACTCGTGCCTATCTTCGCGGCCCAAAGAACAGGACAACCCGCTAGCGACGAAGACTCAAAGATAATCTTCAAATTCAAGAATCCCCTACGTATACTTACATATCCCGACGTACTGGTTAGCCCATGTCCTCCGGTCAACTGATCTTCGCTGACAAACACCTTCAGACGCTCCTGCTGTTTAACGGGATTCTCTATGCCGTGTTCACCGTCGTGACAGCGTCGCTTTCTTCGCTCTTCACGGACATCTATCCATTTCTTGATCAGACTCGTATTGGTCTGTGCTTTCTTTCCATCGGGGGCGGTTGTGCCGTTGGTGCCATTGCAACAGGGCGAATCCTCGATAGGGAGTATCAAGCTATCAAAAGGGAACTCATCAAGAAGGCGATGATCAAGCAAGCCGAGGAAGATAAACAACCACAACCGGGGACTGCAACAGATTGCGAAGCGGTAGCGGAGAGTAAGAAGAAGAATATAATCATGGAGGTCACCAAGGATGAGAACTTCCCAATCGAACGTGCTCGACTTCGCACTGTTCCATATTTGCTCATTCTGTACGCTGGTTGTGTCACCGGCTATGGCTGGTGTTTACAACGGAGAGTTTCACTCGCTGGACCGTTGATACTGCAGTTCCTAAGTGAGCCACGAGCTCCTTTCCAGTCATCTTGACTCGCTCACAAACTTCACGCATAGTTGGCCTCATCGGCATCATGATAATGAACACGACGCAAACTCTATTCATTGACCTCCTCCCTGGCCAGAGCTCATCTATAACCGCTTGCGTACGTCCTTCATACTCTGACGCCGTCCATCCTTGACCAGTCACCTATCCCAGAATAATCTCGTTCGGTGCTCCCTTGGGGCTGCGTTGGTCGGCGTAGTTGATATCATTCTAAGAGCACTCACGCCAGGATGGACATATGTCTTGTTCGGTGGCCTTTGCTTGGTTATGATGCCGTTGGTGTTTATAGTGCAATGGATCGGGCCCAAATGTCGTGCAAAGCGGAGAGCGAGGGCAGCCTCGTCGTAGTCCATATCCAATGTAACTGCCCAGATCTTTCCTTCATATACCCCTTCGATTTCACCATACCATCTGAATTCTATATCGTTTAAGACTTCCATCGCATAGCGGGATCATGAACACGATACATTTGACAACTCCAGATGAGAATAAGTAGGCCAAAAGAACATCTGCTCGGCTCAGGACGTGGGCATTGTCTTGTTGAAATAAGCTGCTGAGGGTCGCGCGGTATTCGAATGAACAAGTGATTTGTATTGCGTTTGACTGGTACTCCAGCAAACGCATAAAGAAAAGGTACATGAGCGCATGATGTCTGCACCGTCAAGATTGCCAAAATCTAACATGTCTGAGTAATTTACGATGTCATGCATTCGGATAAATATATGATAGGATCTGAAATACAAGTGTAATATCCATGCTACGAAATACAAACAAAGAGAGGGTTGATGGAGTAGGACAATGAGTCAGGATCAGCGCCACGAATACTAATTGCCTAAATTGGAAAGTCGTCGCTTTCAAGTTTCTGGAAGAACAACTCCGTGGGCCCGACCAGTAGGCGCGACGTCCCGAACAATTCCTTGAAAGCGTGAAGACTGTGGTCTATGTAGACACTATTAGCTCACTGACGCTACTATCAACCAATGAATAGGAGCAACGATCCAGAGAGCAAGCACTCCCACAATACATTGTCGTTGGCAACAAATACGGCACATTGAGCGTAGAGATCAACATCGAGCTTAAGAGACGCCGACAGATGCCACGACCGGGACTATATTGATAAAACATTGCAGCACATTGCACGTAGATGATCATATAGAATAATGATATCTTGCATTGGTACTTACGCATGAAGTCCTCGACGCTCGCGCTCGGCCCGTTCTCGTTCTGAATTCAGTCTTTCATATGACGGTGCCTCATCTACTGAATTTCGACGATGCCAAATTGGGACATAGCAGTAAATGAACGCAAATACAAAATTCCAATCAACCGATTCTATTTGCTGCAGCCAACTACTCAACCAACTGGCGAGGCGCATGCAACAGCAAAAAAAAAAAGGAAAAAGGAATCCCCTGACGACACAAGCCAGTAGTGCAGTAGCAAGGTCATCGCAGCCCCCGTGTTGCAAGCAGAGCACAGGGACTAGGGGCGGCAAAAATAAGATAACCAATGAATGGGGGCGGTGCCCCCATAATAGTGGTTAAACTATTAAGAACAGATACTACACTTGATCTAAGCCAAAAGGCCAGAGTGGTAAGGATTCTAGATGTCCGACCGTCGTATTTAAAGGAAGGGTAACGAGCACAGACCAGGTCTTGATTTGGGCGGTACGAGGAGGAGCAATGGGGAGAATAGGAGTTAAGCGCCGGTCACTTGGGGCTTGCAACCTAGTGTGAGTTGATATCTTGTTATCCAAACGATAATGGATTCAACAATGACAGCGGGGCTCAAGCTGAGAAAGAATGTAAACGATTACTATGCAACAAGTCCATCAATGGTATTATAAATATCACGACTACAACTCAATAGAGCACAAAGCATGAAAGTCCGTGAGATAATCAAGAAAGCAATATCATGAAATGCTTTTAGTCGCTGTAGCGACCAGAAGGCGCCGTGAATGCCTCGACATCATTCTTGCCGGCTACAACGGTGTATCGGGGCTTCGAGTCACGGCCTTTCATGCATCCTCGTGCGAGCATCATCACACCGAATACGATCATCCCGACCAAGACACCTGCGAGCAACCCAAGCGCAATATAGCTGTTCCTGATCAACTCCTTCAAGTCGACATCGAGTTCACCGCCGTCTTCATTGCCGGCGAGGTGCACCTTGACATCGCTCGAAGGCGCGACGTCGGAGTTGAAGTTCACATCGATACCGGTTCTCTTGAAGGGCGAGGTGATGAAGTTGAAGCGTTGGCTGTCGGTTGCGTCGCAGTTGTTGAGGAAGATGCGGTCGCCGTTGGAACCTGCTTGTGGGCCGTTGCCAATTTGTACGCACTTGCCGTTGAACTGGGACTTGATCGTGCACCCATCTGCAGAAAGGCTTCCTGGAGGGACCTGGCCAGCACCTTGGCATCCGGAGACACATTCGATTAGGAACTTCGTGCGGCTGATAACAACTTTGTTAGGAGAAATCAGCAATGAAACGCGGAAGGGGACGTACTCGTTCTGCTCATCGGCGGGGATGAAATACAAGTTATCGTTAACGGCACGAGTGGCGACCACGAGGTTGCTTCCGTTCAGCGACCTATGAACATAAAATCAGACTCCATGCCTTGAAACAATAGTGCGAGGTTCTCACTTAGCGATATAGTACGGGTTGGGATGACCAGTTTGCTCAAATCGAATCTCCAGACGTTTGTTGAAGTCGCTCTCCGCCAGAAGATCCGTGTTGTCGACGAAAGCAGGAGCACCCCAGTTGACGGCGCTGTTCGCCACACGTACGCCCTCGAACTCGAAGTTAGGGTTACAAACGACTTGTCCTGAAGGTGGTGTGGAGGGAGTCTCCAGGGTAGGTGGCGGGGAAGGAGGAAGGACTTTTTTGAAATAGTTGAACCGCTGGCTGTCGTCCTTCCTACAAGGCGAGGTCACGAACAACGGATCTCCCGAAGCGCCTCTTGTTGGGTTTCCAGCGGCGTCCTTCGCGTTGCCCACTTGAACGCACTGGTCCGGATATTCGGCAAGCTTCATGAAGCAGTTGTCCTGGACCGCACTGCCGCAAAAAGTACATTCGATGAGGAACTTGGTATCACTGAGTTGACTTGTCAGCAATGATCTACATCAGTTGAGCACGCGTGAATGGACTCACGCATACTCGTCGCCATGACTAGATGCCAGGGTGAGGGACTTGTTGCTGCTTAGTCCGACAGCTAATTCCGGGTTATCAAAGGCACTGAGATGGCGAATAAACAATGAGATGTTAATCCAATCGGAGGTGGCACTTACTGGACTGTGAATGAGGGTGGCGTCGAAGAAATCTTCGTGAACTTAAAGAATGCAGCGGGAGATCTCTTGATGAGTGCTGAGCCCACGGCCACACCGTTCAGAAGTCCAACGGCCTCTGAGTTATTCCAGTCGTAAGGGGCGTCCGCCTCGAAGTTTGGCGTACATATTTCATGGGAGTCTCGACGGTTTGCTGAGGGTGTGGCTAGTGTGACCCCGGAGAGTATGGATGTCAGGTAGAGTACAGCCGACACAGACAACATCGTAGAGAGAGAAAAGGAGAAAAGAGAAGACGAGAAAAGGAGATTGGTGAAGTAAACCCTCCCTTGGAGACTGACATTTATAAGAGGTAGTTGCCCGAGATCCAAGACGTTTCAATAGGTTCAAGCCACCCTACTGCCAAGAAGCAACGTTGAGAAGGCAATGCTCAACAAAATACGCATAAGGAAGTTCTGAAGCGGAATGGGGATATCATCCGGTCAATCCGGTGTTGGATCTTGTGAGCGCAAACCTTGGCACCGCTGGAGACCGTGAATGGGGTCGGAACCGTTCAGCGATGAGCGCGCGTGCACTTGAAGGCGGTCCTGAAGTAATCGGAGGCAGATCAGTGGGATCAAACAATTGAGTCAACACTGCATCTTACATTGTGCTGGAACTGTCGTATCCAAAGCTTAACTGCCGGTATTCATTGGTGCTGTGCGGTGACACGAACGACATGGCCTCGCAATACAACGTCCATAGAGGCGACAAGCCTTGTTTAAACTAAGCCGCCCAGTCGGGCATGCCGCTCCCGGCGTCGCCGCTCAAAGTGCTCCTAGCTGGCAACATCGATTGAGCGCTGCATTGGCAAAAGTAGATCCATTGTAGGTTCGCAGTTCCTTAACAAATCTCCGTCAACGAACCATGGCGGTTTCGGAGCAAGTACGCCACATACCCCGCACCTAAGGCATTCGCGTAACTATGGCGCGCAAGTCACCATTTTGGCGGCATGATCATTATTGGAGAATGGCCTGGCGATACTTGAATGTTGTAGTCGTTGTTAGAAGTGTTTGCCAGCATTGGCGAACGATGAACAGGTAAGCGCCCGTCGATTGGATCTACGCGCTTTCAAGCGTCTTCCCTTAACCACCCTCTATGTCACCAACGTCTATCTCTCAAGCCAATTTAATTTCCAACACGGTGGCCACCACGAAATGGGTTCATTGGCGGTGTCTATCCATGTGAGCCTTCTCTACTATGGTTCTTCATTATTAGTTCCTCATGGGTACGCGATTTGTACTATGTAGTGAGGTGCCCAGCCTTTACACTGTGTCTGACACGCATATATGCCCGTATCATATTCCAACGCGGTCAACACAGACGCATTCAATATACCTTCGAAGTGCTCGAATGGGCTTGTCAAAGTTGATAGGTACGTCGGCGGTACTTCAAGCTTCAGGTGTCGATTATACCAACCCGCAAGTCCTCGTTTACCCATCAGGCGTCTTGAAGTCGTACTTACGCAGTACTCAAATCCAAAATCCTGATTCAGAAAGGGTATATGTACGGATTAATGAGATTGGTGGGTGTTAAGTCGCATGTCGCTTCAGGTACTAACTTACTGCGGTGGTATGTATCAATCAAATGGTTCAGATGGTAGGATCTCTGGATTGGGAGGGCACTCGAGGCAAGAGGCGCTTAGATTGTTGAACCAAGGTGGGTATCATTTACAGTCCCTTCGTTCCTCAGAGTAATAACATATGATGAGTAGTGCGTATCGATGCAGGCGGCGTTCTTCCACCTCGTTTGTAACTATTCTTCCCTCCTCGTTGCCGTCATTTCGTTTGAGACAAGTTGTTGACAACCAGCATGATATTAACTGCAAGCCGGCACCACAATACTCCCTTTGCCTGGGTCCCATTGCCAAGTCCCCCACTAGCCGTATCCCAGTTTTCAGCTTGTTTCGCCAACCTTTGATAGGCATCCCTAGTTGAATGTCGACATAACTGCTGGACATCGATGCGTCAAGCCACCACCAATGCAAGCTATCTTGCAAGGTTCTTGCGCGGGCGCGACACGAGCGATGGTGTTGAAACGGTCTGTTAATGCTCCGTTGCCTTAGAGCCAAAAGAAGCGCCCGTGACTGAGTTCTTCATGTCAGTCACGCAACCTCTTGAAATCACACTTCTCATTTCATCCTTGACCGCATGCTACCATCCTGATAAACAATGCTCCCGTTCAGACCAACTCTGCTATCGAAGCTTCTAGCTATCTGCGGCTTACAACTCGCTTCAGTGCCCAGCGGGCGACATCGATGGATCGGCTCCTCGCTCTACGTGGATCTTCCGTAACGGCGGTCGAACTACCAGGCACTAGCACTGGCTCTAGCTTTGGTTTACTCAAAATCACTAGGACGCAACTGGCAACCACGATGCACACGTGCACCAGCCAAACTTTGCTTCGTATGCCACATTCATAAGGACAGACTGGAGAACGCATGGTACGTGCTTGATAAACCCCCCGCGTGAAGGGTCGTGTCTCGAAACATACTCAAGTACTGGAACCAGCCTGGTGAGCCAACTGTCCCCTTGGACCCCCACCCCCATCATGTCCTCAGCCCTCTCTACACCTCGCCAACCTCGCATCAAACGAAAACCAGCCCCGTCAATTGACTTGAACGAACGGTATCCTGCTCCGGATCTATGTGATCCCTTCGCACCTCTCTCAGTGCTTAGAAGTAAAAGCTCTGGGACGCCGTTGCAGTGCAACAGCCAGGACAGCTTCCATCCGCCAGTGCTCGGCATATACACGACAGCAGAGCGTTTCGGTGCCAGGCCATCGAACGCGACGCCAGCACGCGAAGGTCATTACCGTACACGTTCACAATCAGTCACTGCGTTTCACACGGCATCTTCTTCACCATATGATTTCTGGCACCAACAGTCCTTCATCCTCGAGCCAGATATCCTCCCTGCGACACCTCAGCCCCCTAGTCTCGTTCAAGACGACAGCAGCGGTACCGAAAGTGAACTCGAGTATCTCCCTGTACATTATCGCGGTCGTATCTCGCAATTTATAGCCCCACGGAGGCAAACAGACAGACCGCGGACGACAGACACTGTTCCCACCCGACTAACTAAAGCTCCAAGCCTTTCGCCGCTGAACCAACCTCCGTCCCCGACCAAGCGCCAACTTAAAGCGAACTCTACGCTTCTGTTCTCTTCCAAACAGCGACCGCGGACGGCCGAATCTTCAGCAAGCTCTGAGGCTGATTTCTTCTATAATAAACCTAATCCGCCTTCTGTTCGCGAGAACAAGCGCAGAACTTCGTTCTCACCCCTCGTGAACGTTATTGTGCCCCCTTCCGCTTCTTCATCTTATGTCCACGTATCCTCCCCCTCGGAGTCTTCTTCGACCTCCTACGACCCACCCTCTTCATCGACGTCCGGATACTCTGTGCCTCTTGCTTTTGATTCCCCCGTTTCTACGCCGGAGAGACATGGCAACGCCGCCGAGTGGGCTGTACCCTCTTCAGCTCAGCTCGAACGCGCCGGCGCACTCAGCGTCGTTGCCCAAAGCGGTGTCCGCATCCCCTTCTCCTCGATCTTCGCTGCACAGCGAACTATAGTCATATTTATCCGTCATTTCTGGTGTCCCAATTGTCAGGACTACATCTCTCAGCTGAATCGCTTGGTCGACCCAGATCTCCTAGCGATATCTGGTATTCGATTGGTCATCATCGGAAACGGCGCACCAAGTATGATTGCGAAGTACAAGCAAATGCTGAATATTTCGAATTCGTTCGAGGTGTTCTCGGATCCGAGCTCGAAGGTGTACGATGCGTTGGGGATGGGCGTCGTTGAGAAGGGGACGAAGAGGGAGAGAAAGAGGGGCGAGCCAACAGAGTACGCAAAGAGGGGTGCTGTGGGAGGGTTCGCGGCTGTCGTGTTCCGGGCGCTGAAGGTTGGACTACCTCTCTGGGAGAAGGGCGGGGACACCAATCGATTGGGAGGTGAATTCGTCTTGGGTCCAGGGTAAGTCATATGCCAATTCAAACGTGAACCAATCTCTGACCAACACGTCCTATTTATAACAGAAATACATGTACGTACGCCCACCGTATGCAATCCACCCGAGGACACGTCCCAGTCATCAACATCCTAGAGACGTTGGGAGTCAGCGTTCCCGCCCAGGAGGCTTATGTCCCCGAATTGGACGTAGCACCCACTTCGTGTCTTGGGAGCCCCAAAGAGATCGCTATGGCTCGCGCGAGCATGGATATTCGCCCTTCGACTGCTACAGTCTCCAGGCCTTTGATGTCACCATCCTTCTCGCATTCGATCAACAGACGTTCGCTTCCTCCTCGCCCCATCGATTCCATTAATACGGCCGTTGTATTCCACGATGCTGCACCGTGTGGTGGAGCTGTGTACCAAAGCACGCCAGAATCTCCGGTTATTGATATCAAGCGAGAAGAATTGCACGACGCCGTTGTCGTTGGGGAAGCGCTAGAACAGTTCAAGGATAAGGATCTTCCTAACGACCCGCGATCTGCCGTCGAAGTAGCAGATGCGCAGCCTGAGGCAGAAGCTAACGGGGACGCTAAATTGGAGTGCATGGACGGAGAACTATCTGCCGATACTGAACAGGAGGAATGTCCCACCGGCCACGTCGAGGTGCTTCAAAATGGAACACAAGCAGTCGTGGAGTCCGTGGCTAGGGCATGCCAGCCTTTCGTAGTGTCGGAGACTTCCCTCCCCGACATCAAATACCAGATCCCGTTGGCGAGAGGGGACGATGGTGCTCCTGAGGTTCCACCCAAGGACGAGGAACTTCTGCAACCTACAATCCTAGGACGAGCAGTTTAATCTTCCGTCCAGTATGATGAATTTTACGACCTTCACGACGGATATTATATTCTACATAATTGTATTTCGGCTTGTGTATTGAAATTATCACCATAACATGTATGTGGCCAGGGTGTTCAAAATGTAGTATATACCTTTATTTCGGTTACTTGCGTGGCGTAGAATATTATCACCCAAGCCTCGATATTTTGTTACTTACCCCTTTACACTTGAGCTTGAGCACTGACAAGCGCCCAAAACTCTAACGCGAACGACGACAATGGCCGACATGAGTGAACGAGGCTCCTCCCCTGCAACGCCCTCTCCACTCTCAGATTCAGAATATGACTCGCCATCCTATGCTGGACAGGCGAATGGTCCCCTACCGTCTATCTCACGTCCAAATTCGCCCGACTCGTCGCATCCAGGGGACGAGCCACCCATCGTAGAGGACAGCGTTACATGTGAGTGGGATGGCTGCGGCAAGGTGTACACCCACCTGCCGACACTCATCGATCACATCCACAACGGTGAGGTCTGTCTCTATGCTGAATCGCGTGTAGTGTCACGGTGTCCCGGAAGCCACTCAATCTTGCTTACCATTCTCGATAGATCACATCGGAGTCCACAAATCGAGCTACTCTTGCGAATGGGCATCCTGCACGCGGCGGGGATTAGCGCAGACCTCCAGGTTTGCCCTTATATCACATATTCGGTCGCACACTGGCGAAAAACCTTTCATCTGCAGTTTACCAGGTAACGTTGAGTTTATTTGAGCGCGGCAGTAGCGGTGTATCCGATGACCTTCTTTTCAATTTCTAGAATGCGATAAATCCTTCACGCGATCCGATGCTCTAGCTAAGCACATGCGTTTACAACACAATATCTCGCCGCCAGCCCCCGGGCGGGGAGCATCACGCAAGCGCAAACGAAATGGCGGAGAGGACGCGAATGCGTCAGCCCGACCGTCGGATACGCCCAACCATGAAGGCACCCAACGGTGGTCTCGACACCAACCCCCCGACGCAGCGTCTGGTTTCAGTCAGTTCAAGGTCGAACCACACACGCCGTCAGAATTGGATAGTGCAGCGCTGCAGGAAGGCGGAGAGACGGGGAACTACTTTGGATCGAAGGGGAACGGCAATACAACCAACGGCACATCTTTTGCTCAACCACAGCCAAAACATGGTTCGATGTTCACGCGTAATTCTCCTCCTCCCCCTTTCTCCGCCGCTGAATCCAACCTTCGCCCGCCTTCCCCTCCATCCGTCTTCGATCTCCTACCTCGGCGTCTTGTCGACCAATATGACGAAGTGACAGATACCATCATGGGACGTACGCCGTATCAGATTTTGTACTTGTTAACCAAAGCGAAGTATAAATATGCCCGCGATCAACAGGAAGAATTGGTGGCAGAGCTGGCGAACGCAGAGATTGAGATGAGTAGGTTAACTGGAGACAAGGAGAGGCTGGTGGATGATATGTTGAGAGCGCTAGGAGGGTAGGAATAATTTCTCTGCTTGTTATTTAAATCCTGCCAATAACAGCTTTGCTCTATAGGCCGGAAGCTGAAAAGTTCATCCAACCGATCCCGCTTCCAGATGCCGGTGTTGACATGAGGCGGGAAGGGTCACTGCCCGTACATGAAGCAAGGATACATATGGGTGCCAATGGCAATGGTTATTAAGTTACCTACGTGCCGTTCGTGAGTCATTCATACGCCTTGACTTGGCCTTTGTATTGATCGATAACAAGAGATTGTGACTTAATCGATGTTATACTTTAGTTGCCCTATTTGACCGCCGTTGGATTTGTCGAAAGGACCTGCTCCTCGATCTCGTCCCTGATGGTTGGATCGTTCACTGTGCACGGTATATTCTGGCCACTAAGATATTTACCAGAGCTGGCAATGCACTTCCTGCCACCCATTGTGTTTCGTGGTATGTGAATGGCACCCAATAGTCAGGGATTGTCACTTGAGCACAGACGCCGGTGTGCTACTAATACAAGACGGGAGGGCACCTATACATGATTCGGTGTCGGTCAGGGTGGTTATTACTATTTCTCCTGTAAGTTGCTCGTAAGTCATTTCAACATCTACGGAGGCTTCTCTATCTAATCAATACTGTACTTTAGTTGCGTTATTTGACGGTCGTTGGATTTGTGGAAGAATAGACATGCCCTCGTTCACTTCCCTGAAGGTCGGGCGGACGATGTATTTTGGCCACTGCAATATTCGTCAAAACTGGCAATTGCGCCTCTCGCCACCCATTGTTCTAAGTGGTATGTGGATGGCTGGGTTGTTAATTTCGTTGGCCACGCATTTTGGCCACATCAGCCCAAGGTCTATATAATCCCTGCGAAGACATCCAGGAAATGCAGAATTCAGCTCCTCGACATCGAAAGCAAGTTCATCTTTTCAATTTCATCAGTGAGTTCACCAAGCCCTATCCATCCCTTCATATCGCTTATGATTCTCAGTCCATGGCAGCCTATCTACCCTCCTACGGTCGTCCCCAAGGTGCCTACGCGCCCAGTGGTGACTGGACTGTCAAAGACCCAGCGCAGGCGCTCCAAGTCTTCCTCATGGTCGATCCCGCTGCTCGCCGCTCCCGAACGGGAGTCGCAAAGACCTCCAAGGACTCTCACTGGATGCTGGCCTGGCATGTAGGGACTACGCTTTCCGGCCATGAAGCTCACCGACGCTGCCATCTGCGACAAGATCCCGGGGTCCCTCACTTGACGAACTGGGGAGTGCTCACTGGGGCTGTAGAAAACGATGAGCTGAAGAGGCTCGTCCGTGTGCCTTTGGCGATCTTGGAGAAAGACGCTCGTCTCAAGCTGGAGGCGATTGCTAATACCACGCAGGTCAGAGTTCCCGACGGTCGATGGAACTGCCAGGACTGGTGCATCGAGGTCCTGAACCAAGCGGTTATGGCAAGGATCTTTAGCCCCGCTGCCGTCCAGACTGCAATCGCCAGAGCTCAACAGGTTCCTCTTCACGATTAAATTCGTTTGAAACTTCCCCTTCAGCCTCTCTTTCCCTCCTTGTACTTGTCTGGCTTTATTCACGCAAATTGTTTTCTCGGCACAATATATTTGTATATATCGTCTGTCTCTTTTCCCCGAAATGCAACGGAAGTTCGAACGCTGTAACCACTCATACCTGAACTTGAAGAATCTCCCTCTATGACATGGTCAGAGTCGCCAACAACACTCTCCCTTTTATCCGACTGCAATTACTTTGTGTAATTACTCCCACTGCTGCCTATTGCGAGTCTGTTCAATGCGCACGCAGACGAACGTTGTGAACTCCGAGGACACACGATGCAAATAACCAGCGAGCAGTCGGCGCTTACCTCCTATTCTCCCCGTTGCTCCTCCTCGTACCGCCCAAATCACCTCCTGGTCTGTGCTCGTTCCCGTTCCTTTATATACGATGATCGAACATCTAGAATCCTTACCACTCTGGCCTTTTGGCTTAGATCAAGTGTAGTATCTGTTCTTAATAGTTTAACCACTATTATGGGGGCACCGCCCCCATTCATTGGTTATCTTATTTTTGCCGCCCCTAGTCCCTGTGCTCTGCTTGCAACACGGGGGCTGCGATGACCTTGCTACTGCACTACTGGCTTGTGTCGTCAGGGGATTCCTTTTTCCTTTTCTTTTTGCTGTTGCATGCGCCTCGCCAGTTGGTTGAGTAGTTGGCTGCAGCAAATAGATTGGGTTGATTGGTCCTATCCTTGTATTTGTATAATCATAATTGAATTCATGTCAACATCCTCTAGTCTGTTCATTGCTGTTGTATATGTCAACGTTGTGCCCGAATTTTGGTGTATATCGAATTTCAACGTTAGGCAGATATACTGCTGGCCGTGCACTCTATTCTTCTATTCCCAGATCGTCTACATATCGTTTACGAGCCTAGGACACTACGATGACTACTACGATGGTTCTAGGACGGAGTTGTCCTGTTGCCTGTGCGAGAAGATGGTTAGTACTTCAAGTTGTAATACGAACGTCTTCCGAAGGCAGATGTGTTCAGGGTGAGTGAGTGAGATCGTAATACTTCATTGCGTGAAGGTTTTGCGGTGAACAGGTATAGTAGTATCCGTAAGTATACCCAAACCAACGAGTGAGCGTGAAAGGGTGGAATATACGGTAGTGAGAATGTGTCCCAGTGATGTAAACAAGAGAACCAGTGTCTTTTAGGGTGGGGTAAAAGTTAACTAACAATAATCAAGACAATATGGAAGATGTACGTATATTGTAGTGGAATAAATATATAATCAAAGTGTGGGCGGCGTCGATGAATGGAAGGCATCGGTTGAGATTCCGTAAAGATACTGTGAGAAGCAGAGGATCGTGTGCCGCGACGGCATGGAGCCATGCTGCCGGCGGTGAAAGACAGAAGGAATAGGGTGAGAGAGCAACACGAAAATCCGTATCACGCATAAATAGCCATCTGACCGTTGTCCGTGGGATCCAGATTGTCCGAGTATGAATTTAACAGCCTATGCAAGACGAATCACAGAACAATGTGAGATTCGAAGGAAGAAACGGTTGCAGGGTGACCCGTCCGAGCGTCGAAATACGGCATACGTCCAAAGGAAGAAGGTCAATGCATCATGAATGATTTGACAGACAAAGCATCATGAGAAAGCAACAGATATAAAAGGGCGAGAAGGGAGGTAAGGAGAGATCATTGAGCAAACTGCCGAGGAAGAGGGTTAAATGAACGCTCACTTGAACCATAATCGACCTCCACCGCTTTTATCTCTCACCAGCTCCAATTCCTTCTTAACTACACCAGAGGCCCACCGATCGAAGCACTGCAATAATGCCTGCCTTCCCTCCCTTGTTCCCTCCCCCTCTAATATCCACTCTCCCGTCCACCCTTCACCTATGGCGTCGTCCTCCTCATATCCTGTGGATGGGTACTTAACTACTCGGGCGATCCACATGTGCTTCTTCACCACGGCGTAGCCATTTGGAGAATGCGGACTCTTCACTCGCGTCGATGAATGTAACAAAGTCATTTGAGGCCCCTCATTAAACATCGGTAGCCTATCGACGATAAACGGCGGGTTGGCCAACGCGGGCATGATGTGCGTGTAATAGAATGGCGAAGGAAGCGTCAGTACATCCAAGACAGGGGGCGGATGAGGAGGTAAGTAGGGCACAAGATCTTCGCCGTCGTAAAGCAGCCACTTCTGTTGACTTTGCGTCTCAGCGTCGTCAAACTCCGGTCCTTGCACGTTCGAATCTTCGGACGCTTGCGCCCGTGGACCACCAGGAACGTACCCTAGATTACAAACAATATCCCCTGCGGAGAGATGGCCCCAGAGCCTGGATTCGACGAGTTGTTCCCTACACTTGCCAATACTGTTCGAGCTGCCCGTGGATAGTTGCGTGCAAGGGACGAACACGCGTAGAATGGGAGCGCGAGCCCTCCACTTTGCCATATTTAGGTCGTGGGGTGGAGGTGCGAGCGAATTGCACGAGGCGTGAGTCGAGGCTGAGGGTGACAGAGCAGCAGGGGATGACGAAGGCGTGTCGACGATGGAACTCCGCGACAGGTGGGATTGCGACGGACTAGAGTCTATCGACGAATCGCTGGAAGCATTCGCAGAGGCGAATCTTCGGCTCGGGCGTTTAAGAGGGATTGAACCATAGCCATTTGGCAAGACCATGGTGGTTCTCCTGCTGAACGCGGCACTGCCTCCTTCGTCATCTGACTGTGTGGCTGCAATTGGAAACCTGGAGGCCCGTCTCCATCCGTCTGAATAGACTTTGAGTGCCCGAGGCATGGACGCTGGTGGGGGAGGAGGAGCAGCGGGGGTATTGACCAGTTTGGAAAGTCTCTTCCTGGCTTTGGAGGCAACCGAAGGAGTGGAGCTAGCAGGCGCCTTTGGCACACTCCGGCGCTGATGGAGACCGGGAGCTACATCAGCGACAGTGTGACCTCGCACATGTTTGCTATTTGATGGCGATCTCGACGCAAGTTCATCCCGTACCGGGTGATCGGAGAGTTGATAAGATAGAGGAGCAGGGAAAGTTAGCTCACGAAGAATGGGGCGCTGTAAGTTCCGGAGACTGGCTTTCGCGTCATCTCGGGGCTCGGGTGGGATGGGGTAAGATGAACTATGTACGACAGATTGGAGAAGAAGCACGGCTCGAGAATGGGCCTGGGTTAACGCAATAAGTCTGTGCGTCCGTTCCTCTTGATCCAGGGTCGTCATAAACGCGGAGAGGCAGGACAAGGCGTGCATAGGGTACTGGTGGAGGGGTGTCATCTCGGACAAGACTACATGGAGGACATTAGACGCGAATACCGGACAATGAAAGTGGGACGTACTCAGCAGGTTCAAGTCATGTAATGACATCGAGACGTCACGGAATCTTCGCAGATCGCGGCTACGCAGGGCATCGCCGTACCCAGGGATGAAACGAGACAGTACGACGTCCTTGGTCTCGAGAGGGCCCAGCAAGTTCATAAAGTCTCTGCATGTACCTGCAAGCGATAGAAAATCCGCCCAAGACATAAATCGCAGCAAGCGAGCTAATACGCGGGGGTTCTGCCTGAGCAAGGTGGGGAAAGTGACCCGACGCGAGTATGAGGGCAGAAACGACGACAGATGGCGCGATTTCGCGACAGGCGGTGACTTGCTCCTCATTCTGGGCCTAACGGTCGGGGTCGGCCTTGCGTCGCTGCCGTCGTTCTGCGGAATCGGCGGTAACTGCCTGTCGCGAAATGAAGGCACCCTATTAGCGGTGATGGTGCTACCGCTATCCATTCGAGTTCTGACGGCCGTAGAGGGCCCCGGGAGATACTCGTCAGCCGGCAAAGGATGTGGGGGCAAAGCGACGGCCATTGATGAGCTAAGGGCCCCAAGCTGAAGCACTGAATGGTCGAGAAGGTGGAGCTTTGGGCTCACCAGCACTTGCCCGCTGACGGTCGATGAGATGATGGTGGTACGGGTCAGAGATGTTTTCAGCTCAGTGGAGTTGATTAGTTCGTAGCATTTTGTAGTTTGGTCGCCGTCGATTCAAGGCGGTGTGATAACGGTACAAATAAATATTTTCTCCCAAAATATGTCAGTTACGGACCGCTGTCGTCCGTTCCCGAATACCGGTTAATTTCCCAATTATAGGTAATCCTCCGGTGCCTTCGGAAAATTAATTCGATATTCCGAGTCTCAATCCGAGTCTCATTCGTGACTTGGCAGGGCATAAAAATTGCTGCTATGTCGCAGATTTCAAATACTGATACCCATTTAACTTGTAGGCTACGCCTCTTTTGCGCATTTACGAGCGCTAGCTCAAGCAGCATTCTACTACCGTTGTATTCGAAGTTGGTCGTGCCTTCCCACATGCTCCCCACACGCTATCATAGACTGACATTCCGCGATCGTTCAACAATCAAATCAAACTTCGGTGTGAGGTTGATAGGCGCCGGTCCCTGATACATGTGAGCTCAGATTTTGAATCGCATCCCATTGGCAGACGTTGACCAGATGCAAACCAGATGCAAACGCTGCGCAGTGTGCGCAGTCCCACATCAGCGCCCGTATGCCTTTGCCTGGACATTGTATATTATCCCCATATGGGCAGCTAGCATTCATCTAAATTCTAATAATACAGTCATCCGTTTTAGCATTCGCTTGTCAGAGTCTCCTCAGTATACCCGAGAAAGAAAAACCATCGTATACATTGTGTCGTCTGCTCCAAGACACGACTTTGCGGACAGCATTGTCCGTGGCGCTGAATGTCGGTATGCAGAGATGACCCTGTCATCGTGCAGCCTCTTGCCACAGGCAACAATACACGTAAAGACCCACGACGCGTGTGTGACGCGTGTATCATCCAGGTATCGTGTTGATCGACGGAAGAGCGTGCAGGTGGTGAATGAATTTCTAGATTCAATAAATACATTTTCACGATTCGACACAGACCCTTACGGTCTCTGGGAGCCCATTTCGAGTTTGAAATGACGAGATATATATGGTGTGTCTTCTGGTTTTGAGCCTCCTAAAGACCTAGGGGGGTAGCTGAGTATTAGAAATTCGGGATGAGATATAGCTCTTTTGCATCAGGTTTCGAGTTCCTGCAGTGGGCCGAGAGCGAAAGATCGGCAGAAAGGCCACGGTATATGATGCCATCGTATTCTGCAACATAGATAGTAGAATAGACTGGACTGCGCATGGTGAGCCTGCGCGACGAGGCAAATCGAGGCTGGGTCGCATAGAATGGCCTACGATATGTTCCGTGAGTACCCAACGGGACAACACGATGCTGCGACGCGCTGACACAATTAAGACAAGCAGTAATCACCTCCAGGGGCCAGCAGTGATCGCTCGAAGACATAGGCGACAAGTCGGAAGTGAGCATCGATTTCGGCGGCGGGTAGAGATAAAGAGTATCAGGGCGTATTCCTGGGGCAACACCTTGGGTGGAATAAGGAACATTCACGATGCCAAAAGGGTGGGTAAGAATGAAGGATGGGAGAAGAGACGCTAGTGTGTGCTTCTGTGTTAGACCGCGCCGAACCAGTCGTCATCTCCATGTGGCAGAAAGATTTCTTCGTTCGAGTTCATCTCGTAGGGCGAGAGGGAGGCGAATTCAATCATCTGTGGTGTGGCTGCAGCTAGTTGGAGACGAAGAAGCGGCAGGCGGTGTGCGAATTAAGGACTTCCCGTTTTGGTGAGTCCGCGATTTGCCAAATTAGGGTTCTGTCGTTGACTTCCCCGCCAAAATAGAAGAGCGCCCGAATCCGAGTTGGGTGGTGTGATACCTTCGTTTCCGCGCGTACTGGTTGGCGCCTGATTGGGGCACGTTGCACTCATCAACTGTCTGTGAGCGACGCTGCGGAGCAATCATGTTAGGCAGCCAACTCTTAATAAATCCGTGTATATCGCGAAGGTGTTGTTAAATACTGTCCTGAACACATATAGTACAGGTACATGTTTAGCTGACCCAGAACCATGAGAAGCCGCGTCTCGAGTTTGGTTGGGGTTAACGTTTAGGGCCGGAGGCACCTCCACGGGTGCTGGGGTGGCCCCCCCTACTGACAATCGGGTTGGCCGGGCCTCGAACTCGCCACCTAGATACTCGCATGCTTAATAAATTCCGGCGTTAACATCAATGCCACATACTTAGGTATTGGCGGTCTACTGCTGAATTTCTCGTGTTAGCTAGCTACATCGTTGACCGAAGAAGCACTTACCCATCCTCGGGTTCCTCCTCCTCCTCTTCCTCCTCTTCCTCCTCTTCCTCATCATTGCCGGCGCCAGCTTGGGGCTCTGTAGACTGTCCTGAGGTAGCGTCTATATAGACGGGTCTATAAACATTACGCAAGGAGAGGGTCAGGCTTGATAAACGCGAGGTCTAAGTAATGCGATTTACTGCGCTGTCTGTACAACCTTCGTTTCTGCCTGCGGGTCCTCTGCGTGTAAGTCCTCGACATCACCAATTTCGCCGGTGGTTTCGACTACCTTCGGACTGGGCTTGTCGCTAGGAACGGAAACCCCGCCCATCAGTTTGAATGACAGAAGACATATAGAAGACAACTACAAGGAACGTCGCTACCTTGGATCCGTGGCGGTGGTAGTGGGTTGGGTCTCCTTTGAAGCCATAACGTTCCTGGATCCTTCATCGTGAGCGTCTCAACCTTATATACATGTCCAATGGCGTTTACTTATCACGGCATACCCTCATCGATAGACGCGCGAGCCATTGTTATCATGTTATCAGGCGCTGAAAAACCACGAAGAGGGCGGATATGAAGCAAAGAATCGACCTGCAATAGAAAACTCACACTACCTTGGGAAACTCTGGCCAAGTAGGGGGTCCAAACGTTTATCCTCGCTTTGATGCTGATGAATTGTCAACTTCGAAGGACCAGGAAGGACCCCACATCTAAGAATTAGACGCCTTGAAGATGGCGTAACTACATCATGCATCATGGTATCGGACTGGTACGTGGGTTTGTCAATGTAATTTGAGAACGTGGGCTGTAAGATGTATTTCAGTTGAGGCTTGGGTTTCGGTCGTTCGTTGCCTTTGGCGATGCTTTCCGTCGACGTTTCCTCCCGGGGTATGACGCTTACTGGTTTGTGGCTGAGCCGGCGTTGGGCGAAGCCCTTATTTGTCGCAAAGAGGAGTGCGGGTTTGATCTTTACGCAGACAGAATGCCTATTCGCAAGATCTACAGCCGACATAGAATGTACTGTACAGGTGAGAAATTGTGCAAGGTTCAATTCAACTGTGTCAACCTACTGAGATTGATTCACCGCAACGGGGTTCGTGTCCAGTGCGGCCATACCTGCTGTATCGAAGTTGATGAACGGAACTTGTGATGATCGAGAGTGCCACCGCCCACTGCTACAGCTTCAGAATTTGGGAATCGGATTAATCGATAGCTATAACGGCTAAGATCTGAGAACCGCAATGAAGCCTTCTACGTGCCCGTGCCGTCAACTATTGAACCTAATCGAGCATCGCCCGCGCGTAGAACTTCGGCGGAAGAATAGAAGGTGAATGATTAGACGCCCGCTGAAGCACGCAACGCCGCCACTTCCGAAGTTACAGACTCAGCGTCGTTGCCGTAGCTACCCTTTCTCAAATGTTTCCACTCTGCTCACAGTTGGATTTTGACAGTGCTCAAGCAAGCTCGTGGGCAAACGAAAGAGCACTTTGCTCGTGACTAGTGGCGAATTGTGGCTGCTCCGCTATCATCACTATCCGAGTACCAGCCTTGGCACAGCCCAGTATCAACACGCAAGTTGCCAGCTTGGATCCTATGATACCGATATGGATGCCTGTGCAGTATTGGGCTATATAATACAGACGTCCGTGGCTCCAAAGCTCACCACTGCTAGTTGATGCCTCATCCCAAATGGCCTACCCCCTGGAACAGAAACAACACTCAGCATACACGACCTGCGAGGCCTTGACTACTAGCCTTGGGACTCTACGACCTATCACCTCTGTTACAACCGAACGGTACAACAAAAAATACAGCGTAGAATTATCCAGCTTCATTATCCCGGCCGGCCTCGGACAATTTGATCGCGAAGTAACGTATGTTAACGCTTCTTTCAACGAACTTCAGCCACCAGGCGCTTACATGAATGAATTCTGCAGGCCAACTTACCTCCCTGAGAGCTGGGCTTCTTATGTCCACCCCGAGGGTCAACTTTACTTCTGCCGGCATAGCACCCCGGTTATTGTGACCGAAGCTTACCTCTATAACTCCGAGAACATGCGGAGAGTGGCTTACTGGTTGACGTTGATCGAGGCGCTTTGCGAGGAGCGCCAGATCGTGATCCACTCGGGCGTCGAACTATTTTTACAACTCGAGGAGTCCGGATGCGCCTACTACTTTGTCGACCACCTCTCCAGGACGGAGTTCTGGCTAGACCAATTTGATACCAATGAATTAGGCTTGCACCAGGTTGCCTCTGAGGAGCATCTGAGTGAGGCGAGCACTCTCGTTAATACAGCGGCTCAACTGATGCGTTCTACAGAATTGGCCTTGAACGAGCACTATTGGTCCCATGTAGAATACTTCCCGGCGCACTTCGGTGGTCTGGAAGAATCCACAGTTGATGAGTTGATTTCTATTTTCTCGCATGCAACCCTAGGTCTGTGTCTTTACCGCTGAAATCAAGGCTCCACTCATCCAGTATCCTTAGACCGCATGACTTCCACTGTCTGCACTTTCCCATACACTCCCAAGGATTGTAGGAAATACATGGACTTGCTCAAAACTGCTCGAGGTCGGTGATACTGCTTTTCCGATCCCCGCAAGCCTCGTATCTTACGTGGCCTTCCTTCACAGAGAATACCCAAGATATGTATAACATCTGCGTGACCGCGCGTCTGTGGGTCTTGGTAACGAACCACCGGTTCACCACGCATTACGGACAAGAGTCTAGCCGTCTTTCCAGAACCCAATGTATATTGGCACCCAAGATTTACACCCCCAACTTCGTCTCCCGAGCGGTAACTGTCTTAACCTTGGGGCTATCGGACATCTATACCAGCAAACTTGAAGATGTCTTCATTGATGATCTTGTCTACGCTGAACAATGGTTTGGGATGATGCAATCAATCACCAAAGACTGGAAGACATCTCTACAAATTGTACGCGGTGTTCATTTCACGTTCAATTTCCCTTCGTCTGACGGATTTCAAGTCCACTCTACTATTAGTCGCACACATCCTCTGTATCACACCAGGCGTCCCATCGCTATGCCTGACCTCCGCTACCATTCTCTTTACGAGTGTTTTGGCAGCATCTTTCCTCCTCATCCAACACAGGCATCTGCTCAACGCAACGGCACTTCACGCGGCGGACCACCTCTTGGCTATCCGATCCAAGAAATACGGCTTCAAAATTTCTGGGATGTTGTTCGCGCTTCCCGCAGTCCTCAACATCTACGGAGCAGTCGTATTCCTTGCCCACGGGCTGACACTCATCGCTCTCCACCTCCATATAGGTGTAGCCGCTGGCATCGCCATCGTCTTCTTGCTCCTCGCTTGGTGTGCCTACAAAATGCAGGCATCCAGGAAATTTCCAGATTCCAACGAGAAATGCGAAGTGTAAAATACTTAGTACTCGTGTACATATTGTAAGGAGATACGATAAATATCATGATACAAGACTCGTGTCGCTCCGGTTATATGGCGTCCTTGAGGTATATGAAATAGGAGATGCTGCTATCAACCGTCAGTTCCCAACAACCTGTTGTGAGTTGAACAGTCCGACTGCTTATAGCAAATCACCGCCCAGGTAGATTTCAAAGTCCGACTGGCGGAGTGGTCCGAAAGCGGTCAATTCCAATTCAGGGTGGTCCCTCGTCCATGTCAGATATCGAAAACGTTCAGCTGCGCAGCGCAGTCTGCATCAGCGCCCGGAATGCCTCTGCGATTTGCATACTATTGCTCCGGACACGGTATGATTGCTGCCAGGACTCCGAAACTCACTCATGATGGGATTCCATAGGATACGGCCATGCGACTAGGGTGTCAGCCTTCGCTTGTCATCTCCTCAGCGTTCCAAGCGAACACGAGGGCGAAAACCCCACCATATACATCGTGTCGTCTGCTCCAAAACACGTCTTTGCGGACAGCATTGCCCGCGGCGCTGAATATCGGTATGCAGAGATCGATCCTGTCATCGTGCAGCCTTTAGCGTGAGTTCGCTAGGCAACAATACGCGTAAAAACTCACGACGCGTGCCCGGCGCATGTATAATCTAGATATCGTGTTGATCGACAGAAGAGTGTGCAGGTGCTCAAGCGATTCCTCGATTCGAAGAATACCCTGCTCGAAACGGAGAAAACGTGGCTAAGGCAGGCGCGAATTGATTGTGTGCTGAGCGATGCAGCCTTCCTCGGATGGTGAGTACCCGCCTACTCTTTTCAGGAGCTCATTCATTGATCCCACAAGCAGCCTGGCTGCAAAGTCAGCTGGGATCCCATCTATCCTGATCACCAACTTCACCTTCGACTCGGTGTACAGCTATCTCTCAACCTCGTTTATCGACGGCGTGGCGTCTCCCGAACCTGCTGCTGTAAATCATCTCCGGCCGCCACACCGCCAGCAGCACCTACAGAAACATACCGCGCCACAGCATCACCGGCATACGTCGAGTTTCGATGCGCTCATTCCCGACAACCCCATACCCCTAGCGCAGCTCGTGCCTCTGGTGGAGCAGATTCACCATGGATACCGCTGTGCCGACCTTCTCCTGCTCCTTCCCGGCGCTATACCCATCCCCTCGTTCGCCGTCGACCCTCCTCTTCCGTCACCCGATTGGGTGGATATTAATTGCAATAGATTTCGTCCGGAAATTATAGAACATCTGATTAAGTCACCAGCATCTTATACCCTTCACCCACCCGTCCAATTGCCATCTTCACCGCTCAAAATACCTCGCTCAGTAATCAAGGCGCCATTACTCGTCCGTCCTCCCAGTTCCTCAATATATACCCAAGGTGGCCGGTCCAAATTGTTGTCTTCTATAGGTGTACCACCACACTACCATAATGCATCAAAAACGCGCATTCTTATAGTTTCTTTTGGCGGACAGGTCTTCCGCAGGCCGAGTAGAACACCGAGCCGATCGACCACGCCTACTAATGGCAGTAGAAGCACATCTCCGGAGCGTAAGGGCAAGATCCTTTCCCCACCCACTACCCCGAAACGCCCTGTTCTCAACGATAGCTCAGTCACGAACATCAATGGGCTAGGGATTAGTGATGTGCCCTCACTAAATGTAGCCATGCCGATGCCTGGCTCTCCCCCTACCCTCTCTGCACCCTCACGCATCGCTACGCCCTCGCACATCTGGATCCCAGGCGCCCCGCCGGCGTCGAAACCCCCGCACATGTGCACACCGCCCGTGCCATGCACAGAACTACCCGTCGTATCCACGATCCCGCCCACGCCGAATGTCACTCCAAACGAGAACGCGCCCCTGGGAGATCCTATGGATTCAGAGTACGCGGACGAGGAAGTGCGGCTGCTCCCTGATTTATCGTGGATCGCGATCGTTTGTGGTGTGTCGAAGGAGCAGTGGAATGCGACGCAGAAGGACGGTAGCTCGGAACTGCCCGATGGGTTTTATGTCGCACCGCGAGATGTCTACATGCCGGATTTAACAGCCGTTGGAGATGTTCTGCTAGGAAAGTTGGTGAGTATCGGCGTTCATCCGTCGTCTGTCGATTTACCATTTGCCATTTCGCCGTAGGGTTATGGAACTGTATCGGAGTGCGTCGATGCCTGCACGCCTTTCGTATATGGTATGTCTCTCTCCATCCACTATACATACCCGCCATTGAACCCTTTTAGTTTCGCGTCCACTATTCATCGAGGAGCACGGTCTGCGGCTCCTGCTCGAGCAGGAAGGTGTCGGCGTCGAGCTATCCCGGCAATCCTACGAAGCAGGCGACTGGGCGAGCGCCGTCGAAGAGGCCTTCGCGAGAGGAGAGGACATGAAGGCGAGGAAGAGGAAGTACGGGGATCCGGCGTGGAGATGTTCTGAGGATGCTAATGATGGTTGTGCTGGTGTTTGTGGAGGCGGTCTGAGTGTGGGAAGCGGGGCAAAAGACAGGCAGGTAGAGGGAAGGGAGATGGCTGCGCAGGTTATGGATTGGATTAAGAAATGGACATGAACGTTTGAGCGTGTGGATACATAAACGCGGACGCGGCTAGATATTAGAATATCAGGGCTTAGGACTTAGGTTGATTATTTATTGTTTTTCTTTCGGCCTACGGTGAGTGTCACTAACGTGAGCTGACTCCTCGGTTTCGATTTCTCTACGTGTTCAGCCCTCCGCAGGTCTAACTCTGATTCTAAACTTCTAACTCTCATGCAGCTTACCCAGAGTGAAAATCATGCTTTCGTTGGGGTCAGTAGGATTGCGTGATCCACATGCGAGGAGGTGTGCCTAGAGGACGGCTGGAGTCGAGTAGTACGTGCTAAGCACGTTGAGACCGCCTAGTGACGGGCGGTGCGCCTCCGCTACGAATACTAATTTCCTAAATAGGAAGCTCCTGATTTCTGGCTGGAAGACGCAAACGCTACAACCCTGCAGGCAATAGTAACGAGCAGGGTATTGATATCGAGCAGGCGACACGACAGTTGCGTCCCATATTTACCCTGCCGAAAGCATGGGTGTGCGCGTCGTAGCTCATCTCGACCTTGACCTTGATAACAATAAAGCCTACTAGTACAACATGGAGAAGCTGCTTGATTACTACACAAAGTCCTGTTCGCACCAATCAATTTTGTCCCTAGATTTTGATGAATGTCGTGTCCGTAAGGAAAAGAAGTCCGAGCCTGAGTCTTGAGCACAGAGGCCAGCAAGATATATCTAAGCATCGGAAGTTGATCCTGAAGGCTTTGATATTACTTCGCTTGATACGTTGGTCGACGGCGGAGTAGTCGTAGACTTGGACACCCGCTTTCGGAGCGTCCAGACGCGGAGTATATCCTAGATGTTGACGTAAATGACTGATTTCGTTTGTCTGTGATAAAGTACCGACATTTTGAATTCCGAATATCAAGGCAGCCCAAATAGGATCTGCCAGAGATGCATCAACTCCGAGGGCATATCAAGGAGAGTAAAATAAACTTGAGCTTACAAGTAGCGATCGCTACAGCAAGAGGACCGTCGCCGCGCCCGTCGAACGCTGGCACGCTGAGCACTCTAGGATTTCAAATCTGTCAGTCAGTTTTGCAGGAAGTTGATGTCAGCACTTACGACAGTATAACAGCAGGGATTGGCAATATGCACACCATACCAAAGCGCACAATCATCTGTATAGGCACCCGACCATCCTTGTCGACATGGAGGTGTCTGGACGCCTTCCATTTTCTCGATACTCTGTAGATAGTTACTCCTACGAAGGTTTTCTCTGTCAGTATTTCCAAGCCCTACAAGAAAGCAGAGGGTAAGATAGAACTCACCGAATACAGGCAGTAGAAGTGCCATGATAACAGTGACTGCGATGTTCGTAATGAGAGACCTACGATAATTGTCATTTTCATACAATCCAATCTATCAATGCAGATATAAACCAACGCTGTGGATATGGTGAGATGACAGTACATCCCGATTGATTTTCGACGGACTATGCCATGGCGAGTCAGAGCGAACTGAAGGGATTTCAGTGGCGCAACGGACGAGATGAGCTGGCGGATATCACCGTTAGAACCTCCACGCAAACGAGGAGTGGTACGATGTAGGGTATTAACATTATCTATGCGTGGTCATTGGCGTGAGACAGGTTGTTAGGCGACTCATAAACGCGACACACCGAGAGCCTCCATTTGATTGACAATCGAGTCTGAGCGGTAGCGCGAGATACGCAGAAGAAAAGCTTGCAAAGGCGCATCATTACCTGTGAGTTCAAGACGTAGAACGGAGAACATACTTCGAGGGCGAAGCAGAGACATGCACAAGCATTCCTGAAATAAATTGATCAGCTGTAATGTCCGTATTAACTGAGATCACGCACATGACAGGTGCCGCATAGACGAACAAACACTGAACCAAACATAGTCCAAATGGAGGCTCTGGGCCGTATTGCTTGCCCATAATGAGGAGAAAGGAAACTGCGTAAAATATGAACGAGAGAATGAGGTTGTACCACGCTATAGAGCGATTGATAGTTGGTGATAACCGGGCAGTCAGGACAATTGCCACAAGAAGGACTAGTCCGGTAATTTGGAGGGCATTGTAGGCATTAATGAGGGCAGGGTCTGGAGAACCAGCTGCTTCAGAGGCCTCTGTACAGCTTCAGAATTCAAACGAATGGAGAAACCGCGAAAAACGTACCACGAGTGATTATAGAGTAGGACCCCATCTCTGGTCGCGCCAAAGGGAGTAAACCTTGGGGTACAAGGAAGGTAAACAGCCTTGCACCCTTCATCTGCTGCTTAAAACAGGAACCCAAAGGAAAACATCAATGACTATTCTCAGCTTGATTTACAGGTGCTCATGAATGGATACGCGACCACATACCCATTGACAAGTGGCAGTCTCAACCGCGCGTTGTTACCTGCACAATTGATGTACCTGGTCAGTCGGTTCACACGTACGTGCTGCCACTGGCAGGTCCTTCGCTGTATCCACTCACCTTGGCTCTTTCCGACGCGTCGAGCACAATATTTTGTAGAGCGAGTAGAACGCTCAGCGCTCAGCGGTGTCCCCCAGTACTCAGCACCTGAGTTGTGGTCGTAAAGCAAAGCTCTTTGCTGTCAACGCATCAGCCTGCCATCACCTTCTCATGCCATCTCGCCCGATGTTTGATGCAAGTGCGGGGACCAGGCCGTTGATGGTGGGGCTCTGCAAACCATCATGAAGTGGCCCGTTCTTGAGCTTCTTATAGCTCTGCTATCCAGTGTCACTTTTGATGGCCCATGACTATTTATGGTGATGGTAGTGGTGAAATGAATTCGGTCCGCTCCAGCGCCTTTTTTGGTCGTAGCGCCCACAGCAAAATAAGAACCAGTTCTCATGGATGCAGCATGGTCGTAGTTCTGTGCGAACCTCGCGGTTCCGTGAGTCATTAAGCTTACCAAAGGACCATATAAATGCACGGGGACACGTCTGCTCCCTCTACGACGCGGCCATGTCGCGGGAGAACCAACCTGATCACGCACCGTACAGCGTGTATTCGCACCGCGAGAAATGGTTCCTAGTAGCAATCATCTCGTTTGCGGGGTTGTTTAGGTGTGTGGTTGAATAGTAGTGTCTTTTACACAGGTTTTGATACTTATCCATAAAAAGCCCCTTAACGGCAAACATATACTTTCCAGCAATTCCTGTTATCGCCAATGCCTTTCACAAATCAACGGAACTCATCAATCTGACGGTGACCGTGTACCTGGTGATACAGGGCGTCTGTACGTTTTGATAAAGTGCGATGTACACAGCGCTATCTAATATATACTTATCAGCACCGATGTTTTGGGGACCTATGGCAGATAGCTACGGGAGGCGTCCCATATTTTTGGCCTGCCTTGTGGTGCTCTGCGGAGCATGTATTGGCCTGGCTTTGGTCCCCACTTCCGCGTACTGGCTTTTGATGCTGTTACGCTGCATCCAAGCCGCGGGGTCCGCTAGCACCATTGCACTTGGCGCGGGGGTCGTAGGGGATATTGCCGTGCCCTCCGAACGCGGAGGTTTTTTTGGTATTTACAGCCTAGGACCTCTGGTATTTTTTTCCCTTGCTACACAGCAAGAACGATACTCAACCTTCTGATATAGGTTGGTCCCGCTATAGGGCCAGTTATTGGCGGTGCTCTATCAGATGGACTGGGGTGGCGGTACGTGCTATAGTACTACTAGGTAATCAAATCTCACTAACATTTCTTCAACAGGTCAATATTCTGGTTCCTCTGCATAGGCGCTGCTTGCTGCTTCGTTTTTCTACTACTGTACGTTCTTTCAGATCTCTTTGAGGAGCAACGAAATCTAATATATACATGACACTAAGTTTCCTCCCAGAGACCCTGAGAGCTATCGTAGGGAACGGTAGTATAACACCGCCCAAGCTCTACCGACCATTAGTCCCTATCTTCGCTCCTCAAAAGTCGGGTAGACGTTCAAAGGATGATCCCAAGATTACCTTCAGATTCCGTAATCCCATGCGCATACTCACGTATGTGGATGTGTTGGTTAGCTCGCATTCCCCGCTAGAATTTGCTTTGAAATGACCAAATAATCCACTCTCTTTCAGACTCTTCTGGTCTTCAACGGAATTGTCTACGCCGTTTTCTACGGCGTCACGGCTTCGCTTTCCTCGCTCTTTACAGAAATCTACCCATTCTTAAATCAAACCAAGATTGGGCTCTGTTTTCTCGCAGTCGGAGGTGGTGCCTCCTGCGGAACTGTTTCCTCAGGGTGGCTTCTCGACAAGGAATATCAGGTCGTCAAAAGGGATCTCGTTAAGAAGGCAATGATCCAACGGGCCGAGGACGAAAGGTTCGCCAATTCGCAATCGTCAAAGGTGAACGACTCCGAAAATGCCACAGAGAACACAAGGAAGAACATAATCATGGAAGTCACCAGGGAGGAGAACTTCCCGATTGAACGTGCTTGCCTTCGCACTGTCCCATCCATGCTTGTCATATACGCTGCATGTGTCATAGGCTATGGCTGGTGTCTACAGCGAAGAGTGTCACTTGCTGGACCGTTGGTGCTACAATTCTTCAGTGAGCCAAACAGCCCACCTCGGTGCTGGCTTGTTTACAATGAATTTAGTTGGGTTCATCGCCATCGCCGTCATGAATACCACTCAAACACTCATAATCGACCTCCTTCCTGCCCAGAGTTCTTCTGTAACAGCCTGCGTTCGTATCTTCCTAATTCATTCTCTGAGATCTAACTGATAATCTATCCAATGATGTTAGAATAATTTTGTTCGATGTTCTCTGGGAGCCGTACTCGTCGCTGTGGTTGATATTATTCTTAGAGCACTAACGCCTGGCTGGACGTATGTACTTTTTGCCGGCCTCTGCCTGTTGATGATGCCGTTGATATTTGTGGTACGCTGGGTTGGACCTAGATGCCGAGCTAAGAGGAGAGCAAGGGCAAGTAGACCCTAGTTTGTATAGACTAGCTAGACGTTTCCGATCACCTCCACCAATCAAGAGGCTTTCAATTTAGTGAGTCATGCTGTGGACGGCATATTAGATATAGCCACCGAATATGCTTCCGTTTTCGGGCGGCGGGGCGCTGCAGCGGGGACTAAGTTAAGCTTTAGCGCCCAACCCCTCCTCCTCCTCTACCATGAGTATCCCCTCAAAGCCGGTGAATATCCGTAGTCCCAGGCTTGGGCCTGTTGACAGCGATGAGGTCAACGCTCAGGCAACACCGCTAGGTACTCCGGACCTTCGTGTCCTGCGAGCTCAGTATGCTGGAACACCCCCACCCCCGAATATTCCGCCGCGTGGTACCCCAGGTCAAAGGAATGGGTCCCCTGCGTTGGGTGCAGTGCAATTACCGCAGACTGGTGTCTCAGTCTCGCCTTCGCCAAGACTGTTCGCAATACCGCCGTCGAGGCGGTCAGAGACTCCCGTTCCACAGCCAGGTGCATCGTTTGGCGCCACGGAAGCCATCCCCCCGTTCAATCTCGACGAATTTCCCGACGAAGAGAAAGCGCGGGTCCTCAGGAGACATCTAGTGTCCAAGGAGGAGAGGCAGGGTGGACCAGGAGTAGGTGGTGCTGAAAGCTCAAAGGCTGGAGGATCGTCGACACCCATCTCTCAACACTCGTCACAACACGGGGTGCAAAGAGAGGATACAGAGCCGTTTCCTATACCGTATCATGCGCCTGGTGCTGATGTCACGTACGTTCCAATTTGATACAATAAGTGTGGTTGTTACTAATGTTATGATAGCCATGACATATATAAGTGGCACTCAGGGCAGCAGCGCCGCCCCCGTGCTGCCTCGTTTGCTGGCTCTAGCAGGGCGCCACAAGATCCTGCGTTCGAGCATATCCATCAGCCGGGTGGTTTCCGACGCAATTACCTCCTACTGCGCGCGAATGAGCAAGGCGCCGATGAACCCCGCATGCTCAACTCATTCATTGATTTCTTGTTTATCTTCGGGCATTATGTGAGTCTATGTTGCTATTTCTCTTTCAATGTATTCATCCTTTGCAGGCTGGTGAAGACCTAGAAGACGACGAGGACGAAGATAAAGAAGATGACGAAGAGCTCGGCGAGGGTCGTGAGGCGGATGAGCTGCCGTCTGCGGGGTTGAGCGAACGCACACCGCTCGTGGGTGGTATTACTCGATCCCGCTCTCGATCGAGGCGACGCCGCATGTCAGTTGACGGCCATGGAAATGCAACGGTCACACAAGCTGTTCTGATGGTGAGCACCCAGAAACTGCGATCAAGAAATGGCTTCATTTCGTATCCTAGCTTCTGAAATCCTTCGTTGGCACTGGCGTTCTATTTCTTGGCAAAGCGTAAGTTTGGTGACCTTTATTCAATCACTGTCTAATGCCTTGCAGGTTCTACAATGGCGGGATGCTCTTCTCGATCATCACCTTCGTCTTCATCGCCCTTATCTCGCTGTACTCCTTCCTATTATTAGTTGATACTAAATTTGTAGTGTCTGGGAGTTTCGGAGGTGTGTCTCTTTGTCATCTGACCGTATGGCCGTCTTCTAAATTTGGCACAGATATCGGTGGAACACTATACGGCCCTTGGATGCGGTATGCCATCTTGGGGTCCATTGTTGTATCGCAGCTCGGTTTCGTCGGCGCCTACATCATCTTCGTCGCGGAGAACCTCCAGGCGTTCGTGATGGGTATCACGCACTGCGCGAAGCTCCTCCCCGTGCAATACTTCATTCTCATGCAACTTGTCATCTTCCTGCCATTGAGCCTCGTCCGTGACATTGCAAAGCTGAGCACGACTGCCCTTGTAGCCGACGTGTTCATACTTGCTGGGCTCTGCTATATTTTCGGGAGCGAGATTTCGATTGTTTCGACGCGGGGAGTGGCAGATATTAAGTGGTTCAATCCGAGAGATTTCCCACTTTTCATTGGGTGAGTTCGATTGAGGTTATATCTCAAGTCTTGTGAATGTTGACCTATGATGCATCTAGAACGGCTGTGTTTTCGTTCGAGGGAATTGGATTGGTTGGTTCCTTTCATTAAGATCAAGTTTGCAACGCTCAGTATGTATTTTTACTAGATCATCCCTATTACCGACGCGATGCGGGAACCGCACAAATTCCCCAAGGTCCTTACTGGCGTTATGATTGGGTTGATTTGTCAGTCTTCGTCTCCTATTGCTCGTGTATTGTATTTTGATTTCCGTGTTCATGCAGTCCTATTCGGCGGTGCTGGTGTCCTGGCTTATATGACTTTTGGCTCTGAGATCCAGACCGTCGTCCTGGTCAATCTCGATGCCGACAGCAAGATGGTTCAATCGGTACGACAAACCGCTATCTCTGTCTCTCATCCCTTTGCTTATCTTATCGTCCTTATTATCTAAAAGGTACAATTTTTGTATTCTCTAGCCATTATGCTCTCTGTGCCGCTTCAGCTATTCCCTGCTGTCCGCATTTTGGAGAACGGGATGTTCACGAGGAGCGGAAAAGCTGATACGCGCGTCAAGTGGTTGAAGAACGCGTTTAGGTTCGGCATGGTGATGGTGTGCACTGCGATTAGCTGGTTTGGTGCGTCGGATTTGGATAAGTTCGTGGCCTTTGTTGGGTGTTTTGCGTGGTAAGTGATTTGTTGATTGGTGCTGGTGTAAATAACCGCGGTCTGATGTTTGTCTTGCGCCGCAGTGTTCCGTTGTGTTATGTGTACCCGGCATTGCTCCACTACAAGGCCGTCGCACGTACTCGGTCCCAGAAGTGGAAAGACATAGCGATGATCGTTTTTGGTATGGTCGCCGCTGCGTATACGACCATCCAGACAATCAAGGTTCGTTCCGCCACTAATTTGTTGTCTTTTCCTTGTCTCTTTATCTGACGACGCCTATTTCTTCTACCTTCTAGCTTATGATATCCCCCGACTCGGGAGGCTCACCCAAGTTTGGCAACTGCGAGATTCCATCGAATTAGAATTCGAAGACGAGTAGAGATGAGATGAGTAGATTTATCACACGCATTTATAGTTCATCTGCACCATGCATTTTGCACACATATGTTCTTGTTAAACCACGGGGAGTATAGAGTTATAGCTCATACATCATACATCACGCATTGGTACTTCGTTAATCCATGCATATCTTTCAATAGATCATACATATCTATTCACAATCGGCGAACTTAACGTTTAATTGGGGTGCTTGGGCTCGGTGCCAGGAACTGTCTGTCATCAAGAAGCTCAAGTCAAGGTGACGACTGTCTCGTTAACGAAGTCGGCGACGTTGAATCCGGATTCGGGGGCTTTGATCACGCCCGCTTTCACCAGTGTACTAAGAACACCGTTAGGCAAGGCAAGGGAAGTCGAAGCAGTGCGTTGAAGGTTCACCTTATCGTATCCTGTATCACTTTCCTTGGGATCTCGCGGCAGGACTGAGGATAGCCAACCGTACTGAGCCATGCCTGTCATGGATCGTCCGTGAGACTAGATTTGACCATCCACACGATGATAAATATCTGACCTTGATATCTTCTTCAGCATATCCGAAGTGCGTCTTGATGAACTCGATGTCCTCCTTTGAACGTTTCTCAGGGGAATCGAAATCGCGCACATAGGTGCTTAGTTTGTCGAGGAATTGGGAGAGTTCGGAGGCTGGGGCTCTCTCTGGGTGTGCCGCGATCAGCCAAGATGGCCAAGGTGTGGGGACTGAGCCGATCTGTATAGGTAGGCGTTAGGTTGGTACGGAAGGAATAAAACGCACACGAGAAGACATACGAATCGGGCCTCATCACGGTCTACCCATGGCTTGGTGGTGAACCACTCCCACATGAAAGCACTGGTGGACCCGTCGTTGACTGACTGGATTAGACCATGGATATCATTGTTCACTGTAAGCCTGGTCAGCACTCATTAACCATCGATTAGGCAGGTGGGATGATGGACCTTTGAAATCAATATCGTCGGTGGCCCAGCCTTGTTGGAGGGCCATTACATGGGCCATTGTCTGGCTACCGCTATTCAAATGACGAACATACCAGTGGTAAGTGCGAGTCCCAAGAAATCAAATACTTCGTTAAGCGTACTAACCTACCTGGCCTGGAGATTCCTAGAGTTGTCCCCTTTAAATCGGTAATGCTGGCATACTTGGTGTCTTTGCCAGTGATGACAGCCCTGCATAGTTCTTTGCATGAATATCGATATTCACGAGTGAGTTGTCAGGAAGGCCTACCAGTTCAAGGGCGTTGAGACATAGCTCCCGACCAACTTGTAGGCCTTATTACCCTTTGCGATCCCGGAAATCAATGGATCCGTGAGGGCTCTATTATTGGGAGCGTGAGCACACACAGAAAAGGTGATTTGGTTACGTATAATACAGACATCGCGATGTCTATCTCATCATTGGTCAATCGACCAATTAGCTGACCCGTACCACCTAGACGAATGATATATGAACTATTAAAGAAATTATAAAACCAATGAATCTTACTGGGACATTCAACCAAGGTAAAGGTGGACCCTTCATCATCGGCGGCAAACTGAAGTAAAGGCGACGAGAAATGCTCGCGCACTAAGAATGGCAATGTCTGTTATGATCTTCGTCAGATTTGACCTGAAATAACTCTCTTACCGTATCCTACTCTCAAGGGAGCCATATCTGCGGGTAGAATAGATGTAGATGGTATCAGAGGATCAAGACAATCGATGCCCCCTGTAGCACTCCTATTCATCCCTATCGGAAATGTGCGGAAGAACATAACGCGTGTGACAGCAAATATACCGCTGTCACGCCCGCCGTTAACCGCAACCACTCTTACAACCATGTTTACGACCGCTGTGCGCGCTGCCCGCCCCGTCGCGAGTGCTGCTCGTCTCCAGACCTTCAAGGCCGCCAGGCTGCCTGCCCTGCGCGCCCTCTCGACCACTTCTCGCGCATCCTCAGACCATGGTCCCCCACCACCCCAGCTTTATGGTACTGGAGGAAAGCCCGGAACCGTCCCCAGTGATTTAGACCAGGCGACTGGTTTGGAGCGATTGCAGTTACTTGGCGACTTGGAGGGTGCGCCTGCTTTCGACGACAAGCCCTTGGACGCGAGCAGGATTGGCACCAAAGCCGACCCTATCAAGGTCCTATCATATGTACGTTGCTTTTCTATGTCAAATTCGCGAGCTTTGATTGCTCAACAATGTTGTGTGCTTATGTATATAGGACACCGAGCGCATTGTTGGTTGCACGGGCTCGCCTGCCGACTCTCATGACATTCTTTGGTTTAACCTGAAAAAGGACAAGTTGGGCCGCTGCACTGAATGTGGCTCAGGTAAACTGCTCGCTCAGTCTACGTCGATCTCCTGCTGACATTGTGTTGGATCAGTCTACACCCTTGACTTCCAGGGCGAAGAAGACCATGGCCACCATTAGAAATACGCTGATTGACGGATGCATGGATGCACGAAAACTGTACACGGTTTCGTAGACATAAACAATGCCCTTTTCGTTTTCCCTTCTGCTCTCCTTTGTGCATCGTTCCGCTGGAGAGGACTGTTACATTTTGAAGGGGGACATTGTCCGCAATGCTCCGTCAATGATCTGGACCAAGGCTAGATCTAGTTCTGGCTGCGTTTGTTGACCTAACCGTCGACCCTTTCGATTAGAAGAAGCGATGCAAGCCGAGCGCTGACCTTTGGCAGTCTTTAGGCACTCAGCGCCGCTGTGGATATCGTCTCGACTCGCGAACGCTGTTCAGTAACGACTCCAAGTTTGGCTTGGTCGAAAGTCACGTGGCTATACCGATCCGTGTTCGACTTGTTATGGCAGGCCTAAATCAGTGGAATGACATCTGACCAGTGAGGAGACTACACAGGGATGCTTCTTTAGGGAAGTGAAGGGAGTGCATCGTGGTGTGAATACAATGATTACCTGGCACTTGGCCTCACCCCAGACGCGACAAAGCCATGGCCGACTTCGATAGCCTCTGTCTATCCATCCCTCCGCTTCCGGTGGATGTCGTTCGCCTGCTTGTGGAAGTTACCGGCGAAATAGATAACGGGAGCGCAATGGCGCTGGCACTATCTTGCAGACGGTTTGCATGCTGGTAAGGACATTCCACTCCTTCCACTCCATGCTGAGTGAGTTACTCACTAGCTTTGCGATGTCTGCAGGGTTACCCCCATAATATATCGTTCAGTGAATCTCAAGACAATCCGTTCCGTCGACAATTTCCTGTATGCTCTGGAACACTCCGCCAAGGACGTACGGCTCATGGTCAAAGTTCTGACGATCGACACGATGGCAGGCGCCTACTACTCTCGGACGAGTCTTGCGACTACACAGATAATATCCCTTTGCACCAACGCTGTCACCATCGCACTCTGGTCGCTGAAGGACAAAGAGTCGCTCCTAGACTTGTCGAAGCACAAGTATCTTCGGAGAGTATCCATACACATGGAGTACTTCATGTCCGACAAGTCATGCGTCTTGAGCAGCCTTCCGGGCAGTATCCCCAACTTTATGTTCAACATCACGCACCTGGATCTGTACGAGTTCAAGGAGAGGGTTTTACAAAGGGCGGAGATCCTTCAGTATCTCCACCAACTCACCCACCTCTTCATGGTCTCTGCGAGTGATGAAGCACTATCGCTTGCGTCGCATTTTGCACCGTTCCTACCACCTTCGACGAGGGTCTGGATAATCCACTTCCGGTACTATCAAGTGAGCGACATGAAAGTCATCGACGACATAGCTGGGGGACACGCGGACCCTCGCCTGGTGGTATCCATGAAGACAACAAAGAATTCCCCAGACATGGCGAATGCCAAATACATCATCCATCGCGTTCTTGCGCAGACGGCGGAGACAAAGACGATATGGCGCGAATGGGGCGACCCGCTTCTCCAAGAACCGGACTTCTGGGAGGAAGCTGAAACGATCATTGCGGAGCGGAAACGCTCTAAAAAGTATGTCAACCATTCCGGACAAGTGGCGAGTGGGAAGTCTGACTCATTTCAGTTCGGCGTGCAGGACACCCCATGAAAAAAAGGATGAAGATTGGAGGGAGGTGCATTGGTGATATCTGCTGGTATATAAATGAGATCATCGGTGCACCCTCCATCTAGCCATCTAGCCATCTAGCCAGCCGGTCCTGGCCATTTCCTCAGCAAGTCCACTCCAAGATCTTCTCCTAGCCTTTCTTCCTGCCAGCTCTGTAGCGAATCTAGTCCAATGTATGAATATCAAGCTGTGTTGTAGATGTATTTGATCACCGACCTTAAACATTCATCGAGCCGCCATTTCCCTCGCTCAGCATCAAGTGAAGGATTCTCTGGGTTTGCCTTGCCAGATGATGGTGTATACGGCGCGCCAGGGACGATGCGTCTGCTTAGTGCGAATATCATACCCGCTACAAACGCGTCCTGAGCCCCCACCTCATCCACAACGCCATCATCGACCTCCTCTTCGGCAGGCATCTCCGTACCCTGCGAGTCATTGTCATCGTCTTCTTCCGCGTTGTATCTCCCAGGACTCTTTGCATTGTTTCGTGATCTCGACCGTGATTGAGGTGAGGTGAACGGGTTCGGTGAGGAAGGGGTAGCGTCAGAGAGATAGTTTGAAGCAGTGAATGCACTCGAGGACGGCGTTCGACTGCGCGTGCCTGCCCAGAAGTCGCTGCCACTTCGTACGGACTGTATTTCAACGGATTGATTCGGTCTTTCGCGCCCCCGACGTTCTTTGTGGGTCTCTCGTCGTGCTTGCGGCGGGGGCTGAGGACGTTGTTCTACCCATCCCGAACTCTGGAAGTATTCCTTTGTGGGCACTGATAGAGCAGCGGCACCTTCAGAACCCCAGTAGGCTACCAGAAGGGCGTGCGGTGCAGCTAGTGACGTTATGGAAAGCAGGAAAGCACGGGGAGTCGTTGCGTAATGGGGTGAATGAGTTTGCGCGTAGTGTTTGTTAAGAAATAGAATATCGGCTTGGGGTATCAGCTGCGGATTGACGGCATTAATGAGGGAATAGGAATTCAAATAGCTGATATCGCACCGCTTCGACACCTTGCCTTCCTTTGCGTCCCACGTCTACGCTGAAGACGCAGTGGCTTCTCCACTTGCGCTCGCGAGCAAGTCCATCGAGCCCTGTGATATTGCTTAGAGTCGTCTTGACTGACCTTCCCTCGAAATGCAGCCAATCGAATGGTGCAGGACTGTTGGGATTGAGGAAGATGAGGGGATGGGGGCCACTCTGAGACGGCCGCGGTGAAGGCATTGTGGGGGACGGCGAAGTGGATGAAGCGGAAGCGGGGATGGCAGGGGTAGGCGGAGAGACCGTAGCTGATTGACTGAAGGCATAGTTTTCCGGAGCCACCAAAGGCCCCAGCAACGACACGAACTCTTCGTGAGTGATATCGGGGAGCGGATTGTGGTTCACGACCGTCCGGGTGTCGTCCTCGGCTGCAAAGATCCAGAATCAGTCCATCGCCGCAGCTCCTTTCGTCCAAGCGCACCAGAATGCATAACCCAAGCCGTTGGTACACCGGAGTGCTTCCAGATTTTGCAGTAACGAGTGACCACGCCCTCCGCTTCCAGATCCTGCAGGACCATGGTCCCTTCATCATTTCCCCCTAACGATGCAACCAAGACCGCCTCAACAGCAGGGAATTGCGCCAGGAGCGACAGCACAGTACTCGCAGATCCTCCACGCGTCTTTGCAACGGAATGCGCGCGCGTCACTGTCGACGGCGCCGGGTACGAAGGAATCGAAAGTGTATACGTCTGGAACAGCGTCCCGGACGCAACGACACGTAAAGGGCGCGAACTGGAACCCGGAAACTGGATATCTGGTACGTCGCGTCGCAGCTTCGCCATGGTGAACTTGCTGAAATCTTGCCACACCCGGAATACTTGGTCGACCAGCACCGGCTCGAGGGTTTCTGTCCAAGAACAGCGGGTAAAAGGTTTTGTGGTGGGGAAAAGAACCGAGGGTTAGTTCGGTGAATTTTGGTTATGCACTATCACAAACTATATGTCGAACTTACCCCTAGATTTTCCCTTCCACATTGACAGTGGAGCTGTTGAACTCATTATTGGATTTCAGCACCGAGGACGCTGAAATATTCCAATGGGTTTAGGTAACAGACATTTGTCTTCACATGCTTCTATAGTACTTTTTGTGGATGGCTGAGGCGAAATGAAAGGTACCAAGCCAAACTATAAAGGCTTCTAAGCCATCTCCACATCCTCGTCTTCGCTGTCAACATCTTCCCATTCGACCTCGCCTTCGGGTTCTTCTTCTTCTACCGGCGAAGGTTGAATACCCAGGGCTTCGAGCTTGGATATTAATTCCTTCGCGTGATCGAGTAATGGTTCATCAGGGTGCTCCTGGTTTGTGTGTAGCTGACGAACGTAAAATACATTAGACATTCTTCGCGCATAGCGAATTATAAGGCGACTCACAACCACACACGTATCCAGACAATCCCTCGAGTCTTTCGCTAGTTCTTCCCAAGTCATTTCATCAAGGGAGCCACCACTCTCTTTGGCTTGTTCGGACATGAGATAGAAACACCACCCCTCCAGGTACCACGCTTCAACGTCTTGATCATCATTGTCCATGATCCCCTTTAGTACGAGCAGAGCAGGCGTATACAACGCCAGCTCGAGGAATAGCTTGACCATCGATAGACGGGAAGAGAGCGGGGGAAGACGCGGATCATCTAAAGTATATGCATAAGCACATAAGCTATGGATGATCTCCCAAAGGACGTTTACCTGGATCCAGGTCCTTCCATGTAGACCACGCTTCTTCTAAGCAGGCTTTTGCATCGTCCGGGCGTTCTTGAGACATGCGCACTGAAGCGAGAGCTTGGAGAGCCTCGGAATTCCCTGGGTCGACTTTGAGAGCATTATTGAGGAGTCCCTCGCATGTCTTCTCCGCATCTGGCTCGAAACTGAGGAAGGGTTGATTGATATCCACTAATGCTCTCCAGAAAAGGCCTGACTAACCATAGATCGTACGAGGGGTCCATCCATATTTCCACCATCGCGATGAGTGCTCGGACAATGTTGTTCTTGATCTCAGAGTCATCCCCCGCCCCGTCTGCAGTGGTTGCCCGTTCCTTGCCCTTCAGTTGGACGCCAAACACGTCGATCGCGCTCTGATAGTACGACAATGAAGACTTGGGGTCGTCGTCGCTCAGCTGAGCTAAGTAGAGGTATGCAGATGGCGGTGGAGGCGAAGGGGCATCGGGGTTCGGTGGGATCAGTGTCAAAAATGTCTGTTCAACGTGAAATCAGTCTCTGAGGTACGGTGCCCGACATTTTACTTGCCTCTTTTGCCTCCATGAGATCTCCTGTCTCAAGCAAGGCAACTCCAAGCATCTCCCTTGCTACGACATTTTTTGGCTCTTGGTCCAGTATTCGCTTGATAAATCGCAGAGCTAGATCATAGTCGCACTGCTCGATGAGAGATTCAGCTTTCTCTAATAAAGCTTGCACTGATGGTGGATTCTTCGAACTCGATTCTGTGGCTTTAGCCTTCTTCTTGGTTCGAGTACGACCCATGGAATATGTAGATTGAGCGTGAAATTTAGAGGCGAGGCGCTCTAAGATAATTACGTAAACCTCTAGCTTTATCCACGCGTCGACGCGCCACAATTGCTTTTCCCGCAATTCCTCCCTTTGATTCGGTCACGAACACTGAATGCAAGAGCTGGAACACTTGGGTCCACCAGATGAACTATTTGTGGAGAGACTAGAGGCATTTATGCAGAAATGCCTTCTTGAGGTGCGGGCATTTTCAGAAAGAGAACATCGTTCCTATGAGGAGGTTTGTCTCATAATCTCCCGATCCTTGGTGCAGGACCATGCGTATTCACTTCTTACAGACGGTGCGACGGGTTGCTGAATGGCACACAAACTACCTCTTGGAACGATCGCACAGGAACTTGGTCTCAGATGCCCAGCTTGTACGAGGTACTTTGCAGGTAGATCACTTCAAAAAAGGACCATTTGGTTGATTGCACTTTTGCGTGGCGATCTATATAGTACGCCCGGTACTACTGGAGGTCTCCCAAACTCTGGAATCCTTGCAAAGATTGACGGGCGTGCATTCCTTCTTCCTTGCCGTCAATCCGGGAGACAGCTCGGACCAAGGCTTCTTGGGAGGTACGACCGTCGGGCGCGACTTTTGGCGCAGACTCAGAGGCGGTGGCGACGCTGGAGCCAATAATTTCAAATCACATTGCCTTAAAGCTGGTCCCGATGCTCCATGCGCATACGCGCCTCCCGCAGCGCCTCAGGCTCCTCCCCTAGTGGCCGGTCCAAGTAACACGCAAAAGAGTTCACCTGCTCATGCTTTGAAGAACGAACTCTACAATGCTATTCGATCTCGTCTAAGGTCTGTCTGGGTCATACATCACGGCTATTTAGACACTTCATGGATCGTTCCCCGCAGAACTACGAGTGGCGTTCGAAATGCCGAGATGAAATGGTCGAACCACGAGCGGTTGAGTGCGTATGGCGTACGTATGGTCGGTTGGCCCGAGGACATACCTAAGAAGAACCCGTCGGTTCTGAACTCTACTCAGAACAAGCAACTTTTGGAACTTGCCCAGACAGGTGTTCTGGGATTCTCTCGCCTTGACGGCCGGTCCGCTACTTCCTCGATGAGTGAGGGCTCATGGAACGACCCTGCCGACGATGCGGGTGGCCCTCGAAACGCTGGGAAAAGTTGGAAGAACCACGAACGGCGGTTGGGCGCGTACGGTGCGCTTACAGTCAGTTGGCCTGACGACATACCTGAGAACCCGTCTGCTCTGAATCCCGTGGAATTTGACCAAACAGATGATAGCTTGTCTGTTGCTTCCTCAATGCACGCCGAAGATCCAGTGGACAAGACCTCCGAGGAGGACGCGCAGACGTTGGACTTCATGAATGAGTACATATGCTCGGACGGGGACTATGCGGCTGGTTCCTTGGCTGATTCCACGATATCCGTGCGTCCTCCGGATTCTTTCATCAGTGATGTTATTGATGGGATGCAGCAGTATTCAATGTCGTCCCGCTCTCCTGACGACAGCGGCGATGGCGGTGTGGCTTCTGCTGCGGAGGGTGATGGTGATCTGGGCTCCAGAAAGCGTCCCAGATATGGTGGATAGTTTACACCGTAATATACCCTGCTTCAATTCCAGCACGGCTGGCTTTGGATTACTGCGCTCATGCACGTCGCGTAGTATTGCTGCGGTACTGTTGTACGGTCGTCTGTGTAATAGGAAACGCGTAAAACGCGCCTGTGCCTCGCGGGATCGACCCTCGGCAAGCATATAAATAAGCGCACGAGGCCCCTAGGGGCATCCAGGGTGCACAACTTGTCTTCTAACCCCCACCACCGACCACGACCATGTTCTCATCGTTCTTGTGAGTCGCGCTGAGACTACTTGTCGTTTCATCTATGGATCGCTGAACGTATGCAAAGCACCGCTGTCGACCCTACCGCACAAAATCTCTTCCCTGTCTCCTCACGATATGAACCTAAGGATCTCGCCGGTGAATTAGAACTCAAAGATCAGGCATGGACTTGCGATGGTGGATTTGCGACGGAGACGCAGGTCTTCTACACTCTCGCCGATGATGGCACCGCACTGATGTGCCAAATAATTCATTCTGCAGTCGGGTGAGTAGTGCCCATCTTTGCAGCACATACGTCGGATTGAATCATCATTTTTGCGGTCAAGGGTATGGTATCCCACTGTTCAGTTTACATGCAGGATCTTTAATCCGAAGACAGACACAAATGTCTGGAGATCGGTTAATGTTGCCAACTTCGTTGCTGGCCCGCCTGGCCTCGACAAGAGATCAAGCAAATCAGATCAGTTCTCCGTCACATACAAATCCACTCCCGGCTCCGACCACCCAGAGTCATATGTCATCTCTGCCAACCTTGGTCCTGATTTGCAGATCTCCTTGGACGTGCAGCGTCCGGCGGCGATCCCAGGATGGAAGGTCGGCAAGGGACCCAAAGGAGGGTTCACATATTTTGGGCCGGACATCGAGAAGCCAGAGGGTTACGTGGTGCATCGGTTCTGGCCGCGATATAAGGCGACTGGACATATAATCCGCAACGGTCAAGCTAGCGCAGTGGAGGGACCCGGGATGTTTGTCCATGCCATCCAAGGAATGCGCCCAGACGTCATCGCGCAATCTTGGAACTTTGCGCACTTCCAAAGCGACGAACATGGCGGATGCTCTGCTATTCAGATGGAGCTCACGACTCAGAAGTCACACGGAAAGAAAGGAGATGGTTCAGGCGGGGTTTCAGTGAACGTCGGATCGTTGGTCATTGGCGGGAAACTCGTCAGTGTTACTGCTGAGACCCATTGGCCTGGAGAGTCCTCCCAGGGAGACATCGTGTCTCGGGCGACGCACCTCAATCCGACGCACGATGCAGATACTGGATACGGCATACCAAGCGAAATCCTCTTCGAATGGGCTGCCCCTTCAATCGTCTCCGGCACTGATGGCCTCGTTAAAGCCTCAGTCAAAGCCGATGTCGGAAACGTGAAACAACCGAAGGGCTTGATCGAGAAAGTTGACGTTCTCGCTGAGATACCCTACGCTATCAAGATGGTGGTCAACTATGTTGCTGGCACGAAGCCTTACGTCTACCAGGTAAGTCATCAACCCTCGTACATCTGATTTGATAGGCTGAGTAAGATTCACTAGTGGCTGAACCCTGCGACACTATCAGTCAGTGGTCCTGAGTCTGTATGTCCTGGCTCGAGCCTTGAGATTGCAGGCAAACTGTACAATGAGGCGACCTTCATATCGTAAACGATTCACGATTCCTACCATTGACCTGTAGAATACACATTCGCCGTCTTTCCGCATCTCACGATAATTTGATGATTGTTTTGTTTCGAGAATTCTCTGAATTGATGGTGTCAAAAGTGCACGTGTCTCGGCGCTGCGGTTCCCCCACACGACTCAGAAGCCGCAGATCAATTACTTTATATTCGACAGGAGTCAGACTGTACAATGTGCAATGTGGTCGTCGATTCGGTCCACTTCCTCGACATACGCGACGATCTCGACTTGTAGGCGGTACACCGCATCGTCGGTGGGCAGGCCCCGACGCCCGGCTCTGCACACGTCGCCCTTCGTGCCGCCAGATTCTTGGCATTCGCAGTGCCCAGGCAGGCTGCAGAGGGTGGCTGCTTTCCACTCAACACCGCGAAGGAACGCACTCCCAGCATTTGGGCCTGTGGTGCTCGCCATCTTCAAGGTAAGTAGGCTGCTGAAGCCCCCGAACCCTCAATTTCGTACTAAGAGACCAGTCTATCAGAGTTCAGCGGCGCTGGAGATTGCGCGTACTGCTGGTCGCATTGCATTGACGTTCGTGCCCGTCATACTGATAAAGAATCGGAAATCCCTCTACTGGCTGAAGAAAGCAGAGATCCATGGAATCCCGACGACAGAGGAGAAAAAGGCCCAGCTCCTCAAATACATACGGAAGCGAACAGTGCTTCTGCATTTACTTTTCTTCGTACCCGTCTTCACATTTTGGTTGACTATCGTGGCTAGTCTGGAGCGAACCCCTTTGACTGGACGGTGCGTATTCTAAGCCAACGTAGTGTATACAGACCCCCTGACAATGGTACTGTAGCTGGAGATTAATCATCTTGTCGCCAGAGGAAGAAGACGAAATCGCATCCCAGTTGGCTGGCTCTGGGTGGTACAAGGCCGTTCACGAAATTCTATTAGAGGGGGGACCGTTCTCCCTTATCCCAACGACAGACTGGCGATACGTGTGGATCCGAGACACCCTTCGTAACCTCGAAGCCTATATTCCCGTCCTTGAACGGGAAGGCGAAATCGATTACGCTTGGACTCAAAGGGGACCGGATGACGACCCCCTACCGCCCCCAGCAGAATACCCGCTTAAGCCTCGTCCCCGAGGCTCCGAATTGTTATGGCGGTTTTGCGAGCGCCTTTGCGAACGCGAGGTCCCACTGCCGCCACATACATCAACGGGACCTCCTTATTCTCTTCTATTCGTGGATAAACCAGAAGCATCAAATGCATTCTCATATGGCTTCGGGCCTAATGGCGGGGGAGGGATAGTTGTGTATTCTGGGTTCCTGGACGAAATCTTATCGAGCCCCCCGGCTGACGGTGCTGTCGCTACGGCTCCCCCCGAGGAAAAGTCATGGTGGTCCAGCATTGTTGACAGCCTCCTTGGACGCCGTCCGCCTCCCAGTCACCCTATTCCGACCCGCGAACAAACGGCGGATCTCGCTGTTCTCCTTGCCCATGAATTAGCGCATCTGGTCCTCTCGCATCATCTAGAAACACTCTCCTCCGGAACCATCATCATACCGACTCTTATCTCTATTATTACAGACGTTGTGAGGACCGTCCTATTTCCCATTACGATGCTGTTCGGACCTTTCGTGAACGATGCAGTGGCGCAACTAGGCAAAGTCGGATCTGGGGAGTTAGTCAAAATGGGAGATTATTGCACCAGCATGTCTCAGGAGGTCGAAGCAGACGTTGTTTCTGCGAGGTACATTGCTCTACTCTTTGTTCTTTCGCTTTTACATAATCTCTGACATCCCCGTGCCTAGGCTTCTCGCACATGCGGGCTTTGATGCTCGACACGCAGTCCGATTCTGGGAAAAGCGCTCGGAATTTGGGAAATCAGAATGTGGGCATGCTGATAAAGATAAAGACGAACTTTCTAGCACGAGCACCAGGATGCTTCCCCGACAGATTATGGGGTCTAGCCACCCGATGAATCAGGTGAGGGTGGAAAGGCTCAGAAGCGAGCTTGATAGATGGGAGGCGGAACGACGTGCCGCGCTGCAGAAGTCGGGTACCAATGAAATATAATCGAGAAATAATACGGACCGTTGTCAATCTTTGCTTTCGCCATCGCATGTAAGTAGGTACATATAAGTATATTATTTCTATGGTCTCATTTAGTTTCGTCGTCCCATGTTCATAGAGCCGTTAGAGTGCTCGTTCGTAGGTATAAATATACTGGTCATCCCGCATCAAAGTCGCCTCGTGGTCCAACTTCGCTGATATCGGATGATTGCTAGTGGGATTGCAGGAGTGTGGTAATGTACAATGATACTGGATGAAGGCGAATGGTAGTACACGTAGAGTTACTTTTCAACTTGCAGCTGCTCTGCAGCGGTTTCCTTGAGCCCCACAATTGGCGACCGTGAAATCACCCTGATTTCCGGAAGCGTTAGCAGCGTTTGAGCAGTCATTGACTTGAATGTCGCTACATCACGCAAACGCAAAAGAGATCAAGTCAGGACGCAGTAACATGACGTGAGACTAAGGACGCACCAAGATCGTGTCAACGCGTCTTGTCGATTGTTGAAGGTGTTCCCCTGAACTTGAAATCGTCCATTGCCGGCATCGGTTACAGGAGGTGCTTCGACGCCTCCCAGCGCGCCTGAGAAGGTTTGAAGGTTGCCATCATCATCGTTGTTATTGTTGTTGCCGCTGCCGTTATTATTAGCTGGCGGCGTCGGGGTAGCAGTGACCTGTTCGGGTAAATCAATACGCGAAATACATAAAAGGAAAGATCAATACGCACTCGAGTTGATGACGAGGTTGTTGAGGTAGCCGTACGAGTAGTAGAGGTACTCCGCTCCGTCGAGGTAAGGGTGTTCCCACCACCCAAAGGTTGACCCTGGGTATCGAGGGCCTGGATGAGAACGAAATTGGTTGAAAGACCGAACACAGCGTTGAACGCGTCGGCTTGGGCACCTGTTCTGCTGGGAGCGGCGCTAGCAGCAGCTCGCGCAGCAGCACAAGTGGCAAATGCGACTTGATTAGCACCGCAGGTGTTGATTAACTGGTTGCATAATGTCCGTGTAACAGTGTCAACGTCCAGAGCAGATCCCTGGGGGTATGAAGCTGAAAGAAAAAGTAAATGAGTATCAAGCAAACAAGAGATGTAAATCAAATCAAATTCTCACTTCGGTCAACAGGGCGGAAGGACGTTTCCCGCCTATTATCGAAGCCTGTACCGAATTCGATTTGCGGAACTGTACAGCTTCCAAAGTCGCCGAGGCCATCAGAGTTGGAGCTGCTTGGCGTAGTCTGGGCGGAAGCAGAAGCAGATGTAACTGTTGATGCCGGCAGGGAGGCTGAGCTCGACCCAGTGACAGACCCAGTCCCGGGAATTGGAGTGCCTGAAGTATCGCGAGCAGGTATATCGACGAACCCAGTAGGAACGCCAAAGGCTTCATTAAACGCATCCGCTTGAGCTCCTGTATCTTTTGGGGCAGCTGATGCAGCCGCTCGGGCGGTAACACAAGTGGATTGTGCCCTCTGATCTGCTTCACACAAGTTACTAAGTGTATCGCAGATAAATTGAATGATGACGTCGATATTTTGATCGGATTTGTGATTGAACGAGACTATGAAGTTTTTAGTTAGGCGTGAGGTTTAGAAGGAGGGCGAAGTAGCATTACCTTTGTCCACTGGCCGGTAGCTGGTTTCATTGCGTCCATCGAATCCTGCGCCAAACTCGATCTGGGGAGTTGTACAGGTACCGAAGTTTCCAACATCATCGTTAGGTGTTGATGTTGATGTAGGAGTGGGGGAAGCAGACATGCCCCCATAGGTAACGGTGACAGCAGGGCCAATGGGTTGTATGTCCAAGCTGCCGCCAACATAGACAGTGATTCGAGCCTGATGGAGATGAGCTGATGTGGTCATACCAGTGTAATGCACTCACCGCGCAAGCAGTCGCTGTCTCTGCAGTGGCTTCATCGTTTACGACGAAAACGTCTGCAAAGTCGTCGAAGCTTGGTTCAGTTGGTGTTGCAGGGGAAGGGGGGGAGCTATAAGCAAGATGGGTTCTTAAACTTCGATAAATTGTGCTGTTCGACATACGCGTCTGTCTGGCCGAAAGGGAAAGTGTTTGGTTGTTCGCCTTTGCGTACAGTGGACTGGGTTGCCGGGTCAAAGAAGAGATCGGGGTCATTGTCAGGATCTTGGGCTTGCACCAGCCCGTTCAGCTGAGAGTTCTTTGGCGCCTTCGTGCAGAAGACGGAGTTTCTCAGAGTAGGTGGGTCAGTAGAGAAGTCCTGGATACATCTATCTGTCAACTCTATCCTGGAAACAGAAGAAATACGTAAAACGCACTGGGGGAGTGTTCTTCTCCGCTTGACGGTATTCGATAGCGATAGCAATCATGTTTGCTTGGATGGTAGCATCAAACTGGTTGCTTGCATCTGAGACGCCGAATTCAGATTAGTTGGAGCAGTGACGGTGACGAAAATAGGACGTACCAATAATAGCATCTGCCGCGTCTTGTTGCGAGCATTCTGGTTGAGCAGCGAGAAGGGAGGTGACAGCTTGAGCAGTCAAGTTTCTACACACTTCTCCTGGGCATGCCCCCAGAAGCTTGTTGAGAACATTGTCTTCCTCAACTTCAAAGCACGCAGATTAGATCCCTTTTAACTAGCAAACGAAGTTGTTTACTCACTATACCGACGGGGGTAAAGGAAAACGGGTCGGTTATCTCTCTCAAGCCACCTTTCACGGCCCAAGACCAGATCCGACAATGAAATCGTCAAAACGGCGATCCACAAGTTTGCGAGCTTCACCAACATCAGGCAAATGGCGCTGAGATTTTCAAAAGAGGGACTATAGTTAATTTCCTGGTAATGAACGAATGTCGGATTCCTGGCCTGGCAAGAGGCGAAAGGGCCGCTCAGCGACTGGAGGGGGGGATATCGAGAAAGAAAAGGGGAGGAGGAGGACCGCTGGATGAGTGGGCCAGCGCGAGAAATCTCCGTCGTATTTTATCTTCAGCGGCCTGCGAACATACGCCGGTTGCTAGCCGTTTGCAACTAACGCTTCCAGAGAGAGTGCCCAGTATTTCAGGGCTATAGAAGGCCATATTATGACCGAAGTCGTGGGGGTGAGAGGAAGGGCCTAGGAACAATAGTGGTAACCAGGAACAGTCAGAATAGCGTTGGGCTCCGACGATTGACCGTGGTGGAACGCGAGGGAACTAACTCACTGTTCAGTTCGTCAGATGGAAACGATTTAATTGTCTTGAGAAATCTGGTCTCGGAAATTAGAAAATGATCCCAAGGACCCGTCGGATCGATTTTCATTGTAGCCGGTAGTGGGTACGACCAGAAGAGGGTGGATATCACGCGACTTGCCAAGAACGACCAAACAACGCGATCGCGTCTGTGGCGCGCGTTCAGCTTGGCTTCTTCCAATTATGTCGGAAACTGTTCCTTCAGCGCCGGGACCGTCGAAGCCTCTAACGCACTCGTACACATACCATTCACCCAAACCCACTGCTGATGGACCGTACATCCTCGGCGTTGATGAAGCCGGTCGTGGACCCGTTCTAGGACCACTGGTATATGGCGTCGCCTATTGCCCAGCCTCGTATCAGGAGGATTTGGAGGAGCTCGGATTTGCGGGTGCGCCATATGCTACAAGAATATGTGCTGAAACTCACTCTTTTCACCACAGACTCCAAGGTTTTGAGTGCTGACACGAGAAGGACGCTCCTCGATAGCTTGTCTTCAGACCCGAAGAACTTAGCTTGGGCAGTTCGAGTTATTGCGTGCGTGGCTTAGATATAGCGCTACAGTAAAACATCGTCTGAAAAATATATCCATAGACCTCAAGCGATATCAAGTGGCATGTTGCGCAAACCTTCCACGAATCTAAACAAGCAGTCCGAAGACGCAACGATTCTGCTCATACGAGAAGTCCTGGATAAGGGGATAGAGCTTTCTGAAGTCAGTTTACTGCTCCGTGAACGTGCTCCTGTTGAGCTCATGTTGCACACAGGTCTACGTCGACGCGCTGGGTAACACCACGACATATGAAGCCTATCTGAGCCGAACATTCCCTGGTATAAACTTCACCGTGACGGCCAAAGCCGACTCCAAGTACAAGATCGTCAGTGCGGCTAGTGTAGCAGCGAAAGTCACTCGAGATGCTTGTATAGAAGGGTGGGTCTTTGAAGAAGACAATCCTAAAAGCGAAGAGTCGCTATGGAACAGTGAACTAGGGAGCGGCTACCCATCAGGTTAGTGTTTCGTAATCTTGTAGCATTCCATCAACTTCATACCTTTACAGATCCCAAGACACAGGCTTGGCTAAAAAAGACACTCGAGCCCACCTTCGGTTTTCCCAAGCTAGTCAGATTTTCGTGGGGCACAGTCAAAGTGCTGTTAGAAAAGCACGGATACCCATGTCAATGGTTTGTCCCATCTTAGCATTCCGGGTCGTGCTATTTAATCACTGCTCTCGACCCGTAGGATCGACGAGGGACAAGCATCCCTCATCAAGGCCTTTGAGATAGGCAAAGGGCGGGACAAAGGCCGATGTACGATAGCGAAGGACTTGTGCATTCGCAGTGTCGACACTCTGTAAACTTCTCGCGTATAAGCACGAGGGATCTGACTAGAAGATATATATTGTGATGCGATCGTGTATTCATTCAGTGGAGAAGTACAGCTGTGATACGGTTGCAATGCGAGTAAGTACAAGAAGACAAATGAATGGCTATAGTGATTCATGGCGAACGAGTGTGGTCAGTCGGCGTGCTGGACCTGACTGAGGGTTAGAGGGTAATCGTAAACCAGTGAGTAGAGGACCCGCTATTGTCGTTGTTGGGCAGGATAGTTCGTATAATTAGCGTAGATATTATGTTGCGAGCGGACGTTCCGAGGAGCTGAGGGCGGCAAATTTCCAAGATCGCGAGCAGGAGCTCTGGATGAAGCACTCTGATGCTGGTGCTGGTGCGAATGGTGATTAACGATATCGGGCGTACTCTTCACCTTGTCGTATTGATGGGGCTGACGAGCTTGCTGAGTTACCTTGACTGGGATGTTATGCTGATAATACTCCCTAACACCAGGGATCGCACATTCCTGAGCAGGATTTCTCCGTTGGGCGATCCGTCTGTGAAGACTAGCATTCGCTTCGACAGTCGGCTCAGACGCAACGCGGTGGCGGAGCGATGTAGGACTTAAGGGATTCTTCTTGCGGTGTTCCGCCGGTACAGGCAGCTGTGCAGCAGCTTCATAAGCAACACGTTGGCGCCTCACGGGGTCTTCGTAGCGCGCATTGAGGTTCATCACAAGCTTCACTTTCGGGTGATCATCGTGGTGACAGTAATGAGCCTGCTTGTAATGCTCCTCCTCGTATCGTCGCTTCTCCATCAGCCGCTGACGGCGTTTATTCGTAGACTCAATGCGGAATTCTTCTTTGAAGTAACGTTCCGCCGAGTCGGCCATCGCGGATGAGACGCGGTAGGTACCGTCGCAGTAGAAGCCTCCTGGGACGCCTTGGCAGTCGTACACGCCCTTCGCTACCTGCGGCGGGTTTGGGAATGTGCAACCGGGCGCAGAGCATTTGTTGTGAAGGGGAGAGGGCCAGTTTGGGGGGAGGGCGTTATCTGTACCCTTCTTGGGAGCTAACGAAGCAATAAGCGATGAGAATCAGTAACAGTGGCACGGCTATTAAATGGGGATGACACGCACTGAAAACGGAGCGTAGGAAAGTCATTGAGAACTCGAATAATTTGTTTGGATTAATGAAGGCGAAAACAGGACCAGCTGTGAGGAGAAGATATGAAAGGTTGGGACGTTGACGGCGTAGCGTTAGTCTCCTCCATTTATACCCCTTCAAGGTGGCACAACCACGCAGTATTATGCCATCGTACATATAATAAGAGTGGCTTGTGGCTTTGCCTCCGGACAAAGGCTAGTGGTAAATTGTGACACAAAGGCCTTTGCATCCATGCTCAGGGGTTCTCCTAAGTTCAAAGGGGGATGAGAGGACTCAGCAGAACATATGAGAGCCAACTGAAGTCTTTACGAATTCAAGCATAGGTGTCCTATATTTTTTGCGATGCGGCTGTCTGCGTGGAATTGCACAAACTGGGAGTCGGGGCCAAGTCGGATCTAATGTTTAAGTTTCGGCGACTGTGGCGCCAAATTCGGGGTTGCTTACCTTCTACCATCATGTCGAAAAGGAACCTAGACGAAACGGATGCGGTCGAAGTCGAAGGCCAGGACAAGAAAAGACTGAAATCTCCCAATCCAGGACTCCTGGCGATGCCGCCGACGTCGACATCGACATCGCAGGCTTCTCGGCCCGTCCTCGAGCTGTCCTATTCAGTAGGGGACGCAAAACGAGCCGCCAACACCGTGCCCTTCCAGCTCCCAACGCAGCTGATATCGTTTTCGTATACACCAGATCGGGTGCTAGAATTCAACGACTCTGCGCTGCGATACTTCGTTGATCCGCCTCGGGGCGCGCAACTGAGCTATGGATACGATCGCTGGGTGAGGCGGCCAGAGGAGCGGGGGAGGATAGACAGTCTTTTGAAGGCCTGGCAGAAGTTTGGGACAGAGCATCCTGGCGCACTGGGAGAGGTCGGTGTGGTCTCGTGGAGAGGGGTCATGACAAAGTGAGTGTCCAGTTATCTCACGATCGGCAACGGTCGAGGGAGACGGGATTTGGGCGGGATGGCTAACCTACGCAGAGGATACTTACCGCACCATACGAAGAACGGGACAGCTGGGAGCTGAATGTTATGCTGGTGAACGGGACGATGTACTTTGAGGAACATCTTTCGGCAGAGAAACTCCAGAGCAAGTACGCTACTCTCTTCTTATCTCGGCGAGGGCTCGATTTTACGCCCACCGCAGAAACGACGTAGAACCGCGACACCGAATCCAGATGTATTACGGCTACTCGTTCGAATCGTGGTGCACTTCAGCGTCAGCTTCCCCTGCGTCACATTCAGTAAATCCAAACCAATCCACGTCGGATGGACACCCTCCAGGCTGGGGCGGGGATATAAATACGAACGTTCAGTGGTGCAGCGTCGTCAAAACGAAACTAGGGAATACCAGGATGGTCATCGGCGGTGAAGTGGATTGTGTTCGGGGCAGGTATACTGGCAAGCCTGACAATTTCGTCGAGCTGAAGACGTCTTTGACCATCCGTGGTGCATCTGATGAAGCCAGATTCGAGAAGTATGTTCATTCAATCTAGTCTCGCCATGGTCACCATACCCATCTAATAAACCCTCAGGAAACTAATCAAGTTTTACTTCCAGTCCTTCCTTCTCGGTGTTCCTGTACGTTCGCCTTTTTCTATGCTAACACCTTGCTCATCCCCTGCCTCTCCTCCCTTAGGAAATCACCGTGGGCTTCCGTACGCCTTCTGGCGTCCTTTCAACCGTCCAAAGTTTCCGAACGATCGAAATCCCTCGACTCGTCCGGGGAAAGCCCGGTGCTTGGGATCCAGCCCTGTGTCTTGAATGGGGCGATAGGTTCCTCCTGGAACTGCGCAGTGCCATAGGCGTCCCTCTGGTAGACACTCCCACTCCTGATATTGACAGCGGAAAAGACGGAGTCTCATCCAACCTCCCGGTTTGGCGCGTTTCGTTCTCTCCCAAGGTCGGTATCACAGTCAAGCAACTCGACGAAGCTGGTGTCAAGGACGTCGAAGCCGGCGATGAGGAGGAAAGGATCGGGTTCTTACCGAAGTGGTATGTCAAGTATGCCCTGGCTTAGCACACGGTATTATAGTTCGCTCAGTGTCCGTATCTATTCCATGAATTGCCGACAATTCTCTCTCTCCCCAGGCGTGGTTGCCCGTGTGCTATGCTCGTACTGCATTCGGTATATGTCTAAACCTCCGTCGGGTCTCGGAGCCTGCAAAAGTGGGACTTGTGGGCACTTGAGGGTCCAGAAGGCCTGCAGATCTTCTAGGCTGTAACATTCAAGGTGTCAGATCGGAGTTCAACGAATCTCGATCGCCCGAGAACGCGATCGAACAATCGGGCTCTCCCCACGTCTCTATTCATCCTGAAGTCTGCACAAGGTCTCTGCCATAGTTTGCGTTCAGAGCTGGAATAGTTTCTTTCTCATCGCGATTTCAAGATATCAGAATAGTGAATACAAGCGATGCAGTAGTAGCCCAGGCGAATCGAGTCGTATTATTACAGGAGATGACCACAATAGACAATAGAAGCACACCCAACACAAAGTAGATGATAGATGATGGAGATGCAAGATGGGGAGGATTCGGGAAGGAAATGAGAATAAATGGGGGAAGGGACTGAAGGACCAGCGACTAAACTAGTAATAACTGTCCCGCAAGGCATCATTGAGAGAGAAAGAACAACAGACTAAAGTGAGAGGAATGGGAGGAAATGAGAAAATAGAAATGAAACAACACAGCTTTGAGGTACCATGGAGAGTCCGTTATAGATATAACCGTTTATACACAAGGGTTCCGAGGTGCGTGAAAGAAACGTCGCTTTCGTATTTAGATGTCTTGCATTGATATTTGCACTGATGCTGGCACTGATACAGGCGGATGATAAATAGGTACTTGAGGTGTCGTTGACAGACTTCGTGTCCCGCAGCGGGTCCACTGATTGTTGAGATAGGTCATACATTAAGAGTACTGGAAGGAATAGGTGGGCAATACGGCTGGGTCACGGACACGGAGTGTTGCAGAGAGTTCGTTATTGCGGAGAAAAAGAGGAAGAAGTGAATGAGATGGTCTTGTCTATTGTAGTCGAGAGTTGAAGCTTGAGCTTCTTGAAGATACATTTCCAAGAGTCGGATCAGAAAATTGGGACATAAGGATAGGCTTGCTCGAACGTTGTGTTCTTCGGTCAACTGCTGAGGTCGATGCTTGCGCCAAGGGGGGCACCGATCGTCTCTTGACTCAGTCCTTTACGGAGTCCTCCTCCTAACCTCATCTGCTCCTCCTCGAATAATTTGCGACCAACGTCAGCCCTTAGACTCATATTGGGCTTCGGAGCACCGCTAGGGTCAAAAGGGCTGGCGGCAGTTTTGCTGGTTCTTGGGGACGGTGAGGCATTGATGAACTCGTTGATGTTGAAATCCGCGGAGGACGTGGTGGTAGGATACGGATTCTGTGACTGCGCCGCACGTGGCGCGCCTTGAGGCTGCGAAGCTGTGGGCTCGGCGCTGCGAGGGGCAGGTAAGGATGGTGGCGGTAATAGCTGGGAGGGGGAGGGGTTAAGAACAGGGCGATCCGATCGTGGGTTTGGATTGACTATCCGCGAGGAGCTAGTGTCCACACCCATGTAGCTGCCGATGCTAGACACGCTAGAGGTGAAGCTAGCGTCGCCCGTACTCCCTCTCGCTAGAGGCTTTGCGCTGCCAACAGATGTTTTCGACACATCTTCAAGAATGGCGCCTGAAGGGGCAGCGGTGGGAAACAAAATGCGGCCTTTTGGTTTGTCCGTGCCACTGCCCAGCGCCCTGAAGGCAGCTAAGTCTCGAGTATTCCTGTCCTTGGTTGTGGTAGGTCGGGCAGGAGATGGCGACGTGGCTAAAAATAGCATCAAATCAGCAGCTTCGTTGTCTGAGGGGTCGGGACGCGGGGTTGTGGAAACTCTCGGTTCGCTAGAAGCGCCTCCCACAGGCGTGTGAGGTCGATAGTGCACGCCGTCAGTTGGAGCGTGGAGGACGTCGGCGACGGGTCGGCCCGAGCTCTGCACGAAATGAACAAATGATGTCGCCGATCCCGCCTCAGACGCCGCTCCATCGATGCTAGACCGAGGGGAAGAGGCGCTGCCAGCACCAGCAGACATTGACGCGCTACCACGATGATTGTGCAATAACAACGAGGTCAGCGCGGCTGCTGCCTTCATATCGACGTCGCCATCACCATCGACCGAATCGGTATCATTAGTCGTGCCGGAGGTCCGACGGTCAGCCCGCTTCTGCTTGCCCTTGGGGCTCCGTTTGGACTTGGGCGTAGCTTGTTTGCTATCGCCACTCCGACCTTTCGTGTGTGCGCGTGTGCCTTCTGCTATGCTTTTGACAGAAGCATTTTGACGCGTGCTAGTGTCTCGGGGTCGAGAGCGTGGAGAATTGAGTGCCATTGATGGAGCAGCCATGGGTGGATCACTTGGGTTGTGTATCGTGCGTGCATACTTCGCTGGTGGTGGAGCAAGCAAAGACGTGTATAAGCTTTGCCCCTGAAGTGAAGCACTTGCAGGAGAAGCAGGGTACGCATACGGTCGGCTCGTAGTGGCGATATTCGCAGAAGTAGATGATCCGGAACCGTTTACACTGGGATAATAGTTCCCCCTCTGCGTAGAAGAACCAAGGCCCGAGGTTGATTTACGAAGCCCCCCCGATTGGGGGGAAGAGTTGGCGTAGTGATTAGTTGGCACGCCAGTAGTGGTTGCACCGGCTTTACGTTTCGCGGAGATGGTGCGGGAAGCCGGAGGGGCGTATAGTTGATTAGACTGCTCTTCGAGGTCGCGCAATGAGGCGTGAGAGAGATTGTTTGCAGCTTTGAATGAGGCGTATGCAAGGCGCGCACGAAGGGCGCGGGTTACCTGAAATGCGTGGGAGGAAGCATCAGTATGGGAAATGGAGAAGGGTGACTAAGGGCGACGCTGGGGAACGTGGCGTGCAGCTCGAGCGCCCGCACAACGTTGTATGTCTTCCTCGGATCAGGATACAGCACGCCGCTGCCCGACGCGTCGGGAAGATGGGACGAAACATACCGACGACATTTCAGCCCTTGCCTTGAACTTCTGTACAGCCTTCTTCCTGTCATCTCTTTCTTGGGCAACGCCAACTTCCTTCATGCTGTGGGGCGGAAGCGCCGCCTGGGTGAGGTAGGCCATGGGGGGCGACGGGGACGTGGCAGACGAATCAGGAGTAGCCATGTGAGTGCGATAACTGGGTAGCTAGTATACAACAACGAATGTACAACGCGTAAATGTGGCGGAGGAGAGGAGGCGGCGAGGGAGGCGACCACTGGTCGTGGATTGCTTGCCGCTGTCTGGCGCGATGAGCAAGCGGGATAGGAGGATGCGGTGGGCGATGAGCAAGGAGTGGTGGTGGTGGTGGATGTAACGCGTCGAGCGGAGTCGCGCTTCGGAACTTGCCGCGGCCCTTCTCGCTGTCACTCGGCGAATTAACTCGTCCTTTCGGCCCGAAACGAGAAATTCCGTGCTCATCTGCATTCCATGTGGGCCACCGCCGTCCAGCCATGCACAGCATGCTCCTCCTCACCAGCGCCCGCGTTGGCCAGCACCAGCACCATCCCACAAATTGCAGTAACCAGCGCACGCTTTTCATTATACCGGCTACGCAACAGCTACATACCACTTGAATCATCCATCAGTTTCGTCCTGATTCCTGATCAAATGACCATGACGCAACCCTTCCCAATCAGCCCAGAGCCCAAATCTGGGTGGTGCAGTTGTAGGTCCTGAATGCGTCCAAAGGAGCTGTGATAAGGAATCACGCACCCGGGCTTGGCTGCTCTCTGCCCATCTGATGTCGCACAGTCGCGGGTTGGGCGCAGGTCAAATGGCAGATGTACCTACCTCGGAATCGTTGGGAAAATAGAACGCTCAATCGGAAGGACGAGATGACCTCGGCTATCGAAGGTTACCCAGTCCTCCGCATGAGAGACGTTACTCGGGTGCGATTGTCTTGGGGAAATGACATCTATTCTTCCGTGTAATTACCGACGCGACGCGTCGATTACTGGAGATTGGCGTAACGCGTAGCGACCACTGATTAAGGGCTGAGTGTGTCGTGTTCGTCTTGTGTTATCTTATCTTATCAGCTTGAGGGATCGGGACGGGCGCCTATCTTAAGTCCAATCAACGAACTGCTTGACAAGAATCAAGAATCAAAATCTCACTCACGAGTTGCAAGTGAGCTCCTTGACGGCAGAAATCGTGGGCGTCGTCACCTAGTGGGTCTTTCGATTAGTACCCAGTCCTTGACATTGACCACGTCCAGCACGTCTATCACCAAATCTTGCGGAATATCCATGTATGAGACTTGTTTGCATCCTTGATGTGAACTCGGTTTTGAGGTGCTTCGCGTTATGTGTGGTCCAGTTGCGTAGCTTTCCGACCAAGTCCACGACGACATTACCTTCACATACTCTGATGCTGGCAGAGTGCGAATATTGGCGTAAATGCCAACAATGGTACAACGACGCCCACGACAATGTGAAAGCAAAAAAGTTCGAGAGGACGTCCATTCCCCACGTCTACCTTTGCACACGCGTGAGAACCGAACGTACGTCGTCGCTGCGGTGCATTCTCTTTCCTTGTCACGATGTGTTGCATTGCATGCATCTGTACTAGGTGCACACGTCAACTGAGCACAATATATGTGCATATCTTCCCTGCCTTTGTGTCCGCATCTGATGCGTGCTGGCGTCGCTGGTCACGGCGCCGCTGGAGGATGGTGCTTGGTCTGTCAGTGCTACGACCTGCTGCGTGGGGCTCGAGCACATCGTTGTTCGCATTTAGGGTCGGGTTTAGACATGCCACAGCCAGCCTGACGTGTTGGGTATGCATGCGGAATGGTAAATGCACCCTCGTATGTCCTCCACTCTGTTTTGGCCTTCTGGTCTTCTCGCTGATCCTCGCATCTCGCGTATTAGCAGGCATGATCATGGTCACGGGTACAGGAATGTCACCTTGTGTCCTTTCTGCGTCTTGGCATCGCAATCCAGTTATCCTATAATCATAGCTACGTGTCATTTGCGTGTCCTTACAGTGATAGCGTTCAGGGTGGGGAAACTCACCACCAAGTTCACCGTCTCCGCTTCTTTCGTCTAACACTCGCGTCGCGTCTCCTTTCCCGTGGGTGTGGTTTATCAGCGACCTTCAATGCACTGCGCCCTCTCAAGGAGATTCATCGGGGGCAATGTGATATATCCACACACGTTCGTCTTCTATGAATGTCCCCAACATGTACGAACACGTCAGTGCGGAGATGTGAGAGACAAATCCGGACTTGAGGTGGACGCGACGGGAGACCTGTAGGGATTCTAGGGAGAATTTGATGAGTCGCGACTGTGTTCTAGCACTATGTTTAGTGATCAGCTTTGCACCGAGGGGTACGAGTAAGAAAGTGCACAATGTAGTTGTTCGCGGCGCGTCAGCCCTGGCAATGAATCACGTGCAAATATTCCTGGAAATCCAAATTTTCGCCGAAACTTCGCGCGCGAAGTCCATCGTCTGTTGCGTCTTGACCATATGCACACGCCTGCTGGACATGCTCATTTGGGCAAGCAACGTTCTTTCTCCGAAACATAACCTCTATGGCGCCTTCACTGTTGGCGCGGATGCAAGGAAGCGATGTTGACGGGCAAGGAAGCGCTTCGGACACGCAGGCAGACACGCAGTGTGCTGTATCTGAAGAAGTGGATGAATTCCTACGGTCGATCGTGCTTGATATGGACGATGTATCAGAAAAGCCATCAGCGCCAGGCGAGATAGCTGTAGAAGAGAGTGCCTTGACAGAAACCAGCACCATGAACGGTGCGGTTTCAAGCCAGATGCCTGGGGAAGTCACTGAACTCATCGAAGAAGGCGAGATCCTCGACCCCCCTGTTCTTGCCCTCTATCCGGCCCACCTCGTCTCGCTCGTCCAAGAGAACTTGACGCGCCGCGGTGGTGGATCATCCATAGCGCCCGATGTCCTTCAGCAGAAAATCACCGAGCTCTTCACGGACGACGTATGCAGAAGCTTAGCGGGACTGAACAAGGAGTTCAACGCTCAACTGAATGCTCAATTCGAGATCAAGTTGGATGAGGTTCAGAACGCGTTGAGTAGCAGGGTGAAGACGAGTGACCCTGTGAGTTCAGATTGTTTCGTGCTGGGTTCGGCGAATTGATCAGGATTAGGCCGAGAATGGAGAGCTGGCGCATGGCCCCGATCGTCCAGCCGTCCGTAAAGTCGCATCAGATATATCCTTGTCCGACTCTGGTGCCGATTCGTCTGCTAAATCAGGAGTCCAAAGCAAGAAGACTCTTGGGACTTCTGAGAAGGACTATGACAAGGGTACGCCCGTGGATCAGGACAAAGATGAGGGCAAGGACAAGAATAACACGAGTCGCAAAGTTAACCTCCCCGATCGGCCAAAACCTTACATGCCCCGACGCAACTCGATGAATAGCTCGCCGATAGCCCCGGAGATGGATGTGTTATACGTCCCTCGTAGATACTCTGCCTCCTCTTCCGCTTCTACTTCCACTCACAATCCCAGATCCCCGCCCTCGCTGTATCGTGACCCAGACCGCCCGGCTCCGTTGTCACGCAAGGACGAGCGTATTTTGTCCGCGCACCAAATGAGTCAGGTCGCGGGCATGAAGCGCAAAAGAGACCGCGAAGACTATCTACCGTATGATTCTCCAGCCTCTTCGTCTTCTTCTAGATCGCGGTCACGCTCTGATTCGCCTGCGCGATACGTCCACCGACTCCCGAAACGGAGGGAGGATCTGGCTTCGTACATCCCTGGACACCACCGATCTGCTTACGACAAGCATAGCTCGGATACTCGGAGCCCTCCCTCGATGCCCAGTGCGCCGAAGCCTCACACACGCACGAAGAGACGAAGAGTGACGGAGGGGCAAGCTGACTGGAACCGACGTGAGTCAGAGAAGGTAGATGGGTTGACTCAGGGCGACACTGTAACTTCACCACCTATGTCGGCTGCGACGCCCCCACCACTTACAGCTTCGTCGACGGCCTTTGAGCTGAACGACGATATCCCTCAGCAACACCCCAACGGCCTCGAGGCTGATATGGCCCCTCCCTCCTCCGACATTCCATCCCAGAACTTTTCCTACCCCCTGCCGAGCCTATGGGACGTCAAAGACGGACTTCCCTCGCCCGGTATCCTATCTATTGATTTCGCCGTTGACCCGCAAATTTCCACACAGCTATGCATACCAAAAGCGTAAGTCACAGCATCCCTTTCTCGAGATTTCTTCGCGTTGACTCTTGCCACGTTCTTATACCTTATACAGTGGCTCAGATGAACCTGGTCCTGCGTCGCGGCTGCCTTTCCGACTGCAGCTTCTCTGTACGCTAGACGAGGCGTGGAACGATTTGTCATTCGATCCTAGCTCCGTCACGCCGTGGCAGATGGCGGAGGAAGTGCTGAAGATGGAGGTCCAGTGGCCCCGACAAGGTGATCTGATTGTACAGGTTAATGAAGGTACCCCATGGTGTCGTACGTACATGCCGAGAGACCTGGTGAATTCCCTTCTATCATACGATAAGTTGCACCCTTTCTAACACCTTTCTCCTGCGTAACCTTGTAGGGGCCGTCGAGTCCGCCATTGGATCTCACAGCATCTGTCAGGGAGGGTCAAAACACTATCCGCCTAATACAACTCTCCGATATGTCTCGCCATATCTTCGTTCTACATGCGTCATCTCGCGAACAGACCCCCGAATCCACCACTCCTTCAGCCGACTTCTACAAGCTCTTGATGCAACCCAGCCCCTTCGCTACCTCTCTCACCGCACACTAATATACTCGATCTTCTGCTCGTCGTCGCGCCTCATCTGTTATCCTTTCTTGCACTCCCTATCATTGTAGAATATTTTCAAGTAAATAGTAGCATTATTTATTATAATGTTTATATCGCTCTCGTTGAATGATCATGCTGTCTAGGAAGTTCTACGGAAAACTCGGATGATATGCAGATACGGAAGTCTATGTCGATGGCTCTGGAATCAGAAACCCTACGAGACAAGCATCCAACATGAAATCGGCGTTGACCCAAGCATGAGTAGAGGCTACCGAAGTTCAAGACAATCTCTAAAAATCCAATGACAGGCCACTCACCAAACAACTTCGTCCCATCACGTCCCGCAACTCGCATCAGCTCCTTCTCACCGCCAGGATGGAAGGGGAGGTATGCGGTCATGTTGTAAACCTTGCCATTAATCGCCGTCCACGCATCGTCGCGCTTGTTATGCTGTTTCAGCACAGACGGGGGAATGCGCATCAAGGTATCCACTCCCTGATGATCCCTCGTTCAGAACGTATACGAGAGCGACAACAAGGCAAACTGGCACATCACCCTCAGATCCTCGCCGGATGCCTTGAGATTCGCCCAATCCAGAGGACTGTGCCCCGGCGCGAGGGCCACCTTTCCTTTCTTCTTGGTATTCAGTTTCGCCGGGGGCTTCGTGGTTGTGTATGGTACAGCCAATGTTGAAGGTGCTGACAACGAGCTGGAATTCGAGGAGACGCCTGGGGTACGGGATGCCAGCTGGGGCGGCGGGGGCGGCGGCATTAATTGGGTATCGGTAAGAATTCTTGGTACGCCCGACGACGCTCGCTGCGCGCTGTACGCACTGGGAAAGAGCGGAGGAGAGTTGTCTTCCGTCTCCGTGGCTTCGCCGTCGTCTTCATCGTCAGGCGGCGGCGATGATCTAGATATTACGGGAATGTCGTCCTGCGTCAGGGGCGGGGGTTGCGCGGCGGGTATTCCAGTCCCGAGCCAACTTCGAAGATACGAGGACATAGTGAAAGCAAGAGCAGATCAGCGCAGCACCGGTCTGACTCAACACGGACAAGCGCCCGGACCCCTGAACGCCCCTGGAAAGAAGCCTGAGCCAGCCATCAGCCTCGAGTTCTTGCTTTCTTCTATCATCACATTAATGAATAAAGCGAAGAACATAGCAGGCGACTGCGCATCGCAGTTCTTCTTCTACCACATAAACTATCCAGGCCACTGAAATATTCCCCCACTTACCTCCTGCACCCCAACTTAATCATCATGGACGTCCAAAGCAACTCTTTAAACCAGAATGAGTCTCGTAAGGTGCGTGAGCTGGGGAATACCCCACAGATTAATGACACGATGATGATGTTCTGCAATTAGGAACCTAAAAGCGCCGTCCACGACTGGGAAGAATTATCCAACCCCAACTACGCGATCCCTCCTCAAGTGGAAGGCGTTCTCGATGCAACTAGTGTGACCGACGACGGCGAAACGGTGGAGGATGAGCCTTTCCTCGACTTTCAAGACGATTCTACTGCTCTCGATTCCGCTAAGCCCAAGCCACTCGTATCTACGGCCACTGTGGCTTGGCTTTACGGCTATCTCCCGACCATTGACAAGAGTCTTTGGTTCGATGTGATGCTCAGCATGGCACGCAACTGGCTCACATATCTTCTCGAAATTGTGGACTGCGCCGCCCAGATGATGAAGGGACCCATAACATACCTGGTGTTCTTCTGGATGATGATCGTGGTCACCAAGAAAGCGACGCCCATCCTATTGGAGGCTCTACCGCCCGTATGCGTCCTCCCGGGAACATCATTTCTACGAAACTGCCGCTCTGAGTCTCTCAGCACAGGCAGTACCTTTTCGAAAGGTTTGCGAGGCGTGGATTTTCCCAAGATCTTCGACATCCAGAAGAAGACCTTCGATCACCTAGCAGATCAATCGGCCTCTTTCGGGGGTAGCGGTCTTTCTCTGGACCTCAAGAAGGTAGAAATGGCCAGCAAAGACCTAATCACGTTAGTTAAGGTCAGCGACATGAAGAGCAGAGACGACATCGCCCGGACGATGACTACGTTTGTGCGCAATGCCCAATCTACCGGACGGGGCCTCAGCAAATTCAACGCGAAGATGGGCGGGGCGATGGACAGGCACGCTTCCCCGCTCGCAATCAGTTTTACTCATACTAACGCGTTCTCTTTCTGATAGTATCGAGGCGATCAGCAATCATGCTCTTCGCACCATCGAAGAAGCGCAGACCATTGCCGCATCGGCCTCAATCTTTCCTCTAATGCCTTGGTCAACGAAACGAGACACGCAAGCCATGATATCAACAGCATTCACGCAGACCATGGATGTTCTCTCCAATAATCTTCGGCAACTCATCCTAGAAGCGGAGAACTGCCACTCCAATCTAGAGAAACTCGAGGAGAGTCTGTCCGTCCTGCACGAAATCATCACGAGGGAAGATTCTTCCATCAATTCGGCCAAAGCAGAGCTTCTGTCGGACTTATGGACGAGGCTGCGCTTGCGGAACAGACAGCAAGTCCGACAGCACGACGAGAACCTAGCGTTGCTGATCGACGTCGCTAAGTACAGGAAGAAGGCCTTGGCATTGGTGGTGTCCTCGCTGTACACGCTTCGCGAGCTCAGCGAGGACATAGAGAATTTGAGAGAAAGGGTAGTTGAGCCAGACCTCATTGGGTTTCAGGTCCCTGTTGTGGTACACATCGAGAGTATCAAGGCGGGATTGGGACGTCTCCAGGAAGGACGGATCAACTCCAAAGAGAGAGAGAATTATGTTGTGAAGAAGATTATGTCGGACGCTTGACGGGGACTCGTAGGCCTATCATGATTTCTGTTTAACACGTGGAGTAGTAGAGAAGCTTACAACTAGAAACAACAAATTCGTCCCCTGAGCTCTCCTGTATGATGTTCACACGGACCCTATACCCCAGGATTTAATTCACGTGCTACACGCTCCCGACGGTCGTGCCACAGCCACGTGCCCGAGCCCTGACCGAGACTGACCCTTGACGAAGAAGTGCAGGAGTCTAAGCTGGGCGCGAACTTATGTGCTATCACCTTGCTTCCACCGGCTACAAGAGCAACTAGAACCCGAAGTTGGGAGTATATCAACTTCAGAGACTTGGGATTCGATACACTCAAACTACTGGAATATCACCATGTCCGCAGTCGACTACAACTCACTAAAGTTATCACACATCCGGGTCACATTAGACGATGGGGTGTTGGTCATTGTCATCGACCGCCCAGCCGCGTAGGTGGTCAATGTACCGCTCAAATGGACAATTTACTGACATACTATCGTTACCATGAAGGAGGAATACCTTCGTTGAGGCTTTTGCCCACGAACTCATCCAAGCGCTCGACTACGCAGACAAAGATGACAGAGTCCGTGCTGTAGTCTTCACAGCAGACACTAGCGCCCCTGCATACTGCTCTGGTGTCAGTGATGATGCTTATATATATTCCTATATATGTATCTGATTTCTTCACGCCGGTTTCACAGGCAGATTTATCTTCTGGCTGGAAATGGAGCAACGCCAACCCGGATGCTAACACTGACCACGGTGAGTCCTTTACGCTTTGGCCGTCAACAAGTTTCTAATTGCCGTGTCTTCAAGGTTTCCGCGACCCCGGAGGTCTCGTTACTTTGGCCGTTCTTCGATGTCGAAAGGTCACCATCGCAGCGGTCAACGGACATGCAGTTGGAGTCGGCGTGACTGGATTACAGCTCCCGTTTGACTTCCGGTTCGCATGGGCGGATGCGAAAATTGCCCTACCGTTCGTCCGTCGTGCCATTACGCCCGAAGGTGGGTCTCAACGCAAAGGGGACGCGATGATCACCTACTGAAATGCACCCATTTTATAGCTTCTTCCGTCTTCATGTTACCACACCTCCTCGGTTATTCGGCGGCGAAAGCTATATTTTTGTCAGGCGAAACGTTCACACCCACCCATCCTCTTCTTACCCGATTGTATTACGCTGTTCTCCCCAAACGAGAAGAGGTGTTTCCCGCAGCCTTGAAGTTTGCTAAGGAGCTTGCGTCTAACACTTCTGCACCCTCTATCGCGGCTACAAAGGCCATGCTTAACCACCCACCGGCAAATGCTGAGGAAGCCCACCTCATCGACTCCTACATGTTGAAGAAGATAACCGCCGGTGAAGGGAACGATCTCGTCGAAGGGGCGAAAGCATTCAAGGAAAGAAGGCTTCCCAAGTTCACCGACTCTGTGAACATCATGAAAAACTGGGCCCCTTGGGTAAGAAAACATAGCCCATTCTTGATCCTTACTGACGATGCGGTTTAGTGGAAGACATTAAATTTAGCACCCGGTTCAGCAAAGCTGTAGAAGTACACGCGTGTGTATTTATTGACATGCTTCTCATGGATACTTCTTACCCGTTTGCGATATTTCCTTCTCACCGCAGTCACGTTACAACATAAGTTGCGCCATCCTCCACCCCGCTTGCGTTAACTTTGCCATGGCTGTCATCATCCATTATTGGATGCACTATTCATATAAGACGCGCGGCTCCCCGAGATCTCACAGGCTCTTGACTGCTACCATCACCCATTTTCAGAGATAAAGATCATGGCGCCAGTTGCAGTCATCAAGGACGATGGAACCTCGGCCAGCACCCCGCAGGCAAACTTGAAATCCAAGGTTGAACCAGTGATCGCTATCAACCCATTCTACTCGCCGTCGCTCGGTGATGATGGTGACACCACCTATCCGTTCGCCGAGTTCAAGGTCAGTTTATTGTACCCTAATACGATACATCGAACCTTCAACTACCCCTCGTTCGCTAGCCGTTCTTCCCCAAAGTCGATTGGGAGCCCCTGACCGAGGTGGCCTTCACAGAGCGCGGACTATTCGCCGATCCCTCCAAGAAGAATCTGCTATCTGCGGCGCAGAAAGTCAGGAACCTGACGCCTGCTATTGGTACAGAGATATTGGGCCTTGACCTGAGGCAACTGACGGCGACACAAAAGGATGAATTGTAAGTATCTATAGCAGTATAAGTAACTTTTGATCGACTATTTTTGTTGCCTTGGATAGGGCGTTATTGATCGGAGAACGAGGCGTTGTCTGTAAGCTCATCTTATATCTCGCCGTAGATCGCTCAACCGATTTGAACCCAGTTTTCCGTGATCAGGAGTTGAACATCCACGAACAGCTAGACCTCGCGCGACACTTTGGCCCTTTGCACAAACATGCAACCACGCCGATCCCCAAGAGCGGTTTAGAGGAAGTCCATGGTCAGTCAATCCTGCGCGATTATAATAGCCACTGACAAAGTGGTGTGTTTTACGGTTAGTCGTGTACAACGATGCGTCTCGCCGGCCCGATACCTCAGCCTTCACGAAGCTGGAGTTGTGGCATTCGGATGTGTCCTACGAACTTCAGCCGCCCAGCACTACTTCTCTGAAGGTGATAACTGGCCCTGAATACGGCGGTGACACCCTTTGGAGCTCTGGGTATGTTCATCAACAACGTTCAGTCGTTTGCTTATCTAAATCGATTTCGTAGATACGCCCTTTACTCATCCTTGAGCCCTGGGCTGCAGAAGTACCTCGAAGGCCTAACGGCTCTTCACAGCGCTGTGGCTCAGGCAGAAGGAGCCCGAGCAGCTGGCCTTCACGTCCGTCGCAAAGAGATCGAAACGATTCATCCCATAGTTCGCGTCCATCCTGCGACTGGCTGGAAGAGTATTTACGTCAACCCTGGTAAGGTTTTAACGATGTACGATCAACCCGTCGTTCATTGACCTTGGTCGTAGGCTTTACCCGTCGTATCATAGGCATCCCTAAGGCAGAGTCCGATGCTATCCTGTCGTTCCTCTTCCACCAAATCAGCGAGAATCCTGACTTCCAAGTACGGTTCCACTGGGAACCCAACTCTATTGCAATCTGGGATAATAGGGTACGTTCCATAATCTTTTCATCCTGCTCGATTCGGTTGACGTATACTCACTACCTTTCCTATAGGTTGTCACCCATTCCGCAACGTTCGACTTCTGGCCCGCCACAAGGCATGCCCTGAGAGCTACTCCTCACGGAGAGAAACCTACATCCGTCGAGGACTACGAAAAGTCGACCGGAAAGGTTGCGAAAGATAGGCAGCTCGAATTGTCGGGAGCCACCCCAGTCGATCCAAACAAGGGCGGATCTCTGAAACCTAGGGGTTATAACGATTGAAATAAGGGGTTGTATGATGGGATATAGATATGGGCGAATAAATCTTGAAATATCTAGTTGTTATTATATCTAAACGATTGAATTCGTTCTACGCGGATTCGATCGATTCTAGATTGAGGAATAGCGACATTGACCTTCACTGTTGGTCCCTCTAATCACGCTCTCGTAGTGTCGTACTGATTTACTCGCGATTGATCGTGACATGGCTAGGAAATCTCTGGCGCTTACCGTACCGGATCCCCTAGATCGCTTTGCCACCAATAATTTATTGCATGATGGTCAGGATACTCCCGCCGATCATGATCGGATCGCGGGTGCTTTCCCGTTCCGGAACGATACAGGCTGGCGTACGAAATGTAGAGGCGGAGAAAAATGATAATGAGATGAAACATAGATACTCGGTTACCGGTAGAACCGGGGGATGATCAATGATCCAACATAGTATTGTTTAGCAGTGCCCACAGGTATGGCTGGGATGGCTCTGTGACCATGATCGGCCGCATTAAGTGTATTGGTGCTCACCCTAGTGCCATCCTGGTTGGAGGTGCTTGACATCCATATCGAACTGGGGTTCGTCAGGTTGGTGAATTTCAACTTTGTTGGCAAATTTTTGGATCAATCACACGTCGGTGGGGACTATATCCAACCTACTCTTCCTGTTTCTCAGTCTTCAACTCCACCGACGCCGCCTAAGACCCCTGCTCTACGTTTGGCCTTATCGCTAAAACAAAAGTTCACATGAGATGACGAAAGGTTCCAAGGCTAAACCCTACCTCTTCTTCGACGTACCCGATGCCCAAGATCTGATGATGGCGCTAGGCGAGTCGGAAGTGGTAATGTGGCATCGTCATCCGAAGTACCGTATCAGAATCCTGGAGCCTGGTCCACGATTTACCTTGAATCCTTGTTGACACCTTCCTTGTCCAAAACTCAACTCAGGCTATATGAATAAAGATGAGGGCCGCAAAGTACAGGATCGCTGATAACGATTTCCAGAGCCACAAACGGGCTACGCCTCGACGAATTAAGTCCGCTCTTTACCATCTAATCCATATTCGGTTACTAGAAGGATCAGCCATTCCTATAGCAGCGAGATCACAACCGCGACTATACGCACCACGGCACCGTCGCCAACGAGGATCAAATTAATCGAGATCCACGAGTTGAGTAAGTGCTAAGTAAGGCATTTACAAATCGTCCTTACAAAGTTGCATCCTAGTTTGAAAGCGTTCCCGACTCCCCGGGTTGTTTGTGGTAAGACGCGAGATTGCCAAAAAGTAGATCCTTCCAGAAAAAAATCGATCGACAAAATGCACCAGGTTTCTTGACATGGACAGCCGCCGGTCGATCACTAAGATCACCAACAACCGGAACCATTCGTCATACGTCGGAAACTAGAAACTGGAGAAGTGATCAAGGATGGATCTCCGCGATGCAGGTTCAACTCCAAGATGTCAACCCAAAAAATCAGAAAACCAAGATATTACACTTCTATATACTTCATTATGTACTGAACATAGTAGGTCATGTAAAGGTGTGAGGGGATAAGGATGTAATGAACAATGGTAGAATGGCAAATGTGTAAATATACTCACAACAGCAAGAATGCGATAGCTGGCTGGCATAACGGCAAAGGCAAGACTAAACCTGTGCAATAACAAGCCCAAATGCTCGAATGGGCAATCACGAATATATGTATGAGATATGATAGATGGATAGATGGATTGGTGATATCGACGATTAGCGGGGGGATGTATGGTTCGAGGATCCATGGTCAGACGTTCTCAAGAAAGACTGGTGTTGTTGGTGTTGCATCTGGTCTTGAAGTGGATATCCACGGCTGGAAGAAGGAGCTGTTGCCCATGGTGGGGGAGGGGGCAAGGTGGTTGCACTTGCGGGTGTTGGCAGGGATTGTTGGGCCGCCACATGGTCGGTTTGCATCCGAACTGCCATGTCAGTGGGCGTCGTTACTTGCATAACTTGGAACGATCCTTGGTGATGGGGCTGTTGATGGGGTTGAGCGCCTCCCGATTGATGTTTACTTTCACTGGGCTCGTTTTCATTCGATTGATTCCCATGCTGCTTAGAGGGACGCGAGGACTGTTTCTCCCCGCCGATATCAGCCGCACGAGCCGACGCCCTCAAGGTCTCCATGTCGATGCGAGGCGCATCAGGATTGTTACCATGCTGCTTCTCACGTTTCCGCATGAGCTTGGCATAATCTGAATAAAAGACGGGAATAAATTCCACGAGTTGCGTTGTCAATCAAAATTGAATAGCTTACGTAGTCCACATGCATTGCACAGTGTCCTGGCACCATCAGGACCGCGCCGCCATTCAGGGGTTTCTCGGATGTTGCAAGAATGACACTTGCCAGGTGGTGTTGCACGCTATCAGCACGAAGAAGTCAGTCAAAATTCGTTCAGGGCGGGAAGGAAGGAAGGGCTATATCGCAATCTCCCTCCAAGGAAAGAAGGGAAGAAAAGTACTAACGCTTCTCTTCCGATATTTGCTCTTGGGCTGGCCTGCTGTCGCATTACCCCCTGCCGTACTCGTTGCGCGCTTCGTGCGAATGATTTCCATATCCTTCTCTGCTGCCGTTTGTTCCTTATCACCCGCAGCTGGGAACTGAAGAATCGCCAAGCATCAGTCTCCATTGAGGCCCAGAGAATGGTGCAACAGTAACTTACTTCGGAGAACGAGGATTCTCCAGGGCCACCTTGAATGTCTTCCCAAGGCCGCTTCGGAGGGCGATGGTCCTCTGTTGCCACAGAATTCACGGAAGCACTGTCCATCTTGATCCTATCCGCCTCGGGCATACCCATGCGCCGAAGAACTTCCAACAGGCGTACAACTTCCTTCGCTCGCCGAGTCATATCGTTGCATTCCTCTGGCGACGGCTGAGAGTGCGGAAGACTCGCAGTGAGCTGGGCTAGATTATCGAGTGGCATGAGTACAATGGGCTGAAATGAGAGATGAAAAGAAAGAGAAAGGAAAAAAAGAAAGGCCCCGTAATCTTTATATAAATCGTAGAGCCTACTCACCATAACGTGCCGCAAAATCATACAAGATGTGGCAGTGTTTGAGGATCTAAATGGAGAATAACAGACACATTAGTTCACCACGGTTTTTGCAATGTGGCAATAATATGCGAGCCGATGGACGTACTTCAGCCATTGTACTGTCTCGTACGGATGATTTCTCCGGATCGCTGGACGTAAACTGAGGGGCGCGAGGGTCTACACTTGTAGGTACAAGCGCCGTAGTACGGCTGAACGAAGCCGGTTGTGGAGGAGGTTGTGCGGGAGCTACTGGTTCGGGCGATGCGGCCGGTGGTGGGAGAGAAACCATGGGTTGGAGTTCTTGGCTTGGTGCATGCTGTTGATATTGAAGGGGTTGGTGATGTTGAGGTGGAGGAGCGGGGGTCTGATGATGCTGGACGTGCGTTGGGGGTTGATGGGCGGGTTGCTGTTGATGAGGTGGGTGTTGCGGAGGCTGCTGAGGCGGATGCTGGAAATGTTGGGATGGGTGAGGGCTTTGAGATGGATGCGAAGGGTGAGAGGGGTGAGAGGCATGAGAGGCATGAGAAGGTTGTGACGGTTGAGATGGCTGTGATGGATGAGACGGTTGAGATGGATGTGAGGATTGAGATGGATGCGGGAGATGTGGGGCTTGAGGAGGATGAGAGGGTTGGTGAATGCTGGAAGCATGAGGTGCTTGTGACGGGTGAAACGAATGTGCAGGATTAGTGGATGGTTGCGGAGGATGAGGAGGATTCGGTGCATGGGACGGGTGGGCAGGGTGAGATGCATGAGAGGGGGGTGCGCTGGGAGGTGGCGCTTGACGATGTACTACGGGCTGGTGCCGCTGAGGGGGTGGCGGTGCCATTTGCTGTACATGCTGCGGGGGTGGCTGAGACGTTGATTGAAATTGCGCGTACGGCTGCTGCTGGTAGGTTTGTTCGCTATGACCTTCAACAGGATACACCCGAGTCTGAGGAGCCGGTTGATGTTGCTGTTGCTGCTGAATAGGCGGGTGGTGTTGAGGAGGAGGAGGAGCATGAGCTTGTTGAGGAGGGCGAGGGGAGGGTTGCGATCGGGAAAAGTTGGAATGTTGGTGCAGATGTTGTCCGGGAGGTATACTTTGATTCTGATTATTGGAAGGAAGAGGCGCCTGGGTATGGTGCGACGGAACCGTTTGAGATTGGTGCTGGGACTGGTGAGGGGGGTACTGGACATGCGGCGAAGGATACGCCGACTGAGGGGTCAAGGGAGCTTGAGGCTGCTGAGAGGAAGTCGGCAGAGCAGACTGGGGTGTCTGGGGCGAATGCGGGTGGCTCTGGGAAGATGCTAAATGGTGCAGGGCCGAATGCAATGGAGGCTGCTGTGGAGGCTGCCGTGACTGCACGGGAGGCGGGTAATGTTGATTATGGGAAGGATGTTGCATTTGAGAGGCATGCTGGTGTTGTCCATTCGGCTGCGAGTGAACTCCCTGTTGCTGGTGAGCGTGATGTGCCGTCTGGGGAGGACGCTGCTGTTGATGATGAGAGGGCTGTGATTGAGAGACAGGCTGTGGGTGATGAGCATAGGGTTGTTGAGGAGGGTGCTGTTGATGCTGCTGGGGTTGATGATGATTACTGTTCCCCCGCGGATGATGTTCCCAAGATTCTTGGGACGGAAGGGTAGACGCAGGCGGAGCTGGAGAAGGATATGGGTTTGCAGGAGGCTGGTGGGGAGGAGAATGTTGAGAGTGCACACTGGTCGGCCTGGCTTGATGCATGTACGGATGCGAATATCCACCGTAACCAGGGTGCGTCGGAGTCACTGGGCTAGGTTGTGGTGGTATCTGGTCCTGCATGGGAGACCCAGCATGGATACTGCCGGCGGGAGGGCCTCGCTGAGGTGGGGGTGGAGGCATCGAGGGCTGCGTCTGATACACTGGACTCGTCGGAGCGGTCCCCTGTTGGTTTGCATAGGTAGGGTATGGCGGCGGATGGGAGTAAGAAGGCTGTCAATGGCAAAATCAATCATCGACCGTGGACGAAGGTGTACTGTGGTACTCACGTGTGTTTGTCGCGCAGGACGATGGACACTTTCTCTTTTTCTCGAGTTCGGAGGTTGCAGGTGAGATGCATCCTCACCACGCGCGCCTGCGCTTACACTAGTCAAAGAATTCGTTGATGGTGCCAACTGGGCCGACAGCGGCATGCCTGGCGTCACATAGCCTGCTCCGTCGTGCCTCGATGTATATTCCATACTACGGCTGTTCACTTCGTGGCCTGCGGACAACGGTGGTGTCTGCTGTTGATGAGGGTGCCCTTGGTGCACCGGCGCTGCCTGTGGTTGTTGAACATGGCCCGAACGCGCCCATGGCTGCTGATGGCGAAGGCGGGCGTGTTCGTGTTGTTGTGTCGCACTTTGTGGTTCTGCCGATGCTGCGCCGTCTATCCCTTGGTCGTCCCTGTGAGTCGACCGGGGGAAATTGAGCGACCTCAACGGCGGCAGGGAGTATTGTTGATGTCGCGCAGAGGCCATGGTCGTCGAAAGATCGGTCGTCGAGAAGGTGCGAGATCAGGTTGAAGACGAGGCAGCTGGCCCAATCTCCCGATGACGGCGGATCTTGGTATGTTTGAAAAATCTAGGCAAAGTTCACAGACGAAACCTTTGAAGCGAAAGGTCGCAAAGCAAGATCCCTGGCAAATCCAGGAGACGACTGCCCACGACACGGCCAGGCGAGCAGGACCGCGATATTAGAGCGGGACAGTGCAGTTCGATTGTAGCAGCGATGATGGAGGCAGGAGACAGAGTTGTGGCAAGGCGAAACTGCAACCCTAGCCATTTCAGATGAGCTTGGATCTCGGAGTTTGAAAAATATACTGATGGATCCAGATATCCCCCTAAATCGCCTTACTCCCAGTTGCAATTGTTCTGCGCCTTCGACCTCATGTTCGCCTTCCTTTGAAGAGAACAGGAGTCGTTTCATGGCTGCATGTTTTCAATGGCCCCATGGCTCCATCGGCGACTGCATTCGACTGCAAAGCTCGCCGTATACGCCTGATGACCGTCAATCTTGAATCGGCGATCTCATTTCGATTAGATCGCAATTTACGTATTCGTGTGCGAGGGAAAATGCAATATTATACAACGCCGTTCAATAAGAAATTCGGTTCCGTCTCTGTGGTACGTTTCATGCTCAATTGTCTGGGTCAGAATTTCTCCACGCCTTGAAGACCTGGAAACCTTTCCAAGGACTGGTGCACGCAGTAAATATTGCGTGACGCTCCCCCCAAGGCATGGGAATCGTTCCACGTGCTCATATTTATCCCGAAGTGCCTGATCAATAAACTTAAATTCGTTATTTGGCCCTATTTGGATCGTTGAAACCCGATGGAACTTCCCGGATCGATATCTCTAGATCCCACGCAACCACCGCTCGCAGTGGCCCTGGAAGGCCATATCGATCCTGGAATGGAAGGTTCAAACGGCAAATGGCATTCCGCCACTGCGCACGCAAAGTCTTCCATGATTCAACAGCACAATCATGATGGATGATGATGTGCAGTGCAAGTATGCCATCAGCACTAGCCATCATGCATCAGTCATCCAATCGCGCTACTAACCACGAACGGCTAGGAAAGTGCGCCAGGAGGTCACAAGTTCAGTTTGCAGATGGGAAATACTCCCTAAATAAAGTGAGATAAGCTGACTCCAGATACACATTTTACCTGAGCACCCTCCCAGGACAATCTTGAAGCTTGGAGATTGCCTTGATGCTCCTTCCCACCATATGGCGTGTAGGTAGACGTATACAATAAACCCTACGCGCGTCAGCAGGCCTCAGCGCCCCAAGACCGACAGCACATACCTCCATGCACGTTCCCAGCCTCGGTACAAACGGAGCGAACAGCCTGCTTCTTTACCAAAGCTAGAACCGCAGCGATCGGATTGCAGATAGAAGGCGCGTTTGGACGCCTAGGAAATCGCAGATTGTGACATCGCGTAAGCAAGCCATCAAGGTTGGAATGAACCCAAAGCAGACGAGGCCACATACAAAATACGTCCTCCGAAGGCCGAACCTGAAGGTTGTTTATTAAGGGCTATCACGGTGGGAGAGAGGATTGGCGGCTCACCGTTGGGCGTCCGTTCGTCTGAAAGAGCAGTGGATTTGCGGACTTTACTAGGAAACATCGAACGAGAATGCGCCTTGAGGTGCTGCGAGGTTACAACGGATCGATAACGACACTGCTGACTGACATGGCTACATAGCTGACATATCATATCAGCACTACGAGAGTCCAGACGAAGTGGAATCCCGGATCCCATGGGCCGTTTACGACAACGTTGAACGAAACGAGGGTCTGTCGATGGCACTTTTATAGACCTTCTGTGATAATATGACTGCCCCTCTTTGACGGACAAGTAGGGTACGCCGTGCGGCATGCATGCTGGAGCTGGTGGCGCAGCTTGATGATGACGACACAAAATATGGGGGTGTAGCTTCTTCGATGCTTATCAAGTGTTCTTAGACGGAGACAGTGCATCGACCAAGTCTGGATGTACTATTCGAAGAATTCGTCAGTATGGCCAAATTCTATCACATCTATCAAGTGCATACCGATGCATATCGGTTGAGGGTCCCCGCGTCGAAATCGGGTTAGCTATTCACCAGCCTCTGGTTTGAGGCCAAAAGGAGGGATTTAAGGCAGTGCTTTCCGAGTGCCTCCAGGGTTACCTTAAGCCAGTTGGGCACCTTTTCGGGCAGCCTACAAGCCATACGCCATCGAAACAGAATGCATTTCGGTCGCCGGATGCAGTATGTACCATGCATGCATCAGGTGTTCCAGGGGGTCGATCTAACAACACAAGAGTAATTCATCCGTTCATTGACTTGGTCTAGCGACATCGACAGTTAGAAGCCGAGGATTTTTAGTTACTGAAGCCACCAACTCACCGAGAGTCGCCTCCATCTCGGGCGGATGGACTATGAGGCAAGCGGGCCTTCAGATATGCATGACTGTTCCGCAAGCGAATACTCTTCACTCTTCATGCACGAGGCGGATGCATGAGGTTTGGGTTCCGTGCTTTTTCCGATGCTGGCTACGCTGGCTGTGTAAATCGTGATCGCGGCGTCTTCGACGCGTTATTTGTCGATATTTACCAAAACGTGAAGCGAAGGATCACCGACGAGGGTGGCAACGACGGATGAATGATGTTGGATGGCCAGCGCAAACGATAAATGAGAAGAACTCGGCTTGATGACAGGAATCGACAAAGGAAGAAGTAGTGGCTTTCTTGGGAGCAGGACATTCGGTCACAAATCACGGGCGCAAAAAAATTTCATTTCATTTTTACGATACTACGAGGTTGGTCGTAGCATAAGAGGCATATTCAATTCGTGAGGTGCTATTCTTTGGAATAAGATCGAGAGACAGCCACTCCAAAAAAGGCTTTTACCTTTGATGGTAGCTCCTGTCACTCTCCTATATCTTCTGCAGGCTCCTTTATTTACTCTTGGAGTAGGTGTTCCCGTTGGGAGAGGTGTAAGTGGATTGGCCGCTGCTAGAGCTGTGGTAGGTAGAGCCGTTGGGGTTGCTGTAGTAGTAGCTCCCGTCCCTGAAAGTATTCTTAGAATCCTTCATTCGTCGTTGGCGCGATGTACAGATCTTACTCACTGGTTGGAGTAGTGGTAGGAGTTGGAGCCGTTACCGTAGTCGCGGGAGCAGTAATGATTTCCCTGAGTTGTGTGCGGTCGCAGAGATGGACGCAGAGATTAGCACAACGCCGCATCATGCGTGGGTATGCCTACCTGGGAGTTGGTCCCAGAGCTGTTGTAGGAGTAACCACCGTTGCTGGAGTTAGGCATTATATAAGTGAAGTTGGTTGATTACGCCGAGATGATGAACGTCGAGGATAAAGAGAGGAAAGGAGAAGATAGGGAATAAATACGATAGTGGTGTGTACCCTTATTTGCGTCAGGGTACGGCATTTTGAGTCTTCGACCAACCGCGTCGACCGTATTAGAGTAGTGCAGTTCCAGATACCAGATATGCTGCTGCCTAAGGATGCATATCATTTCGATGTACCGATGTCATGGATGCACATAATAAGATAAAACTGTTCAAGAGAGGAATCAAAGAAGGAGTCACTAAAAGTCAGAACCTCGGTCAAGGGTTGTTGGACCATTCAATCCCATCATAGAAGAGAGCCACAGCGCAGATCCTATAGTTGTCTTGGACGGCACGCTGTCTCGTTGAGCCGACACTGACGCTAAACGATCTCTCAGGATCTCAAGTTACATTAAGATATTGCCGTGGGATTTGGCCAATGAAGGTGCCAAGTGGTTGGATTTGGCTCAATTAAGCGACGTGATGAGTGAAGTAGACGCGTTCCCTGCATCAGCACCGAAGTAGGACGCCCTTTGTACGGCGCGATATATTGACGCGACGCGTTATTTGCGCATGTTTGATCGAAGGCAATTAACCTTCCTTTCAGGGCAGAAGCGCGGGGGCTCCTTATTCCTGAACCTCGAGGTTGCTGCAAGTTCCGTTCGCGCTGCTTTACTTGCGCTGAGCCACAATAATGTTCTCTGATCGCATGTACGAGGACATCAACCCCGCCGACTACGCGCAAACTTCGCTCGGTGGCACGCCAGCTTTCGTCAAGCTAGCGCCAGGGGATAAAGGAGATGGCTTCCCCTTGAATATCCTTAAGGGTGCGGACGGCGTGCCTTTTCACCTCGATGCCCTATCGACGAACAGAACGTTGTAGATCCTAGGAAGTTTACGCCTCAACCCGGTCCTAAGGGGGAAATCCACGCCTGGGGGGTTTATGCAGTATGTTGTCGGAATTTGGAATTAGACCGTGGAAGCGCTAACAGCTGCAACAGTATACAGATCCTAGGGCTGAGCATTATACCGACGACAACAGCAATGTTCCTGAATGTATGTGGTCTACAGCAACTCAAATTTTACCGCTAAACAGATATACGTCGTATGTAGTTGACGGCGTGTCGACTATGATTCGAACGGTAAGGGCTTCCCTCGTGCCCTTCAGTCTGTCATCCGCTGACTGAATACGTCAGATGAAATACCAACATCTTTACATGGGTAGCGGCAAACGCAAGCCAGAAGAACAATTTGTCGATGTCCTGATGGAAAGGAAGGTAAGCGCTCCAGAAACTCCCAGCCCGATCGTCGATTCACTTGTCCTAGAAAGAACAGCTCAAGCGGACAAACTTAGGGACGCTTCCCAAACAAGATGTCATCGTCAAGATATACCTTGCGTGAGTCGATGTTTATAGGAAAAGAACCTTGATGTAGGGTATTGATAAACGATCTTGTTTTTAGCCACCTCCAAGATAGTACCGGGCAGCCACGAGTGTGGAGACGTTTCCGCGTCTCAGCCGGAATTAAACTTAGTGTTTTACAAGACAAGGCGATAGCCCCGATAATGGGATGGTGCGCCCATCAATCAAGATTCTCTTGAGCCAAAGCTGACTGCTTCTTACGGCAGGGTACGGAACCTGCACGCTTACACGCTCACCGATTATAGAGATGGATCCGTATACGGTCCTGAGGTCTGTTCTTGTCCAGATGCTGGACGTACGTCATCTCGGCTCAAAGCATCTATGTGTTTTTTTAGGAAAGCAGGGCTGTCGATATGGCCCATGTAGCTCAGGCGCGTAGCTCCAATCCGTTTGCACATTCTGCCGCTCACCGAACTTCCTCCAGGTTGGTTACGATTTCCTCCCTGATGATAAGTAAGGAGCTTCATTCCGGCTCCATCGATTAACTTCGTTTGACGAACGCATCATTAATCATCCCACAGGTACATGCTGGCGCATGTGTTCGGGAAGGAAGGAGATAAGATTGGGTATTTGTACGACTTTGGGGATAAATGGCACCACACTTTAGTGGTAAGCGAGGCTGATGAACCCATGGGTCAGGATCACGACTCATGTTGAACTAGATCGAGCGAATCCTATCCGTCGATGACTCAGATGGGAGTATCAAGATTATAGACGGCCGGGGAATGTGTCCAGGAGGTAAGTGTATGAAGGCCAACGGAATGGATGGGCGCCTTACTGGACTTCCCTTCAGAAAACATGCAGGGATGCTTCATGTATTCCAAGTTCATGGAAGAGTTTGACGCGGCGGATTATGTTGGGAAGTCAGTATGCCTATCTCTAACTAAAGAAGCTGAAACGAAATGACGCTCTACATTCCAGGCAGGCTAAGAAGCGCGAGATTCTTGATTCTCCGAACTACAAAGGCTTTGGTAAACCGCCAGCGCTGTTTGACGTGACTTACTTCGATATCAACGCGGCGAATGAGCGTCTTTCTGCGGCTCTAGCGTCAACCAACTCAGTCCGGTCTGGAGCAAAGACGTATACGATGCCTTTGCACCCAGATGCGATGAACACGAATATTGATCAACTCAAGAAGGGGCAATCGATAGTGCGGGATTTTTCTCCGGACTCCCATGGTTACTGGCAGGAAACCACCTCCACAAAGAAGGACAAGAAGAGCGAGACGGTCTGTGGATCATGTGGCAAGCCTGGTGGAGCAGAGCTCAAAACCTGCAGCGGGTGTCGCGCGATCTTGTCCGTTATTCTTCCAGTTCGATATCTATCGGAGGCTAATTCATAACTTACTAGATATTGCTCACCTGCGCATCAAAAGGTCAGTACCGTCTTGCACAGACAGTCCGTTTACTTACTTCCCGCTTCAGGAACATTGGAAATCAACCCATAGGCAACAATGCAGCAGGAAGTACATCAAAACGAAGTGATCCGCATGCCACTATCCGGGGATGAGTACTGAGTCGAGGAGGGACCCAAAACGTACATACCATATAATTTCTGTCATATTGCGATCTCGTTTGTGTACGAGATCTGTCGCTAATCTTGGATTGATAGCATGTTGTGCTGTATCACTTATGCAGTGTAGCACTCCATTGGTGTATGGTTGAACTAACGGCGCTCGTTTTGAACCACTAATAGTATCCCGCACGCTAAATATACAAACAATTATATATCCCCAAATAACCGTTTCCTGTGATACGTGGATCAGTAATGTAATGGCCAGAGGAGGGGGGAAAGTAGGTCCTCACAAGCTCTGCGGCGCTTCGCTAATAAAAGTGTTCCCGCCGACCATCTCCCTTGTCCATACGTCCCTGAAGAACCATCCTACATGCCCAACCGCACACCCAACAAGATCGCCGGCGGCGGCCTTCCAAGTCCCATTAAGAACCCATGAGAAGGCCACCAAAGCGATAGGAAGGTATGGCGCTGTAATGGTGAACAGGCCGAATAGAGATATTGGTGTAGAGGGGTGCCTCCGTGACCACACGTAAATTGGCACAAAGGCAAGAGATGATGACAGAAAGGGCAGGTTGAAGAGGGGTGATAGAGCCTAATGAACGTTGAAGCGGGTTGATGCAGCGCATAGGAGCGTGTCCGGCAGACTCACCAAGAGCATCACTGAGGACAGGAGCAGAAGCCAGAAGTAATCCGCTTTGCGATTGGCAAATGATGATTCTTCGAGCATCCTGCTGTACCTCATGCTGTTGATAAGGTCAGAATGCGCTCTGTGACCAATGTGCCTTGGGACGTACAAGAAGAAGAGATGAAATACAAAGTCCAGTGATATGGATCCAAAGTAAAAGAATGTCGTGACTGCCCTCCATGGCTGCAATATCGTTCAATGAGATACTAAATATGAGACCACGGGACGACAACGCACCTGTGCATTGAGAAATGCGCTTCGCGGGCTATAGTAGAGTTGCAGCGGTGTCACCAGCTGCGTTTGCTGGATGACAACGTGGCACGGTCAGCAGCGTTCCCCTTCACAGAAAGCGCGACAGCACTCACGACGGCCAGACTTGTGAGCACGGACAATGTGAGCCATCCCCGCGTTATTGGTGGTATTTGGGAAATCCAGGCGTCGATACCTACAGGCATGATAATGTGGCGAGAGGTAAGGGGACTCGAGTTGAAATTCCGGAGCGCCGTGTCCCTGACCCCTGTTATATACGACCCGGGACTCGACTCTGCAGCTCTTGAACCTCGCGCCCACCATCCCTTGCGCCATGAATACCGTCTCTCGAGTGTCGAGGCTGTCGCGGTCGTTGGCCAGGTCGTTTGCTACTCAAGCTGAGCAGGTTCGTAAAAAGTTCCTCTGTCTGCACGAGAAATTCTGACCAGTCGTTCTCTATCGCAGCTGCGACAAACGCCGTTGCACGATTTTCACGTCCAAAATGCGGCAAAGATGGTCCCATTTGCGGGCTGGTCGATGCCGCTATCATACGGCGACGTAGGCCAAGGTGCGCATTGTCCCGTCGCAGCGAATTCGACTACTTAACATTTTATCAGTTGCATCGCATAACCACACCCGGACCGCTGCAAGCTTGTTCGACGTGTCGCACATGCTCCAGTCGCATTTCCGAGGGCCGGGTGCTACTGCATTCCTCGAGAAGCTCACCCCCTCGTGTCTCTCATCCCTTAAGCCTTACACGTCGACACTTTCGGTGCTTTTGAACGAAGACGGGGGCATTATTGATGATATGATCATCACGAAACACGCGGAGGATGCGTACTACGTTGTAACGAATGCTGGAAGACGAGATCGTGATGTGGCTTGGTTCACAGAACGTCTAAAGGACGAGGAGATAGCTGGCAAGGTGGATTGGGAGGTCCTAGATGGTTGGGGGCTGCTTGCCTTGCAAGGCCCGCAGGCTGCCTCCTTCTTGCAGTCGCTGACATCCTTCGACCTTAGACAACTGACCTTCGGCAAAACTGCGTACATCCCAATCGAAGGATTCAACCTCCATGTCGCCCGAGGGGGATACACCGGAGAGGACGGATTTGAGGTTGGTATCTATGCCTATTACGCCCTGAGGTACCGCTGAACCTTCCTGAATAGATCTCGATCCCACCCAACCAAACACTCGCGTTCACAGAACTAGTGTACAAGAACCCTCCTGTTCAACTATGTGGTCTTGGTGCTCGTGACAGTCTCCGCATCGAAGCCGGGATGTGCCTATATGGCCACGACATCGACGAAACCACGAGTGTCGCAGAAGCTGGGTTGAGCTGGGTCATAGGTAAGTTTTCGATAACATGGTGCGCATCTTTCATTGACACCGTCCCGTCGCACCCGCAGGAAAATCGCGAAAGGAAAACATCAACTGCATTGGCGCCCATCGCATCCTGAAAGATATCAAAAATGGTCCTCCAAGACGGCGCGTAGGCATGATTGTAGAAGGTGCACCAGCTAGAGGTATGAACCGTTCCGTCTAAGCCGACCCTCTTGCATGCCTAACGAATGATAACACAGAGGGTGCCAAAATCTTTACGCCTGAAAGCAATGATCAATTAGGTATGTCTCTCCTTCATTACCTTGTACTTGTTACTTGCGTATACTCACGTTGCATTTCACAGGTGTTGTCACGTCAGGCATCCCCTCACCCACACTTGGCAAGAACGTTGCGATGGGCTACGTACGAAATGGTTCGCACAAGAAGGGGACAGAACTCGAGGTAGACATCCGTGGCAAGCGGCGCAAGGCCGTCATCACAGGAATGCCCTTCGTCGAGAGCCGATATTTCAGAGGCTAGGAGGTCCCGTCCATGCACTGATTTCTGGAAAGTTCTTTTCTCACTAGTCCTCTCGTTCCGTAGTTGGGGCTTGTCACAAACGTGGCCATCACGCATAGATATAATACATTGATGATGATATACTACAAAGCAATGCTACACCGAACGAAAACAATAAACAGCGATAGCAAATCAATACAGACTTAGTCCTGCTGCCTTCAATCAGTTATGCCCTCTTCCCCCATGATCTGTCGTAGCACATAAGCTTCTCTCTCCTTAGCTTTCAGCCTCCCCTCTTGGAGCCGTCCCAAGCCCGCTTTGATGCTTTCCATATGGACCTCGATGGGGATCGCGGTCCCAATGAGCTCGGGTTCAGACACCCTCTCTCGCAGGTTTTCTATCTCCGAGCTCAATCCACGCAGTGTGTGCAGTGCAGACACCACCAGCGATAAAGCTTTATTCCTATATCCTCCCAAATTCTTGAGCAAAACGAGGTTATTGTCATGCTGGTCGACTTTATCCCTGTTCCCCCCTAGGATCGTCCACAGATCAGCGAAGAGCGCTGCGCGAGAGGCGGCTAGGGCGGCGTCTTCTCTTGTGACGATTTCGTGGAGGGTGGAGAGGCGTTCCTCGAGCTTCTCGAGACTTGCGTGCGAGATTTCGGCTTCGAGGATGAGGCGGCGGAGGTGGGTGGATAAGAGTTCCATGGCTTGGGTGAATGTCGCCGTGACGACTGCTTGTGTATCCGATTTGGATGACCAAGGTATGAGTGCCTTCAGAGAGAACCCTGAAGCAGCGTTCGCTTGGGCTTCTTCGATGACGCGGAGGGCGTAATTGTTGACTGATGTGATACTTTGAAAAAGATGTAAGTCATACTTGAGTGATATTCATAAACAGGAAGGTAGACGAACCTGTCTACTGCGCCGCCAATCTTCGCGTTCAGCTTATTGAGACTTCGTCCCGCGGTTTGCGCGTCGAGTATGAAAGAGTCCATCATCTCTACGAGAACGTCCTTGCTCTTCATGTCACTGTACTTGATTAAGGTGAGGAGGTCTCTGCTTGCGATCTCCGCTTTCTTGATGTTCAGAGACAGCCCACCTCCTCCCATGAAGACGGATTGATCCAAGAGCTCTTCAAAGCTTTTGCTCTGCATGTCAATCATCGCGGGATAGTCTGCCCTGCGCGGTGCTTTGGGTGCAGTCTCTGCGTAGGGAATTTCTGGCCGGCATACTCGTAAGCTCGATATTCCAGGGATGAAGCAAACGGGGGACAGAGCTGCGCGGAGCGCGTCTTGGACTTTCACCGTGATAAAGGCCAGCATCCAGACGAAGAGCAGAATGGATATGGGGAACTTCATGAACGAGACGGCGCGTCTCACTACATCGAAGATGTATTTGGCACTGAAGCTTGTCAGGTCAAGCATGCCATTGAGCCAGACCTCTTTGTTGACAACCACGCGACGAGGTCGCTGTGCCGTAGGCGACGCAGGGGCGCGTCTGGTGGATGCTTTCTGAAAGATGACGGAGGGTCTCCCTCCACTACGTCGTTTACGCGTATGAAGTCGAATACTAGCCTCTGGAGGACTAGGTGATGGCTTTGCCACTACGGTATCGGCCTCAGAGAGGTCTTCCCAGTCACGGTCCATGCTACATGTTTCCTTGAGGACGAGAACGTGTCAGTTTACGTTGAACTGAGATCCCTTAGCTAAAATACAACACCTGGTCCTGATTCCGATAGTTGTCAGACTTGTCGTTGATGATCATGGTGCTCGTTAAGCAAGGTTCTCCGAGAAACCTGTAACGTTGAGGTTATAGGATGTAGAATGGCGAGCTGGGGCTTTCGCGCCCTCCACGCTTTTCCCTCGATGTTTCGGCGGTCTCCACGCCGCAGCGTCAGTGCATTAAATCAAAGGACATCACGTGGGGGATAGATCCTCTTCTCAATTCAAGAATTCGCGGCGCGCGACATTATTGAGGGTTAGGTAGTTGAAGCAACATTGGGGTTCGAGGAAGTAAGCTGGAATCGAGAGACGACCGTAGAACTGGGAACATTTCAAGGAAGTCCGAATAGGAGACACTTGCCAAATACGACTACTCACCGTCGGCGACAATGGCGGCGCAACCGTCGACTCCTGGTCGGGAATCAGCAAGGTCGGCAGCTGTGCCATCGACACCAGCAACGTCCAGGGTTTCTGGCACTCATATCATCCAGTCTTCCCCACACTACACAACGACGCGTCGGCACGCGCTGTATGGCACCGAAGATCGCATTGTTATCGATCCAGGCTCTCGCATATGGAAAGTGGGCTTCAGTGGAGAAGGAAAGCCCAGGGATGTCTTCTATGCTGACGGCGCGACGGGGGATGCCTTGTGGGGGCTCGACAGGGCTACCGACCCCGTTCAAAGGGCCGAAGAGGACACAATTCTCCAAGTCAAGCTCGAGGCCCGACTGAGGTCTGTATTCCACGAGTAAGTGCGCACATTGCTTCCACCATTGACCCCGACCTGATGACACCAAAGCTCGTTGTTGACCGACCCAAAATCTCGTAAAGTCATATTGGTCGAACACCCTTTCCTACCACTTCACATCAAAGACATCCTGGCCCGAGTTCTCTTCCAAAATTTACAAGTGAGTGCAATGCAAACACAATACAGCATATACCCAATGTAGCCTGAGGTTCCTTCGATATCCTTCGCTTCTAGCCACCTGCTCGCTCTCTTTGCATCTGGCCGAATAACAGGCCTTGTGCTGGATAGTGGCCACCATGAGTCAGTAGCGATCCCGGTGCGTTACCGTGTCACTTCATCGTAGATCATCGAATAACACTTTCTAGATTTTTGCGTCGCGACCACTATATTCCTATATTCAGACCACACCACTGGCAGGATCCCGACTTACTTCCCACCTCCGTGCCCTCTTATTGGTCTTTGGCACCTATATACCCCCTCCAGCGATTACTGGCGCCGTCAATGTGCCCGCGGCGAATCGCACTACAAGAATACCCGAAGAAGTATTGACCGACGCTATAATGGAAGAAATCAAGACCCGCTGCTGCTTTGTTGGTGCTGCAATGGAATCTTCTCTTGTTGAGCCTCAGGCCTCAGCGGATGACTCGTTCGAGATGGAGGTACCTCCCAGTGACACAACCATGTCAGAATCGGACTTCTCTCACATAAGCAGCACTGTATCCTCCCCTCCTCCGTCTGATTTCTCCGTTGTTTCGAACCCTGTGCAAGGGCAGAGGGAGAGGGAGAGACAGCAGCAAGAGAATCACCTTCAATCGCTTTCCACCTTGTATAAGCGCTATTCGTCGGCTACAGATCTCCAAGTGCGCATACCGCCTGCTTCGACCCATCAAGCTGGGCCTGGTCGTGCGACGCTGATTATCCCTGGGTGGATTCGGGAGCGAGCGGCGGAAGTTTTATTCGAAGGGGGTGATGTCGACGAAACCAGCGTGGCCGAGGTCATCTTGGATGCCCTCCTTAAGGTACACCTCCACATTGTCCTCGCTATAACCCCCATGAGCTCATGATCAGTACCTGTTTGTGGCGATCAGGTCCCCATGGATCTCAGGAAAACACTTGCGTCGTCCATCTTGATTGTGGGAGGTACCCCAATGCTGCCAGGGTTCATCACCAGGTTGCACGCGGAGCTCCTGCGCGCTGTGTCGCCTCCACAACAGCAAGGCGACGCCCCGGTGCCGACCCGCAAGTACGATCGATATGCCTCATTGCGACCGTTGATACCATATATCGCCATTATGAACAATCCCGCACCGCCTGCACCAACGTCTGACCGCGCCCGCGCTTCCGCCGGAAAGGCACCAGCATTCACACCTGCTACACTTGCGTGGGTGGGTGGGTCTCTGGCTGGGTGAGTAGACGTACCCCGTTTCTAATGCCTATTCACATGCTGATGTTGTTTGGTTCACTCAAGTGCGTTGAAGACTGGCGGTGCAGAGGTCGCCCGTGAGCGGTGGGATGAAAGTGAACTTGCAGAAAGGGATCCCGATGAGTCTATGGATATATCCATGAGCCCTGAAAAGCCTACGAAAATGTTCCTACCAGACTGGACGAGATCACCGTTACCAGGCGGTGCGCCGTCAGCCAGACCGGCGGAGGCGTTTCAATCCGCCTAACGCCAACTATGTTCCTAGTATACTTACTGTAGATCGCTCTGTTAAAACTTAATACTCATTTTGTAGCGGATAACACGATTTGAAACTAATCCTCATTGAACTAAGTGAAGTAGAGTACGCATAATCCTGGTCCGAACCTCGAAGTGAGTATACAAAGGGCTTGACGAAGCCTATATAAGAATGCTACACGGGGCCAGTCTCTTAAGGTACTGGGCTATAAACAAATGAAGTGAATCTATGGGAGCTGATCATAGAGAAATGCAGGAAGGTTAATGATAGTGGTAGCCGTTTACCGACTAAAGATAAGCAGGTCGAACGAACGAAAGGGGCATATTGCCGCGGTGAATGAATGGTCGAGAATACAGATGAATGATCCAAGATACAGAAGAAATGTTATGAAAGGTTGGCGGGGTCTAATATTCTGAATGTCAGTTTAGTTCCATCCATGGAGTTGAGGATGATATCCCAATCCTGATCTGATTGGATCGGGCGCATTCTCGATTGGTCGAAAGTCGCTGATGTTGTGGAAGCCAATGAATTTGAACGATCTCTGTTCTTCCCAGCAGCAGTCGCGCGGGGATTCGATACGGGCGATGACGGGATGACCAGGAATAATACGAATTCGTGGGGAAGACGGACTCCTTGGCTGCAGAACTTCTCAGACAGCCGGTGACGGAGTTCCATAAAGGATGCCTCTGAGGGTATGCGCAAAAGCATGATCGTGCCCTCATATGCGGCCTTGACAAAGAAGCTGTCGTATGGAGAGACGGAGGAAGATGTGGTTACGGAGAGTTGTGTGAACGCGGAACCTGTGGGAGATGGAGGGAAGAGGGATGATTGTGATGATTGTGTTGAATTGACGCTGGAAGCGGTTTGGGGACGAGGGGGCGTAGGAGTAATAACCGGGGGAGCATAACGGCTACGAGGACTCTCTGGCATTTGCGGCATAGGGAATTCATCTGAAGAAATCTCAGTTAATCAAAATAAAGGGTGGAGATAATGTTGACATGCCGTATAGATGTGGATCTATGAAGTCTTCCTCGTCTTCTTCGCCAAAAGAGAAGGGACGTAGCCTAGATGACTGGGGGCGTCTGTTTGGGGAGGAGGCCAGAGAAAGAGGGATTATCGCTTCAGCGGAGCTACTCGTCATAAATGTCGCTACGCTGCAAATCGAGTCTCTCGCGTTTCTACGATGATCGGGAGGTCCGCCGTCGTCTGAGAGCATGCCACTTAGATTGTCTATAATAGATATCCCCGATGCCACGGATATCATGGAGTCACGGTTAGCGCGGCGTACTAAGTAAGATGATTGTCAGAACTGAGACACCGAATGTTGAATATGAGGCCACTTCACCTGGAGAAGTTGACTGCCTGTCCAAGCTCGTCCTCGACACTTGGGCGCTTGGCGGTGGAGTACCGTAGATATGACACACGCGATTTGCATCAGCCGCAGAACTTGACCGTCGTGTACGAATACCCGCGGATGGTGGTCTGAGACAATTGTCAAGCTTCGTTGACAATTCTACATCTTCCGGGAGTGCTTCCAATCCCCTCGATGACGGCCTGTTCGTGCTAAACGTATAATCCGGAGAGAGCTTGGAGCTATGATCGATTACAATGGAAGCGTCATCGGGTACAATGAAGGATGCACTGGAGAGAATCGAGCCGGCTGAATCGTGGGAGGAAGACGAAGATGCAGATGATTGAGAGGAGAGACGTGGGCGAGGTCGAGATGGAAGGATATCTTCGTCTGAAGATACCGCTGAAGGTAGATTAGTGAACGAAGACATTGGGTTTGCTGGGCTGGATTGCGAGCGCTTCGTCCTGACTGTGATCGTCGAGGGAGAATAGGGGATAGGTGGTACAGTCGTCTCGGGGATGGTGAGGTTCGGGTTAGATTGCGAGAAGTACATTGAGAATACGCTGCTTGAAACAGAATTGCGCGATTTTGAGCCTTTCTTTTGGTCTAAGTCGTAGTCCCTCCGCCAATAACCAAAGAAATCGGTCACGATACGAGATTCTCGTAATTCTTGGATGAGCATGGGCACGTCGTCTCTGAATAGGCCCTCAACGAGGCCTGCGATCTCCTTCTGTCGTTGGTCGATGGTGGCTTGGCTCGCGCGGAACAAAGTCCCCTTCTTGGTCAGTTTTGGGATAGAGTCGTGAATGCTCTGTGCGACGGAGTTGGGGTCGGGACCAGGAGGGAGCGATTCGAAGGAGGCGGCTTGGTCTTGAAGATACATCCCGTTCTTCTTGACGCCCTTTCCTTTCAGAAGGCGTTGCTTCTTTTGCCTGGCTAACCGTTCATATTCGAGCTCGATGGTCTCCTGAAACCATAGACAGTCTTCCCATCGCCTCCACACCTCATATTCGGAGTGAGAGCCACGAGAGGTTACTGAATGGCGATCGCCTGTGATGATGGGGCAAATTCGCATGCCAAAGCTGTAACTACCCCCTGGACTGGGATTGAGCATAGATTAGAACTGATTTCCACTGTACGCACCTTGCTTCTCTGGACCCAGCATCTCTACGGAGAAATGTGAAGGGGCTGACCGATAGACGGCTCTTTTGTAGTTCTATACGGAAGATAAATAACTAAGACCCTCTGATCAGATAGACAATACACACATGGGGAGAGATAGGTCCTTCAATGTTGCCTGTTCCACCCTTTATACATCTGTGAGCCAGATAGCAGCGAAATAACGTTAATTGAAACTCACGGGAAAGTCACCGATCATCATCTTGGGCAAAGAAAGAGGAGGGTGGAAGGTGGGCGGAAAGTTGGGGTATCGCAGCGGCTGCTTTGGGGAAAGCTATACCAAGCTCCTAGTTATGAGGAGCAGCTGAATCACCGATTAAGCAGCTATGGCTCCAGGAACACTGATAAGCAGACGAGCACACTTGCGGGACCACGAGTAGCAAAGCCTTACCTTGGCCAGTTGTCGCAACCGGAAATGGTCTCAGGTTGCAGGTGATATTTATGTTGCTGGTCGTCCAAGCAAGGTGTCAGATGGTGCACCGGAACAGGCGCAATGCGACAGAAATGAAACTCCTTGACGCCGTTCTGGACAGCGAGCTCGACTGGTGATGTGGTGGGAAGAAGAGAAAGTAAAAAAGCGACTGCGCTGTGTCCTCATAATAATTGCAATTGTCCTTATTGTCTTGCAGAATAACAATTATACGGTCGGACTTCCGGCGGCCAAGGTTACTGATCCGACCCTGGCTATTATTCCCACGGTCACACTGGGGTACTCGCGGGAATGCTAGCCTGCAGTTTTGCTGTCCTTCATGTCCCATTCATCCCACTTGTCGTCTATTTGGGCCGCCGAGCTCACTTGGATACCCACAGAACTGTCGCAGATTTGCCTCGTGCATTCATCGTACCGAGCATGCGGCTGAGGACATCGATATCGCAACTACAACTCGAGGAATGTGACAACAATGGTGGCGGCGTGATGGTGGCGACCATTTCAAAAGGCAGTAGCCTCAGGCCACATGCGTTCCACGTTTCGGTTGGGATCACGACATCTATTTGCTTGCATGAAGGGTCTCGTTCTCCAAAGGGCAGGCCGATTGCCATATAGGTCTTCAGGCACTTCTGGGAACCCGGTTTACCACTGGGGTCAGGGTCTCTGTTTCCGGTTGCGAGCGTAACCGTACGGCGTAGATGTCCAGGAGGGCCTGTACTTGGTCGCTGACGTTGAATTCCCCAGTCAAGTCGAATAGGCTCGCTCCTATGAAGGTGCATAGTGTCGAATCGTGACTGTGCATCGGTATATGGTGCAGAGCAGATCTATCAAGCTGCCTTCAATGAGAGGACACGGCAATCGTGTACGCGAACTGAACCTGAACGCCAGCAGCGATCATTCGCGACAAATTCATACCAGTTCGACAATGGGATGCGGCTACCCCATCACTTCTAGAAAACTTTCAGGCTAGATCCACATACTCAGTTTCATTGGGCAGACGGGATTCATATTCGGCTTTACTCCAGGATCCGTCGCACCGAATTGGTAATATCTCCTCAGCCAGCAACGGCAAGCCTGGGCTCGTGCATGTGCGATACATCGTCTCGAGTGGCTTCAATCAGTTTGGCTCGGTACTAGTCATTGCTGGTGTGTACTTACCCGAGACTCGAACTGCTGATCGGTAACTGTTCGGTATTTTATGTAGCAGCGCCCGCACGTACGTCACCACATCGTATCATGATGGAACGGCGATATCGTATCTGGGCATCGCGCGGCCGAGTTTGCCGTGTGCATCTCAACGGCCACGACGATAGTACTCTGCGAGAAACTGAATTACACGTAACTCATTTCGTCGGACCCTCTGAATCAAAGCAGCGCTTGCTTGGATTGTTCTCGGAGGCGTCTTGAGCGCTCCTACAGATATACTGTAACGTCAATATACATCGACTCTGGACGATCCTCACATCGTCTATGCGTAACCTCCCCGCCTCAATCGATTTCACCATCCAATGACGGCACGTCTCTTGACAGCCTCTGTTCTCCGCGATCAAGGTTGATGTATTTCACACCTTCCTCGGGGTCCCGTCAGTCTCATGTCGTTCTCGCGCCGGACTCCAACGTTCTCATAGAATTCACTGCGGCATAAAGTATATTCCCATGAGAACATATCGTAGCATCACGCATCGTCTATCGCCTCAAGGACCTGGCCTAGAAGTATGAAGATGCGAGGCACACGTCGGTATTCGTGTACAACCACAAACAAAATCCTTTGTTGCTGGTAGTTCGTCGCCGATTCGAAATATCGTGGATTTACATAACAAGGCTCGCGGAATAAATAACTCGACAAAAATAACTCGCTGACACAACGTCACCACGTTCTACACCCGCAAGCTCGCGGTTGCACTGTAGCCGGGGAGTGGCAGGCCATGTACGTGTGGCATCACCTTTATTTAGCAACGTATCCACCAAGTCTCATCATCAGCAGTTTAGAAAGTATCACGACCTAGGCCGTGTGATGGACGTTCCTTCGGGGGAAGACGAAGACTTGTACAATTCGAATATCTGTTTTGCTTTGGCTGTCCGCTGAAAAGTAGTAAGCCTGGTCTACTTCCCATGCGATAGCGTCGTATGCCAATGGGGCTGTTACAGCGAAGGCAACTTACGTCCCACCTGCTCTACCCCATGGTTGACATCCATAAATATAGCCTTATCTCGAGCGAAACTATACTCGGCCTCTACATAATGCGAGGGACCCACTCCTTCGTGCGAATTAACCCTCCTGCACTTCGTGTCTCGCCATGTTTCTATCAAACCGATTGAAGGGCAGCGTTGGTCAACCGACGCAGGAAGTACAGAAAGTCGAGAAGGCCAGTCGTACCTCGCCCGTCGACGAGAAGAAACAATACTCGAATACAGACATCGAGTCGACTCAAGACGTTGATGCGGATAGCGAATTCGGAGGCATCTTGGAGAACGAGAGAGATATCGCCACACATGTTCTCACCGTGACAGATGACCCTTCGTTAAACCCATGGACAGTGAGGGCATTCGTTCTCGGAATTGGACTGAGTGCCTTTGGGGGAGTGTTGGGTATGTATGAAAAGTTCTCAAACGACGTTATCGATGATGCTGATTTTGTTGCGGCAGCGGAGATTTACTACTTCAAGCCTGTGTGTATCTGCGGCCCGCCCTCGAGGATTATCCGCGAGCTGACCGTCTTATCTAGCAAACTGTTCTCGTCTCCACAATGTTCCTTGCTATCATAGCATACGTACTAGGTATGGCATGGGAAACCTTCGTTCCCAGTCGCGGGGTATTCCGCTTCCTTAATCCAGTACGTCGCTTACCGGCTGTTCCAATCCTCACGGATGATAATTATGATTGCCCCATCTAGCACCCCTTCAACAAGAAAGAAAACGCATTCATTGTCATTATGTCTAGTGCCGCGGCGAACTCGGCGCTGGGCACGGAAGTGCTAGCTGTCCAGAGACTGTTTTATAATGTGACACCCAACCCAGCAAGCTCGATCTTCTTGTTGTTCGCTAGCCAGTTACTTGGCTATGGCATCGGTGGACTGTTCAGGAGTAAGCTTGGTTGTATTGCGGTACCGTATCCATACTCAGCCATCCACTAGGTGTCCTGCTGTACCCCTCGAAGATGTTATACCCTACGGTCATTCCGCTGGTATCTATGTTCGATGCGTTGTATAGGGACGCGCAAGGCGCGACCAAGAAGTTGAGGCTGTTCTGGATTGCATTTGGGGTGTAAGTTATCTCTCACAATCAGCATCATGCAGGGAAAGAAGGTTAACGGTGCTCTATCTCATTTAGTATATTCATTTGGGAAATCTTCCCGGAATGGATCTTCCCCTTGTTAACTGGATTCTCTATATTCTGCCTCGCAAATCCAACTTCGACAGACTTCACCCGCATCTTTGGCGGGTCCAACGGAAACGAAGGTCTGGGTTTACTTTCGCTGTGCTTGGATTGGCAATACATCTCTGGAGGTACGCGTCACATTCGTTCATGGATCTCTGCATTATCCATTAATGATGATCACTAGGATATAACCCAATGGCTATCCCACTCAAGGCACAGTTCTCGAATTTAATTGGCTATATATTGTGCATGTACGTACCACCTCGTTTATGATATATGAGTGGGTGCACATGGTTGAGCTTGTTATCAGGGTTGTTTTCGTGGGCGTGTATTACAACAACATCTGGGAATCACGATCCTTGCCCTTCGTGAGCTCCTCCTAGCGCAGTGTCTACATACTGAAAGTTGACGTATATCTCTAGCTTTCCCAAACACTATTCTACCCGAACGGATCTGTCTATGACCAACTGCGTATCCTGAATGATCGCCTTGAAGTTGATCCAGTCCTACTGGCGAAGGAAGGACTGGTACGTCGATACAGTCGTGACCGACTTACATACACCTCGATTAGATGCTAATACCGGAACAAATATAGCCTTTCTACTCCGGAACCTGGGTAACTCAATTACTCTCCACTAACCTGGGCATGGCGGCGACTTTCACACATCTCCTTCTATGGAATAGCGATGATCTCGCTCTGGCCTTCGGCTGGGTGTCTATTCCCGCAATAAAGCAGATGTATCAGGATTTTGACTGGAGGTTCTGGAGGGACAATGGTATGCGTGATGAACGCATTGATGAGAAGGATCTTGACCCTCATTACCGGGAGATGCTTAAGGTGAGAGATTAACAATGTACCTGGCCGCTTGCTGATTCTTCGTTAACTTCAGTATCCCGATGCTCCGAACAGTTGGTACATCGTGACCCTCCTCATCTCGGTCATTATGGCATTGGTTATCATCTACAAGGCAGACTCTACCTTGCCCTGGTTCGTAGGCCTCCTTGTCAAGTGACGACAAGTGGATTCTAACCGTTATCTACTAGGTGGGGTTTTATTGTCGCCATGCTATTAGCAACGGTGTCAATCTTGTTCTTCGGGACATTGTCTGCTATCACTGGGCTGCAGTTTATTATTCAACCGTTCGTTCAGGTGAATGTTTCTGACTAGCCGTCAACAAAGAGTATACTGAAGCAACGTCGTAGATGATCGGCGGCTTCATTCATCCAGGCAAACCCATGGCCAATATGTATTTCGTGCTATTCAGCTACAGTCCGTCATTCCCACTTGCTTGCATCGCTTTGTTTCCTTATGCTTATTCCCAGACTCGGTCACTCAAGCGCAGCTGTTGATGCGAGATCTGAAGATAGCTCAATGTACGCATTACCCCACGCCTACTCCGAATTCAGGCTTACTGATATGGATTTATATCCGTCTCTTAGATACCAAGCTTCCTCCTCGAGCAGCCTTCACCGCTCAGATCATAGGCACACTCTTCGGTTGTGTCTTGAACTACGTTTTAATGAACTCCATCATCGACAACCAACGCGACATTCTTCTGTCCGTAGAAGGCACCAACATCTGGTCCGGACAGCAGCCTCAGCAATACAACTCCCAAGCCATTGCTTGGGGTGGCCTCAGCCACGAGTTGTTTGCCTCCGGGAAAATGTACCAGTGGGTAGCTTGGGCGTACGTCGTAGGGCTTTTCGTCCCCATACCGTTTTGGCTTGTGCATCGCTTCTGGCCGAAGTTAAGGGCGGATTATCTATACACGCCCGTCATTTGGTGAGTAGCTTCTTCGTTCCATTTCCATCCAAAAACAATTAATGGCGGGCCTTGGCACGTATCTAGCTACTATATAGGATGGCTCTGCGTTGGGATCAACTCCTCGATCTTGTCGTACTTCGCCATTGCTTGGTTCTCCCAGTGGTACCTTCGAACACGGTACCCTAAATGGTTTATGAAGTACAACTATATCCTTGCAGCCGCGTTAGGTACGTCACCATTGGTTCACGAGTCACTGTTGCGAGATGTGATGTTCATTGTATGATTCATAGATGGAGGAACCCAAGTGATGGTATTCATTCTGTCCTTCGCAGTGCAAGGCGCTGCCGGAGATTCACATCTCTTCCCTCAATGGTCAGTGAAGTCACAGTTTATGTTAATGTTTCTTGTAATGCTGACTGGTATATCGTGTGCATAGGTGGGGCGCCAATCAAAACGGAAATTACGACCGGTGTGCATTCATTACAACGTCAGGATGACGGCGGGAACATCACCCTGCAACGAACTTAAATTATTGTAGATTGCCAGCATGTGTCTTTGGGCAATACATACAATAACATTAGTATGCTAAGTGATATCGTCTAAAGTACATCTACTATCGTTATGGATGCTGTCCATTACTCTAGCTTCTATGCGCAAAGCGCGCAAATATTATCATTATTGCGACTGCCCAGTGCTCAAACTGTTCCTTTGACATGAACAAGAGGGCCTGGGACAAGACTGCTTTTGTAATCTGCGCTTGCATACCCTAGAGACGAAGACGTGAGCATGTCTCGGTCAACTGAAGCGGAAGAGCACGTACCTGATACCAGCCAAAGAATCCTTCACGCTTCCAAACTCGCCCAAGGATTTCTAGGGCGCCAACGTGCTTGTGCTTCTCATGGTGGAAGTGGTGTGGCTCAGGGTTTTCGTAGTGGTGGACCTCTGCGTCCTCCTTATCTGCTGAGCGAGCTTGGATGCGGACTTTTGCCATGATGTATGGGTAAGTGACCTAGGTCCGAGTCAGCGGAATCGGGGGGGTCGGCCGCTTAGAAGACTACTCACCACAGTGGCAAGGGTCTTGCTCAAGGCACCGATAACGAACGTCGTCCACGGCGACAATTTCGAGCTAGTTGCCTGCTGGGCGGCAAGCACGACGTTCTTGAGACGCTCAAAGACACCGTACGTGATGGCGGGGTTAACAGTCAACACAAGTCCAGGCTTAATTCCTAGCCACAATCCAGTGACGCCTTCTTCCTCAACGATTTCACGGGCGACACCCAAGAATGAATCGTCGCTATCTTTGGCCGGTTCCGCATCTATCGGTTCGGCGCCAGGAGTCTTCCTGTCAGTTCGCCCGACTTGTTGACGAGTTGCGATCACGGAGACGGGGATGGTGAATATCTGAGCTAGTGCGCCTGCAATCGCACCGATGGCTAGCTCTGCGGCGGTCGACAGTGCAGGTACCTTTGCTCCGGGGGGAAGCTTTCGTGTTATGCGAGTGATGTACGAGCCTCGGACGAAGGAGTAGAAGAAGAAATAAGCATATTCTGGTGCAAACGGTGAGATGCGTATCAGGGTCGAATGAAAGCACTACTAACGCATGGAGAAGGTGTTCAGCATCGTCGCCCCGAATCCACGGTAGAGGCCGGAGAGACCCTCTTTCTGGAAGATGCGGTACAATACATGGCTTACAGATAGGTCGTCCTTCCCCTTCCCTTTCGCATCAGATGGCAGAGCCTGAATACGAGTTTTGGCACTGAAACAAACTTCAACTTCAAGTTGAAGGATATGAACATCACACGCACACATCTAGGGGGTAAACGACGCTAATTCACAAACAATCAGCCAAGACATCCATGCCAAAGTGAAAGCTAACTTACGCAGTGCTGAAGCAACCACCGAGCGCACCAGCCAAGGCAGAGGCGAAGGGGGTGAGCTTCTGGACTGGTTTCGACTGTGCTGCCATATCGAGGGACAATACTGGGATCCTGCAAGGGCGCGTGCTCAAGTATATAAACGGGCGGGAGATGGTGGTAGCCGGGCGAACAGGGGGTCTGCCGGCACATGTGAATACTCTACCCCGGCCGGGGTCCTCCAATCATAACAGCGACAAATCAATTTCGATCAGGTCGGTCGATCATCTTTGCGTTCATCCCCTTGTACCGTACCACCATGACCAATGCTCACGATCCAAACTTTCCTGTGGGCCTGCAGATAAAGCCTTTGGACATTTCGAACCAATTTCTGGAATCGGGCTGGTCTTTTGACGCGTCTGCCCAGAAAGACGCGATCTGCAAATATGGCATCGCTGGCCGCGTTTGGTGCGCTGATGGCAAAACATCAATGCGGATGTCCGTTGAACAAGTTATATGATCAGGGAAGCCGCATTTGCCCTCAAGTTGTACATCAATCCCTCACCCGGATGGTCATTCGAACCCCGATTTCTTGACCCACATCCAGACCAATCGTCGCGTCTTTTCGTGGAATTAGGATCGGGGTCAGGTGTCATTAGCCATTACATTTCTCAAGCAACCAAACACACGAGTGATACCGTTCTCGTAACCGATCTTCCAGAGGTCAGAGTCCTATCTCTCGGCGTGTTCAGGCGTCAAAGCTGACCCGGCGATGTTGTCAGGTCTGTCCGTTGCTCGAGGAGAACCTAAGAGGAAATTCCGAACGGCTCCTCATCAGGCCTTTGTCGTGGGGAAATGCGGAGGAAGCACGGCAGATACATAGCGAGCTGATCTCGGGCACTGACCGCTTCCTCACCCATGTTGTATGCAGCGATCTAGTAAGGCGCTGCGTCGTGTATATCAGATCCAGAGTGGCTAAATTCAAAACCTCTCAGGTTTATTTTCCGGAACTTCTGTCCCCTCTTCTGCGAACGCTCATTCAACTCTCCTCACCGCCGTTCATAAACCCAACGTCCTCGACCCCACAAACCATCATTATCTCCTACAAAATTCGCAGTTTTGCCAAGGAATCTGTCTTCTGGTCCGCTTTTGGATTATGGTTTTCGTTCTATCCAGTTTTATACAAAGCCCATGCATCATTATCCTGGGCACGTACTGGATCAACCGAAGACGTTCCGTTCATTTTCATTGCTCATAGAAGGCCCGAGTCATTATGCTGGGTCATACCAAACGATGATCAAAGTCTACTACAAGGCGTAGGTGCGCGAGGCACTTCAACCCCCAAATCCGACGACACATTCGAAACCCTGTTGCTAATGTCTGTGGACGACGACAGCGACGAGGATTCATCCTAAATGGTGAAAAAACCGCTGGTTCCCGTTTTCCATGAACCCCATCGACTTGTTGTAATCGCCCCCTTGCCGCTTTTCGTACCCAGGCGGAGCGTACGACCGTGTCTTTACCCCGGGTGCCTGTCGAGTAACTATCGTCACAGGGACACTGATCAACGGTTCCTCCGGCACAAACGCTTTGTCGCTTGATGTCGCTGGAGTGAACCCAGGTGCCTTCAAGGGCAGCATCTGTATCATGTACTGGTTTCCGAGTCACCCACAGGCACGAATGAAGATACCCAAACCCTGACATACCCTCATCGTAAACCTAGGAAATTTGAAGCTTGGCTTCAACGTCTTCTGCACTTCGATCTCTCCCCTCAACAGCCGCCCTCCCTCTCCTCCCTCTTGGGGCGCGCCATCCAAATTACCTTCCAGTTTCGACTCCGGCTGGATCCAAAAGTACGCATCTCCAACGCTTTCCAGGAAGTGGCTATTACTTCTTCGCGGCGCGTCATCATCCATGGCGTCGGATCCTGTAGTCATGGATCGCACGAGGTGGACGCGCAGAGCTTCTGGCGTTGCGAGGAGATCGAGGGCTTGTTTGTCACTGCTGCGAAGCGTGATTTCGATGGGGATCGGGGTGCCGATGGCATAGCAGAGCTTAATGTAGGGACAAGTTCATTCCGAGATCAACGCCGAAGAACGCTCGGGCAACGGAATTATATCTTACCGGCGTGGCGATAGCTAACTTGCTTTCGCAACAAACTTGAGCATCCCTCATGATGGCATCTGAGAAGGCCGCGGAAGACGTACCGAACACTCGACTTCCACCGCTCTGACGCTGAATAACGTTCCTTTCTCCTTGACTGCCTCGCACACTTTCCACCCCTCTGGATCGCCCTCCGGCCCAATCAACAGACTACCCTCATTATACGCCATTCTTCGTAGCGCGGACGGTGCTTCGGGATAAGCGGCTGGCAGATACCCGAAACTCAACGTCAACCTACAATTCTTCGATATCGACGAACTACCCGCGAGAAGGGCTTTAAGACGTACGGCTGGTCGACCTTAAACATGCCTCTCCTGACCACGACCTTCGCCCTGTAGTCGATATATACCGGACTTGCTCGTTCAGAGAAAGTGGGAGGAAGGGGGTATTGGCCGTGCCTTCCGTTTGGCTCAGTAACAGGTACAGTAGTTGGTAAGGCCATGGCGAATGGCCACGAATGCCGGCCTTTGATTTTCTGTGGTGAAGGTCCTTTGGTATTGGGAGTACTCGGAGGCCAGAGTTGATTGTCGATTTGGAGAAATCTCGATTCTTCCTGCCCGACGGCGGTCGTCCCTGCTAATACCTGATGGTAGCAAAAATTACACATTACTACACATCAGTAATTGTCGAGGTTGTTGGAAGTATGCTTAATCGCACAGAGATCACGATCGCCTTGATCGTCTCCTCCTTCTGTAAATCCAGCTCAACACGCCCTGTCACTGAATCGCCTTGAAAAAGTAGGGGGAGGGACGCTGACGTCGCTGCTCTGCTGTTGATGAATAAGGAGAGCCATTTGTGCCCCTTATTACCCTGTAGTGAGACAACATGCTCTGAGCGTGACGCCGCCTGCTGGGAGGTAGGAGAAGTGGGGCTGCTGGGGGTGTAGGCTGGCAGCATTGAACCTGACGTGGGGGAAAGCCTAGCATTTGCTCTTCGACTATGCAGATGTGAACTCTCCGGCCGTATTGTGTGCCCTAGTCGCCTAACGTCACGCATGTGATGAAGGTAAGATTTTCCCACTACCCACGGGGAATGTGTTGAAAGCATATATATCGCTGGGCGGCACTTGTTATACGCTCGAAGAAGGACTGCGGCTGCGTACAAGTAAACGAAACGTTACAAACCTTTCCAGATGGCGATTGGTAATTCCCGATTCAACGAACCATCGTTCTCGTCATCACGGAAAACCACCCCACAACTCTGCATCTGCAAAGCACGCCACAGCCACAAGGAATCGCGTCTCCGCTACTACCAGGACTTCATCAGCCCCTGCCCTGACGATGATTCGTTAAGCAAAATACTACCCACCTCTGAAGTCAATCGCCGGACAGTGGGGTACGTCCTTTCAGTAGCATCGGCATCAAATGGAAGAAGCACGTCATCATCACTTTTCTGGTCGGGTACTTGGAAGGCGAAGGGGGGATCGGACGTTGGCGGGGATGGTGGATACTGCATAGCGCGAACGGCGGGCTGTGGACTGCGATCAACCGGTCGATTATTGGCGGTGAGGAGGTTGGCATGGGTGGGCGAGGGATATGCGAGTTGCGATCGCTCGGCTCCTTCGTTTGTGGGTTTCTGAGGCGCGACCAGCAGAGGAGGCAGAAACGTCACGACTCTTCTCGTTGAGTCGGCACTCATGCCGCTTTTCTTCACATTCGCGTCAACACCTGTTGGAGCAGGTCGAAATTTGGAGGGAAGGCGGAAGGCTCCCGACGTCTTGAACACCGGAGGTGGGCTGAAAGGATGTTGTTATATGCAGAGAGCGCAGAAGACAACAATGATACCAACTCTTTATTTTTACCTCGCGCGGGCAAGGTGCTCCAGGACGAATCATCGGCTTCTTCAATGGCACGCATATATTCGTACGGATCCTTCTCGGGACGCTTCTTGACAGGCGGACTAGGTGGTGGGGAGAGATTGCGCTTTCTTGACCTCACGGGCGCAGAGTTTTCGACCGCATATAATGATGTTGGGCTCTTCATTGGAGTAGGCGACGATGGCAGAAGGGGACTTGAAGGTGGAAGTGGAAGCAAGTTAGGTGGGGCATAGTTCATCCCGTTTCCCAGCGGAGCAAAATTAGCAGGTTGCTTTGTTTGAAATATCTTGGCAGCATTTGAAGAGAAACCGGTTCTGAAAGCATTTGGGTTGCGAGGCGGGCGCAAGGGGGAAGAGAGAAAAGCATGGTTGAACCCTTCAGCATGCGATGGAGCAAGAGGGGACGAGTTATATCCTGAAGTTCGTGGAAGCAAATTCCGTGGAGGCGGAGCAGGGGAAACGTGAGGAGAAGACAGCTGTCCAGACAGTATTACAGAGGTCGAAGGAACCAGAGACGAGGAGTCGAGTCTATTCGTCGACAAAATCCGCGGATTGTTAGTAGAAAGCATGACCGCAGTGGTCGCATCTTCGAAGCCAGGCTGCAAGCTGGGTGTAGTGTTGTCCATGATTGTTGCTGACGGCAGGGGAGAACTCTGAGCAAGTAATCGTGGGCCGGTTACGGGGTTTTCAGTGATATTGGGTCTTCCAGCGGGCTTTCTCTGGTAGTAGCCTTCCAAAACAGTATGCGGTCGGACAGCCGTTGGCTTGAGCGGGTGCTGAGGTATGTCCTGAGACTGGCCGGAGCCCGAGGCGATTCTTGCTGCTGAAGAAACTTTACCAGAAACTGACGACCTCTTTCTAGGTATATGCGGCATATCGGCCTTCTGGCCCTTCGCGGGATTCCTAGTCGTCGGCCCAAGCCCACGAGATCCTCGTTGCTTTTTGGCAGCGTTCGTGTCAGTACCACCAGGACGTCTCGAAGCAGCATTTATCTTGGCTATCGTCCATGGATTGGGCTTATATACAGCAGCCTCCTCTCGAGTTGACAGATCCAGGTCATTGAGCATATCAGTTTCGTTGGGAAGATGATTCTTTGTAGACAAGTCATTAGGTGCACCGTCGTCCTCATCCTGTTCGTCAAGAAAGTCGTTGCCGCGGAGGCTGTATCCCCAGCAATTCGACATACCTGGTCCCAGTTCTAGGGAACGGCCTTCTGAGGATGGAATGTGATCGTGGAGGTTGAGAGAGCGAATGGAACCGGGCTCTACAAGATCCCTTTGACACGTGATCACAGAACAGGGGTCCAAGGGGTTGAAGAAACTGCTCGAAGTTGATATACAATTATGGCTACAAATGCGATAGGTGGGTAGATTATGCTGCTACATAGCAGTAAGTGTGGTATACACTGCCAAGAGTGAGGGGTTCATAGATAATAGATAACATCCCAACCAAGACGCAGCCCAGCACCGTCAAAAGGATGGAATGTGACATGAGCAAGCGTAGAAAACATCACGGACGTGCAGGGAGTCATGCCAGAATGCGACAGCATTAAGCCAAATGAAGAGAAAGACATGAAGTGAAGGGTAAGGTGTAGGATGCAGATTGACAGCTAGTGTTGTGAGGGGGAAATGAATGCGATGCAGATATAGGATAAGATATGATGGAAAGCAAGGGTACAGTGCGATGCGATGCGAGAGGATGCGATAGAGATGAGTGAGAAACAAGACGGAGCGTGGTTGGGGTTTCGGGGATCACTGGAGTGTGGCGGGGAAGCCACACATAGTCGCGTAGAACTCCTCGTTGCGTGGTGTGGTGCGTGAATATGCGGGGGGAGCGTATGACCTAGGTTTTGGGCCACGGGCATACATAGTGGCAATTTCGACGGGTTCGGAATGCAGAGGTTCGGTAGTAGACGAGATAAAGCCCGGGGAGTCGAACGAGCAGACAACGACGGAGTACTGCATATGATGATTAATAATGACAGAGGAGGAAACGGGTAGAGATACTTACGGAAACGCTGAAATGGGCTATCGATGCAGACGGCTTCAAGTCCTTAGCTAGTTGGATCTCTCCTTCTAGGTAACGGATGTAGTCATCGCCTCGACCTCTGACTGACGGCCACCAGACTGCGCGTCCTACGTCCTCGGACAACTCTCTCCACAGTACATCTGATTTGTTCAGAGGTGAAGGTGAGTTGTAGTACCTGACGGTCCGTCGCAAATTGACAACGATGGCCTTGCTGGTAGCGAGCAGATCGAGCGCCTGGACGTCCAAGCTATCCATGGAGAGAGTGCACGGAATGACGCTTCCTCGAGTGTAACAAAGCTGCAAGGGAGAGAACGGGGTGAGCGAATGTAAGGCTCCACGAGAGGTTGCACATACAGGTTTGGCTATCGCGATGTTGCAACGTGCTTCGAGCTGCCTAGAATTGAAGAGAGTACCTGCGACGGGCACCGTGGGTAGTATACGCCAGCCTTCTGGGTCGATGTCAGGTCCTGGAATAGTTGGACAGCCCTCCTCGTATGCCAGTTGTCGGAGCATTGATGGGCTCTCTGGTTTGCTATTGGGTACATAGCCGAAAGGTGTCGTCAATCTGAACAATGTCAGTACGTAGGTCTATAGGGCCACAAAGGTGACAATGAGACATACGTGCTATCAGCTCTCAATTTGCCTCGCGCTATCCTCAGCGTCAGGTCATACTGGATGCTGGCCATCATTCCTCGCTCCATAAACGTTTCGGGCAGAGGACAAAGCTTGCTACCGCCAGAGCTGGTGGGTATGCTCACAGTTTTGGGAAGAGGAACGCTGAACGGCCACGTCGAACTCCCTTGCAACTTCGCGCCTGCAGCGGCCTTGGACCAGATGGGTACCGAGGTGTTGAGGAATGTGTAGCTATCGCTTGAACCAGCACCAGTTATGATACGGCCAGTGACCTGAAATCGATTCCCGTTATTGCTTGTTCGTCGGCATCAGACATACCGGCACTCACGGTGACATAGATGGCCTGTATCGACTCAAACCTATCAACATCCAGCGACAGCGTCCCAGTGATCGTCTCCTTCTCGTAGAAAGTGGGCAACGACTTGCTCGACTTCGCACTGCTCACAACCTTCCACACAGCCCAAGCCTTACTTCCAGAGACCAACTGATATGTGTGTGCCACGGGCTCTCGACGAGGCATCTGCGAAACGGTATCACGTCGGCGACGGGAATAAGGTGGCAAATCGGCTGGAGATGCTTGCGTCGTCATGGTCGTCGGGGCCTGCCCAAGTCTAACACTCGAAAACCGTCGGTATTGAGGGGGTGCGACGGTGACCTCAGACATTATAAAGGAGAGGCGGGAGGGAGGGTATAATACAGGGAAATAGGGAAGGAAAATGAAAGATACATTGCACCGAGAATTAGACAGGGATATATAGGCGCAGCGTCGCCGCTCATTTCACCAAATTTACAAGGGGAAACCCAATTGTGGGTAGTCCAAGTGGGCATGCGAGCCCCGCAGGTTCGGCCTGTAATTGTCTGGAGCAAAGAGCTCGCCAGAGCCACCAAGCTGCATAATAACAAGGTAATCGATGGAAGTAGAATAACGGCGGAATGCAGGGAAGGCAGAGTGTGCTATATTGGGAACAAATAAGAAGTACACGTGCAGGCGTCTTTGAGACAATAGGGTGAGAGCGAAATCGAGCTCGAACAGAGGTTATTCGGTTTCAGCTAGGAGTTAAAGAGGCTTTGCTGATAGTGGCATCAGTATATGATACGGTGTATTACACAGGCTGTTAAAACGATCCAAGACTGGTCTCGGTGGGCATCGCTTGATAGAAAGGGTTGACAGGGACAGGGGGTTGATAATTGGGAGGGGAATATATTCGGGGGCGTGGTCCTGGTGCGTATGCCGTCGCTATTTCGACAGGTTGGATGAGAAGAGTATCGGGTCCTGTGGGTGTGAACGCTGGCGCATCAAATGAAAAGAGTACCACAGCATACTGCGGTGACGAAGCTCAGCATCCGTTAATATCGCTAATGATGGTGGAAAAGAACGGACCTCGATGGAGAAATTAGCAATGGCTGTAGTCGGCTTGAGAATCTTGTTGAGGTGGATCTCACCAGCGAGGCACCTTCTCGGGGAGTCCATCGTGGTAGCACCCTCCCTCGAGGGCCACCAAACAGCTGACTCAGAATCAGTGACAGTGTCCTTTGTATCTATCCCTACTTCGAGTTTGGTTGTCAGGTTGTTGTCACGATATTTCACGCGTCGCTGCAGGCGCAGGACAACAGCGTTGGGCGAAGATAACAACGCTAATGCCTGTCCGTCCGCACTCTGCAAATCTAGGAAGCAGGGTATAGCCGTCCCTCTTGTGTAGCATAGCTACGATTAAAATGGATGGGCGTTGAGTAAATTTCGATAAACTGAATGGTTGTTACTGACGGGTTTGGCAAGTGAAAGCTATTTGAATCTAAGTCAACAATAATACCGCGCCGACGCTGTATCTGACTTACGGTACAGTGGATACTAACAGATCGTTTCCCAAATACGTTTCCCTTTACCCACGTTGATGGGATCGTGTGCCACCCTTCAGGATCAGCTTCAGGACCAAGTATCGGACTGTTCTCCTGATACGCAAGCTGTCGGAGAGGAGATGGTGCCATTGGTCGGATGATTGGCAAATATCCGAATGTCGCGGTGAGTCTGAGGTCATATGAGCAACGGTGTCAAGAGCATCATCAAGACTGAGGATACGGACTTGGAATTAACGCGTAATTTCCCCCGTGAGATGCGTACGATGACATCGTATTTGATACCAGCTCTGGTATGTCGTTCTAGAAAGGTCTGGGGGAGGGTATACGTCTGACTTGAGCCATAGCTGCCGATGGGCAGGGTAACTTGCTTTGGAATATCGACGTGGAACGGCCAAGAATATGTCCCAAGTAGCTTTCCGCTGCTCTCCTGTCGTACATCACTGGCGGGATTTGCCTCTCCCAACGCTTTGGACCATAACGTGACGGGTATTTCCAGGAAAGTGAACGACTCGCCTGGATTAGCCCCTGTGATTATTTGTCCAATCACCTATAATATACTAGCGGATTAACGCTTCTGGATTAGCGAGACGTCATAACGGCACTCACGGATATGCTAACAGCTTGAATCGCTTCGCTACTCTCTAGGTTCAAGCTGACTGAGCCAGATAGACCGCTGCCTTCAGCGATAGTTGGGGTATGCTTCGAGAGTAGGGTGTCGCCCTTAAGAGTCAGGGATAACCACGATCTACCCTTCCTATTCTTCGAGTCATACGTGAACTCTTTGAGAATTGGTGTATGACGCGAGGCTACTAGAGATAATGGCCTAGTACTCGTGTACTCTGGGAGTTGCTCAGCTCCTTGGTCAAGATACCGTGGTGGGGCGTCGGGCGACTGCATCACAGACATATGAAAGGCAGTGGAAGTGAGAGGTACGGATTTTAAGCTGTACTCTGGCGATTGGGAGGCCGATGATGACCGAAAGGCGTCAAGGCAAGATAGCGAGGCCTGCAGAGGAACACTGTGACTATAATAGCTGGCCGCCGATGAAGCACATGGATGTCGGATCGGCAACTTTGCCACCTATAGGAGATGGATGATGTAAATGAGGGATGGATGCTACCCTCCCAGTCTGGTTAACTAGGTTTCCGCAGTCGCGCAGCCCACGATGGAAGATATATGTCCCCGTAGACGATCCGAGCACTATGGCCCTGGTGAGCGGCAAGTGATGAGAACACGGCGTACTCACATCGCACATGGTTGTACAGCATGGCAGCCATGATCTTTTCCACACAATCCATACGTCAACTAATGGCGTCAAACAAATCATCAAGAGGCACTTAAATGGAGGTATACCAATATGATGTCTTGCAGGAACCAGAAAGCCGAGGCACATTGCTTAAGGACCCATAAGGACGACTGTGCCAAGGGCGGTAGACATGTCATGAAGAAGGTTGGACCACATGTGTGCACGCTATATCCGGAGAGTTAGGAGCATCAGTATTTGTATTTGCATCATGATAGCTCCAGCTCTAGCAAGGAAGGTGGTTGGAGACAGTACTGAGGGAATAATCAAGGTGCCCGTTAACACTCACACAGATGCTTCCCTCGAATTAATACGCCCTCCACCGTCTCCGAACGGAATGGTAGCCATCGATTCTGATTTTGGCGTATGGTCCTCGTGTACCACTCTCACGAGGGTGGGTTTTTGCCTATGGAAGCATCCAAGTAGCTTGAGCTTGATACCCCAGAGCACGGCTCTTTTCTCGTCCAAAGTGGCACGTTCGCGAAGGAGTACCCCGAAGGTTGGCTAGAAACCAGGCCCTATGAGAGTTGATGGTTCTTAAAATAGACGCTGAAAGTGGATTCTGATGTCAAATGTAGATTTGTAGTTCGGTATTGACAACGTGGCGCAAGATGGCTCAGAGTAAGGATGTGTCTCAATTATGCTTGATGGCCGCCTAGCACGGAAAGATGATAGAGAGGATGAGAGCGAAACAACGAGGGCTTGAGGATCGCCGGACGGCGGTGATTGAGGGTGACTCTTTCGTCGTGACTATAGAGCACCTTGTGAAGAAGGATCGTCAATAAAAATAATGGACTCGCGAACGATATCTCATGGTCATTGCTCCAGAGATCCAAGCTTTGCCAGCGAACCTGACGGACATTTACTGCGCAAGTAATCTCGAAGTGCTTTAGGTCGGGTAGGATAACACTTGCCTTGTCCGCGCCTGTTTTCGTGCGTCAGTTGCCTAGGTTTTGTCAGTCTTTACCATGGCTCATCTGGGTCATTTCCGTGTGCTTGCAGCCAACTGACCCAATCTATAGTGACGGAAGGTCAGCTGGTCGAAAGCATAAATGGCGCATATCACTTTCCAAGTCCAGATCATCTCGGTCCCTCTCTATGTTCTTTGATGATCTCACATTTGCCCTCATTCTCCAATTCCTCAGCCTTCCATCCCAATCTCCACTAGGGGGATCGCGCACACAGTGAGGCCCCGCGCGTCCGGAAAACTCCCAGTTTGAATATGAATTCTCGCGTAGAAGAAGCATACATGGATCTCTGGGTAGTGATTCACGCGACGAGTACAACGCGTCGACGGCGTACATGGATACATCACACAACGAGTGCAACTCACCTGAACTCTTGGTAGCCTAGCAGCTCCCGTCTGGCAAATGTTCATCATTTCGACTGCTTCCATCTTGAAGAATCGAGCGCGATTGGCACGGCTACTGACAGAACTCTGTTTTTCAATAACACGATTCCTCGGTACTTCAGTCCGTCCCATATTTCCATCTGTTCGCGTACTGTAGGTCGATCCTATTCGAGAACCGTCAGCAAGTAGCCCACTATAGAGACAACCTAAGATCAATCACACACACCTTTCTCTTCGTCAACATCGCAGTCAAAGGAGTCGGTTCAATAATACTTAGGCATCGGTACTTGCTATAATTCGGGAGTGAGAAATGAAAGAAACAGACAGCTGAACGCGAAGCAAATGGGAATTCTCCCACGGTCAGAAATGTTCAGCGCCCATAGTAGTTCAGTGGCTTGACCTCACCACAGCATGTCGTTCGCAACAAAGTGAGTCGTTTCACGCGACGAACGCGGTTTTCACTGAAACATGTCAGTTCTTCTGCCTTTGGCATCAAGCCCACCGTACCAGCGGCAGGCACGTCGCTCTTCGGGGCGCCCAAACCGCAAGGATCAAGTCTATTTGGGCAGCCTCAACAACAAGGACAACCTACCCAGCCTTCGCTTTTCGGTGGATTTGGTCAACAGCAGCAGCAAAATCAACAGAACTCCCAACCCGCTGCTACTGGAAGTCTTTTTGGCCAACCTCAGCAACAACCAGTGGCTGCCGGTAGTTTGTTCGGTCAACCTGCTCAGCAGCAGGCACCGGCGGGAGGCTTGTTCGGACAACCTCAGCAACAGCAACAGCAACAGTCGGGAACTACTGGGGGACTCTTTGGACAGCCTACCCAACAGCAGCAACCTTCTGGTGGGCTATTTGGACAACCCGCTCAGCAGCAGCAGCAACAGCCGACATCCAATCTGTTCGGTCAGCCAGCACAGCAGCAGCAGCAGCAGCAGCCGAATGCATTTGGATCTTCTCTATTTGGCGCGAATAATCAGACTAATACTCAGCAATCAAACACTTTTGGTGGATTCGGTTCATTCGGTCAAAATAACCAGCAACAGCAGGGACAGCAGCAACAGCAGGGAGGATTTGGTGCGAGTACTCTACAAGCCCAGCCCACAATACCAGCGGGGGGCTTTGGGAACACCTCAACTCTATTTGGGCAGAAGCCACAACAGCCACAGTACGTTGACCATTACCATTGAATGCGATTTATATGAACGCATTCATCTAGACTGGGGTAGGTGCTTGTCTTGACTTATCGAGAGCGTCTTATCAAATCCACCACCAGTGTCCAACAAAATGCAACGCCGTTGTTCACTAAATCTACCAAGTTCAACGACCTCCCTGATGAAATAAAGCGAACGTTAGAAAATATCGAGTGAGCGACCAGTGTGCTGGCACGCTAATGAACCACTCATTTTGCTTAGCTCGCATATCCAAGGTCGTATCCAGATCGGCAAAGAACTGCATCAACTCAAGCTTGGTGACGAGGCTGCGAAGGGTCAAGAACTCATCCGTTCTGTGAATAAGGTAATTCCAGCCGCGTGCCTTCCCGCGCATTTCCTTAATCCTGAATAAATCATGTCTAGGAACTGATGAACACATCTTCGATAACGCATTCGGATTTGCTGTATGCTCGAGACCTCAAAGCCAAAGCCGACCAAGCTGTACAGGATACAATAATCGCTACGCGCATTATCGATGGATTCAAAAACCCTCAACACCAAGGAGCATACCTGAAAAACCACGCAACGTTCCCACTGGAGTAGGATCTTGGCTTTCGAAGTAACGTCGGATGCTGATTGCAGTCAGATTCTTCACCCGTATCACAGAACAAACAAGAGAGCGGCTGTTGTGGTACAAGGCGACTATTGAGGTATATTCCCTTTCTGTTTCCTCAAGTATGGTAATATTAATACCGTCGCTTGCAATATAGCAAATCGAACGTAAACTCTCTTCGTCTTCAAGCCAGGTGCAGCATACACCGCAGGGTGAGTAAACGGCATATTGGCAACCCTTTCCACGATTCACCCAAACCCTCACAGCCATATCAGCAACATTGCAAGCTCAGCACGCGACTTTCATCGCGCTGGCCAGCAAGACTGCCGCCCTCGATGCCGAGCTGCAGAAGATTAAAACCCTCTATACTCAACTTTGGCGGTCAAAGACGGGCAGTATGAGAGACCCGTTCAATGACCTCGAACGGAGTGGGGGAGACTTGGGATTCAGTTCTCTCAATGTAAAATAGAATAGCCATTGATATTGCGATTCCATTGCATCAGCATCGGAATCAAGATCGTGTTCCGATGTCCTTGGACATACCCCTGTCTTCTGTGAGTTACCAGCGCCCGCATAAGATGAGCTTCGAACATTTGAGTTTCGGCTGTAGATCCCATCCACCTCCTCTATCATGGCGTACAACCAGCAGCAGCCTCAACAATACATGCAGCAGCAACATCAGCAGCAGCAGCCCATGCAGCAAGATCAAGACGTTGTATCGGGAGAACGGTACCGCTACGTCCTAACTAATTTTGTATGTTACCGTCCCTCATACTCAGGTATGCGTATTGATTTCGATACCTTGTAGGGTATTGCGCACGAGAAAGTCGAGCAGCAGAGGCAGCAGCTGGAAGAGCAAGAACGCCAGGTTGCATTGCTTCGGTCACGGATTGCGCTCCTCGAAGGAGGTGCTGGTCTGAAACAGGATAAAAGACAGAACACTATCGACGATTTCTCAATCAAGGTCAGTATTGCCTTCAAGGGGGACGTATATCATCTAACAATGGCGTTCCGGCCGTTATAGAATGCTGCTTCACTGTTGGACAAGCTCATTAACCGATGGGCAGCGGAAGTCATCAAGGCACCGCCTGCACCGCTTGATGTTATTGCACAAGCAATATTCAATGATGTGGCCGGCGCTGAGATAGAAGGGTTCGAAGCGACGCCCATGGTTGTTCAAAGCCTTCTCCGGCACGCGTTGTCTGAGACCATATCAGAGGGCATCATCAACTGCCTCATCGTCACCAACTCTGCAGAAGCTAATGTACAACTAACGAGAATACACGAGCATATATTTGCGCGTGGGTCGACGTCCATTATTCAGCGGATCATTTCACTGAATCCATTTTCATCATAGGGGACCCAACTGTTGCGTGCGTATGGCGCCGACAGACATTCTCCGCTGCAGTAGAGTCCTGCACACCAGAAATGTCCCGGAATATCCTCACCGAGCAGCTCCCGAACCTAATGGAGATCCTCAAAGGCGAAAACCCCGTCTCGGGCGGGCAATCCATTCTCGACAAGGCATACGACTTTTCTCGCATGCTCCATGGCTCGAGTTCCAGCGCCGGCGGTACATCTGATGCATTCTACCGTGCGTTTGTGCCTGAGTTGGGGAGCACATTGTACCCCAGGCAAATTGAACTTGTGAAACGGTGCGTCAAGAGCGAAAGAGGAGAGCCCGATTTTGTTGGTGCTACCATATTCCCGGGTCTGGTAAAAGTGTCGAGACCCCCGCCAGGACAAGGGGAGAAAGCGACGAACATGCAGACTGTGGTGCGCCGAGCTCAAGTCATATGCCAATGTGCCATAATGGGCGCCCCAGTTCGGCATCCCATGAACGGCGAGTACATGCATCAGGGCATGTACCAAGGGATGCCACCAATGAACGGCATGGGTACCCCTCCTATGTGAAGCATCTCTGTATCGTAACTTACGTTACCTTTACCCTTCTATTCTCTTTTGCAACTGCTTGGGCTCGGAATCATGTGTATGATATCTATTTCGCGACACGATCTATACCACCAACAATGACGATAATGTAGCTTGGGCTTGGACAACCTATCTTTCCCCGTCAGCACTGCCACCAGACATGAATGAACAGTACACACCTCCAAAGCTTGCTGTACCTCTAGTCGCCGTCTAGCAGCCTCTAACCAATCTTGCAGGAGTATTTTAGCCGTCCCTTTAAGTTGGTTCAGCTCCCGCGCCGCGCCGTCTAGGTTCTTTTCGTTCAAATGGTATTCGGCTCTCGCCAAGACGCTCAGTACATCGTCTCCTTCGACGAGGCCTTGCCGTTTAAACCTGAAGCTCGACAAAAAGTGGGAAGCAAGATGAGAAAGCAGGCCAGCATTTTCGTCGGGTACCAGCGCAACGCTTGATACCTTCGGGGCAACGGATGTTGTGAACCATGAAGCGAGGTCCGCAAGGGGTTCAACGCCAACATCTGGAACATCCGAAGCGTCCAACTTCTCGAGCACGGTGGTAACAACGGGGTCTTCACGAGCGGCTGCAATATGACGAAGCGCGCGAAGTTCGTCCCGGAACGGCCTGCGCACTGGTCCATCTACGGTGTGATTTAGAGCACGGAATGCCGACCACAGGGCGTGTATCCGAATGTTGTCATCTAGGTGAGCAGTGTTATCGAGAGCGATGCGTTCAAGGCGCTTGAGATTGGCGGCCAGTTCATCGAGCTTCGCCAACCGACCGCCTCGTTCTTCTTCCACACGTACTTTAATTTCGCGGATCCATCGTCGCTGAAGCTCGATTCCTTGAGCAATGACCTCTTGCTTCAGACTTGAGATGGCGTGAGCCACTAAGACGGAATGACACGGCAATAATTACACACCGTTCGTTGATAATCTCTGTCTGTGTGGCAAGTTCCTGCTCGAGCTTCTCCCGATATATTTGGGCGAATCTCATCTGCTCCTCATCATAGAACTTCCTGAAGGTTTCTTCCTGACCGTCCAATTTGTCCTGTGCCTCCATTTCGAGTTCCATCATCTTCAAGGAGTACTCCCGCGTCTGTTCGTCCATCTTTTGCTCAAGCTGGACTCGCTCTTCCTCCTTCACCTTCTCAATGCGATCGACAAGTGACGTTAGGTCTGACTTGGCCGACTCAAGGACATCCTTTGCATGGGAGGCAGCAGAAGGATTTGATTTGAGGTACGAAGCCAGGTCGTCGATGGTTGTAGCGAGGTGGACAATGATGGGTTCCGATGCGGAGAGCTCTGAGACTACAGGAGCTACGAGGGGAAGGGCAGGCAAAGCTGGTGGCTCTGCTTTCGGTGCTGGTGGAGGTTTGGGAGGAGCAGGGCGTTTGTAGCCTGGAGGAGGTTCGAAACCGACGGGTAATGGAGCAGTGTAGACGTCTCTATCCATCGAGGTTTCGTCTTTGTTATGGCGCGGAGGTACTGAGTCAGGTGGGGAACCAGCAGGTTGTTCGGGAGTGGTCGTGGCCTCTGGCAAAGAGTCGATGGGCTTACCAGAGAGCGCTGCCTCGGCTTGATGAATCAAGTTCAATAGTTCATCGTTCACCTGCTGAGATTGATGTTGTGCAATGGCTGTAGCTTTGTCGAAGAGCTTCCCCTCGCCAGCTTTCACAGAGGTCTTCAGATCCGACGCTACGTCGTGCACGCGCGTCTTGGCATCCTGCGCCTTTTTCTCGAGGTTCTGAACGACGTCGATGACCTTCTCGGAAGTAACGTGAACCTTCTTCTCCGCCGCTTGTCTGGTGGCCTCTACAGACTGCTTGACCTTTTCCGCCCCTCCGCTCGGTTTCCCCTCCACCTTCTCCGCAATAAACCTCTGGGCTGAGGTTGCTGTCTCCCTCCAAGCGTCAATGACCTTTTGCACCGTGAGCTTGTCCCAATGATGTGTTTCGGCATATTCCAGGAAGGGCTGGCCGAGAGGAACATGGTCGGAAAAGAAATCGTAGTATTGTTGGTTCTTGAAGGAAACGAACGTGCTGCCGACATAGAATGTGCCCGTCAACGTCGCGGTGTACCAGAAAATCCTTGAAACGACACCGCGTTTCTTCTTCGGAGTTGAGGGCGAGGCCTCCGTCGCTAGCCGCTACAAGATCAAGTGCTGGTAAGTATTCGTTCGGGTTATACAGTTGGCTGGCTACTCACCCGGCGAGTGACCCCTACAAGACCACGAGCAGTCGACGACGCGACACGCCTAGAGGGCAATGCACGATACATTCAAGCCCTGCGATAAATGTAAATGGTCAAGTTCACGAAATGCAGTCGCCCAGTCATGCACCGATGTCCCGGCTTCTGCCGGCCGCTTAGCTTACCTCGCAATCACTTCAAATTTGAAGTCGAAAGTTTGTACTCGGAAGTGCCGGCTTGCGGGCTTACCCCTTGCTTGAGAAAATGTGTCAAGAAAGAATGCAGTACAGCAATATATACCTCCTACTATCTACAGTAAAATATGTTTTTATGTGGGAGTTCCCACCTGATTCAGGTGGACTCACCTTGTCTCCAGAATGCATGTATTCTGTTAGGGTGACACTATACACAATAAATGTGTACGTGGACCCGACAAGAACATGAGTGAGTAAGAAGTAAGATAAGGAAGAAGGAGGTACGAAGACACTGACTTTGGGCACTAGTGTTAGTGGTATTCCCAAGAGAACGAGTTAACATCTCTGGGTGTTTATTAGGTGGTTTATGTGAGAATTCGGGGCTCGATAAGCTAGAAAGGGATCCAGCGGAATTCAGACGGACTCAGGGTATTCCAGGTCAATTGAGTAATGATTTACTACGGAATATCCCTATTATATGTTGGATTTCGGATGTGTTTCGGACACGACGCAAATCAGCAACTGAGCTCTAACACACATTATGCTTGTGTAAGTACGGTCATACTTCCTCCCCTAAAACGTCCCCTGGATCACGTGTCACGTGGACCGCGCCGTATATAAACTGTTGCTTGTTATTCTTCATACTTATGTTTGTACACTCACATCCAAATCACACATTCTGGTCCTTGTAATCTTTCCTGAGTGTTTCCTGCCTCGGCGGGTTTCCACTTTTTTTTTACGACCTACCAGGTCAACAAACGAACAAACACCCTTTCACAAAATCCATAAATTCTGTCTTATTGCCGTTGCCTGACTCGACCCTGAGTGTCGACGGCTTTGGACCCAAACGACCCGAGCAACTGGTGGCCTCCCAACCGCACTACTGTATTGGTGACCTCCCAGCTGCAACTGTTGTATCGTCACGCTGTCTTGCAAGGACACTAAAACCTCGTCTGCTAAGGCGTCTTCGCGCCTCACACGGAACTCTCTCAATCGCTCGCTGGTGAAGCCCCTGGGCTCAACTGCACCAAGGCGGCTCTCTCTTTCATCGATACTGAGTACGTCAACACTTTCACCCCCTCCTGATACACCGCCAGCTCGTGCTGTTTCTGCCGAACCGTCGTTCAGCTCTCCATCACCGGGTTACACACATATACGCCCTCTTTCTGTCGATTTTGACCCTGTTGCCGTCCCCTTATCCTTTCTCGACGCGAACATGCCATCAGTGTAAGGGGACACTCCTATTTTCTCCTATTCCCCCTGTCCCTCTCCCTTCCTCCTCGTTCCTTTCTCTTTTCCTTCATCCCACGGACTCTTACTTATATCCCTTTCATTCCCTTTCGTTCCCTTTCCTTTCCACTTCCTTTCCGCCCACTCCCTTCACATCCGAGCCACGTCCGGTGACTCCGGAGTCTTCCCGCACTTTGGACTCGCTCAGACTCGCTCGGACTCGTCTATACACTTTGGGGCTCGTCTGGGCTACCATTACCTCTTTCCCCCACTTCATTACTCTTCACCTTTCCTTCCCCAGGTCGCTGGCACGACTCCGGTACATTCCCCTGCCACTTCATTATCACATGCCCCCTTGTACCTTGTGATATTCGTTCGGACTTGTGGCTGGTGTACTGTACAGTTATCCCTTCATTCCTCCCACGCTACTACAGTATATACTTCGCTTCCTAGCATGGAGAATCCCTATCCTGTTCTCTTTGGATTCTCCCTCTGCTAGGTGAGCAGCTCTCTCATGTATTGTAGTTAGTCTTATTCATATCTTTGGATTCTCCCTCTGCTAGGCCTGTGCTGTCGGCCATCTTGAGGTTGCCCTTACAGTCAGCGAATGCTACTGTCAAGCAGGATAGGCCGGAGCATTGCCCGGTCATCACCTCGGGCAAGATCACTCCTGAAGTTCTTCGCCGTTTCGAAAACGCTACCGCGACTTATTTCCGTGTAAAGAATGTCTCTGAAGACCGCTGGGTTGCTACTGTGGCGTTTAACATGGAGGACCCTCTCGCCATTGATTGGCTCTCAGTGGTGGGGTCCAAGTTACTGCGGATGTCCTGGGATGAGTATATCAGCACCCTGCATGGTAAGTGGTTGAAGAAAGACTGGGAGCATGTCGCACGATGGGAGCTGCTCGCGCTGGAGCAAGGTTCGAGGAGTTTCGAGGATTTTTCTTTCGAGTTCTGGTCGAAGAATGTGCTCCTTGCGAATACCTCGTCTCAATTGGATGAAACCCACACCCGTCACCAACTGGAGTCGCACATGGACAAGGAACTTGCTGCTGACTGTGCCGCAGCGAAATTATATCTTATCAACAATTTTGACGAGTGGTTGAAAGCAGTGGCCGACGGGGATGAGAAACGTCAATGCCACCTGGCTGTCATTGCGAAGGAACTTGCCCGTCGTAACGATCGATTCCCCATTCGCAAGCTGGTTCCTGCAGTCGCCTCCTCAGCGCCCAGGTCGACAATGAAGGCCGCCATCAAGGATGGTGGGGATCGTCTGCCCCGATTGACCCTGAAAGAGCGCGAGCTACTCACCGAGCACAGCGGTTGTTTCACTTGTTGACAATTCTATGTCTACCACTACTCTGCAGAATGCCCCAACAGTTTCCCACCAGTGCCGGTTACAAGACACTGACTTTGGAGATGGCGAAGAAGGCGAAGAAACCACAGCCTGTCGCCCCGGTCATCACGAATGACGCGGTGGATTTCGCCTCAATCATGGAGGTGGCGGAGACCCCCAAGTCGTCTGTTGCGGCCGTGCTGCCCTCCTGTGTGATCGACGATGACACAAGTTGGAATTCGGAATTGGACGGGAGCATGGGCTCTAATGCAAGGTGTGCCCCTCTTTCTACACCTCATTTTCTTTGGCCTTGTTCGGTCTCAAACACTCGTTCGTCTGTGTCCCTGCGTTTGACAGCGCTGATTGACCACAGTTCACCCATAGTCTTGATTAAGGACGAGGCCGTCTCGAAGCTCAACCTAAAGCGCCACCTCCTCGACGAGTCGTTCCCGTTGGGTGGCACGTTCTCGGGCAGAAAAGTTGATTTCGAGTCTCGTCATTTCGTTTATATTCGTCCATGTTCTGTGGATGGGCAGTTTACTTCGTGCACTGTTAAAGCAATTATTTCCCCCTCCCTTTGTTCTAATATTATCTGCGGTGGCCCCTTTTTGGAGACCAACCATATTGTTCTCGATCATGCAGCACGTACTTGTATTTCTAGACTGGACAATGTAAGGGCAACCTCAAGATGGCCGACAGCGCAAGCCTAGCAGAGGGAGAATCCAAAGATAATGAATAAGACTAGCTACAATACATGAGAGAGCTGCTCACCTAGCAGAGGGAGAATCCAAAGAGAACAGGATAGGGATTCTCCATGCTAGGAAGCGGAGTATATACTGTAGTAGCGTGGGAGGAATGAAGGGATAACTGTACAGTACACCAGCCACAAGTCCGAACGAATATCACAAGGTACGAGGGGGCATGTGATAATGAAGTGGAAGGGGAATGTACCAGAGTCGTGCCAGCGACCTGGGGAAGGAAAGGTGAAGAGTAACGAAGTGGGGGAAAGAGGTAATGGTAGCCCGGACGAGCCCCGAGGTGTATAGACGAGTCCGAGCGAGTCCGAGCGAGTCCGAAGTGCGGGAAGACTTCGGAGTCACCGGACGAGGCTCGGATGCGAAGGGAGTGGGCGGAAAGGAAGTGGGAAGGAAAGGGAACGAAAGGGAACGAAAGGAATGTATGTAAGAGTCCGTGGGATGAAGGGAAAGAGAAAGGAACGAGGAGGAAGGGAGAGGGACAGGGGGAATAGGAGAAAATAGGAGTGTCCCCTTACAGACAATGCCTGAGGCTACAATTTGTTGAATCCAAAGAGTGCCTTGCCTCCCCCACCTGTCCAGTGTAAACAATGGCCTCACAAATCACCTGCTGCAGTGCGGAGGGACATCCGAGAAGGGAAGCGGGAGGCCGCGCGGGTCTTCATGGGCAAAGAGATGCTCGAACGTCTGGGTGAGATTGACGTGCGGCCTGCCGTACGGCCTCGACAGGTCCATAACATTGTGGTTGCAGCTATCCAGAAGCGTATCGGGAATCTGGCCTTGCTCGACAAATTGAAAAACATGGATGCGAAGATGAAGGAGAAATACAAGGATCTGTTCCCCTCTGACATTCCACCTGTTCATCGCTTACCAGATGTTTACCACAGGATAGTCATTAAGGATGCAGACAAGATCATAAACCAACGGTCTTACTCATGCCCTAGGAAGCTAAACGACACATTCAAAATGTTAATTGACTCGCACATGGCGGCAGGTTGGATCCAACCATCCAGCTCGCCATACGCGTCACCGTGCTTCCTGATCCCAAAGGCAGATCCTTCAGCACTTCCTCGCTGGGTCAACGACTTCCGCCTGTTGAATGAGAACACGGTACCAGACTGCTATCCGCTGCCCAGGATCGACGACATCCTCGCGGACTGTGTGAAGGGTAAGATTTGGGGCAAGATTGACATGACTAATGCCTTCTTTCAGACGAAGGTACACCCCAACGATATACAGTTCACAGCCGTGCGGACGCCGTTCGGGCTGTGGGAGTGGGTGGTCATGCCAATGGGACTTAGGAATGCCCCATCAACGCACCAGCGGCAGATGGTCGAGGCGTTGCGCGAACACATCAGGAAGATCTGTCATGTATACTTAGACGACATCATCATCTGGTTGTCATCGTTGGAAGAACATGTACGGAACGTCGAGACGGTGCTCCAATGCCTTCGTGACGCAAGTCTCTACTGTTCAACTAAGAAGACATCCCTCTTTTGTCTCGAACTGGACTTCCTCGGACATCATATCTCACAAGATGGTGTTGCCGCCGACACATCGAAGGCTGTCAAGATCCAGAATTGGCCCCGGCCTTGTACTGTTGGTGATGTCCGGCGTTTCTTGGGGCTCGTACGATACATTGTGGTGTTCCTCCCGAAGCTAAGTGATTTAGCTTGTGTTCTGTCCGCGCTGACAGGAAAGGCAGACAGTAAACAGCCAGTTCACTGGTTGGAAGAACACGAGGTGGCGTTCGGGAAGATCAAGGAGCTCGTCACGAGCCGCGAGTGCCTGACAGTCATCGACCATCAGAACCCGGGTAGCAAGAAGATATTCGTCACGACGGACGCAAGCGATTTGGGGACAGGTGCCGTTCTGTCTTTCAGGGAGACCTGGGAGACCGCGCGCCCAGTGGTGTTCGACTCGAAACACTACAACGATGCCGAGAAAAACTACCCTACGCACGATAAAGAGATGCTCGCTGTAAGGGGACACTCCTATTTTCTCCTATTCCCCTGTCCCTCTCCCTTCCTCCTCGTTCCTTTCTCCTTTCCTTCATCCCACGGACTCTCTCTTACATCCCTTTCGTTCCCTTTCATTCCCCTTTGTTCCCTTTCCTTTCCTTTCCACTTCCTTTCCGCCCACTCCTTTCGCATCCGAGCCACGTCCGGTGACTCCGAAGTCTTCCCGCACTTCGGACTCACTCAGACTCGCTCGGACTCGCATATACACTTCGGGGCTCGTCCGGGCTACTTCTATTCTCTTTCCCCACTTCATCTCCCTTCGCCCTTCCTTCCCCAGGTCGCTGGCACGACTCCTGTGCATTTATCCTCCACTTCATTATCACATGTTTCCTCGTACCTTGTGATATTCGTTCGGACTTGTGGCTGGTGTACTGTACAGTTATCCCTTCATTCCTCCCACGCTACTACAGTATATACTTCGCTTCCTAGCATGGAGAATCCCTATCCTGTTCTCTTTGGATTCTCCCTCTGCTAGGTGAGCAGCTCTCTCATGTATTGTAGCTAGTCTTATTCATTATCTTTGGATTCTCCCTCTGCTAGGCTTGCGCTGTTGGCCATCTTGAGGTTGCCCTTACAGCAGAACAGGATAGCCCATCCTGGCACCAGAGCCCTACGGAAAATGTCCTGCGCCACTCCGGACTCGTTCCCGACGTCTCTCCGGTTTTGCGGACATTCCGGACGCTCTCCTGCTACTCCCACCCACCTCTGAGGACCCAAGGAACTCCATCCCTCGCTCCCCTGATGACTCCGAAATGACGGGCGCTTCCAGCCAGATCCCGCCATCCGAGCCAGTCGCTTCAGGACTGGACTCCGAGACTTTGCAGACCTTGTGGGCTCAGACGTACGAACACCAAACCCAAATCAGTTCCATCCACGATACACTTGCCCGAATCGAAGAACTCCTCTTAACACCCCATCCGATCACTCCAAAAACAACTCCGGACTCCGAGCCGAGGGGCACTGAAGCCTCCCAGCACGCCCCGAGTCGATCCGAAAACACCCCGTGTTCCCGTCTGAAGCCCGCCTCTCCCCCGATCTTCGACGGAAACCGCAAGGATGGTCGCGCATTCTACAACGCGTGCTCCATCTACTTCCAGCTCTGTCCGGACCACTTTCCGACCGAGCAGGCCAAAATCCTCTGGTGTCTCTCCTTCTTCCAGAAGGATCGAGCTAAGGAGTACGCGGACATGGTGCTCCGGAGTCCGAAGGATCCGTACTTCGAGTCCTGGGCCGCCTTTGCAACCGAATTCCGGACTCACTTCCTTCCGGATCGGGAACGCGAAGCCGCCATGCTAAAACTGGAGTCCTCCCGGTACCACCAAGGCCGTCGGACTTTCCAGGAGTACCTCGACGAGTTCCGGGACCTTGTAGACCAGTCCGGATACTCCGAGGGCTCCAACATCACGATGAAGTTCCGCCGCGGATTGGACTCCATCATCCAGAGCCGCGTTGCCGAGTCCGCAGACTGTCCGGACGAGGACGACTTCGAGGAATGGGACAGGGCAGTGCAGCAGGTCGCTGACAACCGTGCTGCTAACCAGTCCTTCCACTTCGGTGTGCACTCCGGAAGCTCTGGACACTCCGGACCCCTCGTCCGACCAGCAGCCAACCCCGGAGTCGCTCGGACTCCTGCGGGCGTACTTCCCACGCCTCGGACTCAGCTCCTGCCTCTGCAACCCCAGCCCCTGCCTCCTCCGAAGGCTCTCTCACCCGGTGCCCCCACGGATGCCGACCACACCCGCTCCCGACCCGCCACTTCGCAACTCTGCTACCGATGCGGCAAGCCCGGCCACATGTCCCGCGAGTGCCCACTCCGGTACGATGTCCAGTTCATGACCACCGAGGAGCGGATGTCCGCCATCGAAGATCTCTTGACCGCGGCCGACGTTGTAGAAAGTACGGGGACTTCAGAAGGAATAGACGATGAGGGAACGGCCCCGGTTGAGGAATCGGACACGGCGGATTTGGTCCGGACCAATGAGTGACCAGTGCGACCTCGTTGGTAAATAACTGATTTGCTTGTCTTAGCGTAGATGAAATAGACGATTCCAATCACTCCGATGATTCGTCTGACGTTAAGCAAACGACTCCGGTTACAATCCGCACACTCCGAAGGTTTCGCCCGCAGTGGGAACGGCGGCTACCCAGTAGCTATAAGATCTCCTCGCTGCCCGGCAAGCTTTTGCTAGATATACCCGTTGAAGTGCAGAGCACGGATACACAACACAGATGCACCCTGCAGGCCCTGGTGGACTGCGGAGCCACCAGAGTCTTCATGCATCCGCGCTTTGTTGATGCCCATGGTTTCACCCGATGCAAGCTGTCCGCTCCGATTCCGGTCTTCAACGTCGACGGATCGCCAAACGAAAACGGATCCATCTCCAAAGTCGTGGACCTTGTACTCCGGTTCAAGGACCACACGGAACGGATGCTTTTCGCGGTCACTAACATCGGACGCCAGGACATCATCCTCGGATACACCTGGCTTCGGAAGCACAACCCCGAGATCGACTGGCAGACGAAGGAGGTGACCATGAGCTGTTGTCCGTCTGGATGTGACACCTGTCGGAAGGAGTTCCGCCATGACAAGCTGGCCCGACGCAAGGAGTCCGTGCGACTCCGGGAGTGTCGTATGGGTCCGATGCCAAGGGTTGAGGAACTGCACTCGGATGATCTCCCGCAGCTTCAGGACTGCGAGGATGATGATGAGGACGATGAGGCTACGGACTTGAGAAGGGTGACCGTATCTTTGCAGCCATTCCTCCTCCGACTCCGGAGTACCTTCGGCGGAGTACCTTCGGACTCTTCGGGAAGAACACATTCGGGCTTCGGAGACAGTCTCGCAGCGCCTCGCATTGGCTTTCCAGCGCAACAAACCCCACGATCCTCGGAACAGCGCAGTCCTGGACTTCCTTCAGGAATTCGAGGACGTCTTCGCAAAGGAGTCCTTTGATGAACTGCCCATGCCATGTCCGTGGGACCATGCCATCGAGCTACTGGACGGAGCGGAACCGACCTCTACCAAGTGCTACCCGCTGTCCCCGGCGGAGCAGAAACAGCTGGACGAATTTCTGGAAGAAAATCTCCGGACTGGTCGGATCCCCCCCAGCAAGTCGCCCATGGCCGCCCCAGTGTTCTTTGTCAAGAAGAAGGACGGATCGCTCCGCTTGGTTCAGGACTATCGGAAGCTCAACAACATGACGGTCAAGAATCGGTACCCGCTTCCGCTCATCTCGGACTTGGTGGACAAACTCCGGAACGCTCGCTACTTCTCCAAGCTCGACGTCCGGTGGGGTTTCAACAACGTCCGGATCAAGGAGGGTGACGAGTGGAAGGCCGCATTTCGGACTACGCGCGGACTCTTTGAACCGTTGGTGATGTTCTTCGGACTGACCAACAGCCCGTCTACCTTCCAGACCATGATGAACGACCTGTTCCGGGAGCTCATTACGGAAGGTGTGGTCATTATCTATCTGGATGACATTCTGATCTACACCAAGACGCGCGAAGAGCATCGCCGGGTTCTCAAGCGAGTCCTAGAGATCCTCCAGCGGAACAAGCTCTTCCTCCGAGCAGACAAGTGCGATTTCGAGCAGACCAAGGTGGAGTATCTCGGAGTCGTCATCTCCGAGGGTAAGATCGAGATGGACCCCGTAAAGGTTTCCAGAGTCGCAGACTGGCCGACCCCTCGGACTCGGACTGAACTCCAATCCTTCCTCGGGTTCGTCAACTTCTACCGCCGCTTCATCAAGGACTACTCACACATCGCTCGGCCTCTCTTCGACCTTACTTGCGCAAAGGAATGGCAGTGGAACGACTCCGCTCAATCCGCATTTCTTCGGATCAAGGAGCTGATCACTTCAGAACCTGTTCTGGTCTTTCCGAAGGAGGATCGGCCGTACCGGGTTGAAGCGGACTCGTCGGACTACGCTACGGGTGCGGTCTTGTTGCAGCTGGATCCGGATGATGGTAAATGGCATCCTGTCGCATTCTACTCTAAAAGTCTACAGGCTGCAGAGCGGAACTACGAAATACACGACAAGGAGATGCTTTCAATCATCCGGGCACTCGAAGAATGGCGGCACTACCTTGAAGGCGCGGAGACTCCGTTTGAGATCTGGACGGACCACAAGAACCTGGAGTACTTCATCAAGGCCCAGAAACTCAACCGTCGCCAGGCCCGCTGGTCCCTATACCTCTCCCGCTTTGACTTCACTCTCCAGCATCGTCCGGGTCGGACTATGGGTAAGCCGGATGCTCTCTCGCATCGCTCGGATCACTCGGATGGTAAGGACGACAACAAGGATGTGGTTTTACTTAAGCCGTCCTACTTTGCTGTCCGTGCCACGGGTGTCACTCTTGAAGGGGAGGAGAAGAATATCCTCACGGCTATCCGGACTGGAGTGCGGGATGCGAAGTTTGAAGATGCAGTGGCAAAGGCGGCAGAGGAGTTGAAGAAGGCCCAGGGCAGTCGCAAGACAGTCCGGAGTGCGGAATGGTCTCAATCGGACGGACTCCTGATGTTCTGGGGTAAGATCTACATTCCGGACTCACCGGACTTGCGTCGGACTATTGTAGCCCAGCACCACGACACCAAGGTCGCAGGACACGCCGGCAGATGGAAGACCCTCGAACTCGTTTCGCGCAGCTACTGGTGGCCCAACATGTCCCGGTACGTCGGATCCTACACCCGCCATTGCGACCTCTGTCTCCGGACGAAGGCCCAAAGGCATCCGCCCATGGGTGAACTCCATCCACTTCCTATTCCGGATGAACGCTGGGATCGCCTGAGCGTCGACTTCATTGTCGAGCTTCCGGAGTCCGATGGATTTGATGCTGTCATGAACGTGCTCGACTCCGTAAGCAAACACGCCCACTTCATTCCGGCTCACACCACAGTGTCCGCCCTTGGATCCGCGAACTTGTACCTGCAGAACGTCTGGAAGCTGCATGGACTCCCTCGGTCCGTTGTGTCCGACCGGGGTCCGCAGTTCGTCGCAGAGTTCACCCGAGAAGTCTACCGGATGCTTGGAATCAAGCTGGCTGCCTCCACTGCGTACCACCCCCAGTCCGACGGACAGACGGAGCGGACTAACCAGGAACTCAAGTCCTATCTCCGGATCTTCGTCAGAGAGCGTCAGGACGACTGGGCCCGACTCCTACCTATGGCGGAGTTCGCATACAACAACAGGGTCCATGCCTCCACTCAGCAGTCGCCCTTTCTCCTAGACACCGGCCGACATCCTCGTCTCGGGTTCGAACCTCATCAGCCACCGTCCCGGTGTCACACTCAGTGGGGTTTCACTGAAATGTTTTGGATGTAGTCGGATCAGCCTAGATAGATCGGACAGTCACCCAAGTTGCTGCAGGCTGAGGTGTTATTGAAAGAACATTCACTGGGATTCTACAAGGTAGTAGAAAGGGAAAATAGGGGATGGATAGGGATAGGGATAGAAAAAAAGAGTGTAGGCTAGAAGTCAATAATGGCTTCACGAGGATGAGGAACAAGGATAGAATACTATAAAGTACCAAAGATAAGTTGAAATGTAATATGACAATAAGACTAGGAAGAGGAAATATTCTTTCCCTAGGATACATTGTATGACTCCGCAATGAGACAAAACTATGAAGCTCTAGATCAGACGTTTCTGCTAGATCACTTCCGAAACTGAAATAACATTAAGACACCCTGCAGAATCGTTCTACAGTCTAAATGTCCAGGTTACGACAAAACAATATGCGGTGGAATCAATACACAGGTATCCAGAATAATGTAGACACAAGCTACCAAATTACTCTGTTCTCTAGTAAAGAATGCTTTCACTGATCTGAGTACTCAATTATCAATATAATCAAGACTACTAATACAATGAGACTATACAGAAATTCTATATAGAAGCTAGGATAAGGGCAACTTTATCCTACTAAGCTGAAGGGATTCATTCTCAAGAAACAGCTAGATCAAAGAGAACTAAAATAAATTACACTTCGCTGTCTATCTACTACAATTTGGGGGGTATTTATACTCTACAAATACTAAGGCTGTGCAAGGATCAAGAGTAGTAGGCTGTACAAGGCTATGCTAAGGCTATGCTAAAGCTATGCTAAGGCAGTGCTTGAAACCTATTTCATCAGTGCTGAGCCTAAAACCAAGTACTTGCTTTATAATTGCTTAGTAAGGAAGAAATCAAATTCTTCTACATTCCAGAATATTCTTCCAAGTTCTACAGGTTACTGTATTGTCCTACAGTCTCCTATAATCTTCTTCAGCTTGTCTGAGTGAAGTGTAGTAATTGGTTGAATAATCCTGATGTAGGAGTAAAGGATAGGAGTAAAGGGAATTAAGGGGCTTTGGAAAAGGGGTAATGTAAGGTAAAATAAGTCTGTGACCATAACACAAGATCCATAGGACTTGATTCAACTTGCAAGGTGACATCTATGGATTATAGCAGTGTATGAAGGAAGGTATAAAACACTAATATTCATGTCACTTACTACAAATCCCAATTTGGAGTATGACACCGGATGGAGGCTGCAAACGAGTTTGTAGACCGGATGAAGTCCGCAGTCGATGAAGCTCAGTCCGCGTTGGTCAAGGCTCAGGACGACATGAAGCGTTACTACGATCAGCGTCGGACTCCTGCTCCGGAGTACCAACCGGGTGACAAGGTTTGGCTGGACTCGTCAGACATCAACCTCGCCCGACCCTCCCGGAAACTTGGACACGCACGACTCGGTCCTTACAAGGTTGTCCTGAAGGTTGGCAAGGCAGCGTATCGACTCCAGCTCCCTCCGGGCTTATCCCGTCTCCATCCCGTCTTCCCTGTCGTCAAACTCTCTCCCTTTGTTCCGGACCCCATCCCGGGTAGACACCCTGTCACTCCGCCACCTCCGCAGCTCGTTGACGGAGAAGAGGAACACGAGGTAGAAGAGGTCCGGAACAGCAGACGGTTTGGTCGGGTCCTGAAGTATCTGGTGCGCTGGCGAGGCTATGGTATCGAGCACGACTCCTGGGAGCCCGCGAGCAACCTCCAGCACGCTGCCCAGAAGGTCAAGGACTTCCACAATCGTCATCTGGATGCAGTACATGTACTCCAGACGACTCCGATGACTCCGACGACTCCTGCACCACTCCGGATGACTCCTACAGCACTGGACCAGTCCTGGGAGCGTTGGCGCAGTCGGAAGGCTCCGGGCTCTGTGCAATCGTACTTCGACATCTTCTCGCAGCAATCCGGGGTTTCGGGGTTGGTGAATTCGTGGCGTGGCAGGCAAGAATCTTCACGTCGGGTCGCTGCAACCTTGAAGGGGGGGTGATGTAAGGGGACACTCCTATTTTCTCCTATTCCCTTTCTCCTATTCCCCCTGTCCCTCTCCCTTCCTCCTCGTTCCTTTCTCTTTTCCTTCATCCCATGGACTCTTACTTATATCCCTTTCATTCCCTTTCGTTCCCTTTCCTTTCCACTTCCCTTCCGCCCACTCCCTTCGCATCCGAGCCACGTCCGGTGACTCCGGAGTCTTCCCGCACTTTGGACTCGCATATACACTTCGGGGCTCGTCCGGGCTACTTCTATTCTCTTTCCCCACTTCATCTCCCTTCGCCCTTCCTTCCCCAGGTCGCTGGCATGACTCCTGTGCATTTATCCTCCACTTCATTATCACATGTTTCCTCGTACCTTGTGATATTCGTTCGGACTTGTGGCTGGTGTACTGTACAGTTATCCCTTCATTCCTCCCACGCTACTACAGTATATACTTCGCTTCCTAGCATGGAGAATCCCTATCCTGTTCTCTTTGGATTCTCCCTCTGCTAGGTGAGCAGCTCTCTCATGTATTGTAGTTAGTCTTATTCATATCTTTGGATTCTCCCTCTGCTAGGCCTGTGCTGTCGGCCATCTTGAGGTTGCCCTTACAGTATGGAACTGGTTGTTCGAATGGGGTGTGCAGCTATAAGGGTATGCAAACAACAATCAAGCGCGAACGGCGCTATTGAGGGAAATTGAACGAAGTGAAGAAATTTGGAGAAAGATAATGGGTGAAACGTAACCTGCGTCGAAGTCGGTTCTTGACGGTCTTCGCAGATAACACTGCAAGGGTGGGCGTACAGGTATGAACTCGTTCTTCTGTCAGGGCGACACTAATACACAATAATGTGTACGCGGACCCCGCAAGATGACAAGTCGAGTAAGTATAATGAGAAGGAGAAGGGATGCTTGAAGATGGTGACTTAGGCACTGTATTAGTGGTAATCCGAAGAGAACGAGTTAACGTCTCTGGGTATGGTATTCGACTTTATATACTACTATACATGCATGGTCCTCATGTCTACATACACGCCGTAGCCTGTCAGCTTTCCATGGAATGTTTAGGTCATCACCTTGAGGCGTGATGTCATGGACTGCACCCATGCGTCTATGGCGAGGTTCTGACTAAGGCAATTATAAATACGGCCCAAGGGCATAAGCTACGTCTCGTAAATACCTACGTGTTCATCATGTGATAGATAGGAGTAAACAGGAAAAGAATCGAACCACAACAATATCTGAAGCCATCTGATCACATCTGAAATTTTGTATCATTTGTTCTTACTCTCAGACTCATTATTCTCACACTTAGTTCACTTGGGTGTTACATGGACTTGTCCTGCCAGACCCTCACATTTTATTAGATCTACCTACAGGTCTACACATGGATTCACTACTACAGTATAAACTATCAATATAAGCGACCGTGTGAAGTAACTACTCAAAAGGGGAACCTGAGTTTCAGCCCATATAAGGAAGGTTTGAACCCCGTAGACCTTGCTTTTCAAGGGTAATATGTGAGCGTAGCTCGTAATGTGTGCTGCTACAGTAAATACGAAGTATGCTAGAGATACAGGTGTGAATATCTAACGTCGGGAAGAGGCATACATCGCTTCGGCTTCGGCGAGAGGAACGAAAACCAAGGGCGGGCACACCATCCTTCTCACTTCTGAGCCCTGTGGAATTGTAGACGATCTACGCTGGAAGTTGTGTTTGGCATCGTCGGGTCGGCTGGGTATCTGGTTCCAAGGAGTTTGCCAGGCGCTCAGAGGTTTGCGAGGGGCAGCCAAGGATGAATCATGTATGGGACCTCCTGTAGCAAACGAGGAGTCTCGAAAGGGGTCGGTCTTTCTAGGATCTGTTAGAGACCACGTAGAGTTTGGTGGGGGTGAAGAGACAGATCGTGCGGGTTCAAAGCGTAGAGGACGCCGCTGACTCTGACGACCATCTGGAGCGGTTGCAGTGACGAGACTGTCTATAGGATGAACGTGAGACATTATCGCTGCGGTAACAAGTCGTTTTGTGAAGTAAGCCTTTGGAAGTTTGCCCCGGGGGGAGGCGAGCCTAGGCGAGGTTTCATGCGAAGATGGCTGGTAATCCGAGTCGACTTCATCTTCATGGTGTCTCTGTCGCCGCCTCTTTCTACGCCTCCGAGCCTCTTCCGGTTTCGATGTTTGCGGAGCTCCTGTATGGTCTTCACTGCTCAAAATGACCCTGTTTCTGAGCCCGTTGCGCTGGGGTCGTCTCATCGCTTTCCTCAGAAAAGCATCCACAGTTATCGGGGAGGAGCGTTCAACGTCGGACTCTGCTTCTTGATGAACTTCACTACTCAGGACTACCCTGTTTCTGAGTCCACCATACTTCCTGGGTCGTCTCATGGCTCGCGTTGGGGAAGTGTACATGACGGATCCGGGTGGAGAGTCTCCGCCGTCGTTTCGAAGGCATGCAATCGGTGGTATCAAGTTTGCGTCTTCTCTAGATGGCAACTGGTCCTCGTCTTGCATTTTACGAGGTATCCATGCCGGCGGGGGATGACTAGTTACTGGCTGCGAAACATGTTCCTAAACGATAGATTAAACGCATATAGTTGGATCTACTCACTAATAAAGACTTCGATGTTGTCGCGGGGCGCGATGATGGCACATTGGTTTCGCGTTCGGTCACCACCGATGGAGGTTCATAGCATCCCAGGCAAGGGTCGATGGCCCGTCGTAGACGTTTACGTTTTCGAGACATCTAATGAGCAGAATCGCATCAGCGGCACCATGTACGCTTGCTAGACACGAACCATGAGCTCCTCGAGACAAACGTTCTCGATCTCAGACATGGTGGTGAAAGCAAACAGCGACTGGTTTAGTTTGGGTTTTAGTTCTTATCTTTCGGGCGCCTAAGCGCATACCGCCACACTTTGGCCACTCTGTGTCTCTGCCTCACTTTACCACCTTCTACCACGAACCATGGCATTGTACCCGTATATCAGGGCAGGACAGTCATCTCGACACATCAGCCATCCAGAGTTCGATATCTTAAAGGCTTCACATAAGTGAGTACTAAATAGACTGCGATTGATTGAACACACCCACCCAGCTGCCTAGATTCTTACGCGACGACGAAGACAGCAAAGATTTACAGTGGAATGAACAGCTGGCGGCCAAGTACTATGATAACCTCTATAGGGAGTTTGCCGTGTGCGATTTGAAACACTACAAGACTGGAAATGTGCGTCTATATGCTATAGAATCACAAATGGACTAACGAGCATACAGTTTGCATTACGATGGAGAACAGAGAGTGAGGTGCTATCAGGAGCTGGCGAAACATCGTGCGGGAACACTCGTTGTGAACACCACGCCGCACCCGAGGGTTCCGGCCTTCGCCTGACAACCCTAGAGCTACCGTTTGCATACGAGGAGCACGGGGAAGTCAAGTCTGCGCTGGTGAAAGTGGTTCTATGCCCCAAGTGCTGCAAGAAGCTGTTGTGGAAGCGTCAGAAGGAAAAGGAGAAGCAGGAGGGGGAGGAGGGCACAAGTTCAAAGTCAGAGGCAGGGAGAGGAGACGCAGATCATGAACGGAAGCGAAGAAGAGAAGAAGAGGGCGTCAAAGACCGCCGCAGTCGCCAAGGCGAGAAGGGTCTGTCGGAACGTAAGAAAGTTCGGCGAGAGTTGCGTCCATGACCTCTTCAAATGCACACGCCCCAAGTTGTCCATCCCCGGATTGGATTACCCGTGTCACTACACTCTCTTGGTAGCGACGTCCTATTGAACGCCATCTCTACACGATCCCTACACGTAAAACACCGCTGGCTACAAGCACGCACGGTGATACTCGGGAGTTGTGATACTGATTCGCGACGTGGGGTAACAACGCTTCCAACACGCGCATATCGCATATCGATGGTCGCGTGATTTGTTTAGCCGGGGGATGGGAGTGTCGTGTTGACGAGGACGTCCTGGTTATTCATGATGGAGAATCTGCTATTTTGATTTCGGTGCGGAGAGCAGTCATGGAGAAGAAACGCACTAGTTTGGCGGGCGGGTGGCGGGTGCATCGCAAATCCCACCGATCAGAAGCGTTCAGGGGCCTTGACGATTCCCGACTTCCTTGCAGCCCTACTCCCACACGGACATATATAAACGAAGCAACCACGAAATATCATGACTCCTTTTCGCCCTCTCCCCCTTCAATCAGGATTTAGGATCCAGGATATCCATCCACAGCGACCATCGCACGCGCCCTGTCTTCACGAACATCCTGCACAGGCACGAACACGCGCTTTGCCTAGGCTAGGCTCCGGGTAGAATTCTGATCTAGTTGGCATTTCTGGATTGATTGGTTTGTGTCAAACAAACAGCCCAAGGAACACATGTGCACCGCGTCTTGTCTTGCAACCCGCCTTTGCAGGATACGACGCTCTGAGCTCTGAATATGCAGCCATCCAAGTCGTTGCCGTTGTTGCCGACAGAACGCGCCGAAGAAGGGGCTGATCACACGCACAGGCGTACGAAAGAAGGAGGCTCTCGTGTAAAGGCACATGCCTCATTGGATCATGGGAGCAGGCGTTCTTCGTCGGTCAAAAATACCCACAGCAGTTCGGATGGTGGTCCCTCGAAAGCCCGCGTTGTGGAGGATCCTGCCATGTCACCCACTAGGTGCGTTGTACCGCCTCCCTACAGCACGCCGCTCGCTGAGTGCTCTCCTTACACCAGGAAACCATCGTCATCCAAGACAGTGCTTCGGCGACTCACCACAAAGCTACGCCTTCCCTTGTCCAGCGCACTCCCCAAGCCACCCCCACATACGTCCAGCTACGCCGCCCAAGGCGGCAGAGAGGCTGCCTTGCGAGCGCGAGGTTTGCTACCGCCTCTTCAGCCTAATCCAGACCTCAGCACCCAGGAACAGGAACAAGACCTTCGCTACAGCGTCGTCGTTCCTTTGCAGGATGTTGATAGCGATATTGATATTACGGCGGCAAAGAAGATCAAGCAGGAGTGGGAGGCTCGTAATCAAGCCCTGAGTAACCCTGAAGAGGAGGCCATGCTCGTTCGGACCCGACTGCAATCCTTCAAATTTGGTGGGAGTGCCGTGTCTCTTGGAGTGCCTGAGGAAGTCGCAATTAGTGTCAACAACGATGTCGATCATCCGTCAGATCAACTTGCGCCACCGACTCCCCCTGAAGCCCCTGCTATTGAAGTATCGACGTGCAACGCCGATGATGGTCCTCCTACTACATCCACACCTCCGAATACCCGATCTCGGCTCGGTCGACCACCCGCCCTCGACCTCAGTCAAGCGAGGAAGCGATCGCTATCGAAGCCTCGCCCTAGCCCAACTGGCCCATTGCCCCCTCTGCCAGCCGATGCAGAGGTTGTCTACTCCCCAAGGTGCATACCTCTTCCGGCATCTCAGCCGACTACCCCGAAAACACCGTCGTCCGCTATCAACCGCTCTTTCCCACCACCCACATCTCCACCCACGGCCCAGCCAACTCTCTCCAGAAACAATGTCGCAACCCCGCGATCCCACCCAACTTCCCAGTCGCCCAAGCTGAAACCAGACGAAATGCATTCCAATTTAGAGACGCACTCGCAAGGCGACACTACCTCCTCTATTGATTCGTCTATGGCATCCTCTCACCAACATGCTTTCAAAGTCAAGTCAATCGAACACGGTGTTCCCGCTATCCTTGAGAGCCTTGTCGAGGAGAAGATGAACTCGGCAAAATTACAACCTGCGTTCGAGATCGAGGATCGTGTTGAGCAGCAGCATGCCTCGCCCGCTGATGTTCTCGTGATTCCCCAACGGACCAAAGACACACGTCGAAAGTCGTTTGGGCTCTTTCGACGGGATAATAGCGACGCTGTAAGCGTGAAGTCCGCCGCATCCTCACAATCCAAGAAAAACGGCGTCTTCAACCTTCGGCGGTCTATATTTGGCCCACTTTCCCGAAAATCCGTGGACAAGCAACGTCTGGGAACTGCGTTTGATGCGTCTCATTTACCCCCATCCCCAACGCTTCCTTTGTCATTCACCGATCAGGCCAACAGCACCAATGTGTCGACTCTCCCACACAGTCAGAGTTCACCCGCCTTAGCAAAAGCTCGGGCTCTTCCATTTTCGAACAAAAGGGGTTCGGCGATGCCCTCACCCCCGCAGTCACCTCGTCAAGCCGTCAGTCCCAAGATGCATAGCAGGGGTAGTATACAGATTGAAACCCATGGCATCGAAGACGAAGAGAGTCGTCGGCTTTGCGAGTTGGCGTTCATCAACTAAAATACTGTCTTAGCAAAATTGACACTTTCATTCATCCAATGCATTGCATCCGCACTATCGTTCTGTGGTTTTTTCTTCTACGATCGACTTCGATCGACTTCGATATGATTATGATTACTGGTACATTATATTGCTACTTCTATCTCATCTCTTTATCCTAACGCTACTTATAAGTATCTGGTCGTACTGGAAGTATTATTACGAAAGCCGCATAACACGCCCCCAAGCGGCCAATTCGATCTGCAATTTAGTCTGCCTCGTGCACGGCAACAGGTTCGCTTTCGCCATATTCACAACATGTAATAAACTTCAGGTCATGGTTATATACATACCTCAGACTCTGGGCTACCGATATTGTCTCTTTCTTTTCCTCTATGACATCTATGGACGACAACACAAATCATCTAAGCGCGACTGACTCAGCTCGCGTCGCGGAACTCAAAGCCGAAGGGAACGCCTTCTACTTGCAGAAGAATCTGGAGGCCGCTGCGAATAAATACTCAAAGGCTCTGGAGATAGACGACAAAAACGCCATTATTTACTGCAATCGCGCCGCGTGTCGACTTGGGCAATCAAGGTATGCTGTTTTGACTCTTCGATGGGCTGAGGTGATTTGGGATTTTTTATTCAATCTCCACTAGGTTCGTTGATGCCTGCGACGATGCTAGAAAGGTGAGATGGCAAAGAAACGCGAAACCCTGGCTAAATTGACGCGTCTGCAGGCCGTGAAATCAGATCCCCAGTATATCAAGGCTCACGCACGACTAGCCACCGCACTAGATGTAAGCAGTATAACCTTCCCAAATCACGATGTGACTCATTTGATATCATAGGCCCTAGACGAGCCCGCCGATAGCAGCGTTCACTGGGAGCGTGCTGTCAACTTGATGCCCAATGAAAATCTCAGTGCAGCTGAAGTCAAACAACGTGCAGCTTACGTTCAGAGCTTGGAAGCGGCGAGGCGCAAAAAAGGACAGGTTCTAGTCGACGGGAAATCACTCATCAATCTCAAAAAAGAACAAACCGAACATCTTCCATGGGAGCTTGCCACTGCTATGATCCCAGAATTACGGGAAGCGCAGAATCCTAACAGCAGTGTGAGTCAATTTATACGTCTCGGTCGCTGTTAGTTCCTTTCCCGTGTATTGACCCTATTCTTGGATAGGCATGGGTCATTTTCGCCGCCTACGAGGTAACGCTTCACTTTCATGGTCCCCTACTTTCAATTATTTATCTTCCTATTTGGATGATAACGTTAGGACTTTCGTGAAGGCATCAAGAACATGAAGCTATTGCGTCCTGTGAAGACGGATATGGGAGGCACCGAAGCGTCGGAAGCGACTATGTTCTTCGGGCATTTCGGTGTACGCCGTCACATGCACTGTTCGTATTGTCTGCGTAGCTGATCAGTCATTTCCTTTGATTTTAGGTACTTACATACCTTTCGAATGGCCTCCTAAGGGACAGGCGGATATTTCACATGAATGACGACAAATTCTTAGATTATTACAATCAGCAAGGTATGTGTACGACGTGCATCAGCTCCCCGTCGAGTCTGAGGTATCCAAATAGTAATGTTTGAGGCGCAAAATAGTCAAGCCTGGATGTCAGAAACACCTGTGGAAATCCTTCGGCTGGCACGAGAGCGCTTGGCCTCTGAGGGCTGGGATAAGGTCCGCCCTGCTATTTCTGTTAGCGTGCGGTGAGTCGTGTCCCTGCTTCCATTCACTTCCCCTGACAGGAAGCATCTGAGCCAGGGGTCGCTTCCTGCGAGGGTTCATACAAGCCGGTTTAACAAAACGTCCAGACATAGCCCTTCAGTTCATCGGGCACGCCATTGAAATAATCGAACTTTGCAAAAAGGAATGGCCTGACGTACCAGATTCTGATAGAGGGGCGATTTTTCAGACCACCTTCCTCCTCGGCCTCCGGGCTGAATGGCTGGAGCAGTATTTTTCCGTAAGCAAGGAACATTGTTTCTTGTCTAGTTTTGATTCTACTTTCTACCTCGGACAGGCATACAATGGAGTGAATGGACAATTCACTCTGGAGACGCTTGAGAAGGAGGCTGATAAATTGATTGCTGACTTGAACGCCGTCTTACCGCATCAACTTCCGCAGAATGTCGATCCTGGCTTCATTCTCTCATTCTACTCATATCCTATGGGACATGCTTACGCGTGAGTTCCAGGCTCTTGTCCGTCTTCTTATTATTTACCACGTCACATCAACACCTCTCCACGAAAAGCGCAAAAGCCTTTTGTCGCTCGCAGATGGCGAAGAGGGCCAATCAAAGAAATGATTACCAGGATTGGCGCAAATATACTCAAGAAGCCGGAACGTTGTACCTTCAGGCTGCTCAACGCTATATGAAAGATGACGAGAATCATTTATGTGAGTTATTGCCCTCAAGTGAAATTTTGTACGGTGATAGAAACCTGATGCTCTCGTTAGGGTTTATGAAGTGCTCATTGGATTGCACACTGTCGTTGGGCCAACCACTATCCATGGCGCTACCCCCCATGTGCATGATTCGTGAGGCTTATCCGAAAATGCAGCGCATCTGGGGGAACTCTGCATCAGCTATGCAAGGCAGGGACGAAGCAATCAAGTCGGTTTTCAGAACTGAAGACAGGCTCAAGGAGTTACTAGACCAGGGCATCGTGTCTATGAGTGACCCGTTTGATAGTTCTCTCTTGTAGCCATTGAGATGTAGTAGGTCCAACTTTATCTTGCACTGTGTTATATTGCATGCAGCTACGTAGATAACGCCTGGTCACCCGGAGAGCGAATGGGAGAGGGAGCGGTAGGCATTTCTAAGGCCACGGACTCGACGCGCAAGTTCAACCTGAAGCGCTTCAACGCCAGACGGGAACTACTTCCTTCTTTGGCCATTACCTGAATGGTCGTGTGGAACCTGCATTTTACCTAGAACATATTCGAATTCGCCTCGTGGCCATGGTTCGGATTCCCTTCTCGACATCCATAGTTTCTATGCGATAAGAATCTTGAAACCTACACAATTTGTATCAAATCATCCAACCAGAATGCCTCGCGAGCCAGTGATCTTGAATATCTCTAATCAAGAACTTGAAACACGCGTAGCCGAGCTTAAGGCAGAAGGCAATGCTCTGTACCTTCAGAAGAAATCCGAAGCAGCTGCGAACAAATACACACAAGCTCTGCAGCTTGACGACCACAATGTGATTCTCTATTGCAATCGCGCAGCATGTCGACTGGCTCAGTCAAGGTATGTTGTCATGATGTTTCATTGCTGCCTTCTGACTTCTGTTAGAATTGTCGACGCCTTGGAAGACGCGAAAAAGGTGGGTTCTAGGTCTCAAAAACATTTCAGCAGGATTGACGCGTCCTAGGCCGTACAATCGCGTGTTCATGGTAGATGATCCCATCTTTTTCGAAAACTGCACCAACCAGGGTACACCATTTCTTTGCCTGGTGATGTGCAGTTACCATTTTTGCTGTAGTTAAATTGGAAGGGACGCACACAAAGGCGTGGCTTTCAGGGAGTCTGCGGTCCCATTGTATGGAATTATAAATTAGATGAACCTCCTCAGGACTTGCTTCCTGCAAGGGTTCTTACACGGCGGATTCCACGGTCGTCCGGATGTAGCTACAGAGTATATACTAGGCCACGCCATCGAGATCATCAAGTTAGGCAGAAAGGCATGGTCAAATGTACCAGTCTCGGAGAAGGGCGCAGTGTTTCGGGAGACCTTTCTCATGGGACTTAGGGCCGAGTGGCTGGACCAGTATCTGAAGGTGAGGGCTTGAGACCTCAGATGCTTGAAAAACCAACGTTGCCTACTTCAACTATCGTCAGGCGCAAGCCCTGAACACCGGCAAATGTCCTTTAGCGACTTTAGACAAGGAGGCCGACAGTTTAATGACCGATCTAAAAGAGTCGTGGCCCCGCTTTCTCAAAGGCGGCAATGATCCTGGGTGGTTTACTCGTTCCATTATTACCCACTGGGTACTGCTTACGCGCGTTAGTTTGTATCAGCTTTCGCCTTGCTTTGTTTCAAAGCTGATTTTGAGAAGCGCTAAAGGCTACTGCCTTTTACAGCTAGCTAATGCGGCTACGACGCGGGGTGATATGGCTAGTTTCGTGAAGTACGTTCGGGATTCTGGCACCTTCTACCTTAAAGCTTCCGACCAGTACCCGCCCGACGAGGAATATTCTATATGTAAGCATTCCAATCGAGAACTTCAATCCGGAGCTGACGATCGACGACAGGGTATATGAAGTGTGCCTTGGCTAACATGATGGAGATACGAAGCCCTCTGAACCTCATTCTCTCAATCATGCAGAAAGTGCGTGAGAACTATCTAAAAATGCAGCTCGTCTGGGCAAACTCCATGACGATGAAGGGGGGGAGCAAACTGAGGAGCTCTTGAAGAAGGAAAAGAAGCTCAGGGAGTTGGCAAAGAAAAATATCGTCTCTATGAATGACACGTTCAACGCGTCTCTTTTGTAGCGTTCCTCTGCCTTGCTCTTGTGCTTGTACTTGATAAATAGTGTCTTGGGTTATAAATCGCTGCTCGTGCCGGCGTTGCACGCCGGGTATTAATACCATCTCTCCTGAATGCCATGTGCCTATCCACCGCAAAAGGTTGCTGATTACATTTAGCCTAACCGTGCTTCTCGACAATAATCCCCCAAGAGCCATCAACCCGTTGCTACGCCGAGGAACACAGGTCCCCAAGGCATCGTTGTTGCAATTGTGAAGCTGGAAGTAAGTTGAAGAACAAGGCTGATGATCGTGGGAACCTCAGCTCCAGGTTACCAACTTAACTTTCCTCTGTTGTTCCTTTGTTTTGCTCTACGCCTCACTGCAGTGCGGCGGATGGGTGCCTGCTAGCTCGATGCGGATTGTCTTCGGAAACAAGGGACTCGAACCATCAATATAAACCCTCAAGCTGGTTACCCGACGATGTTTTGTTCCATGCTTCCCAGGCAATTGTTGTTGATTCAAGTACTATAAGCTGGTGGCTTAGCGTTACATGCCTCGTATCCTCCCCCTCAAGAGTTGTCTCAAAAACGGCCGGCGAAAGTCTCTGGATAGACGCGTCCGCTTTCAATCCAGCCCTTCGGTTCATCTACTCGGCCTACAATCTGAAACTCGAGGTCCAGTGCCGATCAACTCTGGTATCAGTTTGGATCCATGTTCGTATTCGCCGCTCGGTATATTGAGCCGATCTGATTCTATCCATAATCTACAGCAGCCAGAATGAATAGCCCGTTTATCAGCAGCAACTACCTTTTGCCGACGCCGCCAGCTTGCTATCCAACTATACCTGTGACTCAGACGACGATGGGATGCACACCGGCGACTATGCTATCTCCTTCACCTTGGCCGATTAATCAACAACAGACCTGGTCAGGTCCTGGGGGGACCCATACGTTTGTGCCACAAGGACCTTCGATTCCGATGGGGTCGCCTTATCCGCACCAGCTTCAAAGCTTTCAGAACGGGCCTATATGCACACCCTGGCCCTATACACATCAATTGTCTACTCTGTATGCTCCTCCACCTCAAGCGATGTCGTCCTGGACCCCCGCACCACAGGCTATTCCTTCGTTTGCTCCCCCAGCGCAGGCGATTACGACGTTCACTCCCGGAACGTTCACAACATTCCTGCCTCCTCAAGGTGTCGCAACCTTCGTTCCGGCCCCTCAAGCTGTTTCTACGTTCACTCCAGCTCTTCCGGCCCCTCAAGCCTTCTTTGTCCCCTCTCAGCAAGCTCAAGTGATCACAAGTTCTCCTGGACCGATGTTGGCATGTCCTCCGTCTGCACTCGTGGGATGCTCGTCAGTCGGACTTGTTGAACCTCAACTACATAGCAGCCTCTCCAGTACTTTCCAGTCCATTCAATGGGACATGCTTTGCGATCCCTCCGACGCAAAGTACAAACCCTGTATGGCGAGCGCACTTGGCACGAACAACCTCCCAATGGACGACCCAGCCGTCTCCCCATCGCACGCATACCAGAAATTCGTCCTCCGTATCCCACATCTGGACCATATGGTTACACTCTGGGGCGGCATTCCCGTTAAACCTTCCTCTTGCAACTCACACATCACCGTCGGGGACGTTCTGGCATCAATACATCAATACATGTACACGAAGATCAGCGAGGACGACGAGATGTACATAGAGGGGCGTGTCCCAGGGAAGCTGGAACAAGGATTCAACAGGCGAATGCAGGTTTCACAGAATGCGGCTAGCTTTGAGCAGCAAAGGGGATATGTAAGGATTGATGCAATGGGAGAGTGGACGAAGTTCTTGGGTCTGAGACCTGCGAACATGGGTATGAGTCCGTGTGGTGGCCAGGGCAGGTATTACCTTGACATAGAATCGGGTTGCTAAAGACTTTCGATTTTCGACCTTATTTTACGATGGACGACGGACACGACATATCATGACCCATTCTACTTGTACAACTGTATAGCACAATGTAATAGATGTCCAAATCTTATCTTATCGGACAGAGTAACGTGCATCCCATTTCGTCTTGTTTTGGCATTGCAGCTTCTTTCCCTTAACCGTGTCGCGCTCGGACGCCCAACATGTCCAGTGCGCCCAATGCTCCACCCTTGGCTGAACGGACGGACATACACAAGTCATGTAAATCACTGGAAACGTTACTGAATATCCTGAACGACTACTGTGAAGCAGCCGGGGCAGTAGTTACCTTGCAGAAGAAACTGGCGAAGGCTCTACGCGACGCTGCGGGGGTGAAGGTCACAGGTACAATACCAGGTAGCGCAGAACATTCCCCCTTCCCTCATGTGGGCAATTTAGGATGATTGTGTGGCCGGCAGGAAACGCGCTGAACTCGAGTGCAGCCATCTTCGAAGTCCTGTCCGAGATTGACTCTAAATTCGCCAAGTTCGCGGACAAGGAGTACGACAACATCAGCTCGGAGGTGAAGAAATGGTTCAAGAAACTTGCCGTACGCAAAACTGTCCTATCACTTTCCCCGTGCAACTCATGTACAAGGTCTAATGACAGAAAGAAGAGAAGGCCCACGACGACTGGATAGCCAATTCAAATGCCAGGATAAAGCAAGCAGGTGCGCTTACCCTTGCAAGTTGTCTCGCCCTCTGAATATCGTCAAGGGATGTTGTACGAGAAGAAGTCGAAGCGAAGTACGCGAGATGCTGAAGACGAGCACGCACGATATATCAACCTTCTCAGCACTCTCGGACCAGAGATCTCGCAGGAGAAATAGTGAGCCCGGATTTATCTCGTTACTAAACACTTGTATCCAAGCTTCACAGCAACCATACCTTCCAGGTGACCCAACGCCACACATCGACTACATATAACGTCGCGGCGTGTTTATCTCGCATTGCGGATGCGGAGTGGTTGAGAGTTTGCGAGGGAATCCGACGTATATCACCCACAGTAGGTCCTCTGGGTGAATGGCGATCGTATTGCGAGGGCGGGTGGAATGGGCCCACTTCCCTCGAGCTGCCCGACGTTGCGTCTCCTCAGTCTGACAACCCTGCGCCTACCAACGACGAACCGGCGCAGTCGTATTCCAACCCTAGCCCGGATGTGGCACGCATCGAAAAATCTCGTTCCCCAAATTCTGAGCCCTCGCCCGTCTTGCTCTCCAGTAATGAGAGAGGGCGGGATCAGCCGCCTCTTAATGATGAAACGACACGATCAGAAGCTACGGGGACCATGAGATCGAACTATGCTTCAATCACATCGTCCGTCCCCCCTTCATCCTTTGAACCCCCGCGCCCTCTCACGGACCCAAATACTGGTTCCGTTCGCTCACTTTCTGATTTCCCCGCACCGCCGACACATTTTCCTATCCCGCCCAGAAGACCGTCACTAACCCGACCACCCGTTGACATGCCCCGCGCGCCGGCTACTCAAGTGCTTGAGGATCCACCACATACTCCCTCTCTAACACCATCTAACGTCAGTTTCCCAACCATGCCTCGACTAACGGAATCCCCCCTTCCTGACGAGAGTTTGCAAGATGGGGGTACATTGAATGATGGCGCGCCTACGGCGGGTGACTCTAGGCGCAGCACTGGTTCAGTTCCCCGTGAGCAACAACCAGTACAACATCCTCCCATGTCTGCGCCTCTGCCCGCCGATGTCTCTGAGCCATCTCCCAAACAGCCTCATAGACAATATGCTGGTGATAACAAGTTTTCTGAGCCTGCTCCTTCAGCAACGCTGAATCGAAGGCCACCAAGTCCAAGGCTTTCGAGAGACGATGATCGAGTTCAAGAGAGAAAGCAAGAGACGACCTATACTCCAGCCTCAGATACATCTCGTACCCGGGCGCTGGATAGAACGGATACGGGGACCAGCAGTATTGTAGCGACCATGAAAAATCGCATTTCAAGCGGGGTGAGTCCTGACTGTGGTCCTTCGCAAGCCTTAGTCTGACAAGCCCCCTTGCCTAGTCTGGGAGGAGTACTTCCCCACCGCCCAAGGATATACCGCGTCTCCCCCTCAGCGTTGCTAACTTAGCCTCAAGATACCAACCTACGGACAGTCCTTCTTCACCTATTACTGCCTCGCCATCTATCTCGAGAAGGATATCATCACCACCGCTTGATACCGTTGCCCAAGCGCGACTCGCAGAATCAGCTTTCTCCAGCCCTCCCACCCCCAATCTCAGAGCGCTGAGCAACTCTCCTGGGGATAACGCGCGCAATACCCAACGAATGAGCGAGTCCACGCAGATGGCGCTCGCGGAGAAGGAGCGGCAGTTGCAGATGCGTGAACGAGAAATCGAAATAAAGGCGAAGGAGCTGGAGCGGGATCGCGCTAGATTGCTGGCTGAACCCGCTTCAAATTACTCGCGCAATGGTCAGGGAGAGCCCAGTAGCCCTGGAAGGGGTTATAGAGAGAGGAACAAGTCCTTTGAGACGCGTCCTGACGAAGCCTCTGGTGCTCGACCTCGTTACTCGTACAGCACTACTCACCTTGTCCCTCCGTCTGGGCCGTATTCAACATCGTCATCGCATTCCCAACGAAGCTCTGGTACCTCTTCTCAGCCTCCTTCTCCGCAACACTTGCAAGGACCGTCTGACCATGCTCCTTATTGCGGATGCGATAAATGCTCTGTTGCTAAATACAAGATGTCCCCGAAGAACCCTTCGCCAATGGATCTTAGGCCCCCGGAGAAACCTATACTGCTCCGTCCAGAAAAACCCAAAGGGTGGATGCGTCGGTTAAGCATGCCGGTGGGGAACCCCTTCTCTCTTGATCACAAACGCAATAATAGCGCGACTGTTGGGAACTTTTCTCTGGATGGGAAGAAGAATGCGAGCTCGACGGCGTTGCGGGGGATCCAGGAAGACGGTAGGATGGGCCTTCGGTACGATGCTGGGGGAGGTATAAGTAACCGGAGTGTAACGAGTTTTACTCTTGGGCAACGCTAATTTATTCGGATATCTGTTTACTATCTAGGTGCTTTCACCTTATTTTTTCCATCCGTTATGTATCGAGGTAGTGGATTTCTTGTAATATTATTCTCTAATTTGTTGTGATACCCCTATCACGCCGTTGGGCTAAACTAGAGCCATCAAGCAGCCTAACCCATCTCTTCACTGCAGAAAATGAAAACGAAGCTGTAGTGCACTGCAGGTACGCTCTACAACGCCTCTCAAAAATACATAAATACAAGACAGTATCATTATGTGTGTCTTAGAGAGTCAGGGTACAATAGGGCCACCGTGACAATCAACATGTACAAACAGCCGTTGTTTTCTCAGTGGCTCCGAATGTACCAAGGTCGGTTGTCCTGATTCCGCCCTTGTCGTTGATCACTCTCCGACAATCTCTGGCGCGCCTCCTCCTCATCGGCCTCAGCGACGACCCCGCATGAATCACTTCCCCGAAAATGCCGTCGCCGGTCCCTCAACAGCCCGAACCCCGCCTCGTTCACTAGAAGCCCCCATCACCTCATCAACTCAATCCCCACAAGCGCCACATCCACTTGTTTTCTTGCCCCCTCCAGGTCGGTTGCCCACTTCTCTGCTACGCTTCCTGAGTGGCCTGGCTGACATGCGGCGCTGCTTGTCGAAATTTATATAGCGCCAATACCGCCAACCTTCTCACATTTACGATGCACCCAGGATTTGCTGGGTCGATTTCAACTACATTCCGCTTACGACAAATACGTCCGCGCATTCGCCGCACCTCACGACACGGCCTCAGATGCGCTGAATTCTGCCTCGGGAGGCGCGTTGGATAAGGGTAAAGGGAGGGAACGTGATCCACTCGCCACAACCCCCGCAACGGGCGCAACTCCAGGCCCAGATGCCCACGACGGAGACGACGACGATGCAGGGGGTGGCAAAGGAGACAAGAAGAAGAAGAATAACTATAAACATCTGATAAAAGACATTCCTGGTGCGTATGGTACGACCAGCTAACATGACATAGGCTCAACCCCCTTCAACCAGGCAAACATTCAATGAAGAAGGATGACTATCTATCGACAATGGTACAAATACCCCCAAAACAGCACATTCGCATAGCGCCCTTTGATCAGCGGACGCAGAGAGATGCGTTTACTGTGAGCTTGGAGGGTCTCAAAGGCGTACGTCAGCCGCGAGTTTTGTTGTTCCGCTTACTCATGTACTCCTAGTGGAATCCTAGCGCGCTGATACAAGAGTCGGCGCAAGCCAGGGAAGATCGCAAGAAGCGGGTACGTATGCGTCTCCCTTGCAACTCAGCATTTCTCGTCTCCTTGTGCAATCATTGACATCCCTATAGAAGGAACTCAAGAGACTCGCAAAAGCACATCTTGGAGTTCCACCTGGCGCATCCTCAGTCTCCGCCCTTCCCTCTACGCCTACCATTCCATCTTCACAGCCTCAACAACAAATACCATTATCTACACCAATACCGACTAATCCTGCCACGACGCTACCCCCAGCGAAGCACTCGATACCCTCGACCACGTCTCGCCCTATCACCGCTTCATCTACGCCCCGACCCGGATCAGCCGTACCGCGCCCGGGAAGCGCACGTCCTTCGCAACAACCCCAAAGAGTAAATACTTCGACACCGGTAAGTGCAGCGCAGCCGAACGGCGGAGTAAATGGGTTTTCGTCGGGGCAAGGGACCAATGGAAGTGGAACACAGGTGAGGGGTGTAAAGAGGGAGAGGGAAGACGTAGCCGGGACTGGGGCGCAGAATAGAAATGGGATCGGCGTTAACGGTACCGAGGGCGTCAATGGTGTAGGGGGAGGTCATGGGGTGAATGGAGGTGGACCAGGGGCAAATCCGTACATCGATTCAGGAAATCCTTCGAAAGTGATCATGGCTGCAAAAGCTGGCGCGGCAGGTGTTCGTCCTCGACCCATCAAAAGGCAGCGGATGGTTAGTCACGATACCGGGTTTCCGGCCGTCGCTTCATCCGATGGGAGTTGTGTGCTAATGCTGTTTACTCGTATTCAGGACGTCCAAGGACAGGCCATGGATGTGACCACTGTACAACAGCAGCCCACGCCTCAAGGCGTTTAAACAGCTCACCCCCGCCTCCTTCTCACCCCCTTTAAAGCTTCACCCTTCAGCTCACCCCCCTCCAACCTCGCCACCAATGCCTTTGCGACCGTTGATTAAGCGGCCTCACCTATTTTGATATTCGGCATCACATCTATGCTCATGTGCCGTGAGAATAGATTTGCTTCGCTCGATGATGGGCGCGTCGGATTCTTATTTTGTCGGGCGTGCTACAGGCACAGGACAGGGTGTCATCCATGACTTTGTTCCAATGGGTTACTCCACTGCTGGTCGCGCCCAGGACGATTCAGGTATCTATCCACCTCCTTTCAAGCATGACAGGCTTCCATCAGCCGCGTGCTACGCCCTCCTACTCACCGCCCATCTAATTATCCCACTCACGACATCACCTTTCGTATTCAGTATCACATCTCGCATTACAGTATTCTCAACTGCTGATCACATCACTACACATTGTTTATGTTTTCGTTACATTGTTACAAACAAGTCATTTAGTACATTTATCTGTGTTTCCATGGTTCCGGCCTAAGGAGACGAGCCAGGACCGGGCGCGAATAGTGAACGGTTCGATTTAGTACCAAGCTTGACCTCTTCTGACCATAATAACTGATTAGGTGCATGTTCGAGTCACCCAGCTAATCACTAACAAAATGCTCTCACAATAAAGGTATCGATATCTCACAAATAATAGTCTCTGTGGTTAGAAATATTTACTTCTTGCTTGGGTCAGGACCCATGTAATCGGTCAATCCCTCAGTAGTTTACCGAGAGAGCTTCCAGCTGAATTCAGAGCAGTAAACACCTTGTCCTAGCCCGCCTGAGAGTTGACCTCAGCTTGCCGAGGACACCTATTGTTCATAAAGTATGTTTGACGTGTAGCTTCCAATCTGCTCTCTATTTCCTACTATTGGCATCTGAGGTAATATATGCGCCGTGTTCAACGACCTCAGACCCTAGACCTGAGCGAGCCAGAGGTATCATTTAACTGCTGTCAGAAGCAGTTGCAGTTTGAACAGCTAGTTGATACGTTCTATAGAGTATCTTGACATACAGCAACGGCTCGGAGTCAACCCTTCCATGACCATTACGAACAACCTCATCTCGTTGATGGAAGGCAACTATACACCAAGAAAAGCAGACCGCTGCCGTACACCCTGTCCTCAGTGCTTTACCTTATCATCGTAGTCCCGTAAATATAATTAGCTGCTGTATTGCTTCGGCGAACCTCAAGTCTTCCATCTGTGTACTCGTTCTCAAGTCTATAGGTTTAGACACGGGAAAATTTGTACTGTGCATCAGGATCAGTGACAACAAAAATTGGCATATGACCAGCTTCATACTACACCTTCGAGTGAACGATTGCTGAACAGGAGTCCCCTGAACCATGTGACCCAGATCGGCGCTTAGAATTGAACCGGTTCAACAATTGTGCTGCGATCTGTGGTGCAAAACATGCTGGCATGGGAAGGGACTGAAGCCAAATTTACCAACGTCCATGCACAGAGCAAGGCGAGCACATTTAGGCAGATTCAGCTGCTAGACTAGATCTGGGTTTCTCGGCTCGGGAGATGGATGACTTATCTAGACAGAGCCCGGCAGATGGCCATGAGATGGCTTATGTAGCAGCTGAGCCGAGCCAGCGACAGCACTCCCCCTCCTGGTAATTCCCACTTCCTCCCGCCCATTCACATTCCCCGAGAGCGCACGATGAACTTTTTTGGCAGGCCGACCGACGGCGACGACGGCGAGCAAGTACAACCCCTGCTCACGCAAGGCACCCGGAGAGGACGGGAGACGATGCAGCCACCCCGGAAGAACCTCCAAAGCCGCTGGAGGCTGTGGAAAGCCAACCCATATTGGTGCGCCCTTTTCTTCCCCGATGCCTTCCCCGACGTAGCTGACGGCCTGGTCGAAGGCTGATTCCAGTAGTCATCACCGTTTCAATGTGTGTAAGTGGAATTGGTTCTTATCGTCGGTCGGCAAAGTCATTGAGATTATCTGATAACGAATAGCGGGGCCTGACCATGGCTCCCCGAATCCAAGTCTATAACCATATTGCGTGCCAGGCATTCAAGAAGCTGCCGGGTTCTTTGCCATTGCCGTCGCCATCGAATCTCACTGCGACTATTTTTGCTCCGGCCCAAGATGAAGATTGCCCTTCTGCCGACATTCAGCCTCGCGCTGCCCAAATCCAAGCCAGTGAGTTACTTCCCAGAAATAAGTCCTTAAAAAATAGGTCTCAATGTTCTGTCAGCCATCATAACGTCGATGAGTGTGCTGAGCGCGATAACGACCGGTCTGTGGAGCCGCTTTGGCGATATTCACGGGCGGAAGATTATTCTTTGCAGCACAATTTTCGGTTTCATTGCCATGTGAGTACACGACCATGCTCGCCTTGGACGATGATTGACTCGGATATGTGCCAGGGACATCATCGTCCTTCTAGTCACGGACACGGAGTCTTTTTTCAGTCAGTATGGGGAGCAGTTCATCGTGCTAGGCCCGATCATCGATGGCTTACTTGGCGGTCTGTCTGCGTTCAACGGTGTTGTACATGCGTGAGTCATTTGGTTTACGGGCCCTTCTAGGTCCATCAGCTCAGTTCTCTTTGCAGCTACACATCCGACTGCACGCCGCATGGCTCAAGGTCGAAAATATTCTCGACTATCCAAGGTATCGTCTTCATCGGCCTGGCGTCCGGTCCTTGGGTAGGTCAACAGCTCCTCATATGACATCGCCTATTGACCATCCATTCTGCCCTGATTTAGGTTGGCAGCATCCTCCTACGCTTGCTGAAGCCCTCGGAGTCCATGACATTCATGTTCTATCTCAGTATACTCTTCCAAATCGCCATCCTCACTTTCATTCTCTTCTTACTTCCCGAGTCCCTCAAGCCGGTCGTTTCGGAAGGAACACGCACACGACCAGCTTCCACATATTCTACGTTGTCCAGGGCTAGCTCATCCTCCAAGCCCTTCCTACCTAGAGCCAAGGTCTTAGTCATCCGCTTCATGAAGACGTTTATCTCGCCGATTACGATGTTCCGACCAAAGACTATCGGCCGTGGAAGGAGGGACTGGAACCTGACATTGGTCGGACTGGCCCTGTTCCTCTATGTCTTATCCAGTGTAAGTCGATCCCGCCTACCCCGAATCGACACCTAACGCATCGTCCTACAGGGTGTTTATCAAGTCAAGTACTTGTATGCGAAGCATATATATGTATGGACTGCGGAGCAGCTTAGCTTCTACATGTCCCTCTTGTGGATAACCAGAGCCGCCAACCTTCTCGTCGTCCTCCCCCGTGAGTTTACTTCTCGTCCGCGTTGTAAACACCATCTAAGCCCTCAATGTCTATCTCCGCAGTCATCATCTCGTACTTCAAGCCTCCCACCAAGCCCCGTCTTGCAGTCTCTCCCGTTTCCCCGGGGGAAGAACCAGAAACCACGGAGCCTGAAAGAGACATCCCTGCTGAGCTCCGCTTCGACCAGAAAATTGCTGGGTATTCACTTTTCGTTGATGGGTTCTCCGATTTCTGTGTTTTCCTCGCACCCATATCTTCTCAATCAGCCTTCATTTTCTTCTCGTGCTTGACATCGTTCACGAGCGGCGGAAACCCTGCCGTACACTCGTTGGGCGCTGTATGTCTGCACGCCGCCGGACGCGGGAGTGAAGTCGGGTCGTTATTCGGCGCTTTGGCAGTGTTGTCGGCTATTGCCCATACGTTCAGCGTAAGGATCTAGATTCCTTCGCGTGTTTGTTGATATGCTGAGCCACCTCATTTAGCCCACGATCTACGCCGCAACCTACGGCTTGACGGTCGTCACTTTCCCTAAGGCGGTGTTCCTCCTAGCTAGCATCTTCCTTGCAATCGTGGTGACTTTACTATGGTTGATCAAGCCCGACAATGGGAGCAAGGAGGATTCGTATAGCCCTATTACCCAAGACGAGGAAGAGGCTGTTTCCTTCCGTAACTAAAGCTTGATGTTAGGAATTGAACTCGTAGTAGTAGTAGTACTGACCCACTATGCATATCGGATTGTGGTATATACCTGCATATCGTCGTTCTTGTAATTACAGAAGTTGCTCTTCCTCGACTTTTGGACTGGTTCAATAGTAATAATAGCCTTGGTCAACGTATATACATCGGATACTGGGTGTAATAAGTATTTGCGTTCAGGTTAAGTGCCCATTAAGAGCAACTACAAATCTAGAGGAAAGGTTGGAGAGCTTCAGGGAGAATACGCGATACAGCAGCCCCAGTAGGGGGCTCAATGGATTGGAAGTACTATACAGGCAGTCAGTTCGGCATCGCTAGGTAATGCACGATGAAGACTCACGTCACCCCACCATGGGCCAGCAGCCCACCAAAGAGCACCGAGCCAGACACCGTTGGACTGTTGCAAGTGCTGGAGGGCACCCTTGACGGCGGCAATGCAGACATCTGAACAAACATGTTAAATTGAGGGCCATTTTCAAAATAAGATCAGGCATTTACCGTTAGACCCAGCGCCGATCTCTCCCAAAACACCCTTGAAGCCGTGTTGTTGGAGCCAGGCAGTAGCGGCTTGGAGACGTTCTACTCCGATGGTCGACGAGACACAAGTTGGCGAAGTACCCGAACCGTCAGAGTCGAGGTACTGGTGCATCTCTATATTTGACAGAGTAGTTAGGGGGTGGTTCAAAGTTAAGATGATAGCATTGCTCACCAATGGCAATGTTGTTGCTCGGGTCCTTGAGGCCAACAAATGCGGCGGCGTTTCCGGAAGACTCCCAAGCTGTTGAGGAAGGTTAGTGCCCTGCTCCATAGCCTCTATTAGCAAGAAACCTCACTCCATGCTCCAGTCCAAGCGGTTCCTAGGGTGTCTGTGTGAGTTTGACTTAGGGTTGGTAAAGATACAGATCCGCACCTTCGACGAGGATGAGTTGGCTTGTGGCGCCTGCGGCACGGATGGCATTGACAGCAGCTTGGTTCTGTACCAGAATCTCAGTATGCGGGTAGGCCTGCGGGCAAGGGGACATACCAGGGCGAACGCGTCAGTTGCGGGGATTCCGTAGGGCTCGTTGATGATGTCTGTCAAAACGCTTCAATCGACGAGGGCTGGTCTCGGTCCGAATCACTTACCGAAGACGACGTGGTCGTTAGATTTCTAACGGATCCGTTAGTTACGCGCTTCCTTGATTCCTGGAGTAACTCACGAATTGATTAGCAACGTTGCCCCACCCTTGTGCGGTCCATCAGCGGGTGTATAATATATTTACGGGGGAAAGACATACAGGTAGCAAAGCTGAAGAAGAGAAGTTTTATAAGTCCCAGCCGCCAAGTCGATGAATGAGAACTTACTCAGAAGTCGAGGTGATCACGTTGTCCACGTAGCGGGCGTAGTTGTGGGCTGTCCTCATTTAGTCAAGGTCCTGCCAGATTCGGACTAGAAGGAACCCTTACGCTCAATGATGGCGAATGCACCCTTGCCAGTGATGTAGGACACGGTCTTTTAAAGAGATAAGCAACTCCTTTGGCTGGAGTACGCCAAAATCACGTACCGACTTGAGCGACGCGAGGTAAGCTGAATCGAAGTTGGGCGATGTAAGTCCGCCGGCAGGCGGACTAAGACGTTCGAGCTTGAACGGGATACGGAAACTGTTGAAGCCCTTGCCGACAAAGTACTATGCAGGCGGTCAGACTTGAGATTCATCTACGAGTCCGGGTTCCTTGAGTACTCACGTCGATGGACGAAGGGGCAGGCCACGTGTAATCTGTTCCCAACACACCGGGAATCTTGGTCTCGCCGAATTCTGCGCCGGATTGGTTGACACCGAACAACTTGAACTTGGTTGAGGTGGGAGTTGGAGCAGCCGATGTCGTGGAAGCGGGTTGAGAGGGTGTCGATGATGGGGCAGCGGCACCGGGGAGGCATTGCGAGTAGTCTTATGATTGACATTAACAATAGGCGTAAAACTTGGTCGAATGGAAAGCATTAACTCACAATCGTTGAGCTTCTGGCAGCTGGAGCCAGATACACACGTCGTGTCACCGCTGAAACCAATACCCTATGGCAGTTCCCATGTTAGTAATGCCCTTCGACGCGTATTCGCATACTCACTCCACACTGGCCGTACACGGCGGTGGCAGAGGCCGATGTAGCCCAGATGGCTAGCGACACGAAGGCTGATACGACGAGCTTCATTTTGTTTTTGGCAGGGTGAAAACCTGGGACAAACGGAGCACTGCGACGACTATTTTATACACGCACCACGAAAAGACATAACAGTGTACATCCGTCAATACGCCGATTTACATCCAGACGAAATCCACACTCTCCATCACATGGATTAGCGAAGGGTGGCGGCGGCAGCGACGACATATTTCGGATGTTTTCTGGTATGTTAAAACCGACTTCTTCCTAACTATCCGAGGATGATTGCGAGCTTCGCACCATACGTGGATACATTTACGGGGGATCACTGACATGCCAGGCCATTGGGTGCTTGCCATCCACGGCTTTTTCGAAGAGCCACAGGCGAGGAGTGCTTCTTCCAGTGCCAAGCCGGTATGTTCAAAATTTAGACAGAAGACAGAGAATATCCGCAACATGCAACTCGGGAGGTGACGCTGACGGAAAGATCATAGGACATACGCTTCTCCCTGGAGATCCGAAGATTACCCCCCTGCTGTATATTCTAAGAGAGCACACTGGACGAATGTGCATCCTGTACGCATCGCATCGCGCTATTGCGCGTGCTATTGCGTGTGGAGCACTCATTGTTTCGGGGAAACGCGGTTTAATGGGGTAGATTGGCACGACGACTTATCGTGGTTGATACGAGCCAAGGGGATATTATACGTGTCCTGAATGTTGCTGATACATGATTACAATGAAAGATGTGCTAAAATATGATTAACTGGGGAAAGTTGATCAATAAGTCTGCCCACGATACACGTCGTTGATGGATAACAACCTACCGAGGTAGAGTTTAGCGTACTGAAGAACCTCCCAGGCCGGTGCTACGCCGCATGCTTCCTAGATTTGATGAACCTTCTCCCCTGTCTTCTGAATACGCCGCCGCACGTCTCGGCACAGAGAAGAATGATGTAGTAGGTCGAACCCGATCGTATTCCCAATCCCACATAGACGGGCGAGGGGCGTATTGTTCAGTTCGGCGGGTGCTATTGAATAAATGGGTTCCTAAACCGCCAAGAGCAGCGCCCGTCCAGAAACCTGGACGCCAGCCCGGTTGTGAAGGTTGAGGCTCTTTGGAGTAAGGGGGAGGGGGTCCGTGGGGTCCTGTGTGGTCATCATGTCCACCAGGAAACCATCCCGAGGAACCGCCTTGATTTGAGCCTCCCGATCCAGGCGGCCGGGTACTCCTCGACGTATTTCTCCAGCACGCAGAGAATAGGCTGTACAGAACAAACGCCAGAACGGAGAACCACAAGACGGAGAATATGATCGCGCCAATGCTGAAAGCTACACCAATATCCTACGTGAGTAAATTAAACATTGATTATTGTTGAAGGCTCACATGATTCCTCGTTGTGCGTTCTTAGAGTGTCGTGGACTTGAACAAGGCGGTAGTTCAAAGAACATGATCCTGGTCGAACAGTTCATCCGTTTCGTTGGAATTTCAGCATTTACTCTAACATGAGGCGTACCTTTCAGCACGTAGGGATCGCCGGGTCCAGAATATCCTTCACAGGAAACTTCCACTCGCCCAAATCGCAATGATTCGGGCAAATCTGCTTCGCACTGAGCATGTGGTCAACAACGTTCTCTCCACGGCGACTTCGTTAGGACTCACCTTCCAATCCACCTCCGTGCCATGTCCCCCGACGTTTTTACATCGCACCACCTCAGGCTGGTATAAGTTACACGGCTTGCCGACACATACCAGCTGTGGTAGTGCACTTGTTCGCCTCCAGGTCGTTTCTTCACCCTTGTAGAACGTCAATGCATTGATTCGGGCGAGTTCAACGCGAGACATGAATGGGCCACTTCGACGGCTGCTGGTAGTATATTGGAGGAATGCATAGCTCCTTTATTCTTGTATAAATGGAGTGACGTGGAAGCTGCGTGTCAGTCCCTGATAAGCGCCCATCGTGTAGCAATCATCCTGTAAGATCACTGGAGGTCACTAGCACTGTTGGAGACAGAAAATTAATGGCTAGAAAATACATCTACCGTACATGTGCAATATATTTTCCAATCTACGAAGCTGCAGCAAGTTCAGCCTTCAACTTTTTCAACACGTCGACCTCAGCCTTGATCTGGGCCTCTAGTTCACTCGTCTTTGGCTGTCCTTTCAGTGTCCTCACAGTGTTTCCCTGCGCTGCGACCTTCGCCTCCAGCTCCAGGACTTCAGGGGACTTCGGGCTTGCGTCAGTGAAAGGCTCGGATGGTTTCTTCGCAGCTTTCCCTTTCGCGGTAGGCTGTTTCTTCGTCGGATCACTGGAAGTGTCAGGCTTCGAAGTATCCAACCCCCCGAACTTAGCCTTCCACACATCCGCCATCGCCTCATCGATCTTTTTGAACAGATGCTCCGGTTTCCCGATCTGGTGCCCGGCAAGGATATCGCTAGAAAGAACCTCGGGGACAGCGCGTGGCGGGGCGTTCAGCTGAGACAAGATGGCTTCCGACGTTGTAGGCATGAACGGGTAGATCACGGCGGACAACACGTAGATTAGGTTGACGGTGCGCGAGACGACTTGCGCGCAGCGGGTGGGGTTTTCGGTCATCAAAGTTTTGTTCAGGCCGGACGCTTGGAGATACGCGTTTCCGCGCTGCGAGATGAGCATGGCGGTCTGCAGCCCCAGGCGGATCTTGACATGCTCCATGGCATCGAGATAGTCCTTGAGTAGAGCGTTGATATCACGGACAAATTCTCCGTCGATTGGGTCGTTGGGAGATAGTGGGCCGGGGGCGTCGCCGCTATCAGGAATCACGCCATCATATTGAGAAGATACGAACTTGAGAGCTCGATTGACGAAATTGCCAAAGCTATGAATGGGCTCAATATGAAGTTTGGGTCGAGGTAACTCCGATCGAACTTACTTATTTAATAGGACATTGTTGTTGGAAGCAATCTGTAAACGACCGTCAGCTGCAAACGCGGTGACCGCAGGACCTTAACCCTTACGCAATCAGCCCATGAGAACATGGAATCCGCAGTTTCCGGTCTCGTTGATAGCAGATAATACCGCCACACTGCCGAAGGAATGCCAGTCTCCTTCGCCGAAGTACCGAAGACACCCCGATTTCGACTCTTCGAAAACTTGCCACCTTCGTAATTGAGGTATTCTGCAATTCTATTCAGTAGAAAGCCCAGCTATAAGAAGCACTGCCATACCAGTGGTTGATAGATGGTGAAGCATAGTCCAATCCCGCCCATCGCCGAGCTGAACGGATGGCCAGTACACGGTGTGGAAATAGACATTATCCTTGCCCATGAACTGGTACAGGTTGACGTGTTTGGGGTTAAACCACCACTGTTTCCAGTGTTGGGTATAGTTGGCGGTGATACTCGGGTAACCAATCGGTGCATCGAACTATCCCAAGGTTCGTATAAGACGCGAGAAATACTAACATCATAGCACGTACCCAAACGTCTATGCTCAATTATTAGTGACGCTCCATATAAGGCGAGAGAAGTACGTACAAAGGACCTTGCCGGCCATGCCCTCATCCTTTTCGCTGTTTATTGGAACGGGTACTCCCCAATTCAGATCACGCGTAAGCGGCGTCGGGATGAGGCCACCTTTCATACGCGCATCAACAATCTCTCCATCCGAGTTGATGACCGAATTCGAGGACCATTTCCCTGCTTTCCATGATTTCTTGATCCACGCTTCCGTCCGCGGCTGCACGGTGTCGAGCTTCAGATACATGTGCTCTGAGATCTTGGTGGTGACTTTATGGGAACTGTTTACGAGGCAGCGGGGTTTGATGAGTTCAATGGCGTCTAGGGTTCTGCTGCAGCCATCACATTGATCACCCCGGGCGTCTTCATAGCCACAGTGGGGACATATTCCTTCTACAAATCTGTCCGCTAAAAACCTACGATCGAAGATTTAGCCTAAATACCGTGTCAACGTAGTAGCGACCGACTTTGTGCAGTCTTCACAGTAGGTTTGTTCTTTATTTTGCTTCTCAAGGAGCTCGTGCTTCCCCAGGTTGGAGTAAATCTCCTGGGATATCCTGAAAAGGAGTGTAAGCACCACGGAAAATCGAATGACTCGAACTTACTCCGTATGGAGGGGGGTCGAAGTGCGACCGAAGTGGTCAAACCTGAGAACTAGTGAACTTCGAGGCTCATTTATCGTTCGGATGACATACCCTATATTAAACCATTCGTACGTCTGGCGGTGCAGAATATGGTATTTGTCGCAAAGTTCCTGAGGTGTAATCCCTTCCTTGATCGCCTGCGTTTCCGTGGCCGTGCCATATTCGTCCGTCCCACAGATATACAGCGTCCTTCTATTCCTGGTACCTGGGGTAGCACTGAGTCATTCAAACCGTTCATTCCCCTCATTAAAGCCGACATACGGTTGTATCTAGAGCGGGGGGATAAGGTCGTGTGAGCGGTGGAGGTAAGAAGGTAGCATACCGACTAAACACATCTGCACTGAGCGTACTTCCGATGATATTGCCTGCGTGAACGCCGTCAGACGCTCCATGTACAGCAGTAACGACTCGACTAACCGAGATGGGGGACATTGTTGCAGTAGGGGAGAGCAGAAGTAATCAAAATGTTGGTTTCTCCTTCTTTCGGGAGGCTATCGGCGCGTCAGATTGGCAATATAACAGTGTATCATGTAGCACTTACATGGCTGGATGCCCTGGCGGCGCAATAACGCGCAGAATGCCGTCTGCTTCGCGAATGTTACGGGACATGGAGGACGTGAATCTAAGGAGAGGAGATCTAATGTACAATGGGGAGAAGATGGAATTGCGGAGAGAGAACAGTTTGGCGAATCAGATAGCCCTTTTATGGACTTGGATTGAGCATCGATTTTGACTGAGTCAAGTGCTCTGCCAGCTGAATGATCGAGGGTGGCTGTGCCGAAGCGCCCTCTGTTTGGCCCGAGGCGCCTAGCGTGTTATGGGAGACAGGGGCGAGTTCTTTCACCTAACGTTTACAGCAGGTCCAAGTAGTCCGATTTCTAAGTCAAAAGGCAAATAGATATATCCCTAAGCAGCCCTCTTGGGTACCCGCAAATATAATCATGAGTGAGGAGACCTAACTAAAATAACTAGAAACAATATGTCTAGGGATCTCCAGGGGCCGATAGGTCACATGCTCCGTCGCCATATTAGGACTCCGGACTCGCGCCGCCGCGCCGTTACCTCCTCCTCGTTCCCTACCAACATCAACACCATGGGCCTCGCTGGCTGGTTGCAGTAAGTAAATTCACTAGGGGCTGCACGGTATCTCACATACGTTGTAGGAGGTTCTCCATTGGCCCTGCGACACGCCATGCGAACTCGGAGTTTACGGTAAGTTGAGACTTCAGATACTACTCGACGGAAAGATGGCTAACTCGCCAGGTCCTATTCAGCCTACCGCTGTGCTCCTTGGACTGCTCATCGGATGCCTACTTTGCTTTACCAACCTATACTTTGGATTACAGACAGGATGGATCAGCATGTGAGTCGCCGTGATTTCACATTCAGCACATACTTAGAAGTAATCTCGCCACTATGCTCAGGATGTCGCTGCAATCCGCACTCATAGGATATTTGGTCTCCAAACTACTCCCCACACCGCTATCACCGCAAGAAGTCATCGTCGTACAAACTACTGCAGTCGCAACAGGCACCATGCCATTAGCCGCCGGCTTCGTCGGTATCCTCCCTGCGCTCGGCTTAATAAGTGAAGAACGCGATGGTTCTCCTCCAATACACTTGACTTGGCTGTCCGCGGTCGGATGGTCGTGCTCTGTGGCATTCTTTGGGTAAGATGACCTATTTATTCAGCGAATTGGCTGATTCGATTCGGTATCCAGTGTCTTTCTATCACCTCCAATCCGGAAACAAGTAGTAGGTTTTCCCAGCAGAATTCAGGATTGGACACACACTGAGCCCATCTGCCAGATCATTGAAGAGCAGCTGGCGTTTCCATCTGGCACTGCTACTGCTCAATTGATCTCGGTCCTTCACCGACTACCGCCTCCCGACACAACTATTCGCCACAGACGAGGATACACGCAAGTAGACACTGAAGAACATCAGCGTGAAGACATCTCGGAGGAGCAAGAGCCAATGCTTACTCCCGACCTATCAACTATCGCACACGACCAGAATGAACGGGAATTAATCCAACACGAAGGATGGCACGCCCTGACGTATAGCTTCATCGCTTCGAGCATCATGACTGTACGTAGCTCATAGGTCCGACTCTCGCCATGACTGATTGTAGAGTTAGCTATCAGCATACTTCTTCCCTATCATTTTTGCAATACCTTTGTTTGGCAATTACCTGGCTCGGGAATGGCTTTGGACGTTCACGCCAAGTCTCTCATATGTTGGCCAAGGTATCATTATGGGCTTCCCGACGACACTCAGTATGAACTTGGTAACTCTCTTTCAGACGTCTTTCAGCTTCTTCTCATACATACGATACACAGGGCATGCTTGTCGGATGGGGCATTCTCTCCCCGTTATCCAAGTACCAAGGATGGGCTCCTGGACCGGTTGGCGACATGGCCACCGGCGCCCGTGGTTGGATATTATGGACGTCGCTCGCTATTATGTGTGCAGACAGCGTGGTATCCCTCCTACCCGTCATATACGAATACGTCAGCGACATTATCAAACACACTACAGGGAAAGGCCATATAGAGAGTAAAGAGGACCACGAAGTAGAAACACCCGACCGCCTTGTGCCCATGAAATGGGTAGCCAGTGGTTTGGCGATCAGTATCATCGTCGGCACGATACTGGTATGGGTCGTCTTCGGAAATGAAGGTATCAAGCCGTGGGCCACGGTGCTGGGGTTCGTTTTTGGTGGCATGCTGAGCATCCTTGGGTATGTATGGTGTAAACTTGTCGTCTCCGCGTAATACTAATTCGGATCACTAGCGTACGTGCTCTGGGTGAGACGGATTTAAACCCTGTATCCGGCCTAGGCAAAGTATCCCAACTTCTCTTCGCATGGATCCAGCCTGGTAATATTGTTGCCAACATCATCGCCGGAGGTGTGGCGGAGGCTGGCGCACAGCAGTAAGTTTCACCTTTGGGGTGTACCGGCTGCCTAGTATCTGACGCTTCATCCTAGGGCTGGAGACCTAATGCAGGATTTGAAAACGGGGCACTTGTGCCACGCGTCTCCTAGAGCTCAATTCCTAGGCCAGCTTGTTGGGTCGTCGGTGTCGATTATTGTCACTGCAACAGCGTATTCTCTCTACACGAAGGCGTATCCTATCCCCGGCCCATCTTTCCCCGCTCCAACAGCCTATGTCTGGCTCAGTCTGGCCCGCCTACTGAGTACATCCCAATACCATCACGGGTATCTCGATTACTAACTACGAGCCTAGGGGATGGCCAACTACCAGACCAAAGTGCCATCTTCATGATCTCATCTGCACTTCTTTTTGGATTAACGTCAGCTTTGAAAACTCAAGCATCTCGTAGACAGCTATGGTACGCCAAATGGATCCCCTCCGGCGTCGCCTTCGCCATAGGCTTTTTGAATACCCCATCATTTTCGCTCGCTCGTCTTGTTGGCGGCGTGACGGAATATGTATACAGGAAGCATTTTGCTAAGGACGGTCAGGATGGAAAGGATATATGGTTGATAGTTGTGGCGAGTGGATTTGTGTTGGGAGAGGGCGTTATTAGTGTTGTCTCGCTTACTCTGAGGACGTTGGGGGTTGGTGTGGTCAGCTGCTGGGGATGTGGACATAATCTTTGTGGTGGCTGTCCCGCCGTCTAATGTATGTTTCTCTTTCTTGGATTTACGACATTGACATCCCCAGTGAGCACTTGCGATTCTATTGCAAAGACAGTTAGGAGGACAGTCAGGGGTGCCTCATTGACTATTCTTGAGCAGTCTTCTTCGTTTGAACGCTCACCGGCACCAGATTCATGCGTTTGCCAACTTAACCCCATCGAATTAGCTCTCCCTTTAAGTATGGATCAGGCTCCACCATACCATGTGTCTTCCCAGCCATGCCTTCTCACATTGATACAAGCTTTACTGACACGAAGGACATCATCGAGCCCGACGTCGAGCCCACCAAATCGCAAGTAGGAGACGTAGAATCGACATCGCAGCCTGATGATGATGATTCGGCTTCATTCATAACATCACAATTGGAGCTGTGGTCATTCTATCTCTACTATGTCGGCAACAATGGGCTTTCGGGCTTCAATTTCGGGCCTTCGCAGTTCCAGAACCTGCTGTTCTTGGCGGGATACGATCCTGTTGACCCTCCTTTCACGACACCTTGTAGTGCGAATGGATGTGTTCTGCCTTATCTTGGACGAGTTCGTGATGGTGTGTTTGCATTGGATCTTGATCTTCCTGTGCTCGTGTGCTCACTACGTGCAATGTAGTCAACTCGATCGTCTTGTTGACAAACGGGATAAGTTTTGCTATCCAAGCCGTGGTCCTGTTATCTATAGGTGCTTGGGCAGACTACGGACGTTGGAGGTGCGCCCTGCACTTGAAAATTATCGTTGAAAGCGCTTAACGTAACTTCAGACCAAACATCACCATCTTCTTCACACTCATAGCCGTGGGGGTGTCATTCGCTTGGTTAGGCGTAGACGAACCGTCGAAGTGGCGTGCGGGCATAGCACTCTATATTCTTGGTTGTGAGCATAACCAGCTGGAACTCTGACTACAGCTAATAAAGAACGTTTCGGCCCAAGTGATAACCTATCAGGTAATACCGTGGGTGTTCAAACACACGTAGATTGTATGGCTGAACCCGCGGACAGTGTGCCTTGACATTCTGGACTGCTGCTTTCCCTGGATTAGCAAGAGACTTACGGGAAGTGAGGGATTCAGCCAGTCAAGCGAAGGACAATGAAAAAACGTTCGTCGGGATCATTCTACAACGTCAACACCAGAATACTCACAGCGGAGCTCAGGTCCACCGAGCACGCAGATTTCGAGTCCCTTTCCCGGAATCGCATTTCGAATGTTTCCTTTGCCATATGTTCGCTTGGGGAAATTGTTATCCTCGCTATCATGGTCGGCATATTGAAGGGTCTCAAGTCGGACGAAAGCGTAGAAAATAATACCAAGGCTTTCAGTGTCTTGATCGCTTTTTCTGGCGGCGTATGGTGTGGGTTCCTCGAAATATTCTCTGGGTTTATGCACAGTTATTGATGACACGTCGCGCTAACTTATAGTGCTTTGTGCCATCCCATGGTTCTTATTCGAAAAGAGACGACCTGGCTTGGCCCTCCCTCCAGGTACAAGCCTCTTGACTATAGGGCTCAAGCAGACCTATATTGCGTTCAGAGAATGCCTCAGGTTGAAACAGACGTTCTTATATCTGATCTTCTACTTCCTAATGTAAGCCTCAATGGTGATCATCGCATTGAGCGAACGATACTGATAGAACTATAGGGGCGACGTATTAAACACTACAGTGTCAAGATTCCTATCCTTCGATTGTTGGTGCTTGCAATCTGACATCTTGAATTTAGGACGGTGATTGGAACACTTCAAAACAGGTATTGATATGAAAATCACCTCTACGGCATCGCCTGACCCCTTGTCCTCAGTGTCGTCGCATACTCGACTCTGCAACTCACGCTATTGCTCATTGTAGGGATAGTAGCTCAAGGACTGGGTATATAGTAAGTTGACACCGCAGTAACGGGCACTTTGGTGTGACTTAAAGTTTGCAATGGTCAGCCTCTTCTGGCTTGTGCAGAAGAAGTTCGCCATCAGTACCAAAGCTGTTAGTCGGGACCCATTTTACTGTTTTCTTTCCGTTGATTCCATTCATTGTAGATGCTTTCCTTTAACGTCGTGTGGATTCTGGTACGTCATATCCGTAACTTGTTCTGTCGCATGTATCTAATTTATGGACAGGTGTTGACGATATGGGGACTCATCGGTATCCATACTGATAAGTTTGGCTTCAAACACGTCTGGGAAATATGGTACGAGTGCACGGCATGGAATATACTTACTTTGCTTACGTATTCCAATGCTAGGTTGTACCAGGCATATTATGGATTGATGGTGTGCCCATGGTATGCGTATAGCCAGACGATGATAAGTGAAGTTTCGCCGCTACAACAGATGTATGTCTTTCTTCTCTTGTAGCGTAACCGTTGACCTCACACTGACGATAAACCAAGGTTCTTGTTCTTTGCGTTGTTCTCCGTGGTGCGTCGAAACCCTTGACTAGGGGTGCTGTGTTTATTGACGTGGTTTAATTTAGGTTGGCAAAACATCAGCTTTCATTGGACCTTTCATCTCGTCCGCGATCATTACGGCAGCGGATAATAACGACAATATGCCGTTCGCGTTTCTCTTCGGCTTGTAAGTGCTACTGAATTTGCAAGGTACCCTCGCTAACTACTGAGTAAACAGGGGCGTGTTTAGTACGATATTTCTATGGATGGTCGACGTACCTAAAAGCAGAGTCGAGTGTCAAGAATTTGTCAGAGCGGAGGCAGATCGGGAGGCCTTCAACTGAGCTTTGCTCGTCAACGACACGCACTCCCTAGGAACATCATACGTGTATTCATGACCCCTCTATCTTCTATGTTTGATAGATCTCGGCTAGAAAATAGATGGCCACATGAGAAGCTTGATGTTCGAGAGACACGGCCTTTTTTATATATCTCGGACGCTCAACGTGGAAGCACACGTCGCCGGTTAATAGCCGATCCGCGAATGATTCCATTGAGGCCTCCGTTGGGTTCGTGATTGCATCCGTTCCTTGCGAACGTACGTCGAAGAAAGTTAGGCACGGACGCGGATTGAGAAATAGTGCCTGTTCCCTGCTTCTAGAGCTCGACTCCATGTCCTTTTGAGTGTTTAATATTTGACCCCATCCCGCTGCAGTATGATGGCAGTTTGATGAAATGAGTTACGGAAACACCATGCACGCAGCGGCGAACGCGCGGGTGCAACTTGTTTGATGGTTCCTACGCGTGTTAGCAAAGAGAAATATCCATTCGCGGTACTTCCATACCTGCCACGACATGCATCGCAGATCAGACAGCAAGCCGGTCGCTGTCCGGCACGTCGACGGTGAATCGGGGACGTTGATGAACGTTGTAGTTCAGGTTGTATATTCCCACGAGCGCTCTGAGCCAGGGCTCCCACTGTCGGACCGCAATTGAAGTTAGCGCCGCTCGTCACTTGGCTGCCCCAATAAATCCAATAGAACAACTTGCCCTTGCCCTTTACCTTCGTCTTCTCTTCCAGATTTCCACGCAACCGACCGCTCTTTTCAACCTTCTCGCCGTCTTCAACCATGCCGCACCCTCCCGGCGTTGCCTTCATCGATGACCACGACCACCGCCCAGTCAATGTCGACGCCGCTACGTACTACAGCGGCGAGTTCAGTAGTCGTACTCGAACATACAGCTACGTGAGTGTTCTATGTTGCGCAGCGCTTTGATTCTTATCAATATTCTGGTCTTGCAGTCCCACCAGCCTTTGAACATCAGGAAGCCCGCTTTCCAAGAAGACTGGCATCTTCGTCCAAGGCGATTGTCGCACGATGAGAAGAACGTCACCGCACCGCGTCGATTTTTGATCGACGTTGAGGAGACCATTCGCGTTATTCTTGAGCAGGAAGATACCGATGGCGACTTCCAGATTAGTGTCACCGATGCTGGTCCAAAGATGATGGCGTTGGGGACCGCGACTAGCAATGGCTACAAGACCTTTGATATTCGTGTATGTTCGACACTATGTTTGTCTTTTGTTTCATGAACTCAAGACGGCATTTTCAACAGGGCACATACATGTTATCCAACTTACTCCAAGAGCTGGCGTTGGCTCGTGATCACAATCGAAAGCGCATCATTCTTGATGAAGCTCGCCTCACAGAGAACCCGGTCGATAGACTTTCTCGCATGATCCGACATTCATTCTGGCATTCGCTTACCCGTCGCATCGACGGAGACGGATTAGAGATCATCACGGCGGATCCGAAGAACCGCACAGGAAGGGTTAACCCCCGGATTTATGTACCCCATGGGGAGCCTGCCATGGCGGAGTATTATCGCAAGGTTGCCAAGGATAAGCCACACATGAATTTAGACGTTCAGGTGCTCCCCGACAAGCCCGATGACCCTGTCTTCGTCAAAAGCTTGAACTCAAAGCCAGGTATCCTTGCTTTGGCGATGAATGAAGTTGATGACGGGAAGGGCGGTCATAGCTTGAAAGGCATTCCTTTCATTGTGCCTGGCGCTCGTTTTAATGAGGTTAGTTATATGAGATGATATCATTGTTCTCAGCACTTACCCGATCTTAGTTGTATAACTGGGACTCATATTTTATCACGCTAGGTCTCCTTGTCGATGGGCAGGTCGCTATGGCCAAAGGGATGGTCGATCATTTCATCTTCGAAATCAAGCACTACGGCAAAATCCTCAATGGAAATCGCAGTTATTATCTCTGCCGTACCCAGCCGCCATTCCTAACCGATATGGCCCTCCAAATTTACAATCAATTAGACCGTTCGGACGAAGACGCTAACCGTCGCTGGTTGAAGAGAGCAATTCAGGCAGCGGTCAAGGAGTACCACACCATATGGGTCGCTGAGCCACGCATGGATCCGAAGACTGGACTTTCCAGGTATCGCCCGGATGGCTTGGGCATTCCACCCGAAACCGAGGCGACCCATTTCACCCATATCCTGGAGCCATACGCCCAGAAGCATGGCCTTTCTGTCCTCGAATTCAGCGAAAAGTACAACGCTGGCATTCTGAAAGAACCTGATTTGGATGAGTACTTCTTGCATGACCGCGCCGTTCGGGAATCAGGACATGATACAACGTACCGCTTTGAGAAACGATGTGCCAACCTTGGGACAATCGATCTGCAGGCTTTGCTCTACAAGTACGAGGTCGACATCGGGACCGCTATTCGCGAAGTGTTTGACGACGAGCTCGATCTCGAGGAGGACTTCCCTCTTGCCCCGTTCCCGCCGTCAGTTGAATCCTACGGGAATCCCCATAGAGAAAGCTCGAAGCGCCGCCCTCAGTCGAGCGAGGAGTGGTTTGAGAGAGCGGAGTTTAGAAGGGGTATCATCGACAAGTACTTGTGGAACGAAAGCAAGAGCTTGTACTTCGACTACGACACCGTCAAGGAGCAACAAATCTTGTATGAGAGTGTCACGGCTTTCTGGGCGCTATGGGCCGGGTGTGCGAGCGACGAACAGTGTTGGAAACTTGTGTAAGTGATTGATCCATATCGATCCAGTCGATTCTAACACAACGGGGTTCGTAGGTCCAACTCCTTGAAAAAGTTCGAGGTCCTTGGAGGGGTTGTATCCGGTACGGAGGAGTCGAGAGGGAAGATCTCGCTCGATCGACCTAATCGCCAATGGGACTATCCTTACGCCTGGTAGGTGTTTATGACGGTCGCGAGGAAGTTAAGACTTACAGTGGATTAGGCCCCCTCATCAAATCATGACATGGGTTGGCTTGGAAAGATATGGGTATCTTGAAGAGGCCCAACGCCTGTCCTATCGTTTCCTGTACATGATGACTACAGCTTTCGTAGACTTCAATGGTGTAGTTCCTGAGAAGGTATGATACCTACCCTCGTTTTCATTCTCCAGCATTTTGACTTGCGTGTCTGTAGTTCGACGCCGTCAAACTTTCGCATCTCGTAGATGCTGAGTACGGAAATCAGGGTATTGATTTCAAAATGGTTCCACGAGAAGGATTCGGATGGATGAATTGTGCGTTTCTCTGTCTTCACATTGTCAGCTCCGGATTTCATGAATTTCCCTTATATCCAGCTGCCTATCAAGTAGGCCTATCCTTCTTGACAACGCACATGCGACGCGCCGTCGCTGCGTGCACAAGTCCTGAAGTGTTCTTCAGCAACAATGCACAGAGCGAGTCTGCCTTGATGACGCAAAATCTACCTTCCACAGATCCACTGGGGCTGGCTATGGAGGCCCTTCATCTCTGATCTCCGTGTGGTATGCCATGGGAGAATCTAAACACTCATACTTCACTCAAGGCTTTGTTCATGACGCAATCGGATCGTTCGCTCTTATTCATGCTAGCTCATTCACGCAGTTTCTCATCCACATTACGTCGACACGATACGGACATCAGTTACTTTACGCACAGTCATGCTAATATGTTGGTTGACTCACTTCACTTTATCGCCAACGTCCGTTCCCTTTGCTTAGATTATGCCCTCATCTTGATGCCGCCGGGCTTCAAACTTTACTAGATTAGATGGTGTAAAACCCAAGTACGGTTAATGTACTGAACATATATTTCACAATGGCGATTATCAACAAACCAATGAGGTTGTGGCCGAATGGGGAAGGTGAGTTGCCCTTGGGGGCTCGCTTGACGTTGACGCAAGTATTAGACTCCACCAAGGTGCTTCTATTATTCCGAGAAGTAAATGAGATTAAATAGTAAATGAGGTAGGTAAGGGCTGATAGCAGGTTAATGATATAAAGTCAGATTGATACTCTTTTCCTCGCAAACCTCCCTGAGTGTCGATAAATACTCCTTCTCTTCTCTACTGGGTGTACCTTTGCCTAAATCCGTATGAACGGCATCCAGACCGACACAGCTGGTCACCATCAACGCGAGAGTCGCGGAGACACCTCCACCGAAGACGCTCAACTTCTTGACGTGATTGAGCGGAAGCCCCTCTGGCGAGGTGGCCGGATATGTCTTCTGCAACTGATGGATGAAGTGGGAGGGCACGTTGGGTCTGAACGTATAGCAGATGTCGAGGTCGGTAACGCTGGGTGGGAAGGTAACCAGTCTCATGTTGTCGAAGAGATCTGTATACCCACAGTCGAGGTATTTGACGGAGACGCGTCGGAGATGGGGGAGGTACGGGATGTCAGTAACCCAGTCGAGGAGGTCGAATATGCTCTTATTGTTATCGGGGCTATATTGTACCTCGCGTTTCAAAAGGAGTTCGACCGTTGGCCTCTCGATTTGGAATGTGAGCGAGCGGCAGTGTTTGTCGGGCATGGAATGGACGTCGGCGTCAAAAATCGCCGATGTATCATCGAGGAGATTATGGAAGTACTTCGCGTACCCAAGCGATGGAATGAATGCATCCTTGAATGCCACTCCGCTATACAATATGGTCCAAGCTTTGGACACCAGAACCGACGATTTCATGAAGGTGATGCGCTCGGTATTGGTAAGGGGAGAAAGCCAGCATAGACTGACAATCTTGGAGATTATTTCGATAGGGAGGTCGGGGGGAAGACGAATGGGGGTGGCGCTTGGTTCGGTGTAGGGGGTTGTTGGTCGAGTGTCGAGCATCGGGGCAGTGGGTAAGGCAACATACGTGCAGGCGTGCATTTATATGTTTTTTGAAAGGAGTATTAGGAGGCATTGAGGGCCCGGGTGCTTATCAATTTGGCATTTCCCTTCCGAATGGCAGTGTTTGCCCGTTCCGTCAGAAAATAAACACGGAGGTAGGGTGTTCATCCTATTAATGGATTCCACTCCCGCAGTAACTCGTAATATAGCGCTGGAACCAATTTTGCGTGCCCGAAGTCAAGTTCAGGATGATGAATCGGTTCCTAAGATGAAGTCCTGCACAGTGCCCCTTTATCCCTTCCCCCTGAGATCCCACAGGGACTGACTTTCTCGGCGCTTATCTGGCGCAGCAGTGACCTCCATGTCTTTCAGTGATCCAAGATGCTGCCGACGACGTTGACGGGTTTGATAGTCTCATTTCTCGACATTTTCGCTTACAGAGACCCCTTCTTTGTTCCCGCCCCTGCCGCCCCCGCCCCCCGAGTCGCTAAACTCCAGTTCCAGTTACGACATTTGCACGCTGTCTCGCCGTCGGCGCATGTAGTCTTCTCCGATGTCACACCTCACTCTACCTCACGGCAATCAGTTCTTTACGATAATAACCCGACACTTGAATCTCTGTCGACACAAACGACGTACTCGCTTCAAACGCGCCCCCTGCGTACGCACCGCTTGAAGTCATTTCAATCGCATTCAGAGGCTCGTTCACGTTCCCTTCGTTACCAGGAAAGTACTCCTGCCTTTCAATTATGGCATGAGCCAGAGGAAGTGGACGGTCCAGATGTAGAGAACCGACTGACCCTTCTTGAATTGGCTAAGATGACGAATAATGCGTATCTGGAACCGGGCCAAGATGGATGGTATGATTTAGACGAGCAATGGAATGTCGTGAGTGTTATGAGTGCTGTCCGAACCCATAAATCGTTTGCTGATCAACGAACTCAATACCGTACACGACTGGTTGTCGCTTGTCTTCGTATCTCAGTCGTATCCATTTGGCTGGGAACCTGATGCTGACGGCTTTCGAGGCCATGTCTTTGCAACTCCAGACAATTCCACCGTCGTCCTCTCAATCAAAGGCACATCTGCTGGCTTCTTTGGGAGTGGTGGACCAACGGTGAAGAAAGACAAGCTAAATGACAACCTATTATTCAGCTGCTGTTGCGCAAGAGTCGACTTCACTTGGTCTGTGGTCTGCGATTGTTGGCGGGGAGGTGGCAAGTGCGACACACGGTGTCTAGAGGATGCGCTGGTAGAAGAGAGTTTGTTTTATCCAATTGGGACTGTGAGTGCATTCGTTTTGATAGTCTATTAGCGTTTGAGTGACCGCGGGGATGGGGTGCTAGAATCTTTATAATAACCTTACATATATGTATCCCGACTCGGATATTTGGGTGATTGGGCATTCCTTGGGCGGTGCGCTGGGAAGTTTGTTGGGTGCTACCTTCGGTGCGCCGGTAGTGACGTTCGAGTCTCCTGGAGAGAAGATGGCTGCAGAGAGGCTACATTTGCCTTCCCCTGTACGTCTCGTTGCCTTGTTGCGTTCGACGCTTGTGATCTCACTTCGTCGATCAGCCCTCTACGCACCACATCACCCATGTATATCATACAGCAGACCCAATAGCCATGGGCACGTGTACTGGCGTGTTGTCTTCGTGCGCGCTCGCTGGTTATGCCCTAGAGTCACGGTGCGTTGACACGTCCTCCTTTCACATCATGCTGCATGCGTCTGAAACACTGCACACTTTAGATGTCACTTGGGCAAGACGATACTATACGACACTGTTTCGGTACTGGATTGGGGCGTGGACGTGCGCAGGCACGGTATTGTCAACATCATAGAGAAGGTCCTCGCGGAACCATGGCCTCCGAGCATTGAAGAGGACAGAGAAGTCCCCGAAGCGAAGGCGGAGGAAGATTGCGTGGTGAGTTCCGCATTTTGGCCGGGAAAGATAGAATATACTGATATTTGATGGCGGTAGGAATGCTACAGTTATGAATTCGGTGATTTCCCGTGATCAGACGTTTGATGTTCCATTTTTCGGAACCGGCCAACATATGTATGTATGTTCAGCGTCAGTGTCTTGGCGGTCGAGGATGTCCTATTTCGGCGTACTATACTTAATTGTAAGGATACTTTGGGAGAATGTTTTTCTGATCATTGGCTTTGCAAGGCTGGCAGTGGCAAGCTCCTAGTTGGCTATTGAATGCTGCTAAATCACTTGGAATGTAACCTATGCATGGTCACCTCCACCGTTGATAACTTGTCGGCGTTCTCGTCCCGCTAAGCCATATTTCCTCTTCGAGGTTTGACCAACAGATGCGCATTCGAAGGCGGGAAGATCGCCCCAGCAAAAACCACATTCTTCGGTCGGGTGGTCTGACCAGCGGGAAATTTGATATCGTAATTCAGAAGGAAGTTGGCTATTATGACTTTGAGCTGCATCTAAGTAGATATTAGATATCGCGACGGAGTATTGCCGCCGGGAGCCACACGATGAGTTAACTCACTGATGCGAAGAATCGTCCTGGGCAGACATGTCGACCTAGTCACATATGAATTGGTTAGTACGCTCCCTTCGGGCGCGCCAAGAGTGATTGGATCGTTTGTATACCTAAGCCAAAGGGCAAAAACTGTGAATGAAACCATTAGATGAGAATTCAAAGCACTGAGTAATAAACGTACATGATTATCCACCGTCGTAAACTCATGTTTCGCACCATAATCTAAGGGGGGGAATCAATCTAGCACTGGGGACGTGGACACATATTTCACTAACCGGTCTCTGCTCTAATCTTGGAAAACCTGAATGGATCGAAACGGTAGGGGTCGCGGTACACTTCAGGGTTAAAATGGATACGTCTGAGATCGAAAGCGACCTCATGGCCAGCGGGTATGACGACTCCATCAGACAAAAGGCCATCTGTGATAGTCCTGCGACTCATGCCAACTATGTCGAGGGTTAGCCATAACTCGGACAATCGGTTGGATTCTCACACAAAGTCAAACCGTGGAACCGAGCTATTTCTTTTAAAATGCTGTCGATCTTCGTGAATTTATTCAGCGCAGATTTGGTCCATCCGCCCTCTTGTTCGAGAGCTTGTTCGACTTCGATCCTGATGCTGTCGATGTCCTCGGCGGACATTTGGGCCACCTCAAATAGGGTATGAGAAACGAAGAGCGAGCTGAGGGGTTTCCTGGTCAATTGTGCAGCAGCTGTTGTAGGGGGGACTACGTACCTGGTGTGTATGCTGGCAAAGTCGATATTTAAAATCCTCATGGATAGATCGTCTATGTCTGAGGCCAGATGCGGAGGTGCGTCATTGATGAGGAGCTCTGCGAGGTTGAACTGAGGGAGTGAGGAGTCTTGTGGTCGGAAATTGACATAGAAACGAAACGAAAGCAGGACTCACAGGGTGGTCATCCGAAAGCGTTCGCTCTTCCAGACGCTTAGCGAAGTACGGTTTCAAGAAAGCCAGCGGTTGCTTTGAGCCGCCCAAAACGGATGATAAAATAAAGTAGGCTAGGCTAGATGGTATGATGAATAAGCCATTGCATCCGCACAGCACTAAAGATGCTGTACACACGGTCGTAAGATGACGGGGGTCCAAAGCAGGATTCTACCATGGACGAAGACGGTTTCGGCGAAATGAACAACTGCGTTAATGAAACCCTCGTTTCGACATAGGTCTGTGCCCACGATGGCACGGTTGGTGATACGGGCGACTATGTACGGTATGTCGTGCATCACTTGCAACTTAGTATATTCTGAACAGACACATGGAATGAGCATCAACAGCCGCCAAGGGGTGGCGTAAGCGTACCAGAACCAGGAAGTAGCTTCAAGGCCTGTCCCAGTACGACGGTCGTCTCGTCCAATACCTTTGGGAGAAATTGGGGAATCCCTTTGGTGAATTCCTTTCGTACGGTAGACATATGGAAAGGGGTGGCCTGTTGATTGGAATTTAAGAGATGATCGAATTGAAGCATCTACGCCAAGCGTCAGAGTTACCCAACCAAACCACTGGAAGATAGCCAATGTCGTACTTCGCTGACTTGAATAGGTTGATTAAACTTGACATACGTGGTCAGCTTCATTTGATGCGTAACGCGGCGGAAGAAATGAACCAACAACCGTGTCATCGCTGGAACGCAGAGTTTCCAGGTGGTGGGGATCAAGGACAATCACCCAGCCAGAGAGGGACGGTACGGCGAATGAACGACCTGCAAAGAGTTTGCGAGCCTCATCGAGAACCTGTTCGGTGTTTATGGTGAACCGTAGTGCCGTGATAAAATAACTGATTCCTCCACGTATACCGATGCGAGGGAGCCCTTTGGGTGCACCATCGACGAGGAGATGGTGAACGATGAACGATAAAGCCACGGGAGCTATCAAGGTGGGTATCAGGGTCATTGAAGACAAGAGCGACCATCACAGTGCTCCTGCGGGGCTCTCAAGTACTCGGATTGGCTTTGCGTAACGCGAGAATGGGGTTTGGTCCAGCCTAGAAGACGTTCCATAGTATAGTGGAAGTGGGAGTGGGAGTGGCACTCTCGAGCCTGAAAGGCATTCGAAGTGATGGCACTTCTGAAAGAGCGAGCGAGTCGCGATCCGCTGGTGATCCAGCATGATATTACTCCATGCCTGCACTATTTCATCAGAATGTGTGAAGTTTCCGTAGAGTTCAAAAGGAAACTCGCATGTATTTCGCGCGCTGCTCGGCGGTGGAAATGAAAATGTTGAAGTCCAGCGGCCCCTGTCTCTCAAGTCCTTTACCTAGCCCTCCTAACTCAAGCACAGCCAAACACCTGGTGGTCCGTGCGCACCCTCATTCCGTATATAACGACGGCACCTACTTTTTGTATTCCTTATCTCTTGTGCTCGGGCATGTACTGTCGCCAGTGAGGTCTTTACCGAGGCACAGTCTTTTGCTGATTGCAAATTACACATCCGAACCCGTCTGTTAGCTTCGGCTTTCAGCAATTTTTGGAAACACCCTCCTTTTCCTACCTTGTGATGGCATTGTTTTATGCTTGAAGGAGAGGAAGATTAGTTAGTAGAATCAGCAATGAACAAATTATTTTAAAGGATCCATTACCCTTTGAGTGAAAGGCTCACTGCATGCCGCTATTTCCCATGATCATCGTGTAAAGCAACCGGAAGAAATCAGCTACGAGAGTCTAGATGTTGACACTTTTCAAAGGAGGTATGGTACGAGTGGGTACAGTGGCGACGGCGAGCACTTGAATTAGAGGAAAGTTTCTTCTTAGGCTTGCGCTAGAGCTTGGACTCGTAAGCCAGCTCGTAGAACTTCAATGGTGGATGTTTCGACACCAAATGCTCTGTTTGATACGAGAGCTTACTGCCATGCTGCACGAGGCTGCACGGCAGCTTTAAAGAATCTAGACGTACCTGTGAATCGATCTGTACCTCTGCTCGAGCGGCAAGTCAAGTGTCAAAAGGGTGTGTCCAAAGTGGACGCTTGCCGATGCCGACAAGCTATAGATATTGTACAAACTACTAGAAGTACACATTTTGCACAGCTGTAACATAGATACGACAGTAAAGAGTGACTAATATATTCTACGATTCTATCCTTCTCCAATTTAAATAATATCTTACACCAGAAAGTATCACCCAACATAGTTAAACGTTCAGACGTTCACTCCTCGACCTGGATCACCAGGGTGCCGAACGACGCCTCCTCCGCCCCCTCTGCCTCCCCCGCAACCGTGAGCGAAAGCGGCATTCGCAGGTCCTTGGGCACGCGCGACCGTCCACGCTCGACTTCGATTTCCGCCGAATCGCGTCGCGCCTTCTTCCCCTTCGATGTGCCCAATGGCGGCTGCACGAGAAATATCGCGACAATAGCGAGAATCAGGATCCCTGCTGCCGTGTTGAAGACCGCCTTGGGGAAGGTGGCGACGGTCCCGCTGTATATCAAACCGAAGATCAAAGGCTGGAGAGGAGAACGTCGTTGTTAGCGAGTGCAAAAAAGAAACAGACTGGAGACCAAAGACTCACCCCTAGGATCATTTGCCCGACCGCCTGCAACACAGCGAGCGCGCCGAACAGCTTGCCAGCAGCAGGCGCTGCCCCGGGTGTCGACGCCGGCGACCCATTTGTCGCGGCGTCAGCATTCTCCTCAGAGTGCAATGCACGGGCCTGGAGGATGCACAGCGCCAAGCTCTGCACCGCGGGCATGAATCCACACCCAAAGCTCGTCAAGCTCGACGCCATCACGAACAGCGCCTGCGAGTGTGCCTCCGCCGGCGAGCCCGAGTTCGAAGGGGAGGCGTGCACTGTGTAGGCGGGCGAGGGCGACAGCACGACGAGGGCGTTCGACGTGATGTCGAGCATCAGCGAGGCACGGCACAGGCTCATGTCGAAACGCATCTCGCGTGCTAGGTGCGCCTTGGTCAGCTTCGGCTTCCCCGACTTGGATTTGGATGGCGTGCTTTTCAGTATTTGTTTCATTGGAGGGGCCGGGATGTTCGTGTATCTGATGTTGTTGCCAGTAAGGTGGCCGACGTTCGAGGCCTGTGAGGTGGATGTAGATTTGGTTTTCTTGGTCCCAGGTTGGGGTTTGAAAGTACTGATAATGACTACAAGGAGAACGACGGTAAGAATGCGTGTTGACAAGGAAGATGATGTAACTCACGGGGTAGTATAAATAAGAGATGGACAGCGCGGGCACCGCCCATGAAGGAAATATAATAGCTCAGAACTTCGGCGGACCAGCCATAGACGTGGACAGCGTATAGATATTTGATCTGAAATATGCCCTGTTTACATCGTGGAAAATTAGGAACACATTGACCTCGATGCAGCGTGAACCACTCACAGCAGAAAGATAATAGCCAAACAAAGCGATTGCCAAGAACGTCAGACTCCAGTCGCTTCTGCCTTGTACCTTTTGGGGGAGGAATACACCAAGTGGCTGTAGCACTCGCATGATGAAGTTCGGGTCACCGCCTGCCTTGCCGCCCACGGGGTTCGCGCTCGACGACGACGACTCGTCGCTCACTGCATCTGCAGTGACAAGCGCCCTGCCTTTCCCCTTCCCTTCGCCATTGTACTCGAACCGCGCAGCCGCCTGCTTTTCCTTGGAGAGCGACTCCGGTATGACGAAGAAGATAAGCACAAGGTTGGCCAGCGATGCGAGCGCCGACACCCAGAACACAGGCGTCACCGATTGCCGAGTCGGATCGGGATGCATGGCTCCCAAGTAGTCAAAGAACTTGACCGAATTCGAGTGCCTGATTAGCCATCCACCAATACTGGGGCCGACGCTGAACCCCAAATAGAACACGCCAGTGAATCGCGAAAAGATATGAGCGCGCGAGCCAGCTGATGTGCAATCACTGATGTAAGCAGAAATGCCTGCTTGCAGAGCAGACCATCCGCCCAGCGACCCCTCGATGATGGGCGCCAGGATCAGCAACTTGTGTCCGTGCGCAGCAAGTGGGCTTGATGGTGTAGACACGAGGATAAATGTCAGATCACTGTCACGAACGATGGTGAGTATGTCAACGAATTATTATGAGGAACCTACGTCATAAGAACTCCCAGCGTTGTGAGAGCCAGCACTCGGCATCGACCGTATCTTTCGCCAAAGTGACCCCACCACCCCGTTGTCAGCGCCGACAGTGAGCCCATGATGATGGTCATCACAGTCTGGATCCGCGCTGCTCCGGCCTGCACGTCTGAGTCAGACATGCAGCGTTCAGAGGGCACTGTCATGGGATCCTGGTCCTCGTCATCGGTGACATTCGAGATGAAATTCAGGGAAACGAGTCCGGCATTGGGGAGGTATGGGCTCAGTGGGTCGATCGTAGACGAGAGTCCGGCTACTCCGGTCCCATACAAACGGACATCCGCGGGGGCATGCTGCGAAGTGTGGGTAGAGTTCTTGTGCAAGGCCTGGCAGGCCAGCTGCGTGAACACCTCCACTCTTGGAGCCAGAGTCATCCCTCGCTGCGATAAGTTCAGCACATAATTCTGATATGATAAGCACATGGCGTACCACGAGAGCGGCTGCGACGGCGAATGGAACGAGCCTGGGCACCGATAAGATTGCGTGCTTTCAACGTTACAGCAGACTTACCATAAAGGCCTGGCACGATAGAAGGGCTTTCTTCGCGGTGGTGGCGCTCCCAGCAGCGGCTCGTGCTCAGATGGAATGTCTGACCTGCGGCTGCTCGATGTCGGAAGCTCGGGGATGATTAATGCGTCGAAAACGACAGCGTCAAGCTTTGAAGGGTCCGACATGGTGGTGGTAAGAAGGAAAGGGAGTCCGGGCCAGCCTGAATCAGCTTGTCGGTATGTCGCCGCTCACGTTCACTAGGTGAGGCGTGCCTCGTCGGCTATTAATAGCTTCGATCGTGGGAACCTTCTCTCTCTCTGATACCTCGACGGTCAGCGCTTCTACACTTAGATTCAGAATTAGAATCATAAATGACAGGCAATCGTGACCTGCTCGTGTACTAGCGACGATCTCTTCGCAATGCTCTCGTTCAGAGGAATTGCACAATTATATCGTACCAGAAAACATGTACCCCGAAGGTACATCCCCGGGACTTTTAGTACCAGTAAATCGTTTTCGGACCGTCCACAAGCTCATTGTCTTCACACTGTGCTTCTATTACTCTTCTAGGAATCCGGAGTCGTTGGAATTGAATCGGTAAATGAATACATCGAACCTGAATTGTCCGCTACATGCTCGTCGTCTTACATCTCGTTATTATGTCGCGCTCCCGAAAATCTGGTATCTCCTGCAGATGCTTGGCCCGATCTCGTCATATTGAGCCTTCGTGTGGCAAGATGTGTAGAATTCCGGAAGCGAAGCAAGCAACGATCCACCGAACCACACAGCGTATCTGTGTGCACTTTCGTATTCAGAAGCCCAGTCAATTGATGCATCTACTCACCTTTGCCGCTTGTGCGAGATAACATCTACTTCGACTCCAGATGACTAGAAGCGAGTGAGCACAGCGATATATGCCAATCATACTACGCACCTTCAGCACGCTACCGCTGGCCGTCGCGCTGGCATCCAGCCGGCGATCAACCAATTGCTTTAGATCACGCTTTAGCCGTTGTCCGAAGTGCTGGAACATCGTCGATCCACCAGACAGTACGATGTTCTAATCCCAGCCGTGAGTGCATTCCCTCAAGATGCCCAAGTTACTCACCTTGTAGAGCCCACGCCGTACGTCGATAGGCGACTGTTGGATCACGTCGTCGACAATCTCAGGCAGCGGCGTCAGGAAATCTGACGAGTATATTTCCGGGTTGAAGAAGATCTCAGGCGCCAGGAATCGCTCGTATCCGACGTCCAGCGTGTATTTCTGTCATCTAATTAGAGTTAGAAGTGATAACCGACATCCTGCTCACCCTCCCGGTCACGGTAGCCTCGCCTTCGTACCGCTCAAAGTACTTGTACGGTTCCGCGTCGTACTTCCTGAACTCCCGCACGATGTCCTGGCAGACGTAGCTGTAGTCCTCCTTGACCTTGCTCGCCACTTTCAGATGGTCCTCGGGTGGCACCGCCGTCATCTCGCCGCGCTCGCGCATCAGATTCAGCACGAACTGCGAGATATCGCGCCCGGCAATCGGGATGTGCTTGATGGCGCTGCCAATCACGTAGCCTTCAGCGCAAGGGATGACGTGCGTCACGCCATCGCCGGAGTCGATAACCGTGCCAGTCAGCGTTCGATCGACGACGCGGTTGGAAGTCCACGATGCAGCAAGAGCAAGCACGGCCTGGACAGCGATATAAAGACCCTTGATGTTGAACGATTCGAAGAAGATTTCGGCCGTTTGTTCTCGGTTCTCAGGTGGATTGAGAGGTGGTTCGGTCTATTTGCGATATCAAGTTTCAGTTGGAACTAGAAGTATAGGTGGTACTCACGAGGAGAAAGTAATGATCCTCTGGCTCGGCCCGTAGGTACTTGAATATCGTCTGCTCCCAGTACCGTTCCATGTGATCCCAGTTGTCAATCATTCCATGGCGAATGGGATAGTGAACACCGTAGCCGGGAGTCTTAGCGTTCGCAAGTGCCTCATCGCCAATGAAGAAATCGAGGTCCTCTACTCCACGTTTCGATGCTAGATTGCCTGGCTTCGCTGGGACTGCGGGTCCACGCGATGTTTGCGACGACGAGCCACGGGTAGCAATGGCGGTTGGGAACACACTACTCAGCGCGTACACATTAGAATTGCCCTTCAATCAAGGATCGATTTACTACATACAAAGATGGATCAGAATTCCCAGCAAACCTTTGAATCAAGTTGTATCAGTCGATGGACGTGTTTCGGACAAATCCACATACCCGACTTTTGAGTACCCTGTCCCGTTATCGCATATTATGGGGGCAAGTTGTGCCATGGCGACGGTGCAGATGTGTTAGCGCGCTCATCGCTGGCTGCGCCGTCGCCTGTTGTTTGGCTCGAGCCCCAGCTCCAAACAAAACGCACCTATTCGGCGTCTAAGCATCGGATACTCCGTACTTTCATGGGTTTTTCATGGGGATATTCACATTTGGATCTCTAGCGTCGAAATGGATCAAGCATCGAGTCCCGGGCGCGTAGAGCAACCTCATCTTGTTTCGTTGGTACTGCAGTCGAAGAAAGCGCTGCAGCAGGGTGGTCTGCTATGCTCGACCGCCGACAACATAGCCAAGTCGTCCACGCAGTGCGCTGTTGATGTTCTTGCGCTCGACGCCCGAGTCAGGTGGATATCGGACGCGGTGGCTGAACAGCTCAAGGTGCGTGACGGTCTAACTTGGGACTCACAAGTGTGGCTGACACGGAAAGCAGCTCGCGGCCAGTGTGGCTAAAAGCATAGAGGAGAAACGCGCACAGCTGCGTAGGAGCATTTCGGTCTGTACCTCTGACCTGATACTGTGCCCCTTGTAGATTTGATGAATCGATACTAGGAATGGGACAGTTCTCGTGCGCGTCATGCCGACGACCTAGAGCGAGTCCTCGAATCTCTGGGCGGCCAATACGTTCCGCCGGGTTTCCACCAAACATCCTCGGATTCATCGCTATTTGGCAGCCAGCATTCGTTGAATGGGAGAGCGGAAGCACGAGAGCGGAATGGACATGCGGCTTCTGCTCAGGCAAGTCCGTCTGCGACAATTCTTGGACTTCAAGACGGGCGAGTGCACAGTGATCGGAGGAAGTGGAAGACTCTTCGCGACTTTGTTGACGATGGCGCTATCGAGGACGCGTTAGAAACCATCGAGAATGACCGTACCGCACTAGACGTGAGTTGTTCGAATTATCAGTATGCATTTTTCGGGTTCAACGATCATCTGCAGAACACATTGGCCAAGACTGATCACTTCTCTGAGACACTGATGAAATCAATAGCAACGATCGAAGAAGCGTTGCAGTCGTCGCAAAGCTTTCCTATGATAGAAAGGGAGATTTCGACCCAGCATGAGCTTATGCATACCATGGCTAAGCATTTGGAGAGTCTCACTTCCCACTATGACGAGATGTCCAACGCGCTACATGATGGGGAGAATGGCGAAGTATTCACAGACGACGATATGGAAGGTTGGTTGATATCTTCACGTTGAACGCGCATGGCAAATACTGACCTGCTGTAGCCATGAACCGTGATACAGACGAGCTACCCGCTATCATGGCAGAATTGGAGGACGGCGTATCTATGATCCAAGCGGCTCAGTAGGTGAATCCTATCCTCTCCCTTGACAGGTTCTCATTCACCCCAGCGATCGCCTGGTGCATGCTAAGCAGGCTCTCGAGGAGCGAGCTGAGAACCTCGCGTCTATACTAGATGATCTTGACGAGCTTGGGGATATCATGACCGAGATGCTGGAGACGCAGCAGAACACGGAGGTCAGGGGCCTTCTATTCATCTAATGCAACAGGACTGACTTACTCTCATTCCAGGCCGATGTAGACTCCCAGCTGACGGGTTTAGAGCAACACCTCGTGACGCTGGAGCATTTGGTGCAACATTTTGTGTCGTACCGCAACTCGTTCAGCAAGTTGATTTTGGAAATCGCTCGACGGAAGCTGTATAATGAAGCTGCGGAGAATATAGTGGAGGGTATGCTAGCGCAGCTAAAAGCCATGACGGACGGTGCGGACTCTACCTTACTACCTTCATCAGCAGAACCAACTATCATTAGAAGAAACGCAAGTGCGGGATCACTTCAACAAGGAGCACGGAGCGCATCTGCCTGAGGACATATGCCTGTGCATTAGCAACCTTCCAACCAGGTGGCAGGTTGTGCCCTGCTCCGACGAGCTTGCTGAGACGTTCCCGGATATAGACGAGGACCTTGTTTCAGAGGCTAGTGACTTCCTGCTAGAAGCTAGTCCACTAACTGACAGTACGTTTGTCTGTGTAGGCCACAGCGCGGGTGCACGGGGGCGATAGAATTGGCCCAGACAGCCTATGAGTAGTACCAATGCTATTTATGTATGTATTTTATTATAGTCGTCGTAGAATAAGATCATCGAAACTCAACTCTTGCTACGCCTCCACCAACCTTGTGCGTCATTCGGCTGCTTGCTTGCTGATGCTCGCGCGCGCCTCTCGTTCTGTTCCCACTCCTCGTCGTCCAGGTACTGCGCAACGGCCAATCCCTCCAAGCTCGCATTGACATTCTCTCCCATTTCCTTCGCCTTCGCGGCGTGTTGCACGGCCAGCTCGGGGTCATCAGCTAGTGCAACATACGCTTTTGCAGTATGCCAATCTAGTTCCTTCGTCAGGAGCTGCAAGCGCTTCGCCGCGCACTCGCGTTGCCGGCGTTCGGTTTCTTTCACCTCGTTAGGAGATTTGGCCGCGGTGGTTCGAGTAGCTCCGGGTAGTACCAAAGATGTGCGGGTATGTAGGAGGTGAGGGGTCGTGTTTAGGGTGCTAGGAGGTAGTTTATTGAGTCTACAAAGCTCATGAGCCTGGGTGGAGTCCATAAGGTGTAATGCGCCTGGTTGTTGGGTGAACTCACATCTATGCGCAATTTGAACGCAATTCCCTGGAGCGTATCGCTGTGTTTGATGTGGTACAAGGAATCTATGATTGAGGCAGTGTGTACTATGCTTGCACCCTCCGAGTGTTCTGTTGCTTGGTACACTGGTGGAGGCCTGGGGGTGTTGCGCTGGTCATCGTTGCCACAATCACTGTCAGGATCCTCATCGTCGTCTCCTATCACATAGGTATCTTCGTCCCTCACCGCACCGTTAACATTTCTTGGTCGATCTGGAGGATTGCGCTGCGTTCTACTACTGGCAACAGCATCCATGCCGCCCAGGCACGCTAGGCAGGGATCATATCTTGCAAGCCGGGGGTTCGATTTGAGGCAAGTTGGGCAAATAGAGCGTCCGCAGCAAGGAGTGGTGAATATCTCTCCTGATCTGGGAGGCAGGGAAGACGAGCAAGCTAAGCAGAGAGTAGACGCCATGTTTGTGGTGTCACTGTTGGCGTTGAGTCGGGGCAGGGGCGCCGGACGGCCATGTGATTAACCCCATCCTTGACAAATCCCCGGGGCCTTGATTGGCTACCGTGCAGCCCCGACCCGCGTCCATTATTGCCGGAAGTCCGTATATAGTTCCCCAACATCTCATTTTCTCTACAGACACCCTTTTACTGGAGAAAATGTCGAAGACCAAGCAGTACACGAAGGAGGAGATAGCGAAGCACAACAAGCCCGGCGATCTGGCGAGTTTTCTGTCTCTGGAGGTCCTGCTAGTGCTAACCGCTTGATATCAATACAGTGGATTGTCGTGGACTCCAAGGTGTATGACCTTTCACGCTTCGGTGCTATGCACCCTGGTGGCTTCGCGGTCCTGCTTGACGATGAAGTCGGTGAGTTGATTTATTACCCCATATTCGTGGGCGCAATACCTGAATAACATGATGAATGTCCTCTTTAGCCGGACAAGACGCAACAGACACATTTTTCTCCTTGCACAGGCATGAAGTTCTGCTGAGGCCTCAGTATGCTCGCTTGCAGATTGGTGTAGTCCCAGGAGAGACGGAACAAATCAAACCAAGAGCCATTGGTGCAAAGAGCGAGATCCCTTACGCAGAACCTACATGGCTTACGCCGGGTTATCACAGTCCCTACTACACAGATGTACGTCTCATTTGCATGGCATCATCCAACGACGAAACAACTGAATGTCCCCCGCAGGCCCATCGTAAATTCCAGGTAGCTTTCCGCGAGTTTGTGGAGCGTGTTGTTCTACCGGACGCTCAAGCCAGGGAGGAAGATGGCAAACGCCCGTCACAATCGGTCTTTGATGAGATGGCCAAGTTAAATATTATCGCGATGCGCTTTGGTCCCGGCAAACACTTGGAAGGTCGTACCCTCATGAATGGGCTCGTGAAGCCCGAAGAGGTTAGTTTGTCCCGATGCCGTTTACTTCGCGGGTTTTGATAGTCGCCGACAGTTCGACTGCTTCCATGAATTAATCATGGCTCAAGAGTTGGGACGCTTGAATGCCCGTGGTTACACTGATGGGCTTGGCGGAGGAACTGCAATTGGGCTCCCCCCTATCATCAACTTCGCCCAACCAGCGCTACGTGACAGAATCGTGGAAGAAGTCTTCTCTGGCCAGAAATTCGTGTAAGTTTTGCACGTCTCAGCTAGTCCCACTTGGCTTCATCTCTATTTTTAGATGTCTTGCTATCACCGAGGCGTTCGCTGGTAGCGATGTGGCAGGTTTACGGTGTACCGCTAAGAAGACTGAAGACGGAAAACACTGGATAGTGAATGGTGAGTGTAGTCCTTCGTAGGACATGGCAAACTTACACCTCGGGCATAGGCACGAAGAAATGGATCACGAACGGTGCATTCGCAGATTATTTCACCGTTGGTTGTCGTAACGAGAAGGGCATGGTCGTCCTGTGCATCGAGCGACAGGAGGGCTTGGAGACTAAGCTCATCAAAACGTCCTATTCAACGGCTGCTGGAACTGCATACATCACCTTCGACAACGTCAAGGTCCCTGTCGAGAACACGCTTGGACCTGAAGACAAAGGTCTCCACGTTATCCTGAGTAACTTCAATCACGAACGGTGCGCATTTCCGTGATCTTGAGATTGCAGTACCTAAACGGAGTGCTAGATGGGGTATGGCATGCGCAAACATCTCGTCGCAACGAGTTATCGTTGAGGAGTGCTTCAAGTAAGGTCTTTCCTTTTTTGACCGCGATGTCAGTTCAAGCTGACGCCGCCAGGTGGGCGAACCAACGAAAAGCCTTCGGGAAACCATTAAACTCGCAGCCAGTCATCAGAGCCAAACTCGCTCAGATGGTTGCTAGAATTGAAAGCGCTCAGAACTGGCTTGAAAACGTTACTTACCAGATGAACAACATGAGCTACAACCAACAGTCCGACAAATTGGCAGGGTACGCCGAGCGTCCCGGTTTCGATGCTTCTCTTAATGCTAACGCTGGTGCGCATAGACAAATCGCGTTCTTGAAGATGTACAGTACACATACGTCGCAAGAAACGGCTGCCGATGCTGTCCAGGTCTTCGGAGGTCGCGGGATCACCAGATCGGGGATGGGGAAGTTTATCGAGCATGTAAGTAGTATGTTCCCTATTCCGCGTTAGGTGCTAACCGCTACGGAACAGTACCACCGCACGGTGCCGTTTGACGCGTAAGTGATTCCATCCGTCATTTGACGCCGATTCTGATTTCGCTGTCAGTGTACTTGGAGGAGCCGAAGACGTTCTCGGCGATTTGGGTGTACGACAGGCACTGCGCAAGATGCCCAAGGATTCTAGACTATAACCTACATTTGTACCGTACACTAGACATCGTTTTCATATGATAATGGGACCCATACCCCATATACTTGGATGGAGATATTATCTCCGTCGCTTGGATGAAGAGGATGCAATTCGGGTATGAATTACCAGCGCTCCGATTGGCTTAGCTTTATTTGTTGCTTGTTTGTCGTCCGCCTTGCCACACGCTCGGGATAATCACATGCGGCGGACGACATCAGCTCGCCCGATATAACAGGAGGCCTCTACTGCTCCATCGCTACTTCACCTTTTACCACCACCACTACCACAGAAATGGCCTCAAAGCAACTCAAGACCTTCTCGAGAGAAGAAGTCGCGAATGTGAGGTCTCCACCTCGTTAGTACACCCACAATGCTGATGGCGCGCGTCCTGGTTTAGCACAATACCCCCGACGATTTGGTAAGAGAGCGACATAGTATAAATATATGCGTTGTGCTGATGAGAACGTTTCAGTGGATTATCATCGATGGGAAAGTCTACGATGTAACAAGATTCAAGAACCTCCACCCAGGTGGTGTATCTGTATTTCTGGAGGAAGACATTGGTGCGGCCCAGACAGAGACTTGATATTGTTCTGAAGCTGACTTCTTGCATGATCAGCTGGCCAGGATGCCACAGAAGCCTTCTATGGGCTTCACAGGCATGAGGTGATCGCAAGGCCTCAGTACGCCCGCCTCCAGATTGGCACGATTGAAGGAGAGACCAGCGTTATCCACGGGCGCATTACGGGCGAACTCAGCGCGGTTCCATATGCTGAGCCAAACTGGCTGTCCAAGGGATACCACAGCCCATACTACACTGAGGTATGCCCAGCTTCTTAAGATAAATGCGGTGACACTAAAGGAGCACTTCTTTGTAGAATCACAGGCGTTTCCAGAAAGCACTTCGACATTTCTTTGATGAAGTCGTCGCGCCGGATGCCTACGTGCGTCCTTTGTGATCCAGCCCACCTGCAAACAATCTCACCTCATGTTATTCTATGCATCTAGGCCAGGGAACAAGATGGAAAGCCTCCTAGTGCCAGCGTCATTGAGGCATCGTGGTAAGTACCACATGGCGTTTCTAGCAACAAGAACTGAGTCTCTATGTAGCAAGTTGAACCTTCTCGCCATGCGCATGGGACCAGGAAAGCATCTCAAGGGCAAAGAGTTGATGGGCGGGCTAGTCAAGCCTGAAGAGGTAAACTTCTTCCGATACACCGTGCATCCCCTTCACTCACCCTTTGCACGTACAGTTTGACTACTTCCACGAGGTGGGATACATCTTTATTATTTGCTCGACGATACTCAAACTTTCCTTCGCCATAGTTGATTGTCACCCAGGAGTTCGTGCGAACGGGCCAAAGAGGTTACGGAGACGGTAGGTGCCGTGGGCTCAAATTAAAGGACATTCGTTAATAGCCCTACCAAGGCTTCCTGAGTGGCTCCGTTATCGGGCTTCCCCCCGTCCTTAATTTCGGCTCTCCCGAAATTCAGGCGAAGGTTGTACCAGACGTCTTTTCAGGCAAGAAGCTCATCTGGTTCGTGTGAATCATTTACTCGCACGTTGTACCTTCGACTGATGATTGGGTGAATAGTTTGGCCATCTCTGAGGCATTCGCCGGTAGCGATGTAGCAGGATTGCGCACTACAGCTACTAAGACCGAGGATGGCAAGCACTGGATCATTAACGGTGAGGATCCTTATCCCAGCTAGCTTGTTACTGTGCTCACGTTCACGTTAGGAACGTAAGCGTCATGCATTGAACCAGTACGTCGCTGAAGTATACTGATTATACCCCCCTTTTAGTAAGAAGTGGATAACGAACGGAACGTGAGTGCCCGCATCGTGTACATTGATCGGCCTGCTTACACAATTTCTGGACACTTAGCTTCGCTCACTAGTAAGTCACTGACTGCGCGTGCTATTAGTTTACTGACAGTATGCAGCTTCACTGTGGGATGTCGAACAGAGGTAAGTTTTACGTCCGTCTTTCCACCGCGGACTCTGCTGAGCGGAACGTGCCCTTCTAGGATGGATTCACTGTGATCCTTGTAGAACGTCAGGAGGGCCTTGAAACAAAGCCAATCAAGACCAGCTACGTGAGTGCAAGATTCTTCGAGGCTCCATCAGAACATTAGTAACAAGCTCCTCTAAGTCTCCCGCGGCTGGAACTGCTTTCATCACCTTTGAGAATGTCAAGGTGCCAGTCGAAAACACTCTCGGACCAGTTGGTGGGGGTCTATTTGTCATGCTTAGCAACTTCAACCACGAGCGATGGGTGATGTGCTGCTCCGCCGCGAGATCTCAGCGTCTCATCGTGGAAGAGTGTCTCCAGTATGTTGGCACTACTTCCATTTACCTCTTCTTGACCTTATATATCTTCAGATGGACGAACCAACGGAAAGCATTCGGCAAACCCTTGAACTCCCAAGCTGTAATCAGGAGCAAGCTTGCAGCCATGATTGCACGGGTGGAGAGCGTCCAAAATTGGCTTGAGAACATCACGCATCAGATGAACAACATGGTATGCCTTCTCTGGTCTCTTCTCTTCCCAAACATCGACTGACACTCGCGGGAAACACAGGCCTACAAAGAACAAGCTGCTAAGCTTGCTGGGTATGTTGTCTTTTCCTTGCTGTATGTTTCTTCTGATTGACTTTGTTGCAGTCCAATTGCGTTGCTCAAGATGTATGCCACGAGGTCGGCCCAGGAGACTGCCACCGATGCTGTTCAAGTTCGTCGCTTCTTACAGACAGACATTCTGACGATCACATGTTAACATTACTTCTCTTCCAGATCTTTGGTGGTCGTGGTATCACCAAGACTGGTATGGGTGCCATGATTGAACATGTGAGGCCCGCAGTCGTTCTTGTCTAGCTCACTTCTCTAACGAACTTGATACAGTATCATCGTACCGTTCCCTTCGATGCTATCTTAGGTGGTGGTACGTACACATTTTCTGCCATCACTTCGGATTTTCCTGACGATCACAATTACAGCTGAAGATGTTCTCGGTGACCTCGGAGTCCGACAGGCAATCCGCGCCATACCTAAAGATGTTCGTCTATAATATGAGTAGCCTTCGTTGTACTATCCGTAACTACCGTAATATATACATACACACCCTCTATTTACCGCCAGATTGGTCCTTTCTGGGAGATATATCAAATGGCTTTGGCAAACCCAGCCCAACGGTAGTAGCTACTCGTCCTGTCCTCGCAGGCTTATTCCAACCAAACCACTGGAGAACCACGTTCTTCGCAAATATTTCCCCAAAACCGAGCATCACGCCATTTACAAATGGCAATAGTAGGTTGATAGCGACGGCGGCGAACAAGGCTTTGGCACGCGTTTGCGTCGAAAGGGAAGTATCGAAAACAGAAACTGTGGCTGAAGGTGGGTTGATTTTTGTGGCTTCTGGTTGTGGTTTGCTTGTCGGTGAAGGGGTCTCGGTATGTTCCGGAAAGGACATGGATGGAAACGACGAAGTCAAGGAGGGGATATCTTCCCACTTCTCCGGGTTGTCTGTGCGCGAGGCGACTGAAGCATGTGCGAGACCACTAGGCGGAGCAGCTGGTGGGGCAGCCTGTGGCAATCTATGTGAAACGGTACGAAAACGACAGCTTTTGATATATACTTACCTGCTTCTGAGATTCTCCTGCAACGAGGTCACGAGAATCGGCTGGGCTTGGTGAATCAGAAGAAGACGTGAATGTCGCGGAGGGGTCTTCAGCCAGTGGCTGCTTTTGCTCAAGACCTCTCCGTGCTAGGTCTTGTTGTTCCGTAGCGCGTAGCGCCTCCCAACGAGCCCGCTCCTTCTCAGCCCGTTCGCGGGCTAGCGCAGACTGCTCTCGCCATGTTTCCACCTGAGACTCATATTCATGTTTCCATGCATCGTCATCTGAGCTAGAGCTGCTGGTGTCCGCGGATGGCTCTTCTGTCGCGACCTTAGGCTGCGGCGCGGGTGCGGATTCTACGCGTTCCGTAGCAAGTGGGGGGACATTGAAAGCGTCGGAAAGCGCTGACTAGAAGCAAAATGAAGTCCGGAAAAGAAGATATCTACCAATACCGCACACCTGTAGCAGCTTCTGGTCATCTTCTTCAATGCCACCGTGAGCATCCATGTCGTTGACGGTCGTCGGTCAGTGCTGCGTTTTTAGCGCTCGTGAAGCACCGGAGTTAGCGGTTAGCGAAGAGCGGGCGCCTCTGATTACCTTGTGGTTCAACTCTATCATGACCTCTGTAACGCGTTCGCTCGTGAGCACTGTTGTGCACAAGAACCTCTATACGCAGGCATGAAACCGCGCCTGCAGTGTAGAATGCGGGTAGAGCACCACGGCCAAGACATGTATCGAAATCGCAGGATGGCAGGAACTTCCATCAATTTGGGCATACTCGCGGTCACCAGTTTTGGTCATTTCAAGCCGACCTAGCTCGAGCCACCAGCCTAGCTGGAATAAGGCACCTTCGGCCTGCTACTTCTCGAAGGATCACTTTTTAAGTAATTTATTTGACTGCTCCACCATTGAGGCGGTCCAGGGGCAATTGGCAATGTATTACAGGCTTGTCTTGACCGCTTCGAGCAGTGAGCGTATCTTCTTCTCCGCAGTACTGACATACAAATCTGACATCCTCTCAAAGGGCTCATACAACGCGGATGCACGACGCTGAGACCGTTTCTCTATAGAAATTCCCATTATGCGAATATCTTACGCCACCTGTGATGGTGAAGATACATCGGCGATGGATGATTCCTTCGTTTCTACGATCTTCCCTCCTTCCTCATTGAAAGGAAAATTTCCACGGCCAGTTCCCGCCTCTCAATAGGCCCGTTGACAGCATGGGTCTCCTGACATATTCGTCAAATTACAGAATGCTTCTTTTTCCAACTTGCCATCCTCATTTCCAAGCGATATAGTTGCTCTCTCCAGGAGGCGCTACTATAGCCCATCCTCGTTGGGTCAGCATGCCTGCAAAGATGATGGTCGTACACCGACTGACCATCGGTTTGTCTTGGGTTTATGCAGGTCTCGTCAACAATCCCCCGGTGTCAACACCTCATACTCCATCACAGGGACAATAGTGATCCAGAGTATCCAAGGCTGCCTTAAGCCCTACCAATTGACTGCCGGTGACGGATATGCATCATGAAAAGTGCCTGGATTCCGTCACTCCCATATAGCCATGGAGGAAAGTCAACTTTCTGATAAGCAAGCCGTCGTGTGAAATACGTACACACGTTGCCTCCACGACTACTTCGTGATACACAAATAGGGAACGGTTACTGCGAATTGTGGCTCACAGCTTGCATTACTAGGCAGGCCTGCTCGGCATTTATTTCGCAACAGGGATATCTTCCTGTCCTTCTAACTCCGAAGCATCATGAGTGCATATCATTTGCTTCCATCCCGATTCCCAACTTCAGCGATCCAGCGACACTTTTTCGAATGCAACTCCGATGTACCAATATCTCCAGTTGTTGTGTGACCTTGGGCGTCGCAATCCAAACGTTGGAAGCAATCAGCTAATTAGAAGCTACCTATTAACCTCACTTAACCAGGTGCTCCGTGGCCTCGGTATCTACAGTAATATTAACGTCAGACGGGTATTGTCCAGCTCGTCTTCCTTAAATTTTGATCCCATACAACCCATACCAGGCAGGTGGGCTCCAGTGTCACAGAGCTTCCTTTGTCATACGGCAACGAGGCCGACACGCAGGAGCTCATCGTTTATTTTGTCACGATTGTGCCCCTCGTCACGATAGATTCTTGCGGGCGATTTATTCTCGAGTCAACGACTTCGGTGAGTCATCTCTTCGGTCCGTATAATTCATTCAATGCGGAGTGTAGGGTTCTTTGCCTTGGTACTACATGGATAAGTCGCCTATCTACTTCCGGCACTTTGCTACCGAAACAAGCCGCTGAGTCCTGACGCTCTGATTATACAATCGCACAGGTTCGACGCCTGGTCTGTCAATTTGGTGATCTCGTGATAGCTCCAGACTGCATGCTATTCCATCCTAGATTACCTCTATCGGATTGTGAATGACTATAAGTAGCGTCATGTCCACATCAGTTAACATCAAGCGACACTCCCTTATTTCTCCAAAGGACCCAGCACCTTCCAAGTAAAGGTAATCAGATTTGTGCCTTCTATTCCCCCTTGCTGACATTCGGTCAGATATGTGCACTGCGGAACTCATAGGCGATTACTATAGAGGATGCCAGGTCCGTAAATGTTTATTGTAGGGCATCATCCATCCTCACGCGCAAGTACCAGCATTTTGTTGGATTATATTACACCGGCGAGAGAACGGACTGCAACTCGCCGAAGTGTGGGGTCAGTGCTGCGCATAGACACACGGCGCCGAACTGTCCTTGCCCGAAGGTAAGGTTTGCGACAATTGTCACTGTATTCGTCCGTGTTGACGATAGTATTGCATTTGTAGCAAGACCAGGACGAGCGCAAAGTACGGAATATGTTCCAAGTGTCTTGCGATGCGTGTAGAGCCGCTGCATTCGAACGCTTATCATCAGGTCGAGGGTAACCACAGCGTTGGGCGATGCATATTTCTCGTTGATACCAGCCCATGGCTGTGCCGTTGGGCAGTGTATAATATCCTATCCATCATCTATGCGTACGGCAGAGGAGGGATCCTTGAGCAATTGCCATCTGAGGTAAGGACCTAGGCACACAGACCAAATCATGACGCGTGTGGTCGCACATGGATCATGTGTCCAGGGTCGATACACCTTCAGTCAAAGCCAGAGAAGCAAGAATTTGCAGGGACCTTCGCGCGCGCAACCTCGCATGTAGATCCATATGCATCTCTTTCTTTGCCGATGTAGCACCATCAACAGTGACTCCAGCGGCTACGGAGAACAATCGATGAGATAGTTTAGGCTGATGTTGAATTCGTATCAGCTGATAACAATGTGTATTGAATAGAGGCCGGAGAGTGCTGATATCCGAGCGCAGAGCTAGTCTTAACATAGGCTGTTCAAGTGAAGTGGAGGACCACCGCTACAAAGGACTAGAAGCGTTTCCCTCCTCTCTTGATGGGTTGTCTCGCACCCTGACGGTTAGAGGTTCCGACCGTGCCTTTTTTGAGTTGGGCGATTCGGCGTCTCCGCTCAGCCTCGCTGTCTTCGTCACTGCTGCTAGGAGCTGGCGGCTTAGCTTTTTTGGTAGGTCTGTGTGGGGAAGAGTCATCATCGGAAACCGGAACGTTTGTTGACGGTTGATTTGAGGCGCTTGGTAGTGGTGACTTCATCCCCTGCGAGGATGAGGTGTGTGGGGCATCGAGGGCACGCTCTTTGCCCTTATCCGTGGTCTGCGGTGGCTCAACATCGCTGTCTGATTCAGTAGCCGAGTCGGCGGCGACTGGCCGTTTGGAGGAAGCGCCAGGCTTAGGCGACGAAGAGGGAGCCCTTGTATCAGCTTTGGGGAGATCTCGGACGGGGGACTGGACAGTTTCTGGAGTGGTAAAACCTTTGTCCACGAGCAGCGAAGGGACAGGCCGTATCTTTGGTTGGGAAGTCGGTGGATTTACTACAGCCCGTAGTTCTGGTTTAGCGGTTGTCGACAAAATGGACGCTATACGAAGCAAGAAGAAAAATCAACCGCTTGAAAACCTGATAGGTAGATAAGGAGGTGACTCACGGAGTTCTGGGATGAAGTTGAACATGGCTGTCATGCGGCGAAGCGTAGTAGCTAGGCGGGGTTTGGAAATGGCATGCCTGACGTGCGTATCGACCGTTCGTCTTGCGGTGCGAGCCATTTTGTCAACAGCCTGGACATGCAGGAAGGCCATCGAAGTAACCATCAGGTATTTGTGAGTGCGAACCAGGAGAGATAGGATAATTGCTGACGAACCTTCTCAAGATCTGCCTCAGGTAGCTCGCAAACTGGGTCAGCTGAGGCGAACGCAAGATGGTTCACGCTGATGAGGGGCATCACAAGGTGCTTCGATATTATCTCAGCAGACAATTTGTGGCCAACGAAGTTCGTCTCCCATCGCCACTTGAAAGCCTCACACTCGAGGTCGAACGCGAGGTCCTGCGGAGCGTGGCGTGGCGTGGCGTGTTGCTCAATCAGCTTCTTCCTCGTTGTAACGTCGAGGTAGGCGAGATAGCTCACAGAGTAGTTGGAGTCAACAACTTCAAACGACAGTTCTGCAATCCCCCCTAGCGTGTGCGCTTGGGAAAGGAGCTCGTGGCACGACGTTCTCCAAGATTGTTCGTCTTTCAAAACGTCATATGGTGGGGCAGCGGTGATTGGGTTATTTATACGCCAGCGTCGAGCTAGGTCTTTGCTGGACAGAACTAATCACATTAATATCAAAGGAAGAGACGTCGAGGGATCCGTAGTTTCGTTACACCGGGTATTGAGATGCACGATGTGTCGACGAACCTTCTGACCAGACTGACTTCGTGTCAGTCACAAGAAGGATGCAGGATAGATTATCCGGTGCCGAATAGAATTTCTAGACAAAGAAGTGAGAAATATAGCAAACGAGCCACGGAATGCCAGTTGCTGCTCTCGTGGCCCCTAGTAGGCGTGTCAACACGAACGAGCAAATATGGGGTAGATTTCGGGTTATCGACTTTGACCAGCCATTCTTTGTCGAGAAGCAGCTTCGCATGATCCTGTAGATCAGAAACAAGCTGGGTAACAAGACGCGGTGTATAAGTAGCGAGTCAAGAACCTCGGAGAATTGTTCCATCTTGAAGAGGCCGTGCTGTAGAATGACCGTCCTGAGGGGCTCCTGAGACACTGAAAAGGGACTTTGACGCGTTCAACTTGAACTTGAACTTGAACTTGTATGTAAATTCAACGAAGGAAGGTCACTTTGGCCTCAAAGAGGCATTACTGTTACCAGCCTTGTGAGTGTGACTGACGAGAAGATTGAATTGGTGCTTGAAGCGCCCATCCCTGATTTGCTGACTTCAGGCGCCCATGCACCCTGTGAGGTTGCAATCCATTGCCTCTGCACCGCGAGCCGGCCATTGCCTTTGTAGTGAGTATTGTGCTTCAGTCTATCGGTGGTTGTCCTTTTATATACTCAATTTTTGGCCAGGAGATGGAGGAAGGCGAGCTAGAGCCATCTTCTGCCCAAGCATATGATCCCGCCTACGAATGGCCAGGGACCACGTCCGACTTCAATGAGTATGTCGGTCCTTCTGATTCATATGCTGCCGCCTGGAGTTCCGATGCACACAATCCCACTCTGTCCGAAGCTACCGTCAGCTTGCCCGACCCTGGTTCAACTAGCGGAGGTCCCAATCTCGCCTCGCGCTCTACGAATGATTCCTGTTTGCGTTTCGTCGTCATTCAATCTGGTATACTCCCCGCGAAACACAAAGTTGCTATGGCAGACGGATATCCCGAACTTCAGTTTGGGAGAGATGCTGCTCCGACTGGAAGCTCCACGCCGAGGGTGAGGCTCAAAGAGATGGAAGTGTCTAAAGTACACGCCTCCGTCTACTGGGACGGAGCTAGGAAAGAGTGGGGCATCGTTGATATGGGGTCAAAGCATGGCACGTTCGTAAGGCACTCTCCGCAAGGCAACGACCACAACACAATAGACCCGCACGACGTCGGCGCGAGGCTGTCCCCTCCAAGGATGGCAAGTATGCCTCGCATGCTCAGACATTTGGACCAACTGACGATAGGCAGTACTACTTTTCTGGTCCATCTCCATAAAGCCCCACCTTGCGACATCTGTTCTCCCGGGAGCGGTGAAGAAATCCCACTCTTTCCTACTCCCAAGAGGTCACACTCGTTGAAACAACCTCGATTGGGTGAAGGATCAGATCCTGCTCGTGTGCCCGCGCCCCCCAAAAGTGACCCTAGAGCCGCCTTATCCATGCTGAAGAGGAGCCTTCTCACTCGTCATAATTCACCCACCCCAGCATCCGCCAGCTCTTCGAGATCGGGCTCCCCGGTGAGTGCGTCGAAAGCATATGTCGATAGATCGGCACGTCGCAGGGCACTCCAGTCAGCTTCGCAGCACGACGCACCAGGCATCCCTTCGATAAATGTTGCTCTACCAGCGTTCACGAACAGAGCTCAATACCCCACTGGCAGCGTGTCGGAACCTATTTCGCCGCGCGCTCTAACGCCGGGCATACCAATTTCTCAACCTCCGGCTCCCTTGCCTAACACGAATGTGGGTTATCGTTTGTTGATGGGACAAGGCTGGGAACCGGGAACTGCTCTCGGTACTGCGCACGATGATACCTCGGCTTTAGAAGGCCGGACCGCGTTAGTAGAGCCATTGGAGCTGGCCTCTAGCACGAATCGTGCTGGGCTCGGAATGCCCGCCAACGATCAGAAGCCAGGTGAACGACCCAACAGTGCTCCGAATAGAGAACGGGACAAGCTTCGACGATGGCAAGAAGATCGGTTTCGCACCTCTGGCCGACAGTGAAGCCGCCGACGTTTTCTGCGAATTTAACTACCATGTCGGACACCTTGTCCCTTGGAATGATGAATCTCCTCCGTCACTCACAGTCCTTTATTTGCCGCACCTGTGTAAGCTACCTACGAATATATAAATTGCCGTGAAGGTTGCATGCAACCTGCATCGTGTTCCAGGGACGAAGTGTAAAGCATGTCAACGCGAATCGCCTCGTGGTGGTTACTATTCAGGGATCACGCGTCGCGACGCGAGTTCGCGATGTTTTGATCTATTTGAGGCAAGGTCACGTGGTGGTTCGAAGGCTCAAAATTGTTTCCGTTCTGAGAGTTGTTCAAGTTCTCTTGGAGGCTGACACCCATTTCGACTCTGCTATTTCGTTCGTTCTCCTTTCTTTCCTCAACCACCACCATCCCGCGCTTCTGGCACTTCGCTGTACACTTCTTCCTCTACCACACGACATAACACTTCAATCGAACCGACATCAAGGCAACCCCGCTCGCGTCCCCACATTCATCAACCAGGACACAACAGCAGTACTTGAATGGCGAGCAATCAACAACGAGTAAGTCCCGCGTTCTAGGCGTTCTCGTAATGGCGGGCCTAAATATTCCCTGCTAGCTTTCGATGCGACCTCGCGCGATGACCAGAGGCAAAGTCGACGAGAACGCAACCAGCAGACACATTCGTCAGCCATCTACATCAACTGTCAATGGTGTGGCTCGCATGTCAATTAGCGGGGTGAAGGCAGCAGGACAACCAGGTCGCGTCGCGTTGAGCGAAGTCACAACCACCGCCGTCAATCGCAGGGTAAGCACTTCAACATTACAATACAGTGCACGAACTAACATGGCGTTCCATCAGGATTCTTATAATAAGCTCGCCGGCAAAGAGAAAGAGGAGACTGGCCTGAAGCGAAGCCGCTCATCGAATACCATCACAACCGCCCAACGCGTTCCTCTTCGTAGTCAAGCCTCCACAGCCACCGGGTTGAACACCCGCGGACCCGCCCAGCGTATACAACCTCAAAGACCTCAAGTCAGGAACTCGCGTCTCGCTGTACACCAGACGTTCGTGCCACCTTTGGAAGAGGATGAAGACCAAGAAGACGACTGCGCCATGGAAGTTGAACAGCATCTGGACATCCAAAATCGGCAATCTGCACATGGTCATCCTCTCGATGAAGAGCCCGAAGAACAGATGGTCGATCTCGACGAGAGCGAGGATGAAGAAGAGACCGCTCGTGTTCGCAAACACCCCCGTATCTGGCCCGACATGGCAACCGAAGCCCGCATGCGACAAGAGCAACAAGTAAAGGAGATAACCGACAAGTTCGTGGACCAAGTTGATGTATTTGACACAACAATGGTATCTGAATACGCCGAGGATATCTTTGAGTACATGGGCGAGCTTGAGGTTTGTCCCGCATCTTGATCTCCGTCCCTCTGATGTTGATGGCCGATCAATAGGAGGAAATGATGCCGAACGGGGACTACATGGCGACTCAGCATGAACTGAACTGGTCGATGCGGCAGACCTTGGTTGACTGGCTGTTACAAGTGCACCTCCGATACCATATGGTCCCGGAGACTCTTTGGATTGCCATCAACATCATCGACCGATTCTTGAGCAAGCGAGTGGTGTCTTTGGTTAAGCTCCAACTTGTGGGTGTCACCGCCATGTTCATCGCCGCCAAGTACGAGGAGATCGTCGCACCATCCGTCGAGGAGTTCGTCTTCATGACCGAGAACGGTTACACCAAAGAAGAAATCCTAAAGGGAGAGCGCATCATGCTACAGACGCTAGATTTCAAGATCTCCCACTACTGCTCGCCATACAGCTGGATGAGGAAAATCAGCAAAGCGGATGACTACGACATCCAAACCAGGACACTGAGCAAGTTCTTAACTGAAGTCACTCTCTTGGACCACCGTTTCTTGAGGGCGAAGCCAAGCTTGGTTGCCGCAGTGGGTATGTACACTGCAAGGAAGATGTTGGGAGGAGACTGGGTGAGTTTCTTGCAAACGTGCAAAACGCATTGTCTAAGGGCACGTGACTTACCCGTCGTTTTAATAGAACGAGGGCTTTACCTTTTACTCAGGCTTCACCGAGGAACAGCTACTACCAGGCCACCTCTTGCTCATCGATAAGTTGGTCGGGGCGAACTTTGGGAAGATGTACGTCCACAAGAAGTACGCCCATAAGAAATTCCTCAAGGCATCTATCTTCGCGACCGAGTGGGCTCGCGTTCATGCCGGTGATGATCTTATGGCACTCGAAGAGTAAGGCAGCATAACGGACATCTATCATCTATCCTTGTACTATATCATCATTCATCCCCACTATGTCCTTCTTGGACTTCATCTATCCACTGTCGCCCCATCACATCTGTTTACTATTCAACACACTATTCCTATCTTCATCATCAACAATCCCAATTGTTTGACTATCCCATTCTTCATTGAATTTCTCTTGTCCGTCTATGTCTGCCTTGCTCTCGCTGTCGTCGCTATGCCCAAGTCCTCTCTCCGATGCCTCAAGCCAACACTCGTTTCATGACAAAGCCACTCGTTCATGCATTATTCCTTGTCCCTCTCCCTCCCCCACCTCAGGACGCCATTCACCTTCAACGTCCACGAAACCAGATATACGCATGTGCCTATGATCCATACGACCATTGTTACATCATGCCCATCCATCTCGTCATGCAATCTGTATCTCAAACACTGCATCTTCCTCAGCATCTCCCGCCTCTTGGTTTCGTTCACCCGCCGCAAAAGTTCGCTTATTCCAATTTATAGTTTCAATTATCGCTCTTCATCTTTGTGTATGTTATTTCTCTCCATCTCTAGCTTTGTCCCATTTCTTTCGGCATTCATTGTGCATACGTAATCCTTAAGGCATTATCACGTCCCCTTCGCTGTTTCTCATCCAACCCCCGTCGCCCTCTCTTGCAGAACCCAACCATTTGGCGTAGTGTATACAATGTACATTCGTAGCCATTTGCGCAGGGCGCTATATTTATTCTCTGAACCAGTGAAGATTCAGCCCACGAAAGAAACAACTTGCTCGAAGTCACAAGCTATTCGCTTGACCATGTTATAACACTTGGGCCTTGGCTATGACAGTCACAAGGCATCCCCAAGGGACGGAGGTTAGTAAAACCCGCTGATATTCGCGTCTACGGGGTGCACCCCGGGTTACGTAATGAGCACGACCGGTATTCACGATCCTAAATCACATGCGAAGGTGTATATTAGAACTGCTGAACCCCGGTGCCGTGCTCGAAACCAAAATCTCCTCCTCCACTACTATCACCATGTCAGAACTCTCATTCAAAGGCCACACCGTTGTCATTACTGGTGCTGGCGGTGGACTTGGCAAGGCGTACGTGATCCATTGTCGTGTGAAGCAACCAGCCTGTAACTAGCAGTTGCTGACGTCGTCCCTTGATTAGATATTCATTACTTTTTGCTTCCCGAGGAGCCAACGTTGTCGTGAACGACTTTAATGGCGCTGCGGCACAAAAGGTCGTAGACGAGATCGCGCGGGGTACGTGTGCCGGATCTTGTCACTGATACAAATCTGACCGCGAGTGCTCTGTAGCTGGCGGAAAGGCCGTGGTGAACACTTCATCGGTGACCGACGGTGCAGCTGTAATTAAGACTGCTGTTGACAACTTTGGTACCGTTACGATACTTCTGAACAATGCCGGTATCCTGAGAGACAAGGGGTGCGTCGCATGTACTCTCCGGGAGCACCTGATATTGATGCACGCCTTTATCAAGCTTCAAGAACATGACGGACAAAGAGTGGGATCAGATCAATGAAGTTCACCTCAAGGGTGCCTTCTCATGCACAAAAGCCGCCTGGCCCATCTTCCGCAAGCAGAAGTTTGGTCGCGTCATTAACACCGCCAGCGCAGCTGGATTGTACGGTAAGTTAAGGTGAATGTTATCGCGAGCTCTATAATTTATACTGCACTCGTAGGTAACTTCGGCCAGGCAAACTACAGCGCTGCTAAAGCTGCCCTCATCGGCTTCTCCAAGACACTCGCGAGAGAAGGTGCTAAATATGGCATCAAGTCGACCGCAATTGCTCCTGTTTGTAGACTTCCTCTTGTCAGTGCTCTATGCTGAATTAGCCCTTTAGCTTGCCGCGTCTGCCATGACCGAAACTGTTATGCCTCCCGAGATGCTCGCCAACTTCAAGGTACGATACCACTTGTCTAACTGAAGCAAGTATCGCCGGAGCTGACCTTCTAATGCAGCCTGAATTCGTTGCTCCATTCGTCGCAGCAATCTGCCATCCGGATGGACCTGATGCATCGGGCAAAATCTTCGAAGTCGGCGCTGGATACATTGCTGAAATCCGCTGGGAGCGAAGCAATGGTGCTGTGATGAAGACAGATGCTTCCTTCACCCCATCAGCCGTACGTCTCCTCCGATCTATTCTAGCTAGTCCCGGGTACTCACCATATCCCCCAGGTCAAGGCTAAATGGAGCGAGATCACTGATTTCTCCTCCAAGGTTGATCAGTGAGTAATCAGTCTGCTGCTTACCTCATTGTTGTTGACTCTCTTTAGCCCTAACCCCGGACCTGACGTCGACGCTGTGGTAAGAGATACCCCCTGCGCGCGCAGTTGGAATCGCAGGCTAACAGGCTAATGTAAAATTCAGAGCAAGCTCAAAATCGCAGCCACATTGCCACCCAATGCCCAAGCATCACCTGAAGTTCGTTTCGATGGTCAGACTGCCATTGTCACTGGCTCAGGAGGCGGTCTCGGTCGCGCATACGCCCACCTCTACGCTCGACTCGGTGCAAATGTTGTTATCAACGACGTAAACGAGAAAGCCGCCAACGCTGTCGTTGACGAGATCGTTCAAGGTAATTTTAGAGATCTATAATACATCATCATACTAACACAAGCGTCTTGCAGCTGGCGGAAAAGCCGCCGCCGCCGTTTGTTCAGCGGAGGAAGGCGAAAAGATCGTTCAAGTTGCCCTGGAGAAGTTCGGTGGTGTACATATCCTCGTCGCCAATGCTGGTATTCTACGAGACAAGTCATTCACGGCCATGACCGAGCAAGAGTGGGATCTTGTAGTAGCCATTCATCTTCGGTTAGCCCTCTTCCATCTTCCACGTTTACAACAACGCTGATAATATACTCCTAGTGCCACATATAAGGTCAGATCGTCGCTAGCAGTCTTGCCGAACGGTACTGACGGCGCTTTATTCTTAGTGTGCCAAAGCCGTCTGGCCCATCTTTTTAAAGCAGCAATACGGCCGAATCCTGACGACAACGTCGGTTGTTGGCATTTGTAAGTATTAATTCGCCTGTGTTGTCCCTCTGCTCATCTTATTTTATAGACGGTAACTTCGGTCAGGCTAACGTATGTGCTTGATTCATGACTCGCTGGTTCATGTACTCATCTCGCTGTTAGTACTCGACCGCTAAAGCTGGCATTATCGGATTGACTCGTGTCCTCGCCATCGAGGGCAAGAAGTACAACATTCTGGCCAATACCATTGCCCCCACCGCTGGTACTGCTATGACAGCCACCGTATGGTCAGTAGTACCGTCCTTTTACTCGTTTTCATCACCTAACAGACTGAATAGGCCGCAAGAAATGCTTGACGCCTTCAAGCCTGATTTTGTTGCTCCTGTCGTTGGTTACCTCACGAGTGCAGGTACGGACCTACCGCATCCCTTTTTGTACATTGATTGAACCCTTTCGCCACAGCCAACGAAGAGAGTACCGGCGGCATCTTCGAGATTTCTGGTGGCTGGGCCGCTCAAACCCGTTGGCAACGCGCTGGTGGGCACGGGTTCCCCACCAACAGGCCTCTCACACCTGAAGACGTTATCGCTAAATGGGGCGTCATCACTAACTTTGACGACGGAAGAGATACCCACCCAAGCACGACATCAGAGGCCGTGCAACAGGTATTACTTCTGCGAACCGCCATTCCATCATTATGCTGACCTATATCTTGTAGCTGGTTGAGAACTTTGGCAATACTGGTTCAGACTCTGTGAAGGCGAAGCTGTGAGTCGTACTACTAGTGGTCGTTGTGTACTTGGAAAGCTAGTGTATTTAGTCTTTGTTGTTTTCGTTCATTATCACACATAATCTTTGCAACCATCGACAAGTCCTGAGTGAAGGTGTCCCACAAGACTCGCTGTCCCAGCCACAATCAGCCTCTCCACACCTCGGGGCTCGGCCAAGCGATTGGCATGTGATTACTTGATCGTCGACTGACCATATAAACCTCTCGCGCTCAGTCCATTCGGTACTCTTTCTAAATGGCCAACTTCAAGGACCCCAAAGCTTTCGCCGACGCTGAAGACTCTGCATTGGTTGCAGAGGCAAAGCAGCAGATTCCTGCTCCTGTTGACTACCAATTCACGGAACGGGATGTCATCCTTTACAACCTAGGCATCGGGGCCACCGCGAAGGAGCTTCAATGGACTTTCGAGGGCGACGACGAATTCGCTGCTCTGCCGACGTTTGGCGTTATTCCTCAGTTCCAGGCCAGCGGTGGTATGCCTTTGGATTGGCTACCTAATTTCAACCCGGTACGTGTCCGTATCATCGGGACCTGCGGAGTGCGTCTGAATGGTCCGGAATCAAATGTAGGCCAAACTTCTGCACGGTGAACAGTATTTGAGCCTGAAGGCTCCGATACCGACATCCGGAAACCTTGTCAGCGAAGCCCGGTGAGTCTCTCTTCATTGGACTGTGACATTATATCGAATGACTGGTGCGCGCTAGGCTCATGGAAGTCCTTGATAAAGGCAAGGCTGCGGCGGTCACCTCCATTGTGGAGACGCGGGACAAGGACACTGGAGAGCTCATTTTCGAGAACCAGTCGACCGTGTTCATCCGTGGTGCCGGTGGATTCGGTGGCAGGCGAGTAGGGAAGGGTACGCGATCTCCGTTTGCGAACTCACTGGGACTGTGCGTCTGACGAATATATCCATAACAGACAGAGGAGCAGCGTCTGCCGTCAATGCCCCTCCTAAGCGTGCCCCGGATGCAACCTTGGAAGAGCAGACAAGCCCCTCACAGGCCGCATTGTATAGGTATGTCTGATACACCACCACGCGTTCGATCAGTCTAATTCAATGCTTCGTCCAATCAGACTGAGCGGCGATTCCAATCCCCTGCATGTAGGAGGCCTAACACCAGTCTCTCGTCACCATATTGTACTCATTGTATCCACGCGTAGATCCTTCCTGAGTTCGCCGCCATTGGAGGCTTTGATCAACCCATCCTCCATGGCCTGTGCTCCATGGGAATCGCTGGCAAACATGTGTTGAAATCATTCGGAGAGTACACAGACATCAAAGTCAGGTAAAGAATTCCCTCCATTATGGGCTATTGCAGGGCGTTGGTCTCATCGCTCATCGCTCTAGATTCGCTGGGGTTGTTTTCCCGGGAGAGACGTTGGTTACTCATATGTGGAAAGAAGGGTCTAAAGTTGTGTTTAGTAAGTCCAGCCAAAAAGTGTCTCCGTCGCAATGGACGCTAAAAATCAATCATAGTCACCAAAGTAAAGGAACGTGATGCCATCGTGTTAGCCTCGGCCGCAGTAACTTTGAAGGAAGGCCAACCGAAGGCCAAGCTGTAGTGTGTCTAACGAGTATGTACGGTAGTGTGCATTGAATGTTATAGTGTTCGGCAAAGCAATCGAAGTCCACAACCACAAAACAGGAAGCATGAAAAACAGACGTAGGGGTATACTGGATGCTTGGATATACTAAGATATGGTAGGTGCTACTTTCTACGTGCACCTAATGCACGTTGAATTTGTGCGCCTCAAAGGTACTATCGACTTCGCTGACGGCGATCGCTTCCTCCATTGTCAATATAGGGATGGATATCCACTACGTGCATTGTGGGAGAATGCCAAGACTTGGGGCTCCTAGAAGGGGAGGTCAATACCAACTAGCTACGTAAAGGGAGAATCAAAACCAACCAGGGTAGAACCTGTAACGTTCCAAACAGCGGGTTAATGGTTTGCTCGATCTCATCCTAGAACCACTTACCAGAAAGTTACGCCCAAAATAAGATATAGACCTACATGCACCGCAGGATCAGCGCTGTAAGCGACCTAATCTCGAAGAGAAAGCGTACACATCAAGATCATGCCTTCAAGCCAATTTGATTTACCGTCCTGTACCACGTAGTTGACGGTGAGAACTGTACGGAGCGCAGCAGTTAAACCCTGCAACAACAACACATACCCAATCTACTCACCAGCAAGGAAGAGTGATATTGACTCATATGGATCGAACAGCAAGGTCAACGGTTTGCCCAGAATCCAGCCCAAAACGACAATGAACCTAAGGCAGTTATGAACGAGGGTTGAAGACAGTAAAAAGACAGCTACCCACGGAATGACAAAGAGGGCGATTTGCTAGTGAGTACGACAATTAGACTCGCAGAGCGTTACGACGAACAGCGTGACGTACTATACTGGAGCCAACGGCGACACCGAGACTCAACGTCAACTTGTCCTTGATGGAGACAGTGACCGCTGTTACATGTTCTGTAAAGAAAGCTCGTCGGTTAGCAAACCATAATGTAAAGTCAGATCCAGACTCACGCACCCGCTGCGTTGCCTACAATGGGAAGTAATATCACGCCGACGAACTCCTTGCTGATTGTACCGCCCTCGGTCAACCCGTCGATGGAATCCACCAACCATTCCGCAGTGACGGCGACCAGCTACGAAAGGAAGAGTCAATGGTCGGCAGGTTACGAATGGTCGTCGCCCTTACGACTGTGACAACAACAAGCAGTCCCACAGTCATCCAAACGCTTAATTGAGGTTTCTCTTCCTCCTCTTCCTTTAGTGCGTTGCCGATGTGCCCGTTGCTGTTCTCGAGGTCATGTTGAGATCCATTTGCGAATGGCACAGTCGTGTTTTGACTGGGCGACATGGGTGGCTTGCCATTGATGGTCGCTGTCCTCGAACTCGAAGTATGCGAGTCGATAACGTTATCAGGCCGGGGTTCGTCCTTTGATGATTTCCTCTTGCTGTCTTTGGACTTGCGAGCGTACGGTTGTGATTTGATGACAGCGTCGCTGGTCTCGTCGTAGAGGCCTGCATGGGACCATAATTGGAAGACAAGGTACGAACCATAGACTGGGAAAAACGTCAGTGACTGGTTTGTAAGCGCGAACACCGAACAGGCGCACTGAACAACAAAATGACGGCGACCTAGAACAAGTAAGTATGGAATATGTCACTGACGGCAAGGTTGTACATACACCACGACTGAGTTGCAAAACTTGCTTTCCCTGTTGTTGATTGGGGTCTGCTGGGCCTTCGGACAATGCCAGGATATACGCCGCGGGCAAGAGGACGGCAATTACGCTAATAGTCAGTAAGGAAGAATTGAGTTGCACAGTGCCTGCCGGCGCGGCAGTGTTCAGCGCCCATCTTATTACATTAAACGGGGCATACTTACTGACGGTGAAGCCCTGTTCTGAGTATTGTGTACCGCCGGCGAAGAAGCACATGCCCAAAACAAGAACTACGATCGTGTACCGGGATGTAAGCTGTCGCCAAGGATCTGCGAGAAGGCGCTTACGCAGATTTGAGAGGATCGATCCGATAACTATATAGATTGAAAAGCTTCAGCTAGGTGAAGATAAATGTAAGGCCTTTTCATACGGGAAGATTGAACAATGGTCAGTTGGCATTTAACCAGAGCAAGTATCTAACACAAGGGGTGTCAGCACGAGTCTCATCAGAGTATAGATCCGGACCCGGAGTGGTCACGCACAGCAACTATCAGCTCGACGCTGAGAGTGTATGATCAGGGACAGCTTTGGATTGATAGGCGAACCTTGACTCACGCGTTTCCCTGATCAGGATCCTGATCAATATATTTTGGTCATCATGTCGGAGATGAAGAACTCACAAGAGTTGCGTTCAAAAGCCCGGCTAGTGTTTGCCCAACTCTCATGGAGAGCTCGTCTGTGGCGAAAGCTAGCAGCTAAAATGAGCCGTGGCGTCAGCTTGCGGTATTATAACGGCGCAGCTACGTGGCACACCTTCGCCAAGGGTATGATTGCGAGAAATGAAACTGATGATGCTCGGTGTTTAGAACATGTGGTAAGCGTGAGGAGTCAAGGAGTAAGCTCACAAACGAAAATGAGAGTATGTTCGTCCTTCATTGCAAAATTGAGGGCCCACTGATAGATAATCATTGGTACAGAGCCAAAGCCAGAGGAGATTCCGAATACGCACTGATACTGGGATGAAGACCAATAATATGTTCAACCCTATAAGCGACTATGAAATTAGCAAGCGCCGCTAAAGTTCCAGAGAAGGCGCACATACATGAAGCGAAAAGGATACTCCTCAAACTGTCCAAAACCGATGGTGCAGGTCCAACCTTTTTGTCCGGTGTCAGCAACATAGAAGCAGCTCTGAGGATATTTCTAGTGGGGGATCTGGTTATTACAGTCCCCTCGGTGTCGGTGGGATTATCATAATGTAATGGTAGGCTAGCTGTTGGCTGGCGATGATTCAGAGGGTGCGCTTCTTGCCGTCCAGTGTGTTTGACACCTGTAGTTGGCACAGGCCTATCAGTATGATCTTCGTTCATTGCCATTGCTGTATCGCATGTGCTCGTCAGTAGTCTTTTACGTGTTGGACTCACAAACACAGCTCACCGCCAAGGAAATCAGAAGGAAAGGAAGGGGAAAGACAGGAACGAGGCGTCGTGGTTCGAGTTCCTCTTATGGTTCATCCATCTTGAGCTAAAAATAGTGTTGGTTGTGCTGTTATGCAATGCGTGGTAGTCGCAGGAACTGATGATGCAGTTTGTATCCAATAATGACGACGGAGTGACTGTGGCATGCACGAAATAAGTCCTATTAACCGCATTCTATACAAAGCGATAAAAGATATATGGTATCATACAAGACGGGGCAAATCTGTGATCAGATGTAAGAGGTATCGTGTCCGATATTTTCGTGGATGATTCGTGTGAGACCGCCCTGAATAGGACATACGACGCCCATCAACCTTGATAGGCGAAAGAAACTGCGCCGTATAGTCCATCTTCTCGTCCCAACATTCCGTGACCGTGCAAAATCTACAGAGCGCTCAGTCAGTGCCTCCCAAGTCAGCGACATGGGCATTTGCTTACCTCCATCTTCCTTGCATGCCATCCGACACCGCTGCTCACGTTTCCATTCGCTTCAGACAGCTTCTCAATTTCCGCCCTGAGTGGATGTCCAGCAGGTAAATCACGGCGCAGTACACTTCCCGAGCTTTCGGATACCCAGCCGGATGCGGTGTCTACATACCAACCCCTGCCGCCTTTGCTACGGACAATTTTCCAAGCACCGGCACCGGCACCAAGGCCGCCCAACATCGGTGTAGATAACTCGATGACACGGAGTCTCGTGAGGGGAGGTTTGGGAGGAGTTGGTGTCGAGGTCAGGTTGAGGGTGAATGGTGGTGTGCAGAGAGGGCGGATGAGCTGAGTATGCAATGAAACCGAAGACTGACGGGCTGAGCCGCGAGGCGCGCCATTGATGCCGCCGGTGCGTAGGCCGCAGTCAAGCTCTGGTGATGTCCCGACCAGCGTGAGGATCTCGACATTGCGCGCCTTCGTTCTGATGAACTCCGACACAGCCTTTAATTCCAAATCAGGAATATAAGACAAGCCGAACGACCGGAGACTCAATTGAGGGAGGCAGAGGTCGAGCAGAATTTCGCGAGTGACTGGGGAGCTAGACAAATCCAAGTACACCAAGTCGCCGGATTGGAAACAAGGAGCCAGGGCGACAATGTCTCTGAGGTGCTCCGTAGTCAAAGGGGACGTGAAGGTCATGTCACCGTAAAGGTTTAATTCCTGAAGTTGTGAGGTGACGGGAGAATTAACAAGAAAGTCCCTGATTGACTCGCTGGTGAGCCTGATGCAACGTGCAAGAGCCAAAGACTTCAATCGGACCGAGGATGAAGCACCCAAAGCATCCAAGAGCTCAGGGGTCGCACGTGTGCCAGAGAGATCCAGGTGAGTGAGAGAAGGGAAGGAAAGGACCAGTGGCGTAAGAACATTAGGTAGAATCGATTTCACACCACGCAGCCCGAGTCGCTGGAGGCCTGGAAATACCAAAGGCTCCTCTTGGTGACGGCTTGCTTGGCGTTCTGTGGAGTTGTCTTGTGTGAGGAGATATGTGTTGACAAATTCGGTGAGTGAGTTTACGAAGACCGCGCTGACGCAACCGGTGAGATCGATAGCAGCCAGTTCACGACATTCGCGCCGACGCTCTCGATCATCTTCTTCCACATCGTTTGCATCAGTAATGACCAGACCACGGCCCCGTGATGGACGGCCTCGACCGCGGGATGGTGCGCCCCGGAGGAGTAGTTCCTTGAGTACCGGCAAAGTCAGGGCCCCGTCCCTATTTGAATTATGAGCAAAAAGTTACGATGACTGGGCTAGTCACATACATGTATTCGGTTGCGCCGAAGGTCAGCAAGTTTGGACATTCCTGTTCATTCCATGAGTGAAGTCTTATGGTAGTGTGATATCATGTGTAGCTACCTTGATCAAGGCCTCAACTCGATCCCCCGTAACAAAGCGGGAGTTTACACCTTCGTCGATGGACCTCCTGATGCCAATGGTACGGAAATGGTTGAAGTCAAGATGACGGACGAAACGGCCGGGACGAGGGTCATTGGGGACAGGCACTGAAAGGAGAAATCGGTCTCGTCATTAGGGTGGAGGGACAAGCGCACGTACCGTATACCCCCGCATCTCGCCTATCCATGTAATCCTGTATAGCATCGCTAATCGAGCGCATAATCCTCCATCGGGCCGGACTTTTGCTCTTTTGCCGAAGGCGTCGGGGACTCGGATCTCGAGAAACGACGGGGGAAAGAAGTTCGAGTGGTACGGAGCTGTCGGGCTCCGTTAGAGAATCAAGGAGATTTTCTTCCAGCTTGGAGGTGGACTCTTGGTCCATCGAAGAGATAGAAGCACGAGAGGCCAGCGCTGCAGCCTTTATTGTATCCTCGACTACCATTTCCACCTGCCCCTCATCGTAATCCCAAGCAATTTCTTCGACGAGTGAAAGCCAGCTGCGAGGCAAGCGAACTTCAAGCTTACGCCAAAGCCATGGTTTCGCTGCGGCATGCCAGGCATGATTTACGAGACAGAGAGAGGCCAGGGTCCTTCTGCTCACCGGCTCAGGCCAATTGCCAGGAGGCATGGCTGATGGTAGTGCAGTCGGTATGCCATGGTCGGCAGCGATTAAAGGGTCGAGGGATACGGGGTAGGCAGGGAGACAAGCAGAGTATACATGAGCGCAGATAGTAAAAAGGATTTCTGGAGGATATTCCGCAGTGGACATTGCAGCGGCGTGTTGAGTCGGTTTCCATGTTCGGTACGGGTCTTTATAGCGGGCAGAATGGGAGGGCAGTCGATCACGTGGGTGATCGCCATTCAGGTCGGGATGACAGTGCGGGGTACCAAGAACACGCCAAATATGTACAAATAAAGCCAGAGCTTCTTCGAGATGCTTCGAACGTTCTAAGTTCATGTTCTGGCTATACATGTTCCTCCGTAAAAATATATATATCAGAAGAGCATCTGCGGCATGCCAGACAAAGAGGACGCAAATAGTCCACTTCTCAATGAGTATTTTCTCTCTCTTCCTCATGCAGTACCTCGTCCGGCCGAAGCATGATAATTCTCTAAATTAGTTTCACCTCCCCATGTCGAGATCCGGGCGAAAATAATACTGTTACGTACATGTGATCCCGACATCGCTGATTCCGGACCTACTTTACTGAATGTCCTCAAGGGTTGTCCTGGGTTGTCTCACCCACAAAATGGTACGTTGTTAGCCAACTATGGCGAAACATGGGCTAACTTAATAGATGGCCCCCTAGGAATCTTGCCTGTAAAGTATGGCTATTGATCATTGAACCCGCTGATACAATATGTGTTGGACAGCTTGCAGATTGCTTCCAGACCGAGAATTTACGTCCGTTGGTGCCCACAGGCGTGCTGCAAGGGCGTACTCTTCTCTCCGCACCTAATTGATGAGGTTTTTAGAATGCCGAACCTTGGCGCAATCCCACCGTAAGTTTTTTAGTTCCTAGCTACTAGGTCACGGGTTGCTAAGTACCGCTCAGGTCTGCCTGAGTCTGCTGATCGTTATGCACGATGATGGCTCCCTTAAGGCTTTGGGGTACACCCGGTAAGCATTGTGTTCTACAGAAATACAAATGTCTTTGAACAGGCTGGACACACGTTCGCTAAGATCAGGATGTCTATACGTACATCCGCCATTCGCACATAAACTTGAACGTGCACACAGGCAAGTTTACCTTATTGACAATTCGGCTGCCATCCAGTTGATCTGGAACGGCAATAGCATCGATGCGGAACTATTTCAGCGGTCTGCGAGGCCGGCCAAGGGCGTATACTCATGGCGCCATTGTGATCGCATTGTTCGCAATACCACGCTTCCCCACTGGTGTTTTCGAGCCTCCCACCGCACTAGAGCGTACCATCACAGTTCGGAAGCAAATCATTCCACCCCATGTCTTCTGGCTTGCCGAGCGGTTAGTTCATGAAGACGCGTGCCTTGCCGTTTCAGATTCCAGCCACACACGTTGATGAGATATCTTTACTCTCCTACCCAGCTCCCTTCTCGGCTATCCCTGCTGCTTTCCAGATGATGCAAGCCAGGATTGGTCGGGATTGATTTATTCCCTGCCAACATCCTGGCTCCGTTCCCCGCTTCCCGCGCCATCATATGCGACGAATCCTCTAGAGCTCAGCAACATGCTCGCCTGCTTGTACTGGATCCAGCTGACAATCCGAAGCAAGTCAAATGCTCCAACGCCATATGTGTTCTTTCTGGCAGCATTCTTCAACGGATTATTTACTCGACATGCCGAAAGCATATTCCCCGCCTGCAACCTTCTTTCGTTACCTTCCAATCTCGGCTTGCTGTTACTCATCTCCGTGAACAACCTTTACGACCGGGACGGTCCAATGGTGAAGCCACGGATGGGGATTGGTTCTGGCCAGCTGATGCCCCAATTCAAAACAACCGTCTGACTTTCATTCATTTCTTCCAGGCATCTGTATTCCGTAATTGTTCCGACTACCGTGGTTCTATGCATACGGAGTAGCGCTTTAACTCAGGCGGCCGTGTAACCGTCCACCTTCCTCATGGCAATCCTCTTCTACGGGTGTACATATGACTACTGCGAAGCGCTTATTTTTGTCAACAGCCACTCACGAATAGCCAGACGGTTGAACCCTATATGCTATATGGCTATATGCAGCTCCGGCGTTCAAATCAACCTTTATTACGGTAGATCAGGTCCTTACAGCAAACCTGGCATATGGAACGTTAGAGTGGTCGGTAGCTCCTCTAGGACTCGTTCTCCCCAGTTCACGTCGTTCCTTCCCCGGATTATCCCCAGATTCTCTGTCACAATTCACCTGCGCGGGTTTCATTGTGAATACCAGCCTTCTTCACAAACGGGTGCCTTCTGGCAACAGTTGCAACTTGCAAGGACTCGTGGTCTGGAACGACTTGGCTGTCCTGCGTCCCTGCTGCGTACTACTTTTGGCCTTCAATTCCAACAGGCCACCCGCCAATACAATGTGTCTCATTGACGACACCTGTCCCATGGTCAAAACGGACGGATCCTTCACAGATGCTTCCGGAATCCGGCGCAGAACCACCGTTTCCACTAAGTAGCTCCCATAAATCTATTTTCGTAGCATCCCACCTCAAATTACACGGCGCTATATAAAAGTTGACACCTATTTATGTCGTTCCCAACATCGTGAGTATTCACATTCGTACATCTTAATTCCTCGCAACCCGCCCCAAATTATCCTTCGCGCAGGTCGTTATTTATGTTCGTTACTCATAAAATACCAATAGCTAACGTTCACGCTGTATGATGGTCCTGATATAGATCAATAGGAATCTCAATAGTTGGTCTTCTCTCTCGCCGAAGATATTCTCGTGCACCGCCGGTGTTGACATCGCCTTTCGAAAGCAACGTCTATCCGTTCTTCCGTGTTTTCTACCATCTTTCCAGCTCCAACTCGGATATACCTCTCTTTTACGTTGGTCCGCAGCCTGGAAACCCGCGGTCGAGGAGGCGAGAGGGTAGTGAAAGGTCATACCTCGTCGAGATGGCGGAATATAACGTTCCACTTGAAGACCTAACTGGGGGCTAGGGCTTGACGGGAATACGCGAAGAAGTCAGTCGCAATAACAATCCTAGATTAATTTCAATTTCGACCCTCAGAACCATCAACTAAAGCTAATGAGGATATGTCTGCTACCGGAAGCAGTTGGCACCATGCGCGGTCGACATTGCGAAAGTGACGAGCACAGCTACTGCATCACATACGTGGCTAAATGACGACTTCAAGCTTGCGGATGCTGCTCGACCAAGCGAAGTTGACTCACAATCAATATTTAGCCACCAGTAGGGACGCTCTGCGAGGAAAAAGTTTGATCTTGCGTCGACTTTACGGCTCGCCGTTTGTATATTTGGATCCTTCCATTTGATTTTTAGTGAGAGATCGTATCTACCTACCGCCCGTCACTTAACCTCTCACCCCAGGAGTCTGCACCCTTTCCCCTGCGGTTTAATAAGGTCTTGGAAGGGTCTTGTAAAGCCGTTATAGGATTTACGGATATAATTGAGCGTTATTATATATTCATCAAGTATAGGTAGGATGTAAGATATGATGCCTTGTTGTGTTACGTGAGGTTCCGTATAATGCTGTACAGACCCCACGTCTACGCCATGCAGCTCACGCCATTGCCACGGAGCGACGGCATAGGAGACTTCTCGGACGAGACTTCGCCCATCGGGTAGAGCAATGGAGCGGTGGCGGCAACGACTGGTGGGAGTTTAGTGGTTCCATCAATGAAAGGGTAGTCCGAATAACCCTTGCCACTGGCATCGCCAGGAACATAGAAAGTCGACCGATCATAGGCATTCAGAGGCACATCATCCTTCCACCTCAGTGGTAGATCCGGGTTGGCGAGGAAATAACGGCCGATCGCAACGATATCGCCATGCTCAGCAGCTTTCAATGCAAGGTCCCGGGTATATCCACCAGCGCTGATGAAAGGTTTGGGGGACCAGATCCTTCGAAGGAAATCATTCTCTTCTTCAACGTGTTTATTGCCCTTTCCCTCTCCATCTGCTACGGGACGAAGTCCAATGTCTTTGCCATCTGCCACTCGTGGCTCAATAGCATGCAGATACGCTAGATTCGGCAACCGCTCCTTGAGCTGCGACACGAAGTAGGAGTATGTCGGCTTAGGGTTGGTCATCCCCATCTCCTGGAACCTGCTCCAGGGGCTAATCCGGACAGCTGTTCGGTCTTCGCCAATCTCCTTGGACACGGCCTCCAGGACTTCAAGCGCAAACCTTGCGCGATTCTCTGGGCTGCCGCCATACTGGTCTGTACGTTTGTTCGACACATCCTGGAAGAACTGGTCGATGAGATACCCATTTGCGCCGTGGATCTCCACCCCGTCGAAGCCGGCGAGGTGAACAGCGTTGGAAGCTGCCTTCGCAAACAGCTGGACGTATTCCTTTATCTCGGGAATTGTTAGGGGTCGGGGGGGAGGCGTCGGTTGGTAGGTGAGGGGAACATCTGACGCGGAGACATAGTCTAATCCCTCTGCACTTAGGACATCTTGCAACGCAGCCCTACCGAGGCCCCACATTTGAAGATAAATGAATGAGCCACGCGCATGAACAGATGTGGTTACCTATAGTAAATCGTGCCACGTCAGCTTACTGTATCATGAAGAAGGACTCATAGATGTACAAACCTCCTTCCAGGCAGCGATTTGCGCGTCAGACCATATCCCTGGGATATTATCGGTTCCTCCCGCTTTTGAAGCAACTAACGTTGCTTCAGTGATGAGTAAGGTACCCGGCGTGCTCGCTCGTTGGGTGTAATAATTCTGAGCTATGGGAAGTATGGGTGTATGCCCTTCGTCGGCGCGAAAGCGAGTGAGGGGTGAGAGCGCAAGTCGGTGCTGGAGGGTCATCCGACCTATTTTGGTTGGTTGAAAAAGTTTAGGAGAAGATGAAGTAGACATGTTATCGATCTGATTTTTTTTCAGCGTTGGGTGGTGAAACCTCCGTTAGCATCTCAAGGATTTTATACACAACTTGTGGCCGTAGCCGACCGCGAGATTCATCATAGGCAGGCAATTACTGCCAATGAGCGCGATGTGCTGAATCAGAGTTTGGTAGCCATGGCAGAACTTTGCTCCCAAGTTTAGGCTGTCATAGAACTTTGAAGCGCAAGTGCTGAATCAGGACGGAAAAGAATTGTTCACTTGCTCACCAATCTTGAATATTCTGACAAAGAACACAACTTGCGAGGGCGATTAGTGATCGTGAGAGGTTACTGAGCGCCCCTAGATCCCTCCACTATTTTAGCGCAAATATTCTACCTTTTGACGGAAATCTGCGACAAACTGTCCAAGAATGAGTGATAGCTCGATATCTCGTCCCAATCTTACCGAAAAAAGGCATCGCGCGTTGGAGGCTACAAGTTGAAGTTGGAAGTAAGTGTGTTTGGATGTGAAGCATGAACCAAACTCGGGTCACCTTGAATCCGACGAGACTCGGTGTCGGTCATGCCACGGTTGGGCTGACAGCAGCTCCTACGGCATGGCAGTCACTCACCATATGGAAGTCACCATTCTGTATTTCGCAGCAGCCTCAACCGCTACGAACCTGAACTCAGAGATCGTCCGCATACCCACAGATCATCCATTTCTCTTATCCGAACTTGGTGATCTGCTCGTATCCCTCCACCCCGATACTGGCCTTGACAAGGTCTTGGAGAGTAGTCAGTGGAGCGTCGACGCGGAAATGGTCGATGATCCAGGAAACGTCTTACTAAGTGGTGGGGAGGAAATTGCTATTATCTGTCCGGTGTCTGGTGGATGATTGTGAGAAAGTTTGACTATGGTGGGTGAAATTCATGACTTCTCTCATCACCTCACTCATTGACCTCAGCCATAGGTGGCACAGACGACGTGAACCTTTCTGGAATACCTCTAATGTGTCGTCTGGAAGATGTACCATCTGTACACACAGTCCAAGCAGTAACTCCTTCGCCCAATTCATCGGTTTTTATCGCGAGCAGATTGACACCGACTACATTCCTCATCAAAGAGTATGACGATATATACTCCGAGCAGCCGCACATATATGCCAAGCTCATCCAACAACTGAGCACAATCATCATTCTCGACACCGGTTGTGGGGGTAATTCGTCCAACCCGGATGTTGAAATCAAGGAGTTGAGGGAATTCCTCGAAACCGTCGGCATCGAAGACAACGGCGGGCGACCGTTAAATGAAGGGCGGCAAATGAAGTACATCATCATTCTGAGCCATTGTCATTACGACCACATTTGTGAGATCCCTCCGTTTCGTCCGATCTGCCGTCTGATCAGAATGCATTCAGTGGCAGTTGAGCAATTGTGAAGCTTCATGGCGCTGTTGATGTGTAATCGTTAACCAACTGTGATCTATAGTTCTGATTCTGTGATACTGGCGTCGGGGTACTCCCCCGAATTCTTGCAACCGTCGAAACTTCCCGTACACTCGCTGTGTCAAGAGCTCGGAATCGAGACGCCTTCATATTCTCCAACCTTGGTTGATCACATGCATCGAGTCTTGTCTTCGGACGGAAAGAAGACTACCATGACCATCATACACACCCCTGGGCACACGCCTGACGAACTAGCGGTGTATGATGGAGACGAGAAGATGCTGTATGTTGGGGATACGTTGTATGAAAACGCTCCCATCATCTTCCCGAAGGAAGGCTCCATAATCGATTGGATGGAGACCGTCGATGAATTGATTTCGTTCGTAGGCGATCAAGAAAGTCAAAGCGGGTCGGCGGTGAAGATCAATGCTGGTCACGAAACAGCGGCCCAGCCAGCGCTAGAGGTTTTGACCGCGACGAAGGCATTCATGGAAGACGTCTTGAGAGGCCGCGAAGCAGTGCAACGTCGTTGGACCAAGAGAGGAGAGGAAACAGTAATGTACGAGCAAGACGGGAAGCGGTTTTCCCTCATTTGCCCCGAAAGGCTCGTTGTGGAAGCCCGAAGGTAGCATATTCGCGTAGGCGTATTATGTACCTTTCCCGAGTATATTCTTTTCCAATTGAGCCAAAAATTCTTCTGCTTCTGTCACGGGCTTAGGCGTCTTAGTCTGCTTCGCTTCGAAAGCGGCAAACGGATCGGCGTGCACTGGTTGTGCGGGTGGAATGTGTGTGCCGTCTTTATCAGAAAGTTTGACTTTCTTCCTCTTCGATTCCAATGCCTTCCTCCTTTCTTCAATGTCCCTTTTACGCTTTTCCATCGCCCTGCTCTGTACCGAGGCAGTTCCGGCAGCGTCATCGCCTTCCCTCATCCCCTCGACTTCTCCTGGCTTGAGATCCACCGCACCCATTTCTCGTCGAGATTTTTCAGTTTCCTCCCTCGCGGCTTTCATTTCTTCCATTTGAGCACGTCGCGTCTGCTCATCAGCGGAAAACTGATAAAATCCGGCCCCCTTCGCTCGGACCTCTTGCGCAGCATCGTAGTGGATGTTCAAGGGGTTGTTTTCCTCGGAATGAATCTTCTCGATTTCAGCAATGCGTTCAGCTGACGGCTCGTATACGGGGAAGTAATTGACAGGGTTGCCTATTCAGTGTAACTCAGTCACCGGTGTTTAGACATCAAGCAGGATACGCACGAATGATAAGTTCCCTGAGAGTGCATATACAATGTTAACAGAGTGAAATGTATGGGGTTGTCTCGAAACACGCACTCATCAATGTCCACATGTGGGCCTTCAGTATTGAGCAAGTGACGAGGTACCTCCGAGCGGGGTGCCGTCCTAAGACGACCAAACTCGTCTTCGTATTCAATAATGGGATCATCCTTTGTAAAGTGAGTACCAGGCGACTGTATATAGGATAAGGAGACGTACCTCGTCTACACTTGGTCCCGGGACAGCCAGAGATTCATCTTCATCGTCGCTATCGGGTTCGAAGAACTCAGAGACCGGTTTTGAGTCAAACTAAAGTTCAAGTCGGTTAGAGTAACACCAAGGCAAGCAAGGAATGCAGCGACGCACATCAACAAGCAAGGCGTCGTACTGACTATCAGTTAATCCTCCGGTCTTGCCCTTCTTGAGTTTGTCGTATATTTTTGCCTTGCGTTCCAACGCCGCACGAGCTGATTCGAGAGTGGGCCTGCTGACTGCTTCCAGCTCAATGTCCCTCTGAGCCCTGGATTTCACGCCCTTGTTCTGACGTCCCCACACAGTCGGTTTCTACGGCATATAAGAGAGATGATGCAGCCGAGAGCAATGGTGATCGTACCTTGTCCGGTCTCTTTATTCCCCCCACAACTGCTGCTGCCTTTCCTGCAGCTTTGGACTTCGAGAATTCTGCCTCTTGCTTTGAAAGTTCGGCTTTGAGGTCGAAGAAAGAGGTCGCGCTGATGCCAGCGGCTTTTGCCTTTGCCTTGTGGGACATGGTGAGGAGGGTTTGAAAGAAGATAAACGCGTTACTGTTGAGGCAACTCGTTCGTAAACGAGAGATCTACTCCTAATCGGGCGCTTATGCACTACCGTCAGTGAACTGCGACAGTTACTCGCCGGGCTTCGGTTTGTAGATTACTACGACGATCATTTACAAAAACTAATACTACAAGGTAATATGTTCATCTGAGAATACCAGCCATATGTGTGCGTGGAATTTAATCCGAAGTTAATTTAGCGAACATATCTATATGCATAGTTGTCTAAAATGAGTAGATGCGAGGTCCAAACTCGCAAAATCACTTACGTCGCGTCGATCTGCTTTAGCTGAGGGAGCGTAAGGATGATCTTTCTCCTATATCCCGCCATGTCGTCCATCTGGCATGGGTTACCCTCGAGATATATCGTTTCGAGAGTTTTGATGTGTGATAATTGGAGCTCCAGGGAAAGAAGGTTGGGAATTTTGTTACCATTGGCCTAATCGAATATGAGCGCATGACAGGCGAATAAGTGTAACGAACCTACCCAAAACTCCTCCAGATAGGAGAGGTGAGCAATGTTTTCGATTGCTTCAATGAAATTAGAGCCCACGTCCAACGTCTTCAGTGTCGTCTATAATACGCTTCAGCAAAGGGAAAAACGGGTGAAGTGAGGAACATCATACGTTTTGCTCAAGGCCTTCGAGTTTCTTCACCCCGTTGTGGCTAAGATAGAGCTCTTCCAGACTTTCGAGGCCTTCAAGGTTCTCTATCTTGGTGATCCGGTTCGATTGCAAGGCCAAGATTCTGAGTTTCTTCAAAGTCCCCAAATTCTAACAGGGAAATCAGCAATGATAGGCATCAAGACCGAGGCAAATATAGTACCTACTTCAAGCTTAGTTATCTTGTTCTTCCCTAGCCATAGTTCTTCTAGGTTCACCAACGCGTCTAAGTGTTCTATTTTCTGCGGCAACGTATTTCAGTGTAGGGAAGAGCGTGATGGATTGCAAGCATTACCCTAAGTCTATTCCCTCCAAGCTCTAGACTTGTTAGGTTCACGAGGGGGTCTAAATTGTTTATCTTGGAGATCTTGTTTTGCACAAAGAACACCGTTTTCAAAGTCGGTACCTCTGCCAGACCTTCCGGCACCGACTTGAGAAGATTAAACGACAGATCCAGGACTCTATTTCGATGGTTTAGCATACAACACCAAGCGAAACAGATCGCCGACACGTACTTGAGCTTCTTCATCTTCCTTAGCGAATCCCCCACCGTTTTGACCTTATTATCATATAGATCCAGCTCCTCTAACTCGACCAATTCATCCATAATTTCCGGATCCAAGTATGTTATGACGTTCTGCCTTAGGCATAGCTTCTTCAGGTAGGGTCCGAATCGCGGCAGACGAAGGTTAGAGAGTGCCCCAATACGGGAATGGATCAATTCGAGCTCCTAGATGCACCGAGAATTAGGAATATTTATTTCGCAAGGAGAGCAGCGGGGGGGCGGTGCATGCTTGTGTAGATGCGAACCTCTGTATTGTCTGGGAAGTCGACAAGGAAATCACCATCGTCTCCTTCTGCAACCTCCTCCTCTTCGGCCTCTTCATCGGTATCCACTGGCTCGTCGGCAGGCAGCACCACCCTCGCTGATCTGAAGTGAAGTTTAGAGTCATTTAGCTTTCAGCTGGTACAAACTAAGAAGGTGGCGTACTTCTCTACAGCGATATGAACATGTGCATGCTTCTCCGTGGTAGGGCTCTCTTTAGGCGGAATCGCGCCTTCTCCGTTGGTTAGGTTGGTTTGCATGATATGAGTCTGACGCGAAGTCCAGAGAGTTCTAAACTGAATAAGGGTCCTGAAACAGGCGCCGAAAACCGAGATAAGATAATCAACATATAGGGTGGCCGGTGCTTGCAATGTCACATTGCACAACGCGATCGAGGACGATCACGTCGACATTCTTCGGAGAACCTCTGCGGGGAACCCCTCAAGCGATGCAGGATGCTTGACGATCGGAATATAATCTCGCGTCCCTGTGGCTGTAAATCTCGATTGCTGAAGAAAACTATTAGTTACTCTACTGAAATACTGCATAGTAAGGCGCAACGGGAAGACATCGGAAAACGTGCTAGAATACCATAAGACACATTTGAGTCACCAAGTAGCTAGGTATAGGAGTGCACATATATTACGAAATCGTTTGCGATGGAGTGAGTCCGGGGGATGGTGTTTGTAGGCTGGAGGTCGACATGGAGGATGCGATACACGGAGTAGATATCCAAGGAGAAACGGGATAACAGAGTACAAAGTGGATTACGAAGTCAATCGTGTAGGTATAATAGTTTGGGAGCAAACCAGGCTGCTAAGACACAGTGAGGGGCATGAGACTAGGAGAAGATATTATACTGACACCGTATTTGTAGGCGACGAGGAGTAACACGACAGAGCAGGTAGAAATGAAGAAAAGGAAGAAGGAAAGGACGTCCCGGTCCGTACCATACGTATGCGTATAAGAATGGTGATTCAGTTCGGCCGGTCGCTCGAGTTGTCATTATCATCGGGGAAGCATCCTGAGTGCGAATGGATGAGGGAAGTGAGGGGCGCGTATGGATTACCGCCTTCCGACACCCATGCCAACGCCTGCTCCTCCGATAGAACTGCCAGGTCCAACGCCAGGTCCCATGGGTGGCAGCTGCCTGTCCCTTTCGTAAGAAGACGGCAGCCCGCCCAACGCTCCTCCACTACTCAATCCACCGTCGCCTCCGTATGACCCAATGATGGGTGACTCCCCACCACCAAGCATGGGGCTCAACCTATCAACATAATCCAGCCTAGGTAATTGGTGATGTCCAGCGGAGGCGCTCTGGCTGGCCGAAACAGGCGGGTTGGAAAGTGGAGACGGCACGCTGTAGAATCCGCCGCCGCCGCTTGATCGTCCTGGATGAGGGGGTTCAGGGCCTGTGGGCGCTGTAGGAGACCCACCGCCGCCGCCTGGGCCCGGTGCGCCGGGTCCTGACTGATAGTGCACGAAGTTTACGCTGGAGGCAGGCGGGGAGGGAGAAGGTGTTCCATCTTCATACCTCGAGCCGCCCCGGGGGTTGCTGTAGGATTGATGATGATGCGATTGGGCATGAGGGTGGTATAATTCATTGGCGCTGCCACCACCTCCATATTCCTCGCGGCCCGCCCAGCCTGGTCGTCCGCCAGGGTTACCTGTATGGATATCATCGCCAGTCCATCTACGGCTGGCGTATAGCCCAGATGACGATGCCGACGGAGACCCACCAGCACGGCTACCAACGGGAGGCGTCGCACTATCTCTGCTCTTCGTTGTACCGCCACTAATGACTCGGTCCTTTCTGCGGCGGTTGCCCACTCCCGCTCCTTCCTTCTTGGCACGCGAACGGGCGTAGCGTAATCCACATCTACGAGAAGTAAGGATTACTGGGTGCTCAAGATTAGGATTCAAAGGATAAAGGCTGGCTTACGCGTTGCAGAGCTCCTTCTTCCCACTTGGGCCCTTTCTCCACTCCGGGCTCGTGGTAGCTTTGCAGCTAAAGCATTCCAAAACCCCAACGGGCCTGTTGCCCCCTGCCCTGCCCCCTCCGCTGCTGTTTGCCGAACTATCAAACCCATGATCCCCATACTCTCCTCGACTCGAATTAGGTGACACCCTCCTTCGGGGCGGAGGCACCAGATCCATCCCGACACCTAGATGATTAGGTGAATCCCTTCCGCCATCGCTCATATTTCCGTTCGATCCCATATCGCCGGTACTCATGTTGGTCGGTGCAGGACTTCCAGCCATGTAAGGGGAGCCCGAATATGGCGATATGGGACGCCCCCCAGCATCGTACCCTGGAGCAACTCCAACTCCGGACGGGTTTTCCTGGAAGCCTCCAGGGCCTGGAGCAGGTGGGGGCCATTGACCTTGTTGCGGGGCGTGGGGGGAGGAAGGATTGTATGCTGCGGCTGACGAACTAGTGGCGGCAGAGCGTAAGTTGCTTACGGAAGGTGGAAGAGAGCCGTGCGTTGGACTGGACGATCCCCATGAAGGCGGATGATGATATCCTTGTGGAGGCCATCTCTGGGGCGAATAAGGCTGAGAAGGCTGGGTGGGCGATGGATTAGCTGATGTTGTCGGATTGGGGGGGTTGGGCGATGCATATGCGGATAGGGGCGGCAGCGTCGGTGGGGGCTGGTCGTAATACGGAGGATGGGAAGGAGGGTGTTGGGGTGAATAGGCACTGGGAGGCGGAGGGTAGGACATCATATTTGCGTTGGTAGCAGTCGTCGTGGAAGTGGTTTGGGATAAAGATGATGGAGTGGCGGCGGACGCGGAACGGGTGGAAGCTGGGGTGAATTTGTGGCACGCGAATATTATGGTGCCTAGAAAATATCACCGACGCGGATGAGCCAAGGGTGGATGACCAAGACACGGAGAGTAAGTCAAAAAGGTAGGGAATCAGAATTTGGCAAGGGGATGTGGAGTAGTGGGATTTAAGGATCAAGCAGCAAGACAAAAGCAAAGAACGTTCGGGGTGTGGCGAGAAGGAATACAAAAATAGAGCGAACAGAATCGATGTTTCAAAGGCACGATGCCGTATCAAACCGAAAGGGCAAGGGGATTTGTGTCGTTTGGATATTAGCATAGACAGCAACCGGGTCAGCTTTCACATAAACTATGTTTGCAGGTAACGCACCATGCGGGATGTATATACTCTCGACTTCGCTCCCTGGCCAGGACGGCATCATCTGAGTTGCCTTATATCTCCTTGTGCAGCTGGTCTTGGCGTCACTCGCATTCGGGAGGTCACTTCCAATCTGGACATTCTCCACAAGTCGGGCAAAGTCCCGCGAGGTGGGTTGATGAGCAGACGGTGGGGGCGGCATGGGGTCCGGCGGCCATGACAGGAGCATAGGGCGTGTGCTGTGGTTGGCTAGAATCTGAAACACTCTCATGACTTGCGGGTATTGCTGTTGCTGCGCCTGGCCCGGCGGCTGGATCGTCGTTTCTGGCGTCGGCACCCAAGCCATCAGCCTCTCCCATACCATTCCCACCTCTCCGTTACCCATCCATGGTGTGCCGCACCAATTTGTCCACTCCGTTTTGTTCTCTTCGTCATTGTCTCTGTCTGTATCAAGGTCGACAATGGCATGGATGAAGCAGAGCACCAAGTTGCTTGCTGCGTAGTTAATTACAATGTCGACCGCCATGTAGTTCGAGTCCAGGGCGATCTTTGACGCTGAGGGGAAGGGGGGCGGTGGTCCGGTGTAACCGAGCTGGCGGCGCACGCGGGAAAGTCGAGAGAACCGTACCCTGTTGCGGCGGTCAACGACAAAAGTGCATACAAGCCCTATACCACGCACCTGGTGACACTCCCATGCAATGTTCTGTTCTGTAGAACATCTCCCAAATCGTGTTTTGCCGACGCTTGTTCGTCCGGGTGCACAAAGGATATGAGGGATTTACCAATGAGCACGGACGCTTGTTCTTCAAGGTGAGAAGCGAGAACGGGGTCAAGGTAGATAAATTGTAGTTCGGATGTCAGGAGAGCCCAGTCTATGCTGGGGGTGAGAAGTGAGGCGATCGAATGATCGAAATAGACGTACAACATCTGGTTTGGCCGACCTTGGGCAGCGGCGCTGGCGGCTGCTCTGCTACGTATGCTGGCTGATAGGAAAATGAGTCTGAAGTCGGCGGCATCGAGGACGAGTGGTGGATGAAGCTCATGAAGGTCAAGAGCAAGAGAGAGGAAGGGAGTAAGGGAGAGGGAGAGACTAGGTTACTGTATTTGTCATTATTGTGATATTCCGACAACAGCTCCGATCGGCACTCGATCGATGCTGTCTTTCGATCTCTTTTACGTAAGCACCATCGGTCCTTCATCCACTGCCATGAGCAACATCTGGGTCGCTGCTGGCGATGGAGACCTCGCCCGCGTGCAGGTGAGCGGTCGAAAAATCTGGTAGCGTGGTATAACGGTGTGTAACCTTTCCCCCCAGCATCTCGTAGAAACACAAAGTACGAATGTCTTGGCTTCTATGACATATCGTCTCATCGATGACATAGGCATCTCACCCAACCAACCGGATGCACACACATACACACCCATGTACGCCGTATCCCCGGAGTATACCGAGCTCATGCTCACTCAAAACGCATGTCTGAATTGACAGGCATGCTGCAGCCTCGTATGGTCACCTACACGTACTTACGTATCTCATATCAAAAGGTCTGGTTCTACTTCATCGCTGGACCAAATTCACGGCTCTGACGCCAGGTATTACAGGAGGGGATGTTAATGTCACCGACCACGACGGGGACACGCCCCTCTACGCAGTAGAAAACATCCAAACTGCACGTTTCCTCATTGATAACGGAGCTTCACTCCAAATAACCAACAACGAAGGCATCTCAGTGAGTGGGTTTCCCTTAACCCTATTACCCCCTTGATCTATTTTGCACTTTACTTTCTTATATTTCTCCGTTCAATGATATCTTACAATTTTATCCGACATTAAGTTTCCTATCGCACCCATCTCCTGCACGATGCTAACGGCCAACCATAAAACTAGCCAATAGATCATCTATCAGAAGACTTTCCCGCCGTAGCGGCATACCTTCAAACACGTTTACCACCATCACAGCCCCCTACTTCGAATCTCCCATCATCACCGTCACAAACGGTTTCTCAATCTTCATTCCCATCTCAACACGCGCAGCACGTCGCCTCCGAGTCACTTACCTCAGAGCTGATTGAGTCAGTTCAGTCCATTCTCCAACAAGCACAATCAAACGACACCATGGATACTCCCGAAGTAGACGAAGCGCTGACGGCTGCCGTCACTCGGAGTGTTTTGAGAGGTATGACTGTCGGGCTCGAGTATTCCGCACAGCAACAGCAACAGCAAGCGGGCGAGGAACAAGTCGGTGAAGCAAGAAGTGCAGGCTCGCTTGATCAAAATATGCAAGATGACGCAAGTGATACCAAGCGTTCTAAAACGGGTGAATAACATCACCCTCTTATCTGCGCAGCCATCCCCCTAGTCTATAGTACATTCCACATTGCCGTACCATCTTCTAGTCTACCTTGCCTACAATCGGCCATTTATTATTCATCTGACCATCTCAACAACTACCCTTCGGTGCCTGATCACACCATCCTGAATGATCAATCTTATCTAAATCTCGGAGTACATTATTCACCAGCTCGGTTTTTATCGCTCTGCGAGATCATTTTGCATTAATTGTCAGCTTGTAGACCAGGCCTAGGTATCCAGGATCAGCAATACGCCGTTCCCCCCAGGGCTTGTGTGAGTAGACACCGAATACATGCCACGATGTCTCTGCAAAAGTTAGTCGAGTCTCGATCATTGCCGCTCTCGATCGCTCTGCTTCCGGAAAAGCATCTGGTACCAAAGCTTCGGGAGAAAATCTTATAGAAACTCAAGCAAGGACTTGATCAAGGACAAGGTTCTTCGTGAGCAAGTCTAGGCTCTAGACCGACCATCACACACGCACAGCCTCTGCGAGGTTACCCAGACGGCGATGCGATTTGACAGTGGCAAACTGAAGAACTTCCTACAGAGGTAATGTTTTGTCTATTTGCGGATGGTGCGTTCCAGGCGCGCTCGGCGTGAAGGTCTTGGGTATTGGTACCGTCTCGGAGTTCCTTCAAGACGTGTGATGTGGCGCACCATACCGATGAACGGATTGATGAATTGCATTGCCCGTGGGACCTGTGCAGGAGAAAAGCCGTTCATGAACTAGGCTGGCACTGCGGGTGACAGGAACCGCCCGCGCGTCGGCCACAGAGAATGAAGGCCCTGGCTTTGCAGTCTAGGCTTCAAATCCTCAAACGAGTTACGACCTCTTCGAAGAAGGAATGGGACTGTGTGAATGATTTAACGGTATAAACCTGGAAGCACTAGCCCTGTGCAACTGTAAATGAAATGTCAGTCAGACATTGATACGCGAGGTTCTTGGCAGCAGTTCCGTGCGCGGGCTGATATATTAATGCAATAAACAATGGCGAGGGCGAACATGCACGTCAGAACGGCCTAAGCTCAGCTGTCCACCATAAAGGCTTCGATGTCTTCACCCACACGTGGTCACACCCGGGTACCAGATGATTGGACGTAGAAACCATGCCGTCGAAGGATGACGGAGTATTAGCTGCAGCTTAACGTTAGGAAGTCGAGCTGTGGACGGAGAGCCTTTTGGCAACGCACATAGATTCCATCTCAAGCCTCTGGTAGAGAGTATGGTACCCCCGATACCAACAGGCAGGAGACCGCAAGTGGGACCCAATGCGTTATGCTCGATCTCAATAGTATGTTCACCCTGAAGATCGAACTTAAGATGTCCTCGTCACAAGTAAATCCTAGAATACTCACTGTGTCAAGAACCCAGCCGACGCTTTCATCCGTCACTGCGAACACGCGATTTCTCTGCTTCCGCAGTTTGTGGAGATAAGACAGAGTATGAATGGTCTGGTCCAGCCGGCCGGAGAGGCCTCCAAGGATGATCAAGTCATACTGTTGATATAAATATGATCAGTCGAGTACAGGACGGAATTCACAATGAAATCGTACTTGAACGTTCTCCCGAGTCTCTACCTCCGTCAGCGCAGCAACACATTTCATCAAATCAGTGCTGTCTTGATCACGGTCGTGAATTACGGGCACGCCCTATGTCTGCGTCAGCCAGACTATGCTGGGCAACTTAAAGGCCTACCTTGGAGCCATAGTATTCCAATACTGCAGGTCTCGCGGAATCCAAGTCCCCCTTGATCAAGTTTGGCAAGAAACTGTGCGCATTTCTGGCATTTCTTACACGCGAATAATCGATAACATCTTATCACAACATACCATTCACGTTTGTCCACTATGCCCTCGAGATCGTATAAGCGGTTGGCTCCGCCGTCGGCGCAACACCGCCATTCGCTCGCGTCCCAAAGTTGGCGAAATAAAGGTGTAGAGAAGGGTTGGTTGAGAATTATCAGGGCATACTTGGATTCTAGAGGGAATTTCGACGTCTTTGCGGCTTGGTTACGTCTGAGAAACGGTGTCGACCAGATGCTCATGGCTGTCGAGCTCGTCGGAGGAAGGTAAGGTGCGTACAGATCATGATTGTCAAGCTTAGGCGCCGATGCATCCATCAAGAGAGCACCTCCTATTCAAGTACGCGTTCACTAGATACAGCAATCAAACACGACTAGGAGCCCTGGTTTCTCCTCCAGGTGGAAAAGCTCAATGCCCCCACCACGCCCACCACTAACAATGCTGTCCCTGCTCCTACTAACCCAGGAATATACAGGTACCACGTATTATCAATTTCGTCGACTTTGGCCTCTGGATCGGGGTCGAAGAGCGAGCCTTCCTGCTCGTCTTTGTTTCTACGTCTCCGAATGACAGGTATATCTGGTTCTGTGGGCGGAGAGTCCGACGAGTCTTCGCGTAGATAAATCGACGGCATTAGCAGCTCTTCGGAGCTGGGGGGTAATGAAGGAATCTCTAGCGTAGGGTGGAGATTCCTCGCGCGTTCAAAATATTTCGAAGCAATATCACGGTCTCGCTTCCATGCATCTGCGCCAGCTTCGCCGACTTGAGGCTCGTGTGGCACCCTGAGTGACGATAAGCTGGAATGCGATGTCGATAAGATAGTAGATGCGGTGCCTTCCAGGTGCAGAAGACCCGCTTCGACGTATAGTTGTGCCAGTCCTTCTGAGCTACCGATGCATTGCGTGTAGTATGACGTGGTCCCTCTTGGTGCTTGCTCCGTAGTTATCGGCGGGTCAAATGATTTCGATAATGGGATGTAGTGATTAACGAGACGAACAGTTGCTGAAGGAATGTGCGCTTGATGCCATGCACGCCTGTTGAATTGTCAGTAAAGTATCCATACAACAGGCGAGATTCAGCTTACACGAAATATTCAAAAGCTTCCTCTTTGTTTTTACGAATGTCGTAGAGATCGAGAGCTATGAGTACTAAGCTGGTAGGATCCATATTATACTGATGCTCCAGCTCATGACTCATGTCAAAGACTACAGTGTCCGTTAGGCAAGGGGAGACAGACTCCGGTACTGGACCAACGATTAATGAAGGCCAGATTATAGATTGTTCCTTTTCAAGGTGTATGGTCAGAAGTCTTCCTGATTGAGTAGAATGAAGGGATTCAAGGGACGAGTAGGATGACGCCAGACTCTGCAATAGATGCCCCGGAGAAACTGGCCGCGATGTCGCCATTTGTGAGTGGTGCCGTCTCTGAGGCGAGTAGGAGCGCTCATCTGCGGATGATAGAGTGGGTGAACGGGGCGCGGGAGAAACGGTGAATTCTTCTGTGTCAGAAGCCTGGGCGCTGTCCAGTGAGGCGGCAAAACTGCTTGAGATCTCGGGGTCGGACACAAAGGCGTAAGAGGAGTGCGTCGATGAAGTAGCTGTCGACAAAGATGATATGGTGCGCTCTCTAGTAGACCGCCGAGAGGGTCGGGGTTCCAGCATCCATACTGAGTCCCGAGTGTCCACTCCGGCATACACTTTCCCCTGATAACCGAGGTTAAGAGAGTCTCTTAACGATAGAATTCTCTTCAACTCGCCTTGAGAATGGGGGCTTGTCCTCTCACTCCTGCGACGATATAATCACGCTCGATGATGACCTCCACAAATACCTACTAAGTGGCACTGAAAGTGTCCTGCAGCGAGGTGACTCACAACCATGTCCTCGTCTTGAGTGTCGTATGGCACTAACAGCAACACTGTTGCCTACGATAGAAAAAGACATCGTCAACAGCCCACTCAAGCTTGAAGTGACTCACAGCACCCATACCTGATCATGCGACTGTGTTGGGCCACCATTAGGTCAATTCAATGTTCTGGTAGAGAATTTTCCGCACCTGATGCCATGAGTATGGTTGGTATTGGTGACTACGGTGCTTCTCCATGGACTTTGAGGTGTGTGTGGCTGAGAGTCAGGATAGAAGGACATGAAGGCAGAGGCAGTAGTACAAGCGGGAGCACGTGTCCCCAAAACATGCAGTTCTAAATCCGAACATGCCGAATCGGAATCCCACCCACAACTCCAGCATTTCGCTTGTTAGCGAGTGTCGTCGGCAAACAGAAACGTTGTGTTGTTGGGCGGTATATAAGCATGGACACTTCAAATCGTATATGGTACAGCGAAGGGTATATATCGTGCAACAGGTAAGTTGATAATTGATAAGTAAATGATAAGTAAATCCTCGGTATGAACTATGAAAGATGAACGATATTTACAGAAAGAAAGCTATGGTTTACTTGGATTGGATGGTTGATGTGTTGAGGCAATACGTCTGATAACGTCCTTTTCCGCTTCCATGTGTTGTTTCAGCATTCCCTCTAATCTTTTCGATGATTCCACTTGGTTTGCCTGCCAAGATTTGAGAGTCTGATCGGCAGTTGCAGGACGTCTCGCAGAGGAAGGTCCTGGATCTTCAGCTGCACGCGAGGTGTTATATTGGTAGAAATCGAAGGTCGATGCTGGAAGGCGGCTCTTCGCTTTCGTATACGAGGACAGCGGCAAAGGCGCTGGAGGTGGCACGTTCGCGATTGGTCGTTTCGGGTCCACCGCACCGATGGGTAGCGGCGAGCGCATCTCCGTGACATGCGGTGTCGAGTGGTTTCCTAGGCGCATGAGATTGGGTCTACCAGGCGGTCTTGCCGTCATCATCGATATTGTCCTCGTCCGTGAATCAACGTAAAGATTACTGGGCCTACGGCCGTCATCCTCGTCGTCTTCATCCTCATCTTCGTCTTGTTCACTATCTTCGTCCGAAGATGACTCCAGGTCATCCATGGCATTAGGTTGAGCCTGTATACTATCAAAAAATGAGGTAGGAGATGATGGAGGAGGTGCGGAGTGTATTGACAAGGGCGTGGGTTCTGGGGGGATGCTCAGTGTCAATGGGGTTGATGGCGGGTGACCACGCCGTTCGACGATAGGATAGGGAGGTGTGACGGGTTCGGGGGCAAGGATTTCCGGTGGACGAGGGGGGGTGACCGACATAACTTGTTCGGCCGTGCTGGCAGGGGAAGGTTCTCCTAGATCAAGGAACGACGATGATTGGCGGATAGCCGGTGGCCTGACTGCGTGTACGGCCTGATATAACGAGCGTGGGGGTGGTGAAAGAGGGTGGGCTGCCAGTGATGAAGAAACTCGAGGTGGGGGTGACATTGTTGAATACCTGGGTGCAGGGCTGTCGCTGGGCGTTGATGCTGAATGCAAATCATCGCTGCCTCTCCGTGGTCGATTCAGGGATGACACGGCAGAGTGATAGTCGTCGCCAGTTAGGGCATCTTGGAACGCAGAAACGGTAGGTGATGGCTGAGAATATTCAGACATGGACATTGACGGTCTACCATCCGTAACATGGGACAACATCGTAGAGGGTCTATTGCCTTCCTCAATATCACGGTCGTCATCAGAATAATGCGACTCGGCAGTCTCTGCGTTCATGATGCTGCTCGTCGAAGAGGTGGGATCCTGCTGTGTCGTACCGGTAGACGGCCTCGCAAATATTGAGGATCCAGAGTACATACTCAGATGAGAATGGGTTGCTGGAGGCGGGGTCATGACCATCAGACGGGTGGAGTCGTACGCTTCGGAGAGCTCTGGAGACGACAAAGTACTTCGTACGTCAACGGTGTGCGCTCCATCCTGAGAGGAACCCCGATCCTTAGAAGCCGAGTCCGACCCCGCGAGATCAGTCTGGGACAACGAATACAGAGGGTTGATGATGTTCCGTCTAGGTGGAGGGGCTAACGGTGTCTGCGGACCAGCGGGAGTCTCAGCCCGCATAGGAAAGTAACTGGATCTTCGCGACGAAAGGTCAAGAGGGGAAGGGTGCCCACGCTTCGATGGACCACGGGGAGTAGAGTGATCTGGAACTGCGTGTTCGGTTTCATCTTGAACTTCTATGAGCGGTTGGCTGATGATGCGCTGCCCGAGCGCACGCTTCATACTTGGTGACTGCGTTCTGATAGGCGACCTAGGAGGACTGGTCATCCACGGTGAGTTGACACGCGAAGGACCTTCGGGCGACATGGAAAGTGTGGATATATCCGGCGTATTATCAAGCGAATGCCCAACCGCGGCATGAAGCAGTGCCTTTCGCCAGTTCTTATCTTCAGCATCCATAGACGAGTCGCCTGGACTCATGGGAGGAGGAAGTCTGTCAGCCAACATAGCTGCTCCTACCGAGTCTTGAACACCAAGGCCATGCAGCGCCGATGCTTGGACAGCAAACGGATACTTGGAAGAGGGCGGTGGTAGATCAACGGCATCCGTGGGATCAATGACATCGTCGACCTTGACTTGCTTGGGCTCTTCCTCTTTCCTGACAACCCTGGCTTTCATTTCCTGCTCTGCTTGCTTTGCGGCCGTCGCAAGGTCAGCCATCTTTTCTCGAACAACCACTACCCTAGCGGCGAGGTCTAGTGGCTTGTGCCCCGACAACGGCGATTGATGCAGCGGTACAGGGTTGGTTCGGGGATGATGGCGGGTGGCCAGTGTTACAGATTCACCAGTCGTTCGAAGGACGGGCGCGCGAGGGTCCAAAGTTGGTGTAGCATCAGGACTAGGAGGTTTCGATTTGCTCTTCCCGACCCTAAAAAGGTCCAGAAATGCGGGAGTATTCGCACGCGGGGCCTTTTTCTGGACTGTTTGAGCAAAGTCTGACGGCGTAGGCTTCGCGTGCGCAGGAGGCAGAAAATAGCTATTTTTCACCAGCAGACGCAGTCGATAGGAGACGTCATCCCCATCGAACGCGTTGGCTTCGTCGGCTTCGGGGTCATATGAAGATATGGCGTGGTTCTCGATCTGTTCCGCCAAAGAACGTGGCGAAGGAGGGGACTCTGTTCCAGAAGCAGTAGAAGTAGAAGTCGACGGAGGATACAAAGAAGAAGAGGTAGTAGAGAAACGGGTCCCGACGGAGTTCATTGAGTCTCTGACGTTGCTCCGCATGTTCTCTGGCCGCGAAAACGCAGAAGGGGGAGGGCGAGCAGTTGTATCAATGCGAGTCAGAGCTGCTGCCTGCACAGCGGCTTTCTGCTGAAGAGAGGAAATGGAAGCGACCCTAGGTCAAGCCAAGGCATAATTGAGAACCAGGCAAACCTGACGCACCAATTTCGATTTGGGCAAGCCCGAACCCATGCTCTCCGTATCGACTCTCGACTGCTCAGCTACAACCAAGGTATTGTCCTCCTCGTGATGGATATGCGAACTGCCAGTTTCCACACCCTCTTCAAGCCCAATCCCATGCGCCCTGGGAACTAAGCGAACATTCATGGTTGGACTGGAAGTTGAAGAGGACGTGGAGGCCTGGGGGTAAGCCTGACGCAGCTCAGGCTTGAGTCTCCCGTCGTCTGATGGGTGGTTTGAGCCATTGTCAAACATGGTTTTCGACCTCGAACGCGACCAGGAACGTTGGGTCAAGCTATTGGCGCTGGGTACGGAGCGGAGGGAGGGCGGCGCGCTAAACACGTCGGGGTGGGCGGGCAGCGGCGGCTGCGTCATGGCCTTCCTGGTGAAGCCAACGTCGGGTGCGATGAGGGGAAGAAGGTGCTGGTCACAAAATTATTTGTGCCGAAATGATGCACATCGTGGGAACCATGCGCAGGGACGCGCCCTGGTGCTAACCCGTTTCGCTTCTTGAACGTGAACCAACAAGTCAGACGACCCCCGGACGACCTAGGACAGAGCGAAAATGCTGAGTTTCCTGACAGAATGTGCGTCGACGACGCGACTCGTCCGCAATCCCATCACGCTGACTATCAGTGCCAACAGATCTCCCACAATCACCCGGGCTGCTCCCCAAATGGCAGCTCTTTGTCGCCGCGACAGCCGTCTTCAATGCCGTGCAGAATCTTGTGACGCTCAGTTTGACGCGGAGGGTGTATAACCGCGTCCCCCCTACGAACGGTACGCGTCGCGCGACTTCAAACCACATAGACACTGAATGCCGTTGAATTTCAGTGACCGCCCTGCAAGCGCGTACCTTTGCGGTGTGGACACTGACTTCAGCCGTGGTACGAGGATACGCGGCGTATCACCTTCAGGAAAAGATGTACGTTGTCGTGGTCTCTGTGTTTTTCCGTCTTCTGACTTGTTACTTTGCAGCGTGTATGAAATGGCCTTCCTCACGTACGTGATCGCGCTAGCGCACTTTGGGAGCGAGCACTTCATCTACAAGACCACAAAAATACCCGGGGGCGTGCTGGGCCCCTTCATCGTTGCATGTAGGTTTTTTGCATCCGTTTCTACTCACACAGGCACTGACACTCGTTTGAAGCAACGTCCCTGATCTGGATGTACAAGCAGTACGATTTCTACGTCAAGGCCTGAGCAGCCATAGTGTCGTTGTCCTTGGTGGCAGATCGTGTTTTTATGTAGGTTCAATTTTAGATGATTTACTCGCGGATTTCTCTTCTTTGTTGCGGATTACTTGGGACGCGAATGTGATGTGGAAATCCGTCAACTACACTGCCCAATACTCGCGCTGCCCTCGGGCTTCTATGTGGAGGCTCACCAACACTGATGCGACACATGGTGAATGGTAGCATCGTCTACGCTACCTTGATTGGCCTGAGCGCAGCTAAATTAGTGGTCGACACTGTGCTAAACGACGGGCTCCCGCGTCCTAGCTTCGCCCCTTCCAGCTAATTACCCGGACATCAGCAAATCCGCGAACCACCGACAAGGACTTATCAACGCGTATCAACCATAACGCATCGACGGACTTACGATAGCCAACGCGCTGCCCGTTCTTTCGACATCAATTATAAGGGATGTCCCTCACTTGCAAGACGTGCTTCCGAGCGAGTGTTAACGAGTAAAGGGACCAAAATGAGACTCACACGCATGAGCAGATGGCCACGGAACGCGCCTTGCAACAGGTCTTCGGGATTGCAGATGGGGTCATGGGGATACAGGAACCTCGGGAGGTCTTTAGGCGAGACAATAAGTGCACCATCCTCGCAGGCCTTGAATGTGTTCCAGTACTCTTTAGAAAGCTGGGAGTTCTCTGATTTACATGGTACTGATTGAGCGTCTTTGTTAGACGAGGAAGAGGAAGAGGACTCCGCGTCGCCAAATAACAGGAGCCTAGTGTGTTCGTGGCTAGAAACCTTTACGGTCATCATCAGACAGTAAGCTATTTATGAGCACGAGAGGCAAGCACGCGCGAACACGTTTATTAGGGCGTAGAATCGGCGACAACTCCCACTAGTAATACAGCGATGTTCTATCTCCTACTATGGCATTCACATCGCCACTACACCGCTGCGCAACCACGTCCGTCTACACCACCCCAGCGATGATGGTCTCGGCACCAGGCACCCCAACCTCACTGGTAACCGCGACTTCCACCGGGCGGACCACGGGGACGGAGACGCTTGGGTAACGCCATCGATTCGGCCCGTATCTGTATCTGTAGCCATAGCCGGGGTAGAAGAGGAGGTCGTCTTTCGCGGGGGCGTTGGGTGAGGTGGGGGTCGTTTCGGCTGAATATTCAAGTGTCGATCGTCAGTCTCCGAGGGATATGGGGGGTACAGATGTACGGAAAGTGTGGAGAGGGAGAAGGACGCACCTCTTGCCTCCAACGGGGTAGGAACAGGAGCAGCGGTGCTCAGGGCAGCCAAAGCGGCAGCCGTGGCGAGGATAGCGGCGGTGAATTGCATGCTGATTGTGCTGACGTGTTAGGTTAGAGAGACCACTGGTCATTGAGTGAGAAGAGGGAGTATACCGTACAACTTGGGGATTGCTGAGAGCTAGTGGTAAACGGAGCATCATGGGCTTCTTTATATCGTTGCCTACAAAGGAGTAAGAGCACGAAGCGTCTGGCTGGGTAGCTGCTGTCGCTAGAGGCTCGGCAGCGCTCGATCTTCGACCCCCAGGCTCCCCTTCAGAGAAGGTGGCTTCTAGTAGGACAAGCTGCGGTTCGAGTGATTTCTTTGCTAGATGCATCCCGGAGAAGGAGAGAAGGAAGATGCAGCATAGCATGCAAGGTGTCGGGTGGGTATACTCGGCGCTAGGTGCTGAACGGTCCAACGAATGCCACAGTCAATGTCCAGCGGCAGGAGACCTAGGCATAAATTGAAGCCTGTTCGACGATATGCACGTAGGAGTCGCGTCGCAAAATCTCCAGAAATGGATGAGGTATGGACGTAATTGAAGTTGGAACAATGCAGACTTTTGGGATAGCTTAGAATAGATGAAGTAGAGCAGCTGTCGAGTACTCGCCCGGTATAGCCTTCGACGACCCAGCCCATTAACGAAGACCCGAAGATGCGAAAGCCGCTTTAGTTGAAGGGTTCAATAGACAGAGAAGAGCCCGATTCCAGGAATAACTGCGCTGAGCATATTAGGTGCTTTGGTCAGATTCGCGTTGAATTGCATTCGATGCATTCGATGCCAGCCCATTGGAGAAAATCTTGAAGGGGGTCTGCTGGTGGCCCAAGTCAGTTGAATGATCGTGTTCTGCGATAACCCAGAAAATAAAGCTCCCGAGTTCCGAGATTTGAGTTCGATCATTATTGTGTGAGATAAGATCACTGGAATTCTTGAACTCTGATGAGCTTGACGCGTTTGTCCTTGTAACCTCACGACCACAGCGCGCCGCACCCGAACGGACCAATAAGTATCAGTGATAAGCGGCAGAATGGCGTCTTGGGATTCATTCGTGACGATAGCCAGCTATATCTCGCTCGAGGACATCGTGAGGCCTCCGAAGAAGGGTACGTCCGCATCTCAGCCGCTTTCTCAGCCACCCAATTACCCAGCGATGTAGATGCAAAAAGCAACCATGCTACCCACGTCCTGGGTTTGGTCGCGGACGCTCGGGGCAAAGGATACGATTCAGTCTGCCTTCCGCTGACGACACAAAAGTGGAAAGAACGGTGGGCAGGGATGTGTCTCGCCCCGGAACGAGGCACCCCCGGGCCCGACGAGGAGCGAAATGCCCCACCGAGCGACGGGACGGCGGGTGTCGTGGATGACCCGCAGATCGGCAAGGTGGCGGAGGAGTGGAGGCAGAAGCCTGCGTTCACGCTCGACGAGGTCACTGTTACGCGGTTGGACGAGGCCGAGGGGACGACGGTCATGATCTCGGACTGGCTGGAGGTCGATGGGCCAGATGATTGGATCAGGCATGATGCTGAGATCGTACGCTACTCGTCTTTTTGCCTCACTGCTCTAACGTGTAATTGAATGATGATAGGCACTACAACAAGAGCTGGCGTATGCATCGTACTTGAACATCCACACCGCGATACTCCCCCCTCCCCGCACCCGCGCACACGTTGCGTCGTACGGCCGCATCGTGCAAGCGTGTCTCAAGAAGACGCCGTACATGCAGCTCGCGATACGTCTCCCCATATACAACCCCTACGCAAATGGGGGGCAGGATGTCATTGCATCCAAGGGCGATGGCGTGTCCTCGAACCCCGGGACCCCGCGGCTCGTCGTCTCGGACGTCGCGAATGCGTCGGTGGAGCCGTTCCAGGCCGATTTGAACGAGACATGGGAGATGTGGGATGTTATTCGGTCGATATGCGATTACGATCCACGTTTGGTTCTCAGTGAGTTCTATGTGCACTTGCAGGATATCTACTAAGGTGTTCGATAGTGCTTGACCTGACGCCGCTGCCTTTCCCCACCGCTACGGAGGCGCTCCTTAAATGGAACGCCGAGCCGGTGAAATACCTCTTCCTCCCCTCGTCGACGTTCATCGCAAATATGAAGGGGTACCCCGTCCTCCCCAAAGCAACGCAGTCCTTCATCCGCGAAATGATGGCGGCAGGTATCATTCCCTCCACCCGTCATTCAAACATACTGAACACGCATACGTTTAGTAGCATCGACCCACGATCGTGCTCGCTGATACGACGAAGGGGCGGCATCATAAAGGCGGAGAGGCGGTGTACGCACAGTACGTAAGGCATCTGGAGAAGACGAGCCCGCATGTCATTGCGGCGAAGAAGGCGGGGACGGTGGAGCATTTCGCGCAAGGGTATCAGGATTATCTGCAGGCGCCGTTACAGGTGCGTGATTCGGTTAGACGTCTCCGATAAGGCGGATGTGTGTGATTGGGCGGAATGCGTTTAGCCGTTGATGGATAACCTGCAAAGTACGACGTATCAGACGTTCGAGCAGGATCCTGTGAAGTACAGAAATTACGAAGAGGTGAGTAATGGCATTGCCCTATCCGTGGATTGTTTACATCTGAGCGTTCCAACAGGCTATGTACCAGGCATTGATGGACTGGTCGACTAACGACGCAGTGTGAGCCTTGCCCCTTGGGATGATGTAGAAGCCGTTCGGCTTACCATCTTCTAGGATATTCTGTATCGCTGGAGCCGGCCGCGGCCCCATAGTCCAACGATGTTTGAACGCAATCGACCGTTCACACAAAGCGGCATCAGTATACGCAGTAGAGAAGAACCCAAACGCGTTTGTGACGTGAGTGTACCACTCCTCACCTCCCCCTGTCTGGTGACTAACTTATGCATCCAACCTCCTTACGAACCAGGCTTCAATCACGGCAGAAGAACGAATGGGGCGACAGAGTTAAATTGGTCTTTGGGGACATGCGGCATATCGACGTGCCCGAGAAGGCCGATATTCTGGTCAGCGAGCTGCTGGGGTCTTTTGGCGACAATGAACTTAGCCCGGAGTGCCTGGACGGTGCGATGAGGTTCTTGAAGCGTACGTCCCAGTTATCACATTTCCCATTGCCTCGTGTGGGGGTTAACTCACAAATGTGAATGTGAACTGTGAATGTCACTATAGCGAGTGGAATATCTATACCCTCGTCGTACACCGCGCACCTCGCGCCGCTATCGTCCTCGAAACTGTTCAATGGGGCGCGGTCGGGGAAGGATGAGAAGCACTTAGAGACGCCGTATGTCGTGATGTTCCAGGCAATCAATATCCTGAGCGGGGACGGTGGGGGGAAGAGTGGCATGTGTGGCCCGAAGATCCAGGAGTGCTGGGAGTTCGTTCACCCGAGGCGAGACGCGGTTGTTGGGCCTAACGGTGAGATTCCTGAACCTATCTTCCTTCCTTCCCTGCGACGACAGTGAGATTGAGCGAGGAACATAGGGTTGCCGCTTACCAACAGTCACAACGCACGGTCTGCCAAGCTTGTGTACCATATTCCTCAAGCTGGTGTTATTCAGTGAGTGGCTGTCAAATTGCACTGTGATTGTGACGAGGTTTTGACGGTTTCCTAGTGGATTTGCTGGATACTTTGAAGCAGTCTTGTATGGGACGGTTGGCTTGAGCATCCATCCCGATCGGAAAGACAAGATATCAAAGGATATGCTAAGTTGGTTTCCTCTATTTTTCCCGTTGAAGGTGTGTCTTTGTTGCCGTCTTTCGCGAAGAGGGAAGAGGCTCGAACTCGCCATATTTGTGCTTAGGAGCCGTTGTACCTCCCAAACGATGCTGAGCTACATGTATCTCTGTGGCGACTCACAGACAAGCGCCAGGTGTGGTATGAATGGCATGCCGAAGCGTTCCTCTTTTTGTCTGCCGGTCCAGACGGCAAACGGGACTCTATCGGTTCGCTGCGATCGTCCCCCCAGATCATGGCAGCGACTTCTATTACGAGGAGGGCCAGTGCCGGCGGTTTGCATCTCGTGACATCGCCGCCAATGGGAGGAATGATGAACGTCGCGAGTCCGTTAATCGACGCTGTGGATATTCCGCCCCTGGAGAGGGAGGAAAAGAACTTCGGTGGGAGCGTGGACAATTCGAAGGATATGGGAGGGATTGTGAAGATTGGGCAGACGAGTTTGCATAATCCGGGCGGGAGAAGTAGCTGGATTGGGCTCTGAACGCGGTGAATGATCAAGGAAAGTGGCGACTGGAACCAAGTGACTTGGTTGCTCTAAAGGACAGGCGGAGAAACGAGTATTGCTGCCGCTTCTAGGTTTCGCAGGGGCAGCTGTCTGCATGCCAGATGCCATGGCCGGGGTGTTGGTATGTAGCAGTGCTGTAAAAATGTAGTGTGATGCTGGGTGGCATCGGTTATCCTTATATGATCCCCTTCGTGTCAATACACTGGTTTTCCATTGACCTACTTCACGCATGCTGTGGATCCTTGACATTGCTATCCTTAGCCACCATCAATCTTGCCTGCCAACAGGTGGAGCAAACAACATGTAAGGTGATCGTGATACTCTTGCAGCCTGTTGAGGGAATCAGTCTGTTCGCTCTGGTTAGGTAGCTTCAAGACTGTGCGTTTGGGCAATCATCCCGACGCTTTGCGAGCGCAGAGTCGGTGCCCAGCCCTGCCCAGCCGGTCGCTTCACTGAAAAAAGGCAAGCGATGTACTTCCGCGGTAAATGAATTCAAGCTCCGACTCTCGGCCAACCCCCAATGCGGCGAAATGGAAGGCAATATAAATAAGAAGCTGCGTCTCATTTTCAAGCTATCCCGCCTCTTTCTTTCTTCCTCTCATCTCGCCCGTTCACACCGTCGAGTACTTAAAACTCGCCTGTCGCTCGCTCGCACATTCGTTCTTTGAAAGGAATCCTTTAGTGTCAACCATGAAGTCCTTCTTTGCCGCCATTGCCCTCCTCTCGGTCGTTCCTGGTATCCTTGGCTTGATGATCAACACGCCGTGAGTCCTTTGGAGTTATCTTGTGAAGGGCGCGAGAATAATTCTTTGTCTTGATTATAGAGTGGGCGTTGTCCAGTGCCGTGAGTTGCAAAATGTCGCGCTGTCACGATGCCGATGTGCTTATCTACTTGGTAGAGCCAATCCTACTGAACTGGCAAGACGGGCAAACACCCTACTTCCTCTCAATTATTCCCGGTATGTCCTATGCCCGTTAGTGAAGATTCATTATACTGATGTTTGATAGGCGGTCAACCTAATGCTGCTGCGGTAAGAAGCCAACCTAGTAAAGGCGATTAGAGTATGCCTACTTACCTCTCTCCGTAGCTCGAGCAGTTCCCATCTACTGATGCGACCTCATTCACTTGGACGCCTAAGGAGGCGGGTTCAGTGTAAGTCCGTGAATATTATTGCTTCGTGTGATACTTAAACGTCGATTGCAGCACCATTCAACTTCGTGATTCCACTGGAACGACTGCCTATACCGACATCGTCAATATCTCTGGGTCGACTACACCGTGAGTCCTTTCTTATGCACTATATCCCGGCGTGTTGATAATTATACTTTGTAGATGTGCAAGTGGCAGTTCGTCGGCCGCTGGTTCTACTGGTGCCTCTACTGGTGCTCCTGGTAGTAGCACCCCCGCTACTAGCGCCCCGGCAGCCACAAGCCCACAATCTAGCAGGTATTTGCTAGAACATCGCATCATTGACGGTCTTTGTGATTAAATGCTGTCTGGTAGTGGCGCGTCGTCCTCCCCTGCATCCCCTGCTTCAGGATCCTCCACCGGGTCTGTTCGACCTTCGTCGGCCTCTGCTTCGGCTACTCCTTCCTCTGGTGCTGCCGCAGCATCTGGGAGCAATGCAGCTAGTCGTCTCAACGATGGCGCTTTCGGTCTCGCTGGGCTCCTTGGCTTCATCGGTGCCGCGGCCTTGTTGTAAATTGCCAGGTGTTGCATTTATGTACTAGCTGCTAGTTTCAAGGCTCCATGGACTCTTCATTTCTTTCTTGATAATGTCACCAACTACCTACCTGTTTGTCACGATACCTATACACTATCATTAATATTGGAACACCCTAACCAGGATTCCGGTATTTTCTTTTGATGACACCGCGTATATGTCAAAGCTTGGATTTGTCTGCGCTATAAACGCGACCACCAATGAAAGTCGCGTCACAGTCTGTCACCATGAGAAATCGTACGCGGGACTTTTTATCCAGGGTCGCGTTGCACACCATTTTAGGTGGGCCTCGTGTTCCTTGTGGCCCGAACTTCCTTTCACTCTTGATACCAACAGTCTCGTGAGTCAAGAAGGACAAAGTCCAGCGATTTATTCTGCGCACGCGCACGACCACTCACATTCCTTTCTTCTTTGACTATCTATATAACCCTCCGGTTCACCAGCTCGAAGGGAACACTTTTTATCATCTCTAATTATTTCCTACGATATGTCCGAAGCGGACGTGCAAGCTAGCGCTGCGACCACCAAGTCGCCCACCATCAACGGAGGAGGAGAGAATGGGTTGACGAAGGAGCCCTTGGAAGAGGCGGACACGTCGTATGTTCCCATCGCGTCGGGAGGAACGGAGGGGAAGGGAGCAAACGGGATACTCGACGCTGCTCTCACTGAAGGCAAAGAGGCCTTATCAGAAGTCGTGAGTGCTGCTTCGAAGGTGGCGAACGGGGTGAACGGAGACCTTGGGAACGTTGTATGTGTTTGCGGCTTCGTTGCGGGTGCCTTTGATGGTTGACCTCGCGCTTTCGTAGGCTGTGAATGGACTGCTTGTCGACGCGAAGGACGTCGAAGTCAAGGTCGAAGAAGCTGCAGACGTCTCCCTAAGCAAGAATGAGGAACCCGTGAGTGTTCCCGAGCCCAGTGGTACTGAGGCCGACAGTAGCAAGGACGCTGCCGCTGACATTGTCAAGCCTGAGGAGGTGAGAACAGTCATATTCACCGCTATGCTCAGCACGCTAACATTGTATGCCACTTATGATAGAACTCTGAGGTAGTACCTGTTGTGGACGCGACTGAGACAGTCCTCTCCAAGACAGACGAGCCTGTCACTGAAGCGGTCCCCGAAGTCGAACAAACGGCCCATGCAACGTCGAGCCTCACAGAGACTTCTACTCAGGCTGTCGAGGTCGAGAGTATCGACGAAGCCACTCAAGCACCGACTGTCGAGGCAAGCGAGCCAGTAACAGTCGTAGATGTACCAGAAGAGAAGGTCATCACACCAGCTGTAGAAGAGACCGCACCGGTTGTTGAAGAACCTACGCCAAGTGTCGTGGTCGATGCAACTGAAGCCGTGCTCTCAACGCAGACACCTGCTCCCACCGAGGTCGTGGAGGCCCTCATCACAGTCGAGGAGCCTGCTGCAACGATCCCGACTCCTCAGGTATGTCATTTATTTAGTGACACATCATAACGTATACTGAACTACGACAGGTTGTTGCCATTGACATCCCTGCCGAAGACACAAAGCCTGCGGAGGAATCCCAGCCCGCTCTATCTGCTACAGCAGAGCCAGAGGCCGTAACTGCACCTATCGAAGACGTGTCTATCACTATCACTGATGATGTCGAGGCTGCACCAGAAGCCCCGACCCCCGAAGTTAAAGAAGCCCCACCCATCGCCGATTCCGTTCTAGAAGCTGTTACCGTGGCTGCGGTGAAGCCTGTTGAAATTGAGGCACCAGTCGAGCAGGAGCCGATTAAGGAAGTAACTCCCCCTATTGTAGACGACCCCCCTCCCGAATCCGCAGAAGAGGTATCGACCAAGCCTGATGTGGTCGAGGTTATCCAGGAGACAGAATCTGTCCATGTCGCGACACCTGAGGCTGCCCCTGTCGAAGTGGTTGCTGAAGAAGTCGAGCTGGTTGTTGAAGAACCAAAGATAGTCGCCGAAGTCCCGCTTGTAGTTGAGGCTACGCCTGCCGAAGAGCCTTCGACCGTAGTTGCCGCTGAGGAACCTGTAGAGCCCACTAAGGAGCCTGTCGAAAAGGTCGACATGGCTGAGGAAGTACCCACCGTCGAGGAATCGAAGCCTGCCGATGTGTTTGAGCCAATCGCTCCAGTCGTTGCAGAAGTCGTCCAGGCCACACAAAACCTGGTTGAAGAAGAGGTCAAGCCAGCGGTTGAGGAGACAGAGCCTGTTGTTGACAAAGCGGAGTCTGTTGAAGATGCCAAGCCAGTTGTGGAGGAGAAAGCCGTAGTTGAAGAAGTCGTCCCAGTCGTTGCGGACGAGGTGAAGGCTGAAGAGGCGACGCCGGTTTCAGGAGAGAAGCTTGCCGAGGAACCTGTGGAGGCGACACCGACTGTTGAGGTTGAAACCCCCGTCCATGACGTGATCCTTGAGGTCGTGAAAGAGGCCCCAGTTGTGGAGGAGATACCAGTTGTCGAGGAAAAGGAACCAGTCGTTGCGGACGAAGAACCAATTGTCAAGGAGGAACTGCCCGTACCAGAAGCTGAGGTTGTTGAGGAGGCGAAGCCACTTGTGCAAGAGGAGACGACAGTTATTGAGGAGAAGCCAGCTGTGGAGGAGGCAAAACCACCTGTCCAGGAGGAAGCTGAAGCCGTTGTGGAGGAGAGACCAGCTGTCCAGGAGGAACCTGCCGTCCAAGAGATAGCTACGAACACCGAGGAAGAGACGCCACTTGCCCAATCAATTGTCGTACCAGAGCCAGATCCAGTCGTTGAAAACCTTGAGCCCGCTCAAGAGGAACCGAAAGTAGTCGACGACGTGACTCCAGTGGAGGAGGCCCAACCAGCCGAAGATCTCAAGGTCGAAGAGGCCAACGAAGATGTGGAGCCTTTGAACGCGGTAGTGTCTGACAGTGATGCCTCAGCACCCGTAGAGGAAGAGCCCAAGCCAACCCCTGAAGAGACAGCGCCTATCGAGGCAGCACATGTGGAGGACACGAAGTCAGTGGAAGAAGAGACGAAGCTAGCCGTCGAGCATGTCCTAGCGAAGGCCACGCCTCTTGTAGAGGACCCACTAGTCGCAGAAGCACCGGGCACACCAAAGACCGTCGATGAGGAGCCTGAGCATGTGAAGGAGGACGTTACGCCCGTCGTTGTTGAATCTGTTGCGGAAGCCGATGCGATCCTTTCACCGCCAGCGGAAACAACGTCGGAGGATGTTGAGCCTGTGGTTCATATAGCCGAATCTCTACCCGTGTTGGAACCAGAGCCCGCAGAGTTGGCTCCTTCTGTAAATCCGGTCGAGACTGAGGACTTGGTTGCGGTAGTTGCCGCAGACGAAGATGTCAAGCCCATAATAGAAGAGTCGGCTGTGGTGGCGGAGGTCGAGGACGTACCAACTCCAGAAGAAGCTGAGCCAATCCAGAAGGAGGTTGAAGTTGTCGAGGAGGAAGTGAAGGCTCCTGAGCCGGAGGTTTTGCTTGCCACGCCCGCTACCATCGCCGTAGAGGAAACCGCCCAAGACACTCCTCCTGAGGAACAAGCACCCCTTGTGGAAGAGATCAAGTTGGAGACAGATGCCGAAGAGAAGGCATTGGCCGAGGTCGACGTTCCAACTGAAGCAGACGTTGAAGTTGCCGCTGCTAGCGAGACGAAACCTGAAATCATCGGAGAACAGGTCGCCCTATCTGAGCCTGCTCTAGCCTCTGAAGAATCAACGGATTCATCTAGCCTCATTCCCAATGTTGACTCTGCCGCAAGTGTCCCTGAGGTTGAAGAGTCCGTCGTAGTCCCCATCGAAGAAGAAATGGTATTTGCTCCTCGGGAAGAAGAGGTCAAATCTCCCAAGGAAAAGCGTAGCTCTGGTGTTGACGTAGTAGGCGAAGCATCTCTCAAGGAGACCACCGTGGACGCTGTATCCCTTCCTACTGATTCGTCGGACACTGACACATCTGCGCCATCGGAGCCTCCCACTGTTATCGTCGACGAGCCGGCAGTCTCTGCGGAAGAAGTCCCCAGCACATCAGAAGTCACCAGTGACCCAATCGAACGCCCAAAATCACCTTGGACTCCTTCGTACAGTGTGATGCAAGTTAGCTCTGGTGTGGAAGTTGTTGACCAGGTCAGTGAGGAAGCCCCTCCTGCGGACGACCTCACAAGCACGGTAGCACCTAAAGCAGAAGTATCAGAGGTAGGTTTACCCACACTTTTATTCGTATATCGGAATATGCTAAACATGGCGAACTCAGCCGGAACGACCAAGTTCAACGTGGACGCCATCGTATTCTACCACCAGCCAAGGAAGTCGCTCCCCATCTCCGCTACCCGATGTTGAGCAACCAGTAACGGAGCCATTGTCTGAAGCCACTGCCGTGGAGGAGATTCCGACCGTTGTAGAAACGAAGAGCCAACTTTCATCAGATGTGGCTGAGCCGCCGTCTATCATGATTACTTCTCAACCTCACTCCGACGAAGCTGAAGCACCTCCTGCCTTGGAGGTTGAGACAAAGGTCAGTACACTTGTTGCAGTTTGTCCGTAACATGCTAAGGTACCGCTCAATATACAGGTCGAGCAAGATACTCCGGAACGCCCCAAGTCACCCTGGACGCCCTCCTACTCTGTCACTACCCAAGGTAGCCCGTTGATCGAGTCTGCAGAGCTCCCACACCCGCCCATCGAGTCCGATGACACACCCGTGATTGTCAACGACGTCTCTTCACCAGTCCCTCCGCCTGTCGCTGAAGTAGTGGAGCTCCCAGTACCCAAAGTTGCCGTGGCAATAGCAGAGGCAGAAGTCCAGCCCATCAACGTCGACATCGTCGAACCAGTCTCTTCCCATGAGGAAGACGAAGCCACGACTGCTAAGCCAGTGCTCGACGCGGAACCTTTGTCTGTCCCAGGCTCTTCTCCAGATGAAACTGAAGAAGTCCAACGTACCGTCTCTCCTTCTCTTCATGTCACCCTCGCCGATGTTACAGAATCATCGGTCGGTGCTGAGCAGGCGCCTCTTGTTTCAGAGGTGAGCAATCATTAAGTATGCATCCGGATGAACCTAATGTTGCACCACAGATCCTATCTACGTCACTTTCTCGTAGCAAATCCACAGACAGCTTAACACCTGATGACATTCCGGACAGGCCCAAATCTCCTTGGACGCCTTCGTATTCGGTCACCTCACAAGGCAGTCCAAATTTAGCTCCTCAAGTCCTGACGGAGGAACCACCAAGCATTGAAGTTGGAACCGACCCTGATGCTGCAGAGACTTTGCCAACAGTTGAAACCCCTGCACAACCCTCAGTAGATCCTTCACCAGTCGAGGTTAGTTGCATTTGTGCGTCTTGGGAGGTGTAGCTAAGTTGCGTTTAGGCTATTGTCGCACCAGTACCTGAGCGTCCCAAGTCACCCTGGACGCCATCGTATTCAGTCACTCGCCAAGGTTCTACGCCACCCTCACCTCAATCCGTTCCAACAGTGCCCGTGGTGGTGCGTACCTGCATTGTGTTCTTAATTGCTTAGATTTTCGAACTAATATTAACCTGCAGAATGCGGATATTGATGCCCAGTCTGACATTGCTGCTGCAAGTTTAGCTACAGAAGGACCATCAAGCCCGCGATCAACCTTGGTGGATTTGGATTCGGACACATTCTCGGACGTTTCCGATCAGCGTATCCCAGACAGCGAAGAAACCCAACCCGCAGTCGTGCAGTCCGACGTTGACAATCTTCAAGACGTCGAAGCATCTAGCCAAACACCTGTGCTGTCAAGTGCACACCTCGCGGAAGAGACAATAACTACACCTACGGAAGAAGTGCTCGAGCCTCCGGTAACGATCACCGTTGATGAACCTGTTGTTGAGTCAAACCCACAAACACCTCGGAACGAGCCGTCAGAAGAGCCGCAAGCTTTCCCTGCGAGTACCAAGCAAGTTCCTTTGTTATGCTGCATTTTGCCCGTCTAACACACCCTATAGGCCTATTGTGTCAAGGCTGGATACCTCTGGCGAATCGCATGAGTTGGATGCCTCATTGTCAACTTTAGAGACGCCCGCCCAGTCTCGAAAGCGGTTGGAATCTACTGCCTCCTCTCGGTTCTTCCCCGGTGGATGGTTCTCGACATCTCCAACAATTGGAGGCAGAACTTCACTAGAGAACGCTCAAGGCGAATTCTCCGCTCTGAAATCGCCGATCGATATGGCAGGTACCGCCGCTCCTGCTACTACACCAGTTGATGGCCTCGCCGAGGACGAAGAGAGGAAATCTCGTTGGTGTACAATCATGTAAACCGCATTTACGACCTTTACGAAAATCTACGAATATCTCCACCCCACTTCCATTTGGTATAACTATTCTAGTTTTCACATATTTTCTTGGAAACCACCCATACCACCCATACCTCTATGCATTCAGCCTCATCAGAGTGATATTTCCCCACAATATTACTTGATTTCATCAACTTTGGTGACCACACGTGAATAGATTTCGAAGGGATTGATTCTGTGGAGAGCCCGATTAGGGCAACAAGTACTTCAATGGGTGTTCTGACCATGGTGTCAGGGGACTGATCAACCCGTCCAGCAACTCACACCGTTGCCATGATTAAGAACGAAATACTAACAGCCGCCTGGCAGATATATAGAACCTGGAGGGCAACCACGACAAAAAGACACAAAACTTCACATTCACTAAAGCTACACATGGGTATGACGATGAGAAATGCCATTTCTGCGGAAATGGCCGTTAGATCTACTGTCTCACGAAAGTAGTCATGCCTTGCACGTTGAAAGCACCTGTATCAAGAGCCGGGCACCAGTGAGTATAAGGGATGGACTTGGTTTCGATGGATTGTACTGACTCAGCTTGAGGTTGGCCTTCTGGGCGGTTGCAGCGACTCCCAACTTCTGGATAGTTTGAGCTTTCCCAGGAGCATTGAGAGCCAGAACGTCGATGGTCGTGGCATTTGCCGCGAGCACATACATGAAGCTTGGTTCAGGAGAATTAGTGTCTATGAATGGCAATGTGAAGACCGGTCACTGACTCATTATTTCCAACCGTGACAATGTCGTTGTCAATCGTTGCCGTACCCTGTCCTTGGGCATATTGCTATGTTACACACGATCACGATCAGCGGGTTTCGATCGCGAGTCAATTGTGATGCGAACCTTGACGATCGTTCCCGTGAGGTTGTCGTCAACATTGACTTCAGTAACAATGGAGGTCCCGATGTCAGTGAGGTAGAAGTTTCCTGTCTTCTTGCTGAAGCTCGACCAGCAGGTCGCGGACTGTCCATCGATCTTTACAACAGAGCTAGCGTTACCGCCGAAGTCGAAGATATCGAATCCAAGGCCAGCGTCCGTGGCGAGGATGGCGTTCTTTCCGGGGATGACCGTCATAGAGAATGGTAGCAAACCACCATCAGCTGGGTCGATCTTTTGGAAGTCGTCCGAAAGGGAGCCGTCCTGTTGAACAGTCCACGCGGCGAGGAAGCCCGGAGTCGGGGGGACACCTTTGACGGAGGCGACCAAGGTTTGACCGTTCTCTGAAAAGACGATGTGGCTTACCGAGCCAGCCGGACCGGTGGCAGGCGTTGTCTGATTCAAGTTCAACGCGCGATTCGTGTTGGCCAAAGATACCAGTCCTTTTTGCTTGTCAACGGCAAAGCAGCTTGCCGAAGTCATGATTAGCTACGTCGGGAACGGTTATGATATAGTGTTCTTACTTCACACCGTTGATAGCGCCGCCATTGAGTGCGCAGAGTTGCGATCCATCCTTGTTGAAGGCCAGAGAGACGGGGAATTCGCCGCCGCTGCCAACGGGTGCGCCAATCACTTGCAGATTGGTAGGATCGTTCGGGTCAATCGAAAACAAAGAAAGCGTATTAGATCCAGGCTAAAAGCAGGGCCATATGTCAACCTTCATCATGGATAGTTGTGGAAGTGAAGGGGCGTACGTTGACGGTTGCAAGCACATTCGCTGCTGACGAGGCTTTGATGGCACCTTGGGTGAATAGAGGATCGGGTCCATTCGGGTCTGTGATACCGTGTTCACCCAGTCCCCCAGTTCCTATGGCTCTTCGCAGTGTCTATGAAATTACTGAGTTTAAGTTCTAGCTGGTCGTATGGGGCTAACTTACGAGTTTGCCATCGTTGCCAATGTCAGCGGCAACAATGAAGTTTCCGTCGGGTTCATTGGTAATGACTGCCACATTAATTAGTCATGTTACTGGGACTCATCGGTCATGTACTTACAGTATGCCGCACCAGCAGCGACGCCAGAGGCATTCCCCATTTGCTTCCTGTTCGAGTTATTGCGTGTCTGTCTCGAGTCCAGAGGTCGAGCCGAGACAGAAACCAACACGAGGGAGAGAAGCACGGATGCAATTGAAAGCTTCATTGTGTAGCGTGGAGTGAGGTTGAGAAGTGGTCAGAGCGTAGAAAAAGAAAGACAAATCGACCAAGGCGATGAATGAAATGAAGGTTAAAGAGCTCTGCTCAGAAAAGAACGAAGAAGAATGAGTGATATGTCGCGGTTCATGGGACCTTATATAGAATTCTGCCTGATGTCTAAATGACTTACCCATTGGTTCGTTTCGTATGAAACATGGAAGTAACTACGATCAACCGATCACTTTGTCGCGTGGTGTTGGCCAGCGCTACCATGGTAGTGGCCGACGGTAGATTCCTCGGGTGGAAGGTTTTGTCGAGTCGCAGGCTCAGAGAAAGTGACAAAAGGAGCTTCGAGTCCAAAGTTAATGATGGTAGTGCGCATCAAAAACTGACCTTGTTCCTTTGCGGGGAAATGGGTAGTAACCTCCTTCGAACACGTAGCAACGATAGACTTGTGCACACGACTCTAGGCTTCAAGCTCATGGGTAGGGCTAGAGTTGAAATGGTCGACCCACAATGGCAGACTCGGGCACCGGTCCTAGGAAAGTTCAAAGGATGTCGTGAATACACGCCCCCAGGCCGGATTGGAGTTATGACTGAAAAACTCACTCCGAAAGCTTTCATATAGAGAGTGTCGTACGGCGTCCTGGCCAATGGCCAAGGCTATTGAAGGACCCGCATTACAGGCTTGTGGTCGCATTCTGATCACATTGGTGTTGCATTGGCAATTTGTTCGTTCAAATCCGCTTCTCAAATCAGGGCCAGGGGGCTTGTCTTTCTTTCTTTCTTACTTGCAACTTGCTTGCAACTCACAATCAGCGTAGTCAAGATGAATACCGACGAAGTGAAGGTGGTGGTACTGGGTAGACGTGCTCTAGTGGACTCAACTCCGACTCTGCTTGCTACATGTGCCGAGCTCAACGCAGATTTCCTGTAAGCTTCACTTCTAGCCACTTTGTCACTTTTCACCTTGCGCTGACTCACAAAAGTTCAAAAAAGGTGAAAGTACCATGACAAATGCCTTGTTCATCTTGACACCATACGGTGTGGAGCGGAGTCGACCATCAAGCTGAATAAGTTTGAGTGATTGCTCAGCGAAACGATGAATTCCTGGAGAATACATAAAAGACGTCCGCTGCGCTCTCACAGCGCTATCATCAGTTATACCAACGCAAGGAAACCATGTCAGCCAGTGCAAAAGTCAACATCTTCGTCTCAGGAGCAACAGGTAGAATTTCCAATTTCCATGATACCGCGGTGAAGTTGTTGGGCGGTAGCTGACCGGGTTGTGCTCCTAGGTTACATTGGCGGAGCGGTGCTCACCAAATTGCTCGAACACCCTAAAGCAAACGACTTCCATATCACCGCCCTTGTGCGGTCCATAGAGAAGGCCGAGAAGCTGAAATCAGTTGGCATAACCCCGGTCATTGGCTCTCTGGATGACACAGATTTGGTGCACAAATTATCCTCGGACTCCGACGTGGTCATATCTATGGTAAGTGTGTATTACTGAGGTAACGGATACCTACATTAACCATTGATTAACCATTGATTCGGCAGGCTAATGCAGACCATGTACCCTCCGTACAAGCTATGTTGATCGGCCAAAAGGAGCGCTTCGAAAAGACGGGTGAACAACCTATTCTCATCCACACTGTAGGTTCCCTACCAATCGCTTTGTCGTAGTGTACTGACGCTGCATCCACCACCAGTCTGGAACAGGTACGGGAAGCCACTACAGAACGTTTATTATGGCCCATTCATGCTATCTTTTTCAGGAGTTCTTTCCGACAACGCCGAAGGGTTATACCACACTGAGACAATTTGGAACGATGCAGACCCCGCGCAAATTGCCACAATTGCCCCCACTCAGCCTCACCGTGACGTTGATTTGCTGATTGTCGACGCGGACAAAGAAGGTAATGTACCGCGTTGTCACAAGTTGGATACACCATACTTACGCTCACATCTATCACAGGATACGTCAGAACCTACATCATTTTACCCTCAACTATCTACGGTTTAGCCCGGGGTCTACTGGTTGACATTGGCGTATCCAATAACCGCTCTATCCAAATTCCCGCCATTATTGAGGCGAGCTTGGACCGTAAACAGGGAGGTATGGTTGGTCAAGGCAAGAATTTGTGGCCCAATGTACATATCGATGAACGTGCGTTTCCCTTTCGACTTGTACTTGAAATACGACAATGATCTAATCATGTTACTACAGAGGCTGACCTTTATATAATTCTACTCAACGCCGCACTCAGCAAGCCAGAAACAGACCACGGCGTCAACGGATACTACTTCGGCGAGAGTGGCGAACACTCGCTATATGATATCGGGAAAGCGGTGGCAGAAGCACTGGTAGATCTTGGAATCGGAAGCCCCGAGCCAACCACTTTCACGAAGGCAGAGATCGATAAATACTTCGGTGGGGTGAGTAGCTTATGTTGAGACTCGGTAGTAGATACTGATTAATTTACCAGAGTGCTTACCTGGGCAGCAATTCTCGCGCCCGAGCAAATCACTCGCGGGCCGCTGGCTGGAACACAAAGAAGAGCACGACAGACATGCTTGCCAGCATTCGGCCTGAAGTTGAGGAGGCACTGAAGAGGGCCAAGAAGTTTTAGGCCCACCCATTGAGACTCCGTAGAATAGAGGGCACACCAGCGTTCCGTCTAGTTATTTCGTTTGCTATCCTATATCCAGTTACGATTCGAAAGAAAGTGTTCTTAGTCCCCTAGAAGCCCCTGAAGGCTAATTCAAACTTCCTGAAGTCGTTACCTGTTCAGGAATTCAACACGATCGTGTACATCACCGTTATGGAACTCGCTGAGCAGAACGCTGAATAATTCGAAAGTTCCAGGGATTTATCAGCGCCATGGGGATTTCTGAAGGCTATCCTTTCTCCTCTTGACTCTTGGGCCATGTCTGCAAACGCAAAGACCAATATTTTCGTTACGGGAGTAACAGGTGAGGATATCACTTTCACCTTGGGCGGTCACAGCACACTAAAGGCCTGCGTAGGTTACCTTGGAGGAGCGGTAGTAGACCGATTGCTCAGTCATCCTAGGGCCAACGACTTCCAGATTACAGCCCTTGTACGGTCGCCAGAGAAGGCCGAGAAACTTAGATCGTTGGGTATCACCCCAGCGATTGGTTCCTTAGATGACTCTGACTTGCTACACAAGTTGTGCTCGGAATCCGATGTAGTCTTAGCCATGGTGAGGGCGTCACTAGCATGCACGCACGCTGGTGCAGATTGCAGATGTGCTAATGTGATTCATGGACTTTGCAGGCAGACTCGGATCATTATTCGTCCGTAAGAGCAATGCTAGACGGGCAGAAGAAACGATTCGAGACTACGGGTAAACAAGGCATTTTCATTAATACGGTAGGTTCATTTTCCCGGCGGTCTGGTGTAGCGCATGCTAACGTCACCCGTGTCCTTAGTCCGGCACAGGTATGGGAGCTTACCATAGCGTGCCGCAGCCTAACTCATTTTCCCGTTCGTGTCTAGGTGTCCTCGTCGACAATGCTGCTGGCATGTATCAATACGATACAATCTGGAATGACGCGAACCCGCGCAGATGGCCACACTCGCCCCAACCCAAATGCACCGTGACGTCGATTTGATGATTGTGGAAGCGGACAAAGAAGGTCGTTACACCCCAATTGCAAAATAACCAATAATAATCTGACACTCGTATCAATGCGCAGGATACGTCAAAACATATATCGTCCTACCCTCGACTATATATGGGATAGCCCAAGGACGCCTGGTGGACCTCGGCATCGCCAACAATCGCTCCAGGCAGATCCCTGCCATTGTCCGGGCTAGCCTGGATCGAAAACAGGGAGGGATGGTTGGTCTGGGGAAGAATGTGTGGCCTAATGTTCATATCGAGGAACGTGTGTATCCTTTTAGTTCGGGTTGGTCCATTAATGGAGTGATCTTGCTTACCATGTTTGTATAGAGGCAGACTTCTTTATCATCTTACTCGATGCCGCTCTCTACAAACTGGATACACTTGGCCATGGAACCGACGGGTACTACTTCGGCGAGAGCGGGGAACACTCCTTATATGATGTTGGCAAAGCAGTAGCAGAAGCGCTAGTGGACCAAGGAATTGGGCAGAGTCGCGAGCCAACTATGTTCACCAAGGATGAAATTGACAAATACTTCGGCGGAGTGAGTTGACTCTCCTAGTACTAGCCGAGAAACTTCATAATGACGAGATCACTTAGAATGATTACTTAGGTAGCAATTCGCGTTGTCGGGCAGATCATGCTCGATCTTTGGGATGGAACCCCAAGAAGAGCACAGCGGACATGCTTGCCAGCATCCGGGCGGAAGTCGAGGAGGAAATCAAGGCGAGCGCAGAAGGTAAATTGAGAAAGGATCAGAAGTTGTAGGTGATAGCTATGTTACTACACTGTGGATGCTCGTAGGATGACTCGGATAGTCCCTCGCGTCTGAACAGTATTCCGCTTGCTATGTTTCTTCTGGTCCAAGTATTCAGCAGCTGCCCGTGATAGTCTCCTGAATGCCCCTAACGCCTGTCACTTCTTCGTTCGCTCAGTCCAAAACCGCCGAAATGCTGAATAATTCAAAAGTGCCAGTGATTTCTCAGCACAAGGAGGCCCCGCAAGCTCTTCTTTGTCCCTCTATCAGTGCTAGTAGCTATGCCCGCAAACGCAGAGATCAACATATTCGTCACCGGAGCAACCGGTAAGATATTCATGGCATGGTCGCACAGTACTGGACTTATAGTGTATTGCTAGGTTATATCGGAGGAGCAGTACTCCTCAGGTTGCTTGGTCATCCCAGAATCAGCGACTTCAAAATCACTGCCCTTGTACGGTCGCCGGACAAGGCTGAAAAGCTTAAATCGTTGGGTGTGGCCCCAGTCGTTGGTTCTCTAGATGACTCTGAGTTACTGAAGAAATTATGCTCCGAGTCCGATGTCGTCATGTCGATGGTAAAGGCGCACTGGGACATCAAGCTAATACCCATAGTTGACGAAGTCTTGTGTTTTCCAGGCTGATGCCGATCATTTCCCCTCTGTACAAGCAATGCTGAGCGGACTGAAGACTAAGTTCGAGGCAACTGGCACGCCCCCCATCTTAATTCATACCGTAAGCTCTATATTGAGACGCTATTTCTACGTGCTCACACTGCCTCTGGTAACGCTAGTCCGGAACTGGTACGAAATGACTTTCGAATGGACATCACACCGGTAATCCATCACCTTCTGTAGGTGTCCTGATGGACAACGCTGCCGGTATGTACCAGTACGACACGATCTGGAACGACGCAGATCCGGAGCAAATGGCTACACTTCCTCCGACCCAGATCCACCGCGATGTCGATCTAGCAGTTGTAGGCGCAGACGAAGAAGGTACGGTGATACCAGTGATACATTGGCACACTCACTCGTATTTCTGGCAGGATACATCAAATCGTACATCGTATTACCTTCGACTATATGGGGAATCGCACAAGGCCGCCTGGTTGATCTCGGCATATCTAACAATCGATCTATGCAGATCCCGGGTCTTGTTCGGGCCAGCCTCGATCGGAAGCAGGGAGGAATGGTGGGTCTTGGAAAGAATCTGTGGCCTAACGTAAACATAGAAGAGCGTGGGTGGTTTGCTTGTTCGAGCGAACAGCCAGTTGATCAAACCCGCCACAGAGGGAGATTTGTTCATAATCTTGCTCGATGCGGTGCTCACTAAGCAAGATACTGGACATGGTACCAACGGCTACTACTTCGGCGAGAGCGGCGAGCACTCTCTGTACGATGTCGGGAAGGCGATAGCCGAAGTCCTTGTCGATCTAGGCATTGGGCAAAGCCGTGAACCTACTACTTTCACGAAAGAGGAAATCGCCAAGTACTTCCGAGGGGTATGTCAGGTTGTTGGAGAATTGAACGTTGAATGTTGGACACTGACGCGGGCATCAGAGATCGTCCATGGGTAGCAATTCGCGTTGCCGCGCAAATCACTCTCGTTCCCTCGGCTGGAACCCGCAGAAGAGCACTGCAGACATGCTTGCTAGCATCCAGGCGGAAGTGGAGTACACATTGAAGGCCTAATCGGCGTGGAATATCTACTTGTTTACGGTAATCGATCCTTTTTTGATAAGACCAAATTCGTCACTTCAGTCTTGAGTGAAATCGCTGACTGCCTTCAGACATATGAATCGGAATGCGATGCTGAGTCTGGGTCACTCAAACTTCAAAGTCAGCGAACCACTTTTTGAATTACCCCTGTGTCTTTCAACGCTGCTGGACGCCCTTTCTTCTTCGCCACCACGATGACGGAAGTTTTGGACTCCAGTAGTTCGTTCGGTTCGCGTAGGAAGGAACTACTGACCTTGGTAAAACATCTACGGGCCATTGGGTACGTATCAACCCCTAGTAGCATTGCAGACTTCACATCCTCCTATAGGGCGCAAACGGATTTGGATCTACCTAGAGTCACCGTTATAGGAAACCAGAGTGCAGGTGAGTATTAGACTCGCTCGTATGTGGTGCATCACGCTTACGGGTTCCTTTTCCAAAAGGCAAATCGAGCGTTGTTGAAGCGATCTCTAGAGTAAGGTTGGACGTATTCTTTGGGAATGGCTGACCCATGTTACGTAGATTCATGTACCACGCGATGCAGGGACTTGCACTCGCTGCCCAATGGAATGTCGTATGAGTTATACAGAGGAGCCATGGTCGTGCCAGATATCCATACGTTTGGAATTCGATCAAGACGGAAAGAAGACCGAGCGAACGAAAGAACTTCCCTTCGGACCGCGTATCAGTGAAGCCAGTAAGGGGGAAGTCGAGATCGCGCTACGCAAAGCCCAATACTGCAACCTGAACCCCGGAGTAGCATTCCAAGACATCATTGATATGGACATCCAAGAATTTAAGCAGGCCTGTCAAGCCGAAGAACTCCTCCCGTTTTCCAAGAATGTAGTGTGTATAGACTTGCAAGGTCCTGACATGGTTGATTTGTCCTTCATTGATCTCCCTGGTGGGCTTATCCGAAGTCTCCCAGTTTGGTGTGCTAATTTGCGATGTAGGTATCATTCAAAATGCTGAACCGAGCACTGTGCAGCTTGTTCAGGGTATGGTCGAAGATCACATCAATGGGAATTGTATCATTCTCGTAGCACTTCCGATGACAGGTGTGTCTACCACTTCCCGTCTATAGACCCACCCTCACCACAATTTCTAGATGATATCGAGAACCAGAAGGCCCTCCAGCTCGCCCGATCAGCTGATCCGCACGGCAAAAGAACAATTGGTTCGCATATTTACGTCTCCTCGACTTTCAAAAAGTACTAACTTCCTCTGGTATTACCAGGGGTACTAACGAAACCCGATATGCTGACGGAAGGCTCGATACAGATCAAGAATCAGTGGCTGGAAACCCTAGAGGGTCGGAGTAGGCACAAGCTCGTACACGGGTACTACTGCACTCGCCAGTTGGATGATGCGCAGCGAGCAGCCTCAGTTTCACCCACTGAAGCACGGAAACTGGAGAAGGAATTTTTCAAGAAGACGCACCCCTGGAATCTGTCCACCTCCCAAGATCGCTTCGGTACCGATCAGTTGATCTCCACTGTGAGCAATCTCCTCATAGGCATCATCAACGACTCGTGAGTATCTATATTCACCAGGTCTCACTATTCCGCTAAATTTACTGTGTCAGTGCTCTGAGTTTCCGCGCGGAAACAGCTCGTATGCTACAGACCGTTAATGCGCAACTGACTTCTCTCCCTCCTGCTATCACCATCGAGCCTGCTACTTACACACTTCAAGAGATATCGAGTTTCAGTGACAACGTAAGACAGTGTGTCGCCGGCTTGCAAGGCAAAGAAGCTTTGCTCTTATACACGAAGACGGTGTATCAGTTATTGAGGGATCAAATACACGGCACTAGGCCTAATTTCAAGTCGGAACCACGACCGGGCGAGCCTGATAATAAAGAATCGATCCTCCAGAAGATTTCTAGTGGGCAACCTTTCTATCGAGAGGACGTGCGAAAGCATATGCAACAGTAGGTGATTTGTTTCCATTGGCCCTGCACCTCTGCTTACTTTCATATAGATCAATCACCCGGGAGCTTCCTGGAAATGTGCCGTTCTCGACGAAGGTCGCGCTGATCCAAAAGTATCAGGAGAAATGGTCCAGCTTCGTCGACCAATGCTTTAACAAAGTGCAAGAGCACTATGCTGGATTTCTATCAGAACTGATAGAACAACATTTCGCGCGACACGCTTCCCTTGTCAAGAGGCTCAAGTTCGCTTATATTGTCACCAATGCTCCCTTCTGGCTTTCTAATAATATTATACTTGCATAGGGCAATTATCCAAGACTTGGTATCCAAGCACGCGGAGATATGCCAGGAGTACTTACGCACTCTACTCGAAATGGAAGTAACTCCGTATACGCAGAACGACCATTACCTCCAGGAATGCCGTGTCAAGTGGCTAGCACGTTACAAAGCCGGCGTGCGAGATCAGGCGAACCCAGGAGGTCGACAAGCAAAACGCCGAAGGGTTGACGAGCCTCCTAAACCTTCCGCTCTAGGTAAGGGAACAATGACATCAGGCTGCACCTCGTTGACCTTTGGTTTCGAGGGTAGTCGCGCCGAATGCGGGCGTACCCAGAGACGACTTGGAGGACATGCTTAGCGACGATGAAGGCATGCGCGAAGCTCCAGAAGAACCTCAAGAAGAACTTCATGCCCCGCAGCCTATCAAACTGTCCGCTCGACAAAACCAACATTCTGAAATCCATGATAGGCCCATCGAACAACGGACTAGAGCGGCCCTATCCGCTCTGGCGGACGCGGGATATTCAGTTACGCCTGATGATCTCGCCAAATTGATACCGGCTCACCCTTACGAGGCTGAAATCGCGGTGGTTGCCGAAGTCAGGGGTTACTTCCAGGTATCTTACAAGGTATGGATCCGTCCGTGCGTGCATGTCCTCTCTGCCTATCTGAATCCATGATACAGCGAGTGATTGATAATATTCCTTCCATGATCGACTTGAAGTTTGTCAAAGCGATAGCCAACGAGTTGCAGCCTTTTCTCATTGCAAGCTTCGAGCTCGGAACGCAATCTGCTAGCCGCCGGTGTGCCGAATACCTTGAGGAGGACAAGATTATCGTCAGCCGTAGAACTGAGTTGCAGGCGACTAAGGCGAGACTGGAGGAGGTTGAGAAGGAACTGTTCAAATTCGGTTTGTAAACCCTGTCGTCTATTATTAAGTAGAGGTCACGATAGAGTAATCTGTGAATAGCTTAGAGTAACCTTGTAGCTTTGGGGCGAGTATATTGCCGTTTCTAAGATGAGACTCAAATGATGTGTGAAGCTGCAGTGTCTATGGTTAAGAGGAGGTACGGATACTGACCGGAATGATATGGATACCAGGTACTTCTGAGCTGGAAATACAATTCGGCAGCTTGAAGTTGGACGGAAGGTTGTCTGATGATCGGCTATCCAGATCCCTACGCATGGTAAATGAACTGCATGGTCTTCGTAGTACTAGTTGAACTTCTGCAGAAAAGTCAACGCTCGCTGACTTTAAATTCAAGTTTGATCGTTTGGCGCCTGTAGACCTTCATGAATCTTCAAGTTCTGGGTTGGCGATGTCAGAGCCTCCGCCCGTGCCAGAGCATCTACTTCGGTCGCATTCTACCAGTGTCACAGTGATTCATATATCAGAAGACAATGAGCGGTTGTACTCCGGCGACAGCTCTGGTCTTGTCATAATAACCTCAACGCGTACTCTCCGTGCTCTGGCGAAGTGGGCAGCACACACGGATAGCTTGCTGGGAATAGAGGAATGGAGCGAACGAGTTATAACGTCTGCATCAATTCTTTTGAAACGGATTCAACCAATCTGATTCTTGCTTGGCGACGCACGCAACGCCCATGTTCCTTCCCTGCGATCTAGCCATGCGCGGGATCATAAACTTCACGTTTGGAAGACCCTCGAGGACATACCGTCGACCTCAAAGATTGGGGGCTCTGCCGTTACGTCTGAAGCGCAGGCTCTCACACTGTGCTACTCAATGGATGTTAACGCACTAAATTACTGTCGATTTTCGTTACTGGGTCTTCGAAAAACCTTCGATACCAATGCATTACCTCCTGGAAGAGAAGAGGAGCCTTCGGAAGCCAGGTCGTCTGCTGGAAATCAATCCCAGTGCCTTATTGCCCTTCCTAACTTGGTGGAATCGTCCCTGGTAATTCCGACTATCTCGGCATTGGTAGTGGCCGCTGATTCGCCGCCTTCAGGCTGATGTATGGGTACTTCCATCCTGCCAGAGAGTGCATGCTGCGATCGGCAAACCTCCTACACAAGGCACGATGGCCGACGGACGCGGTGCCGCAGGTAATGATCTCCCCTGTGCTGTGGATATTGTCGTTCATCGGATTGTCTCTAGGACTTATCATGTCGATGCACTTATTCTTCGCGGAGGTCGCATTGGCGGAGGCTACCTCATCTACCGCAAAAATGGACGAACTCAGACTTCTGTGTGCCTACGAAAACGGTTCAGTCGCGTTGCGTCGGTACGCGGACTCAACTACATCCTACTCTATTGAAGGCCGTGGATGGGATGTTATATGGAATGCGAAATTACACGCTGAAACCAGTACGTTACTACATATTCCTGAGATGTCACATTCGCCATGCTGATTTAAGCAAGTAATGTCAATGCGGGTTTCGCAAGATAATTCATTTGCGCTGTCTACATCAGCGGACCATCTTGTTGGTCGCTATGATCTTAAGGTGAGGGTAGCTCACATCGTCCGAGTCATCATTGACACTGGATCAATCGATGATAAGTCTTCGTCGGCTAGTGGTTCTGTTGTCTTCAGGACTAAGCACCCGGGCAACGGCGCAGTTGCTATTCGTCACGATGGGCGAGTCTGTGCCATTGGGGGGTGGGACGGCAAGTAGGTATCATCGCGGCAGAATCATCTACATCTCCCTCTGATCCACAAGTATGAATTTAGGATTCGCTTGTATTCTTCGAAGAGTATGAAACCCCTTGGGACGCTCAACTACCACAAAAAGGCCTGCCAAGCAATTGAGTTCGCTCATGGTTCCGAGACGCTGATGTCGGGGGAGCCTAGTGCTGATGAAGATGAAGATGACGATGGATTCGGTGCTGTCGAGACATCTACCCGAAAGCGATGGTTGATCGGTGGTAGTGAAGATGGTCGAGTGTCCATCTGGGTTCTGATAGATTTCACGAGAGGCTGAGCAGGACTCTATGCTTGGTACATTTATTACTCTTATCGAATGATTCAATCCAGGTTATTTAGAACTAGTACAGCCGACACTACGATGCGGTAAAAAGTAAGTTAGGAGTTAAACGTTAAAAAACTGACCCAAGCACGATGCCCACGGGGTAAGATAACGGTCTTTGGTCGACCATCCTAGCCGTGTAGATACACCACATCCACAAAGACTGACCTCGAAGAAACGCAGACACAACATATACATAGAAATGAATCAGATCAGCCCTGCAGCCCTCAGATCTCTAGCCAGTCTGGCTTCCTCTAACGCCTCTTGAGATGGGATGACTATGACGTTCCCGTTCTCGTCTTCAGCATGGACACCAGGGTCGCCCCTTCGCGTGTCTTCTTCTGGAACCCCGAAGCCAAAGACAGAGTAGAGGTTGCGGCGGATAGCGACATCGCGCGCAACGTCTTCTGGTGTGATAGGCTCAGAGCGTTGCGAGGCTGCGCGAATGGAGGTTTCCCATCTTTTCACCCGCCAGAAGCCGATGGAAGATGATAGAAGTATGAACCATCCTGGAGTGAATACATTAGCCTAGGAAAAGAATGATGTGACTGTGACGGAGGCCGTACCCATTGTCATCAGAAGGAAAGAGAGCCAGTCTCGAGGGCTGACGACGGGCATTGGTGATTCGTCGACGGTTGGGGTCGACTCCTCTCCGCGCGTGAACCCAGTTAGCGCAGTTATACCCTCCTCTGGCGAGTCTTCATTGTGGGCGACGTGTGAATAAAGACCAAGTTGAATCATAGTTAGCCCCAATCCTGCGCGGGATCCGTACTTAGCAGCGTGCGACGTGTGGAGTAGGTATGTGAGGAGGAAGCCGACAAATTGGAAGAAAAATGAGATGAACATGTTGAGCACGAAGACGAGGAAGGAGCCAGATGGGAGATCGTCGATGAGCATGTAGTCGCCCGCCGCGAGTTCTGCAGGGGCGTGGACCGTCGTCTCCCAGTACGGGGGCACTGCATCTGCGGCAGCCTCAGTATAGGACTGCCAGCAACATGATCAGATGGCGGCGGCAGTGGCAAAAATGGAGACTCACAGGAGGTCCCTCCTTCTGCGTGTCCTCCGGTGCTAAGCGCATATCTCCGTCCTCTGTCTCAACGAGTCTCGTGGGCTGAGGCTTGGCCATCACGTTGGCGAAAACCCCATCGTTCTCCATCCCACCGCCTCTGGCTCTCGAAACCTCTTCTGTGGGCAGCCTGCTGTAATGCGTTGGTAGGAGAGCACCAACCGCCCGCCTGAAAAGGCCCCCTCGCCGTCTGGGCGCTGTCACCGGCGACGAAGGCAAAAGTCCATTCGAGTTCCCAATCTCGTTTGGCCGCGCGAACTCTGACGGCGCAGGTGGCGACCCAGGGGGTGGGTAGTCGTAATCTCGCTCGAAGTCGTACACGCCTGGGAGAGCGCCCGTCGATTCGTCGTGGATCACAAGGGAGTTGTGTGCGCCGTCGTGATCTTGCCTTGTCAAGGGCGTCGATTCGTTGTCGTCTTCGGTGCCAAAGGCGTCGTCCAACATCCGGTCCCGCTCTGCGTCCGACGGTGATGGCTGGGTTGGTAGTGCTGCGTACCGGGCAGACATAATAGATAGAGAGGAAGAGAGAACAGTAAAAGTAGCGTCGAGTGTGGGATGATCTCAAGAACTCAGAGGAAAGGAGGGCATAGATTGGGCAAGCGCAAAATTGGTGTGACAGTCGTCGTGATGAAGCAAAAATGCCGAAACGCCTCAAGTCAGGGGAAGGGCTGTCCTGAGTCCTGACACTGCGCTTTGCCTTTCCCGGCAGAAATCACACCCACTTCTGGAAATACCAGGGCGCGATACTCTCTCAACGTGGGCCTTCCAAGCCATATCTAGTTGCTGATCATCATGCATCCATGATTTAATGATTCTGATATCTATCCGTCTGGTCTGGAGTCGTTCTGATGGCAAATACAGGCCCAGCATCTCTACAAACACATCACCCTAATAGACCTTTGACGTATCGCAACAAGTCTTTTCCCTACGTTGCAAGCCAGTCAGAATGCATTCCAGGTGATACAGCATTAGAAGCAGATTGACTCACCCCGCGTCGTTTAACGCCTTCAACCATCGCTTCAACCCCATCAACTTCCATCCCATCATTCGCCTCCGAGCTTATCGATGCGTCCGTATCAGTAGTCGCGCTCCTACTCAATTTACGCTGCCTCTGACTCAATCCATATCTCACAATCACTGTCAGCACCGCCCTCCAGCCTTCCATTGCATTGTTCACCCCAGCGGCAGTGAGCGCCTGTGAGCTCAACGAGTACACCGAGAAATTGAAGCGTCCTGTCGTCGAAGCGTCGTCTGCCGGAGATGAACCGGTAGATGGGGGAGGAACGGGTAGCGCGGGCACGATTGTTGATTTCACAACAAAGGGGCAGTATGATCGGTGTTCTTTGAGCAGATCAAACTGCCGCCTTGAAGTTCGGATCGATGATGGTACAGGTGGAACCTGAGGCGAATCGCTAGAGGCGGCAGGAACTACAGGTGCAAACGCCCACAGGCCCACACGCCTTTGACACAGCACGCAATGAAGCATCTTCTCATTGCCAGCAACTGCTGAACGCGTTGTCAGCGGACGAGCGACCACTCGCGAATTCGGTGCAATTCCAGCGGTCGAAATTGAGCTTAGTCTCGAGGGAGACCCGCGACTGGGCGTGCCGGCTCGGGAGATGGACGTGGGGGGATTTGGCGTGGCTGCTCGTGACGGAGCGAGGGACGCGGCGCGTGAGATGGACGGCGTAGAGGAGCGCGAAGGGAACAGGGATGCGGCGCGAGATATCGAGCTATATTTCGGACGCTCTGCGGTTGGTGGGGGGACGATGGACCATCCGAATAGCGCTGTTAGAATCGCGGTTTCGGATGGCTCTGAGGGAGGAGAGGGATTCGGTAGTTCGGAACTAATGGTGAGGTCCGAGATGCTGGGCGGGAGTGTGAAAGACGACACGGTGGATTTCAGCGTGCTCAGCTGTGCAGATGTCTATACGAGCAAAGCATTAAAATGGACCATGTATACGATAGTATACGTACCAACGGATGCTTTATTTCCACACCTTGGAGAACAGTCTCCAAAGCCAAAGCACTCGATTTTAGCTCTTGCACCGTTGTAGCCGGAGGCTTGAGCTGGATCCGATATATTGAGTCTACACGACGTCAGCTCAGATCACCGGCTATTGATGCATGGGAATTAAAGCATACCGTCGCATTGCCTAGTTTTCCATGGGCAGCCGTCCTTATGAGACTGCACCAGTTGATTACGCTGCTTCTCGACCAACGCATTGGCTACGTGGTGTCAGTCGCCTTCCGCTTGCAATTACGGGTGCATGCTTACCGGCATCACGAGACATCCCCTCCCTCCCAGCCACTACCCACGACACACCACATAACCCACAAACCAGCCTGTCCTTCCCGTCGTTGATCCACCCGCACTTGGCTGCTGCGACAGCGTCGATGGGCGTGGGCTTGTTGGCATAAGTCGTGAGTTTGAACGTGGCCAGTCGTGAAAGGAAAGAGGGGGTAGACGAGGGCCGGTATTCGACGCTGTTGTGTATTGTGGACGTCGGGGAGGCACTCGAAGCCGAAGAGGGGAACTTGAACGATGGGAGTGCTTTACGCGTACGAGACGCGGCGCGACTCAGGATCGCGGTGAGATGTGGCGTCGGTTTCGAAAGAGTGCTCAGCTTTTCCGTAGCATCCAACGCTCTAAGATCGAGCATAGTGAGAGTCGAAAGGAAAGGATAGGTTCAGTCTGAATACACATATCCGGGTATCGCGTAAATGGTACTGACGGTGGTGGCTCCTTTGACTTGGTCTTGATACCGTATTTCGCCAAAGTGGAGTACAAGGAGCGTGTAACGAGTGTCCGTTTTGCCGGTCGTTCTGATCTATCCTGTGGTTTGACTGCATCGTCGAGCGAAGAGAAAGCATCGTCGAGTTTGCGCTAGTGACAAATGTGTCAGTGAATGCTTCGCTGAAATGGTGAGATGAGTACCTTCATGGCCCGAATAGACGAACCTGCATCAGCCCCAGAATTCTCATCGCTGGGAGGTGGTTCGGTCAACATGTCGTTGGCTCCCTGCAGGTGGCGACTCGCGAAGGCTGCTCAGTCACGATGCCGCTACACTGCTAGCGTCGCGGTCGGCGGTATGGCACGTGACTTTCTAATGCCCGTGCAAGCAATGCCAAGCAAATTATGTGCATTTCGGAGGCCAAGTCGTGTTTTTTTCTGGCTGAACTGGGCTCTGTTCTGTAATCTTGGATTACGGGAGGTGTGTATTGTGCTTGCCGTCACTAGTATGTGCAAAAAAACGGCCCGTTTGGTTGAATTTTGACCTTGTGCGACCACTTGGTGAAGATCGTTCAATTCCGAGATCGCGCCCTTCTCTGAGTTTACGGTACTTGTGCCCTGGTGAGTACTTTAATACTCGGCGAGACTTCATATGCACGCGCTGACACTGACCACGCAAATAATAGCGAACATCTATCAGTCTAGGAATATATAGACATCGAAATCACGCCTCCACTGAGCAAGTATATATGACTACGTACTCCGACGACCTTGAAGTCGTACGCCCTTTCGCTTTTGATTCCTGGACCATGTCGAACCCAACCAGTGGCCATAATTGTGATGCTAGCTCAGGAGGCTCACTCGGCGACTTTCCCAGAGGGACCTAAGGACTTGCGGAAACGAATAACTCTGGCTACTTTGCCGCAAGGCTTGGCCAACCACTGCAACGAGGTCGCTATCGTATCGTACGCAAACTTGGCTAGGGTCAGTACTCTAGCATCTAGCTGGCCAAGGATCGCATGTAGGTAGTCTCGCGGCCCTTCGAGCTGGAGGTATTCTATATGATAAACATGCAGTGAGGGCCGCTTTATCTTGCCTGTGAGGCTACGAAAGCCTTGTCTTCCGATGAAAATCGGCGCTCAGACGGGCAACATATATCGAAGCTGCCGAGCCAATTCATCGCGGGTTCCGCCATAACCTACACAACACCTGTGATACTGCTCATACAAGTTCGTTTCATGTTTCCCCTCTCGCACTCCTACAAGCTAGAGTTCTGATCGAGTTTACCCTAGATCTGAAGCATGACAACATACTCTGCCGCCCACTCGACCTGACAGGCGTTACCGCGCAAGAACTCTTGCAAACCCCTTCGATAACATACGAATGTGGAACCGAAGTGAACCCGCCCGTGGTCCCCGTGGTTTCGTAAGGTTTGCCACTTTTAACTTGCGCTACAGTCCACGAGCAGGACCTTGTCGCTGGCATCTCCCATGTTGGCCCCCATAAACCAACCGACCGCACTGCTGCGCCGCAATAGCAACGCTTGAAACACCGCACCACGCTAGAAAGATTGACATTGCATGAGTTCATCCAGCCAGACGCTTTAGAGCTCAAGAAGTCATCCTCAGCTACCCGCCTGCAGACATCTAGAATTTAGGCCGCCCTCATTAAGACGTTGCTCGTCTCAATGTCGTTTAATCATGGGTGCGTGTCGATAATCGTAGTGCCGTAGGCAGCGCCTGCTACTAACTGCGGTAACTCCGAAAGGTCGCAGTCTCGCACTATCAGCCTTCCTCGAGGTTGACGCTATTGAAAACTTAGAATAGTATTACCCACAGATCCCGAAAAAATCCGCTGAACACGGTGAGCTTGGAAATCAAATCAGGAGAATCACTGATCAACTGTTTCTTCCTTGAATTACAAAGAGCGCCGAACAAGCTTCCAAGACCCTAAAGTATCTTTTGAGTTCGAACCTTTACGTCTGAAAATGAAAGCCAAAGCTTGAAGAAGCCTGGGCTTCGTTAACCGTATTAAAGGCAGCATGAGGCATGGTCCCAGCTTTGAAGAGTCGGAGGGTAATGGCATATGCTCTATGTTATACAGGCAATGGCTCTTGCTTGGATAGCTGACCAAAATGTCTTCCAATTGCAGGCACCCTTGCTGACTTACGTCTAGCATCTATTATCGAAACAAGATCATCAGCAGGCCCACGCTCTGTGCTTCGAAATTCGGCCTATCGCCACCACAGCGCCCCGTTGACAATGTCAAAATGATATTACTGTCAGCAGATTCACGAACTTCATCCTGCTGACCTCGATCTGTTGCCCTCAGGCTCTTCTAGATGCCTTCTCATAGTCTCTTTGGGCAAAGGCGCCAAGTAACCACCCGCTCCTGTAAGAATGTTGCCAGGATTGACAGGATTCCAGGACAGTTTGAAGATAAGAAAAGTTGGCATGAACGCTGATGCCTTGAGCATCAGAGCTATAAGAAGGATGGTAATACACTTGTCACAGAGCTCATCCTGTGAATACCCTTCTCCATACGATGTCTAATATCAATATTTCGTGGTCTAATCCAAATGCCTACAGCACTCAGCCCCAGACAAAACAATCGGTTGAGACGACTGTTAAAGATGCGCCCGCAACCTCAAACGCCGCTAATAGAGGCGCGACTTCTGCCATTATAAAGTGAGCGTCATCTTTTCGTCGTGGCTTGTCGAGTTGCTCACAGTTGCGCAGAAGCACCATTCACAAGAGTAAACAAGGCAGTGACCAGAAGGACCATGTTACTGTTGGATATAAGAAAGAGGACGGGTCGCACGTCACCACCAAACATGTTTACACGTAAAACGATAAGTGAGTCTGCTCAATTTATTGATAACCACGAGAGTTAATGATATTAGGCCACCTTTCCTCAGAGACATTGCCAGTATTTTGGGACTCCTCATTATGACTCAGACACGGGCTTTGCACAAAGCTCCTTCGCGTACTTCATGAGCACAGCGGTTGTTCACTATCTACTTATACCGCAGAAACAAATATAAAACACACGCCTGCATTATGGTGATTCCTTGTATGCTTTCTTCTGGCGCATATGGTCCGAATCAATCGGCGCTGGCCGTCGGTCTAGAGCTGTTCGCCCCAGATCCGAGCAGTGTTCACTAGCTTAAGTTTGACCAGCTGCAGACGGAGTCGACACCATAATTCAGTGGGGGGTATCACCGATAGCAAGGAGCATTGAAATCCCAGGCTAGTTTACAGTAAGTATGCGGAACCCCGAAAGGCATAAAGGGCCTGGAAAATATCATGTACGAAGTTCCTTTTGGGATAACCTGAAGTCGAGCTACTCTCAGCGAGCACCGTGACGCTAAGCGATCGCCAGCCATGGATCGTTGATGAGCTCGGTAGCAGTAGCTCTCTTATCGGGCGCAAGTTGAAGACAACGTCTCAGAAAGCCTTCCGCTGCTTGAGTGTCGTCACCAAGCTCCGAAAAAGATTGCAAAAGCTTGTGCAACGGCCATGTCGGCTCCTCGTGTTTTGTGAAGTGAGCAAATGATCCTGTCATGGATGTCGAATGAGATGATACTGATATTTGGCACAATAGCAAGCTTACCATCAGCTTTGAAATATTTGTCTCGATGAGCAGAATTGGCCAACATGGTAGTCTCAAAGTGCAAATCCAGCGCCTCCGTCATTCGAGCTAGATGATCCTCTTCATACCCCCACAGGTCCGTCTTATTTGGCTCAAAGAGCCAGAATCCAATGAGAAGCTCGGTAACCTACCCCTTTGTCAGTGAACGCCGTTTCTGACAACTAGTAACGCCCTTACAAGGCAGCCTAAGTTCCAGATGTCTGCAGGTGGTCCCCATGGGTGACCAAGTATGACTTCGGGAGCTCTAAGTGCGTCTGGTTGAACAAGCTCCTGGAAATGTCGATCTTTCCAGTGTGCTGCAGTATGTCAAGTTCGCTGCTGCGGTGAGGCTGGAGACTCAGCTGACTCACAGTGACCAACATCGGCAATCACAGCAACGAGATCTTGCTCCCGGACGGTAGCGTCAGTAGAGAGAGGTAAACCTTGCGAGACAACGGGAACCACGGGCGGGTTCACTTCGGTGCCACAGTCGTATGTTATCGAAGGGGTTTCGAAGAGTTCATGAGAGATAACGCCTGCTAGATCGAGCGGGCGGAAGAGTATGTTGTCGTGCTTCAGATCTGGGGTGATCAGGACTCGTCAGTTTTAGAGGTGCTCAAACGAACCTGTGTGCACGATACCGCAGACGTCGTGTAGGTATTCAAGACCCAGTAGGACTTGTTTCACGACACGCTTCACGACGCTTGGCGCAACACGACGATCGGTATCGTTGAGCTTTCGTAGGTAATCTATGCTGTAGCCTAGGACCTCTGTTACGATGCAGCGATGAAGTCCATGTGGCCCAGTGAAGTCGAAGGACCCGAAGTAAGCAAGACTGTGGCCGAACCCACGATGATTTGGCTCGGCAGCTGCGATCTTCTCCAGCATGCGTTGTTCGTCTGAGCGTTGATTTTCATCGGAAGACAAGGCTTTAGTGGCCTCACAGGTGAGTATCTTAAGAGAAACGAAGCGGCCCTCGCTACAGCCTCCGACGTTTAGATGCATCAGGCCTGAATGACTGCGTAAATACCTACCCACGATCCTTGGCCAACCAGACGCTAGAGTATTGGCCCCAGCCCAGCTTGCGTACGATGCAATAGCGACCTTGTTGCAGCGGCTGGCCAAGCCTTGCAGGGAAGTACCCAGGATTGTTCCTGCCATCAATCCTCAAGTCTTCCTCTGGAAACCCGCTGAGCGAGCCTCCTGAGCTAGCATCGCTATTATGGCTACTGGGTGGGTTCGACTCGGACATGGAGTTGAGAGGAAAGCTGGGGGCGTGGGAAGCAAGATGGGCAAACGAACTTGGAGGGTGCCAATGCAGTCGTCGGACGAGTCGTATCCTGTTTGTTGAAAAGCAAGAACTCTCGGCCCATGACAGCAGATGACAGCGCATTCTCAGCTTTCTTTGCGGGGTTCCGTTCTGTAAGGGATCGGAAGTGAATCTGACCTGGAAATATCATTAAGTTTGAACGTTTGAACGTTCGAATCCGGGCCCTGGATGTCTCGTGGTGTCGAACCCGAACCCAATCCGCCGATTGAGACGAAGACCAGATTGTTTATTTTGCCTCCGCACGGCCGCACTCATCCACTTTTGAATTGATAATACTCAACGTTCAATATCAATTTTGTCCAAATGGTCAACACTAAAAAAACAGCGACCTTGCAGCGACCTCTCCCCCTTACGAGTAACACGATACGACGCGCAGACAAGAATGTCAAAGAGGCCAGCGAGTGCCAGTATGCATAGACTTCAGGCCCCAGACCTCACTACCAGTCATGAGGATTTAAACCTCCTAAGGTACACCAAATGTAACGTCACTCCCGTCATTCTGTACCGCGAGCACATTGCCATAGTACGCCCACTAGATATTGATCACAATCAATCGCTTGGGAAGAGGCCTCAGTAACTTACGTTCAGAAACCCCCCGTCACCGTGGCGGACGAAACGTCCTGATTTCGCATAATAGATCTCGTATCTATGCAGCCACAGCCAATAAGTTAGAGGCAGAGTAGAGCTCGTATCGATAAACCCTACCGACCCAATGGTTAACCCGAATTGGATGGGGAACTCTGTATGGAAGTGGTCCCAGTCGACGCCACGCTGGCCATCCCAGGTGTAGTCATGGTTGGAATGACATACAACCCAGTTGAACTGGGACAGATTGGCGTGTAACTCATCAACGAGTTCCTGAGTGAATCGGCTGCGACTCTGTAGAAAATGGTCAATATGATAGTACAGGATGTGCTTAAGTGTCTGTGCCTACGTCTTTATCTGCTTGCGTGTCTCTGACGACGTTAGTAGCGACGTGTGGTAGAAGTTCGACTAAATCTGTAGTTCCTGTCCGTGCTTTCAAAAGCTGAGTGTCAATGCCCACCGACGGCACTACAGCGGAGAAGGATGCACGAGCAAAGAGGAAGGCTGCTGTGGTGAGAATGGGAGTCGTTAATGGGAAGAGCATATTTAGAGATAAATACTTGAGGCAAGAAGGTAAGAGGTTGGATACCAGGCCGCTAAGTGGGATCATGCTGAGTATGGCCAGCTGGATTACTTATACCTAGAGCGTCGATAGGGCTGTGGTTGCATTTAGTACCCTCCAATCCCTGAAGGTTCATGTTGATTCCCTTGTTACCTCGACTCACCTCCCTTCGAACCCCATGATGGTAACTCGCGAATCGCCGTTCGAGTAATGCCAACAGTCGTGCTTGGGAAGAAAGGCTGGACATAGGGGTTAGCAGGTCTAAATATTGGAGTGTACCCACAATCACCTCGATTTAGTTTGGTATTGTAGGGATTTCCTTCTTCTTGGCAATGAGCTGCTGCTCTAACCACAAAACGATGACCGTATACAATATACCCGTATCCACTGCGGTGCGGTGACTGCGCTTGCTCAACACTCGCACATTCACGTTAATCATAAGGTCAGGTCTGCGCCCATGTAAACCACGGCGATCATGAACCGTGTCCCTTTCGAGGTCCTCATGAACGAAAAGGCCCACCATCCACAACCTTGTTCAGTTGAACATCGTAGTCTCCAAAGCCTGGTATACGTTTGTCGCTGGCCTTCACAATGCTCTAACCCACTTTCGGGCGCAGAGACTGAGGTTAAGTGGTCTTTGGATGGCCTTCGTGATAAGCATTTCGCTATTTTCCTGATGACCGCCGGCGATCCGTTCACTCTCGCGGGCAGCAGAAGCATACTTGCATCGCATGTCGATTTCAATCTCCAGGGTATTACCGTTACCTTACCAGACGTTGGTACCGCGTAAGTGTTTCTACTTGGTCTTGGAGCGCCTTGTTGAATTCGCGCACAGTAATAACTTGGTGTTGAAAGCCTGAGGGCCTGAGTAAGCGGTGTGGTATGGATAGGATCATGCCGACAGCGGTTGACTGATCTCTGTCTCACTGCAGCTGGGTTGATGAGGTTTTATCTGTTAGCCGAACATTTGATCTCACGGAAGCATTAGAATGACAAGGAAACGTCAGTTGTAGACGACGAATGCACTGTGCTACACACGAATCTCATGAACCTTCGTCCTTGTTTCCACTTAGACTCCGGAAGAATTCTGCGTATGCATGTTCGATATCAAAAGATAACTGCACGGCAAAGAATTAGCACGAGGGCGAGGAACATATAACATTGCCGACCCACCTGCCGAGCTTGATCCTCCGTAATCTCCTCCGACGCCTTCATTCCATTCAAGGTGATTAACCTAGTAAGTAGTCGGATCAGGTTAAGGGGAATGCTTTGATCGTTGCAGTACCTACCAGCCAACCATTTTACTTCGACCTTCCCAGTCTTTACTGCCCTTGAAGCGAGCGTAGCTGGTCACAAGTTCCTGTAGCATAGGATGCAATTGATCCTTGGCCCTTAACCGTAGTTTAAGCGCATCCATGAACGTGATAAAGTTCTGGGTAGGTCAAGAAACGTCAACGGAAGACAGCTGCGGTAGAGACGACGAGTATTTACCTGGGTTGTTTCTGCCACCCACTTCGCCGTCTCAGGGCCCGCTTCACTGGAATGTTCAACCGTGGCCGGAACACCGACTTTCACCCTATGCAGTGCTGCTGGGTTGTCCATCTACGGCAAGACCTCTATGTAAGCATAATACGAGCCACCCGTATAACCACGTACATGATATCTCTTCATGAATTCCTCTGTTGATGGTACGTCGTCCCCTACCAACTTCAGCATGGTCTTGTACTGAGAAAGGAGCCTTGTGCATGCTGGAGAATATCTCTTTGGTCGTTACGTGCCGACTTAGTTGGACGTGTTGGAACCGCAATCGAGTACTCACTCTGCTGCTGTTATGGAGTCACGGACATAGGCACGTTCAAGGTAATCCAGCGCAACAATGATGCCAAAGAGAGTCGCTTGAAGATTGTATTTTTCTCTCTCCGAGTTGGTAGAGTACAATCTAGCTTCTTCGTCTAGTGAAAGTTGTCCCGACGACATGGTGGGAAGGAGAAGTTGCATCTTATCGACGAGCGCTTGATTATGGGTCAGGCTTATAGGGGTCTGGGGTTGTGGCAAATAACACTTGGCCAGATCTTCCATGTCTCAGAGTCACTGGCAACCCGGCACTCTCACTGATCCTTCATGGCAGACGGGCAAGAAGTCATATTTCAAGATTTGGAACACTTTTTGGAATAACAAGGAAAAGGGAGACGAGCTCGTAGCTGGGAAAGTCATCGATTTGGAGCCTCTTGCCCACTCCGGTCTCGGAAAGACGCGGGGAAACCTCTACATCAGAGAGCATGATGTTCAAGTTTACGAACGTCTCTGCAGGCAGGCTGCGGACCCGGCGTGTGGCGGGGTAGTTCTATCTGGGCAACCAGGGACGGGGAAGACGTACAGCCTCTTATTTCTTCTGCTCAAGAAATTAACCAAAGGAGAGCCCGTGCTATTCTCGCCAACCAGACGTGAAGTCCTGTACTTTTCTTCGGGAGGTGTCCTGTCGAATAGAGACATTGCCCCATCGGACCTGGCCGCACTGGACCCGAATTCACTAGATAACATGGATCTCACTTGGGCGCTTATCAACAGTGATGAGGGCGACAAGCTTCCGCCACCCACTGCGCTATTTGAGGAATGCATCTTCCCCGTACACGCCACATCGCCGCGTTCTTCGCGATATAAGGATTGGGTCAAACAGCGGGGCGGGGAAGTCTGGTTCGTGGCATGCTGGACCAGAGACGAGCTCTCGCGCGTGTGAGCTTCTTAACATACTATGAAACTTTCCTCCTACTTATACCTCTTCTTAGCGCCAAGGTCGCTGCCGGATTACAAGAACAGTCTGATAGTGAACGGGAATCCATGATCGACAAGGCAATTTTTAAGTGGGGATGGGCACCTCGGGATGTAATCCAGTATCTGCAAGGAAAGGACCGTGCACTTGAAGGCGCGCTTGGAAAAGCGCTTTCCTCTCTAACTTCGTCTCGACTCTTCAATCGACTCCAGCATGGCGATTACGATAACGACGACATGCTTTCCCATGTTATCGTTTCTTCATACCAATCCTCCGCCATGGATCCGGAGTTGCCCGTCTTGGACCTCAGGTCTCCTTATATTGCGCACCGCGTGCAACGGCGGCTCGATATATTACGCCAGGATGAGTTGTCCAGGTTCATTCGCCATTGTCGCGCACACAGAGAGAGCATTCTACTGGCCGGATGGGCGTTCGAAAACTTGATTATCGACATCTTAAGTAATGTCGGACGAGAGGATGTTCTCTCTCCACCCATTCCAGGCACATGTGTAGCACCCTCGACTTGGTCGACAACGATTTCCTTGAATACGTAAGTCCTTTCTAAGCCCCGTTGATCCTTGACAATTTCTTTCAGACCAACTTCTGGACATTTGTCATCAAATTCCATCGCTCTCACCCGTACCCGTTTCGACAAAACCCTTCAAGATGTTACATTGGACGACATGAAGCTATACCTTCCGTCCCAGAGCAACTTTCCCCTGCTGGACGCCTTCTACCTCGTAGTGGACCACGAAGAGAGACGTGTCAAAGTGGTCGTCCTCCAAATGACTATATTTTTGACACACAAAGGATCGTCAGGGGGGTTCACGTTTTTGGAACGGTTAAAAAACCTGCTTCAGTCTCTTGGTGACAAGAGGCTCGGCCCCATCGAGATGAGACACAAGCCACCTGCGTGGCGCGTTTCCTTCGATTATCGCCTCGTAGTTCCTATCCCTTCTAAAGATCAGGGCGACCTTACCTTCATTTGGAGCTTCCCAGGCAAGTTCCCCGACTCCATTGCAGGGCTAGTCTCCGTCCAAACTGTATCTTCGGAGGTATGCACTATCTTACGTTTACATTCTTGCTTTTCCCTGACTTCCTTTTGTCTCAAGATTCGTACATTAATCGCCCAGGAGGACGCATCCTGTTTCGAGGAAGACGATGCCTGACCGTTACACCTGATTTGTGGACTTCCTTTGGCTTGCTGCATGCCCCCCTCGCACTACCACACCCGAAAGGCAATATTCCAGTATATCAGTTCATCGAGAGTTTATGCAGGTAGCGCCCCATCCGATTGAATCAATTTCTTCTTAAGGGTTGTAGGAGCAAGGTAGAAGGACCTATCTCTCTGAGCGCAATCAGTCATCCCTTCGTTTGACTACGTCGGATATTACAGACTACACACATGCGTAAATACGAGTTTCGCCATGAAAATCCTGATAAAGCGACTGAGTACTGAATACTGAGTCTCTGAATTCAGCCTTAGGATTGCACGCTTGATTCGGAGACCTATGGCGCATGCACCTCAGTGGCTAGTAGATACATTGGTGAGGAGATGCCCTTTGATACGGATTGCGAGCCTGCGACTACATTGGTTGGTGCCATCCAAGTTGGCCGCCCGACGCCTGGAAGCATCTAAAGCAAGCAATGATCTCTGGGGATGTGCAGGACTCCGCAGCAGAAACTTTCCTCTTGGTTGTGATGGACATGCTACGAGAGCTTCATCGTCTAAGCTAGCTTGGGAACATCGGCCAGAAATTCCTCAGAGGCGTGAGTTGCGACGTTTCATTGATTGTGGAAAGTCTGCTGGATGGGTTCACAAAGACAGAGTCGTCGTGCTAGAGGACCATTCCTTGTAAACTATCGTCCTGGTTCAGGGGACATCGTTCACCGGCGAGTTTTCTTCACCTCCGCCTCTAGGCCCTTCAACTTCTCGAACGCCATGACCTTATTCAACTCCTCCTTCCTGGCCCTCTCTTTTGCTTCTTCGGCCTTCAAAATCCCAACTACCACAGCAGCGGCACGCCTATCGCCCCGCAGATGAAAGGCTTTGATGAACATCTTGTACATCGGCCGAACATGTCTCACGAAGGAAATGTGGGCAGGTAAAGGCGGCAGCGATAGCGTTGTCACGGTGGTCGGAGGTGTAGAGAAAGGGACGCCTCTGTGACGAAATTTGAGTGCAGCAGGGTACCCTCCGCGAATCATGTGGTCGAAGAGCGCCTTAATCTTTGGAACATCCACGAACGACCTCCATCGTAAGACAGCTTTGAGCAGGATGTTGATAGTGACCCTATCTCTCACAAAACCGTCTCGACTAGCCAGCAACTCGGCGGTACGCAATACAGTGCGGACAAGCCGGCCGTTGCGAATGTTCTGGCGGTGAACCATACCGTGGAGGATCATGTTGCCGAGAACAGTCCGAACCTGGGTGTCAACCTTACCGGCCGTGTGCTGAAATAACTTTCTGGCAGCGAGTATGCGGTTCGCGTGCACAAGTGCAAAGATCGAATCTTTGATAAGCTCGGGGTCGTGCAAGGCACGGGAAGCTTTGGGTACGACACTGAGGATGGGGAGTCGACCGGCGTGACGGGGCCGGAATTTGAGGGTGCGAAGCATGGATTCTCTTGCAGTAAGACGGCGCCCAACCGTATACGACGAAAATACCTGTCGTGAGAGCGAAGTCGCACCTTCTCGTGCCATATTCAAGGAGACCGTCTGACGGACGGAGGACGCATGTCCCAACATGGCGGTAATCGAAGCTGCCGAGCGATATTGTCTGTGGTAAATCAGAGCCCGCACAAGTTGAGATATTTGTGCGTTCCAGAAGAACCTCGGTGACTGCTTGTGTACGGCGCTGACAATAACCATAACCATTGATGTGTTCTCGGAAGAAATCAATAGGCGTAGGACACGTAGAATAGCATCTCTCGACTTGACAGAAGGTTGGTTGACAGCGTATACTGCGAGCATGGCTTCGGCGATGATCCTCCCTTGATCCTGTTCGAATTTCTCAGTGCCAGAGAGGTAGAAAATAGCGAGGGCGGTGTCTAGAAGCCGACGACGTTGCTGAAGGGGCCAGGATGGGTCCGCCAGGAGTGAGAATGCAGTTTCTTGTGGACCGGTTGGCAAGGCTACTTGGTCCCGTATAGCGCAGTCGACCACAGCTAAGAGGATATCGACCTTCCAGCTTGACCCTTGAGTGTGGTACTCCATTAGAGCCATAATGGTTGGCCAACAATGCGGGTTGGAAGCGAGGGAAGCCATGAAGAACTCTGTGATGAGGCGGCTGGCTGAGAAGGACGAAGCAGCCCCGGGGAAGTCTGCTTTGTAGAGATCTTCATTACAACAAAAGCGATGACACGCATCTTTGAGGCGACTGTCTCCTAGCGCTGCCGACAAACGAAAAAATGTTGCGACGATAGCACGGGTGATGTCGATTGGACGATCGTCATGATTTGCCTTCTTCCAAGCCGTCCAGAAGGATCGAATAAGATCGCGAATGCTTGAATCCGCCCCCGTCGATAGTCGGTAGGACAACTTTAGCTCCATTCCTTGCTCTAGATATTTGAAGAAAGTGAGAACGTCCCATTGCATCGTCGTTTCGTTCGGCGCGTTGGGTGTATCAAGCGAGGGTGTTCTTGACGAGAGCTTCGCGAGTACAACCAGATTATGCCATCTTTGGTCTAATGGCAACGCTGGCCCCAAAGCGGAAAGAATTTGGCGTACAACCCATGAAGCCACAGCAGGAGCGGGAGGTCTCTGGAAAAGGGAAGGCAATAACGAAATGGCCAGGGTAGAAGCGAGACCGCGAGAAGCATGCTGCGTCGTGGTCGAACAAGCTCGGTGAAACCTTCCTAACAGAGCTTCGAGGATCCCCTCCTTTTGAGTAGAAGAGGGATTACTGAGTTCTCGATTGAGAGTCGACCACACGAAGGTCAACAACCGAGGGTCCTGGGTGCTGTAACGCGAAAGAATGTGTGAAAACGTGTGTATGAATTCATCGATGGCTGGCGAAGTCCGGAGAAAAAGTAACGCCCTCAGGAAAGGTAGGTGAACTTCGGCTATAGGCGAGTCGTTTCGAATCCAAAGGTATTGGTTGCGAGCCTGCTTGACCACTCGTTCCACCTCTTTACAAAGTAAGTAATATATGAACATCAACTCTTTCAGCAAAGTGATAGCGACGCACCCTGTGTCCCCGTGGTCCCCCCTCCACCACCCTCCAAATTAGCAAGACTCGCCCGCATTAACCAAAAGCGATCTCTATTCGCCAGCGTATGTTCGAGCCGCATTTTATCTTGTAAGATTTGCCGGACGAATGGCCAGTAAGTCCGTGTTCTAGTGCCGGTAGTATGATCCGTGGTATAGTATGCTACAAGTGGATGTATATATGTACAATGTGAATGGCGCGGTGTAGAGATCGAGAGTGAGCCGAACAGAGCAGCGAGGTCGCCCAGCTGCGACGCGGACAGCTGCTGGAGCTGATTACGGTGTTTCACGGAAACATACAGGGACCTCAACGTGTTCAAGGTAGGATGTCGAGCGCCGGGTTGCTGAGCTGTTGTGGAATTAGAGAGAAATCCAAGTAAAGCGTCCAAAGCTCGGGTATCACTAGATAGGTCGTCACGGTGCGTCGTGGTGGACGTAGTCACCTCTTCCTGGTTGCTGACTGCATCGGGAAGAACCGTCGGACTATTGGACACTAGTCTCTCCAATCGCGAAGGCTCGTCGAACGCGTCCACAGCACGCGTCGTCTCGTTCGATGAGCTGCTGTCCATACGCAAGGTTTCCGCACATTTTCCAACATTCAACTTGCCCCGTACATTAGTACGTTGCCTGCGAATTGGCGCGAAGGCGGACCTGCGTGTCAACGCGTCAAAACAGCTATTCCAGGTTCAAACAAAAATCTGCGACGGACCGTCCCAGAGTTGTTGCTTTGCCACCGGAGTTGTTAATACATCGTATGGCTGGGCGGCAGCATCGCAACATTCCATTTCATGAAAAGTTTCCGGAAGTGTATGCGCGTCACGGTGCGCGAGGTGGCCTGGTTGATACGTGGGGTTAAACCAAGAGCTCACCACAGGTAAAGTCGGTATCTACCAGCGGGAGGGCGACAATCGGGGGAGGGAAAAGAGGCGCCTCGGGTGAACGAGCGACGTCGGACGAATTCGACAGCAGTTGCTCGCCGTGGGAGACAGCGCCGAAGGGACGGGCGACGGCGAACGCCGGGCGTAGTTCGAACCTTATTGGCTTTCCCACGATCACAGACACAACACAACTTTTGAGCGATCGTTCAGCTCATCGTTCCGCTTTCCAAAATCACGACCAGTTGCCTTGAAAAATCCATTGGCACCAGCAGGTACGCTTCTCAGGCCACCTAGACTTGAGTTACATGTTGAATTGCTGCTCGCAGAGGTCAATCGGGAGGCACTAGTTAATCTTTTAAACACACTCACGACAATCAAAATATATAATGGGTGCCTCACGCGCTGACAAGGAACTATACTTCCAGAAGCTCAAGGAGCTCCTGAACAAATTCCGTTCGTATCTCATCTCTCTTTCCTAGATCAGGAGTTGACGAGGCTCATTAGCTTCCGTCTTCTTGGTCAATGTTGACAATGTCGGGTCCAACCAAATGCATCAGATTCGTGTTGCTCTCCGTGGCAAGGGTGTTGTCCTGATGGGCAAGAACACCATGGTTCGCCGCGCCCTGCGATCCATCCTCTCCGAGTACCCCCAGTACGAGAAGCTCCTCCCCCACATCCGTGGTAACATCGGTTTCGTCTTCACCGCCGGTGACTTGAAGGAGATCCGCGAGATCATCATCTCCAACAAGGTCGCGGCCCCCGCTCGTGCAGGTGCCTTCGCGCCCAAGGATGTCACTGTCCCTGCCGGTAACACCGGTATGGAACCCGGAAAGACCTCTTTCTTCCAGGCTCTCGGTATCCCCACCAAGATCGCCCGTGGTACCATTGAAATCGTGTCCGACGTCCGTGTCGTCGTCGCTGGTACCCGTGTCGGGACTTCCGAAGCTACCCTTCTCAACATGCTGAACATCTCGCCGTTCACCTACGGTATGACCGTCGTGCAGATCTACGACCAGGGCAATGCCTTCAGCCCCGAGGTTCTCGATATTGACGAAGCTGAGCTTGTTGACCGCTTCTTGTCTGGTATCAAGACGATTGCTGCCATTTCCTTGGCCCTTAACTACCCTACCATCGTCTCCATTGTCCACTCGCTCGTCAACGCGTACAAGAACTTGTTGGCCGTGTCTCTTGGCACCGAGTACACCTTCGAGGGCTCTGAGAAGGTGAGCTGTTTACACAGTTCCATGCTCCATATGATTTTCAATAAAATACATTACACTGAAAATTCCGACATGTTCTGGGGATACCGTTATTTTGCTGATGGAATTCGTGGATTTACTTTAACATGCATACTCATCTAATCTACTTTAGATCAAGGAATACCTTGCTAACCCCGAGGCGTTTGCTGCTGCGGCCCCCGTCGCCACGGAGGCTGCTCCAGCTGAAGCCGCCAAAGAAGAAGAGAAGGAAGAAGAGAAGGAGGAGTCTGATGACGATATGGTAAGTATTTCAGCAAACGTGATCGGCAGGTCTTGTACTCACATCTACCGCAGGGCTTCGGTCTCTTCGATTAAGCAGTTCTTCCCATGTACACCCGTATTGTATCCTTTTCAATCCACGATGCTTGATGATATTGGCGGGCCGTATGTCCCAGTGTTCGTCGAAAAATCGGGGTGCCGGATAACACGTTCACGCTTCTTCCCCGTTCTTCTGAAGTGCTTCTCTCTAAGTCTGGCCCCGCTTGGGGGGTTGGATATCACACTATGGCCTCATGAAAGAGACAATCGTGGCTTCATAAAGTCGTGCCATTGGCAGCTAGGCTCGACGAGATTCGCTTTCCCCATTGAACGCGCGAGACGTGGTATTTTGAGTGGAAGATCTCAAAAGGAATTGTCGGACATTTAGCAGGCAACCATCAGTCTGAGAAGGTCCTGCGTTGTCCAGACCTGCTGGTCACCCGCGTCTCCGATGTACACTTTGAGCGAACCTACTGGATCGATTGCGTGTGAATCAAGCATGCGGCAGTTCGTCGGTAAATCTCGGCTTGCAGTGAGCCATGACGCTATGGATGAGCTTGGCTGCACCAGTGGCCATTAGAGCACGATATTCTTCCAGTCCGTTCTCTCAATTTGGCCATCACCCTCAATCATCAGTCGCCCTTCTTTCTTCCTGACCACAGTGAACGTTCGTCGGCTTCCTCTCCTCCAGATCCGATATTATCACGGTGAGCCATCTTAGAGCGTATCCAGCTCATCAAAACACTTAAAGCATATCACCAGGAGATGCCGACAATCTATTCTTCAACCTCAGAGCCATCGCTCGACAATATGGATCTCGGCGACAACAACCATCTCATCGTCGTATCGAACCGCCTACCCATCACTATCACTAAAGATGCGAAAGGCGAATACCACTTCAAGATGTCCTCGGGCGGTCTCGTCTCCGCCTTGTCAGGATTCAAGAAATCGCTGAACTTCACCTGGATCGGCTGGCCGGGCTTCTTCATCCCACTAAAAGACAGACCGCTCGTCGACAAGCGACTCATGGAAGAGTACTCGTGCCAGGCCGTCTACCTCGATGATGACGTAGCAGATCGCCATTACAACGGTTTCTCCAATTCAATCCTGTGGCCATTGTTCCACTACCACCCAGGCGAGATGAACTTTGATGAGGAGAATTGGAGAGCATACCGCCAGGCAAACCTGAAGTTTGCGCAAGCTGTTGTGAAACAACTGACGCCCAACGCCATGGTTTGGGTCCAGGACTATCATTTGATGCTTCTCCCAATGATGCTACGCAGCCTGATCAAAGGCGAGCAAGGAGAACTCATGCTTGGAGAGCTGGCACGTATCACGGAAGATGTCGAAGATGACAGCGAAGCGCCCGCGTTCCAGCCTGTACAGGTACCAGGCGTCAAGATTGGGTTCTTCCTGCACACACCTTTCCCCAGCAGCGAAATTTATAGGTATGCCGTGATATCAAACCGTGGAATAGCTGTTAACATTACACTCGTGTAGAATTCTGCCTGTTCGCCGCGAGATTCTTCTTGGCGTGCTGTACTGTGATCTTATCGGCTTCCACACCTATGACTACGCGCGCCACTTCTTATCATCATGCACCCGTATTTTGGGTCTCCCAACTATGCCAAATGGTGTGGAATTCGAAGGGCGGCTTGCGCACGTTGGCACATTCCCGATCGGCATTGAACCCGGCTCATTCATCGAAGTAATTTTTATTTCATCAACATCATTCCAAGTACACGTCCACTAATCTAGTCTATTAACAGAATCTACAGAAGGACTCCGTGAAGGCGAGAATTGCCCAGCTCGAGCAGCGCTTCGGAGGTGTCAAAGTTATTGTTGGAGTTGACCGCCTCGATTACATCAAAGGTGTCCCGCAGAAGCTCCATGCCCTAGAGCTATTCCTCACCCAGCACCCTGAGTGGATTGGGAAAGTAGGTTCTATCTACTTCCCGTGGCGTGACAGGCTGTTAACATCAATACCTCAAGGTTGTTCTGGTGCAACTTGCTGTACCTTCTAGGCAGGACGTGGAAGAGTACCAGAACCTTCGCTCCACGGTGAACGAATTAGTGGGGCGTATCAACGGGCGATTCGGCACGGTGGAGTTCATGCCAATTCACTTTATGCACAAAAGTCTACCGTTCGACGAGCTCTGTGCCTTGTATGCCGTCAGTGATGTCTGCCTGGTCTCCAGTACCCGAGATGGCATGAATCTCGTGAGTACATCTTATGCTGTTCAAATGTTCTTTTACTAACAAGATCAGGTGTCATATGAATACATTGCATGTCAACAAGCTCGCCAAGGAGTCATGATCCTGTCGGAATTCGCGGGTGCAGCACAGAGTCTCAACGGATCTCTCGTGGTCAACCCCTGGGACTCACAGCAAGTCGCCGACGCGATCCACGAGGCTGTGGAAATGGACGCCGCCACGCGCGCCGAGAACCACCGCAAGTTGTTCAAGTACGTGAACAAGTACAGCGCGGCGTTCTGGGGCAGCAGCTTCATCAAGGAGATGGGCAAAATAAAGGTTGGGGACCTGAACAAGGAGGGCCAGGCGGAGTTGAAGGCGAAAGGCGATGCAGGCGGCTCGGGTATCGACATCGTCAATGGAACTGTGCCGACTCCTGTTGGAAGCCCTTGAGCACCGACCGCAGCGCAGTAGACCCGGGGGCGGTACATGGCGTCGGCGTCCGTGCGATCTTTGGGGGGAGCCGGACAACCTCTTTTATCCGTAACTATTTTGGCCCAGTGTCCGATCCATTTTTATATTTTGTCTTAATTCTCTGGATTGTTAGATGCCGATACGCAGCATACACGTAAAGGGAAAGCGATGCCGTAGAATAGCTACATGTACTATCATCCGTATATAATCGTCGGCTTGACATACGCAAGACCCTCGGCAGACTTGTAGTTGCCGGTTATGGACGTAGTAGCCTTATTTAGGCAAGGGCGGGATTTTGATCATTCCCTCGATCACGTGCCCTAGCAGATCGGCGACATTTCGCGGCGCGGCAGCGGTCTCTTCCTTCAATAACACTGACGTTGATGTTGCACTTGCCTTGGCAGAGAAATGGTGTCGCGCAGCTTCTGTCGCGTCCGAGCTCAATCACGAATGCTCTAAGGTCTCTCAGCACCAGCAGAATCACGAAGAATGCAACTGCTGGTCAGCCCGGTGTCGAAGAACCTTCCAAACCAAAGCCGAAGGCGACTACCCCCCTTCGTCGGTCGGCGTCGGCCTCACTGGCCATCAGATCGAACCCGACACCGACGCGAGGAGACATACAACCTGGTGCGTAGTTTGCGCGTCGAACTACGCGTTTTCTGTCTCTGACACAGCCCAATATCTTTCTTTCTTGGATTGTAGTCTTTACACTTGCAACTGCCGAACGGTTCCTTTTCAGTAGGCTATGCGCGTCCCCAGCTCTGCCATCATCTGCTCGGATTCTCAAAGAATCTCTGTACATTCCTTCTTGGCCAACGACCCATCAAAACTCGGATCCGGACAACCGCGGCACATTTACTTCAGAACTTTCTCCGTCGGCATCCAAAGGCGAAATTTTCATCTTCTCGAATGGATCGTTTGTATGCTGGGGTTTAGGTGAAGCCGAAGCACGTCGCTTTGCCAGTGAGGTGATCGAAAAGTCTACCGGAGCACAGATCGCTCCGCTGAGGGACCACGAGACGGAGGAATTGGAGTTTGTGACTGATCCATCAGAGTTCGTAGGCACAAGGATGACCTCGTTGGCTGCGCGTTGACTCTGCTTTGATTTCTGCAGAGACACCCGGCTGCAAGGTGACCTCATTATCCTCGGGCGTACTCCACCATCGAACACTGAAATCGAGGATTCATCGCCTGCTGGTCTGGACACGAACTCGGCTTCACTCGCTCCTTCCACCCTGCTGGCCCGCTACGCGTTCTCGCAGGCCTTGTCGCGGTCCACGGCTCTATCCGCCCTCGAGGTTTCGTTAGATGACTATTTGTCGTCAATGGCTCTACTCCCCTTGTCTCTAGAACAGACCGGTAAACCTGGAATGGGGAGAAAGGCTCTGATAAAAAAGCTAGGCCAGCTCATGAAGTTCAGGCAAGGCATTAACCTGAACAGGGAAAATTACTTGGAGACTCCGGATTTCTATTGGGCTGAACCTGTGCTCGAAGGTGAGTGTCTCCGATTGATGAGAGCGGCATGTGTGTAAAACGATGCAAGGATATTTCAATTCTATGAGCGATGCCCTGGAGATCAAGGCAAGAACTACATCGGTGAACGACAAAATTACATATGCCACTGAAGTAGGTGTCTATTGTGCGGAAATAGCGATGTGCTAAGCAGCTTCTCCGCAGGCTCAATCAGTCCTTCGGCAACTGCTGACTGAGGTATGGTCACATCAGACTTACATCGCCGATTTGTTCTCATCTCACTCTCGCAGTCTTCGTCACACCGTATGGAGCTCATCATCATCGCCCTGATTGCTGTGGAGGTTGTGGTGGTAAGTCACCCTCTAGTGGAAATGCCTCGCGATCTCACAGGCTTTATCTATCTAGGCACTCATACGCGACGGTCCGGAACTCTGGGAGATGGCCTTTGGTCACAAGAATCCCGAGGAATCGACGAGGACCAGTGATGCTCTCCTCGAATAGAACGGTTGAAGCAGTTCGCCGTTGAAATATATCGACGTACCCCTTCATGCGGCCTTACGCTATAATAGTGGTGAGTATACCTGTGGTATATTCTCATTGTTGCTTTCATATTAACATCGTGAGTTATACACACAGGAAGATGGATTTGGATAGAATGCTACTGCCTAATATGCTTTTCCAGCCTGTACGATGCTACTGGCTAATATCATTCTAGAACCCTTGCTCACACATTCCTGCTGTTGCTGCTGTGATACACGACTCTCGAAACCTTGTCTACCGTTCCCCATCCGCCGTAAGTTGGGAACGACTTACAATGGCCATAATGACGCCTTTGTTCGTTGTCCCCGAATAACCCAAACCCAGAAGCATTCGTAGTCCTGACTGCTTCCCCTTCTCCTAACGTGGTGACATGGGTCACAATGACTCAACGGTCGATCGCGAACCCATTATCCTCGTCCTACCGTATGCGTATCCTTATCAACCTTCCGACTTCCTAGAAGATCTTCCCCCATAATTTCGGGACTAATGAAGCCAGGAGGCAACAATGAGGGCTTTGTTTGTCAAAAGCTGTTAAATCACGCGGCATCTCCAAGTTAATCACCATTGTGCGCCTTGCAAGTGCGGGGACCTCTGCGCATGGTACTGAGACGGACAAGGTTCGTTCAGAATTAGCCATTCATTGCTACCCGCGCCAGGAATCCTTGCAAAGGCAGTGTCAGTTGATCCTCCTCCCCCCTGCGACGTTTACTTATAAAGAACAATGCTATAAATAGCATATCAAGCGCAGCAGTTTAAAGTTGTTCCTAGTGGGATGACTGCTTGAATCATACATAAAGTGGGTCGAATGAATCATTCTCAGTCATCTCCACATACTAAACGATGTTGAACAGCAACGCGAGTGGAACTGGTCTCCACTACTTGAGTCACCGTCTCCGAAATCAGGCCCAATCGTGCATGAGGCATGTGCAAGCCGCTGAACATCCTTCGCCCGAAAGCTGTGGGGGTGATGGCTTCCGCATGTTCAAGGCTCCGTCGAGATGGGCTTGCGAGGCACCACTCGGTGAGATAGGGTGACGAAGATAATAATACAAAGGTGAACATCGTGTAATAGGGTCTTGGGTTGGCGTTGCTGCTCGAGGTTGCCACTATGTGAATGTACATTCGAGCGTTCATCGGTCGCTTGTTTGACTAGCCAACGCCAGGGCGTGTGTTACATCACCTCATATTCGGAAGTCGAGAAGTTAACGTGGTGTAGTATGAAGGAGGCTGTGTGATGTGCGCAGCTAATGAGGAAAATGCTAGAAGGCCCGAAAGAGATTGTGTACACTACCCATATACGTGATGTTGGTAAGCGTGGGCGACGAGTGCGTGTTTGCGGGGTCGATTCCCCACTGTTGTAGGCTCCACAGAGGCACTCCAAGTCGAAGTCACTACTTGGACTCAATTATTAGTAGAGTCGGGTAACTTATAAGAGCGGAGGTAACGTTACGGCGATTTCGGGGTAGATGACTGACCGAGACCGAGAACAGTGGCATATATTGTATGATATCTCAATGGAGGAATCGTCCTTGAAGGCTACCTATGTACGAACTACGCACCTCCAAACAGTTCCCAGCAGGCCTTGGCGAGCGGGTTTTATTTGTCCTACTAATACTCGGTCGCCTTGGATAATCTTGTCACAGGTACAGGCAGGTATCCGATCCATCGCAAGGTCAGACATAATTCAGGCAGCAGCCAAGGATTCCATCAACAAAGAGGACTTTGGCCGCAGTTAAACGAGTGCAGTGCCTGCGAACGCGATTACAATTCAGTTGTCCTGGAAAGGTTCAATAACGGTAGCCAATCGAGGAAATGCCGGAGACCAGGTCGTCATAGGTAAGAGGTACTCAGGCGTTATCTTCGCTTTTATCTTGACCCATCGTCCGACGAAGATGGAATGATTGATTGGCTCCTTGAGAGCTTACTGCTATTCAGTGCTATAAGTTCGCCAGTCGTGCCGGTATGCGTCCATAAGCCTGCTGTATTTGACAAGGATCATTCAATTATACATCAAGGAGCGGAAATGGATGGAAACTCACCTAGATACTAATATGTATCAGACAGCCTTTGTCTCGCCTCCTATGATTCATGAAGAGCATAAGATGGAGAAACCTGTGCTCAGTACCCTAGACTGAGCATTCCCGAATGTAGCGCAGCACGAACACAGCGAACATCATGGATGATAGATAGGACTCGAGCGTTACAAAACAGCATGCCAGATACATTACCACTCGCTGTCTTTGAAGTCCTGGACGGCGTTCAACGTGGCTCGTCGTCCCTATACTCACGATATCGGCGTGGCCGTGATTTTAGGCTATGTGTTTCAAGAAGCCCAGGGGCTGTCAACAATATGTTTCTAAATCAGCCTGTGTGTAGATGGAAACCATGCGCACTGACTAGCATTCATGCAATACTACCGAGAAAACATAGCGCATAAGGAGAAGATATGCACCGCGTGGGATAATGCTGTCGATACATGTGTAGGTTATATCAACGGCGGGCGGCGTGTGCCTTCCTGGCGGCCCGTACGTCTTGTGTATAATGTCTAGGTCGTCGTCTGGGCGGAGTCCATCAGCCCGGTTTATTTGATTAGCGTGGTTCCACTTTTACTTAACAGCATTTTGTGATGCGAACGACTGATCTGAATATCTGAATATATAGAATAAATTGTAGCGGACCCTCAAACATTTCAATTTTGTCTGTCGGTTACGTCCTCGATTTGGAAAATGACTACCACTTAGACAGCCCTATAGACCGTCCGTCTCGCTGGATTCGCGGAAGTTTTGTCATCGTACACTTTTGCATGTTCAGATTTTTACTGATGCTCTGCTCAACGTCTTCGTCAGTTTGTGAATCTACACACAGCATGTACAACCTACAAGCAAGATATTAGTTGAGCTGTAGTTGAGTTGGGAGGAGTCAGGAATTTCGATACTCACTGCTGAGCTGGACGGTGACTTTGCGGTGACTCGCGGGCGCTACACGTGGGAGTACGTGGGAGTGATCGATCGATCGGGTTTCGAAGTTACAGTAAGCGCCAGCAGTGTGATACGACTGTGACGCGTAGAGAACTGTAGAGAAGACTTCCGGAGCGCTTGAGCGCTTGTCGTTACAAACTGATAAATCAATGACAGTGGTATATCGGGGGTTGACATCCTCTTGCAGCGGTCATCGCATGGGGGTGCTCGAAGGGATTCAGGAAAGCGTGGCTTGAGTGTAGAGGGAACTTCCGTTATCATTGGTACATTTGGTGTGGTGTATACATAGTGATCAATCAAGAGCATCAAACCTCCAGCCGCCCATCAGGACAATATATAGCACTCACTAGGCGATAGACGCGCACCGAAGCGCTTGAGTGAAGCGCTAAAGCGCCGATCATGAAGTGATCGGGAGATCAAGACGTTGCCGATTGTTGATTGAGGAAGTAAATAAACATGCGTGGGAATACTGGGACTCCGCAGTGCAGCAGTGCGACCGTCAGTCCTTCTCATCCAATCAATTGTACATAAGAGTAGGCTGTTTGGCTGCGACTCAAGAAATCCTCCGGAGACGGGACGGGTAACTCATAGGGTGCCAACCACGAAGACCGAGAAGGAGTCAGGGAGACCGGAACTAGGGTGTTCCCAAAGATAATTGAGTTTACGTACCACCGTGCTTTCCTGTGCTGCTATTCCTGCACAACTTGAACGTTAAGCAGACCCACCTTATCCACATCGCTTGCTCAAAATAGGGTGACATATATTTACTGGCTTACTGGGCAACCGCAATGACTAGGACCTCATAAATGCTGCACTTGAATAAATCGGGCGCCGCAAATTGGCAATGAAGCAGTGTAGGTGGCGGCGCCGCAGTGTCGGAACGTAATACTGGCGGATGGCAAAGGGGCGGGAACTGCCTGGCGAACTTGACCGAATATTTGCTGTGTGGTTGAGCATAGGAGTACCCAGCGGCTCAGCCTGGCTGAACCCCGTCACGGAGCTCACCTTCAGGATTTGGTGGAACTGTGTGTCCTTTGGAATTGTGAATATTGGTACATGACAACGCCGAGCTGAAAACTGTCTGGGCATGGTACAAGAGGCCAATCCAGTCAATTCCAAGAGATATTGAGTAGAGGGCAGCAATACGATCGTTGGGAGCGACTTGTGGGGGGACGAAGGGGGGTGATTTGACGGCTTGGCTAGTAAGGTTGGCACATGCGTTACGGAGTCAGTGACGCGTGACAGCAAGCTGTTAAAGCCAAAATAGGCAGATCGAGATCCCAAATGCTGTTGAGTTATAATATAATACCCAAACCTTCCTTTTTTCTGTCTAGTTCACCCGCTCCCTTTCGTCCACCTTACTGCAAACACGCCTCTGCAACATGTCTAACGACGGCGACATTGCTCAAGTACCTGTGAACCTCCCACCTCAAATCGAAGTTCATGAAGCAGATACAGATCTCCCTCCGCTACACCGAAACCAACAACAACTTTTGTCCCCCGGTGCTCTCCATCCCGCTCGCCCCTCCCTCGACGTGCCGCCGTCGCCAACACCCACTTTTCTTTCGAACGACGGTACGATATCCGTGCCGCCATCTCCCACTCTTTCGAACAAGTCCTCCGTTCATTTCCAAACGTCGCTCGCTTTACGTGACAATAAGCCAGAAGCTGCGAGTGGAATGGGCTCGCTCGCCTTGCTTTCGCCTGATAGCAATGTTGGAGATGCCAGCGGTGCGTCTCACGCTCGGAAAAGCAGTGTTTCGACCATGGTAAGCAGTGAAGGCACGGAACCAGATCACCACCGGACAGACAGTCATAACCTCATGAATGTAAAGTCCAACACAACCAGTGTGACTCATGTGGATGGGCTGCAGGAAACGAAGCGTTCGCCGCTAGACGCGTCTGTCACGTCTGAGGCCGAAGCCAAAGCGAAGAAGATGTCAAAGAAGGAGAGGAAGCAAGAGGCGGAGAAAGAGGCACAACGCGCTCAATTGGAGCAGGATAAGACCGTCGATCCTGCGCCCTTTGCATTCAGGCCTTACGAACTTGCGCACATGCTGGACCCCAAGAGTTTCGACACGATGAGGGCGTTTGGCGGCTCCAAGGGTCTTTTGAAGGGATTAGGCACGAGCGCCACTCGTGGTTTGAAATCCGACACTTTGAAGCGCACACCGACACGAAATAGCTCGGGGCTAGGGGCAGGTGAAGGTACTTCCCATCGACACGATCCGGAAAAGGCGGGCCCGCCTGGTAGTCCTGGTGTCCCTGGCATCATGCTAACAGATGCCGACGGCGAGTCCGGTCGACAGCCCGTTCAACTCTGCGCGGACGGCGGAGATGACGACGACGATGACGGTCCAGGCGATTCGGGACCGGCCTTCGAGGCCGACATGGCGACCAGGCGTGCAGTATACGGTGAAAATCTACTCCCCCATAGGCCATCCAAGTCATTATTCAGACTTATGTGGGACGCGCTGCAAGACAAAGTTTTGGTTCGTTCAAGCTGTTGATTATTCAGGATATCGTTGCTCATGTTACCCGTTTATTTAGATTATGTTATCGGTTGCTGCGGTTATATCTCTGGCGCTTGGGTTCTTCCAGGACTTTGGACCTTCTCGAGATCCAACGGAGCCTCCCGTTGATTGGGTCGAAGGTGTGGCTATTATTGTGGCTATTGCTATTGTGGTATGTAGCGCCTGTGCGCTTGTTCTGGCGAGGAGCGCTAATTATTCACCGCACCTCAGGTTCTTGTCGGGTCTCTTAACGACTGGCAGAAGGAACGGCAGTTCCAGGTACTTAACGAAAAGAAAGATGAACGCTTCGTCAAGGTTATTCGCAACGGAATTGAGCACTTGGTGGATATTAAGGTGCGAAACTCTTATGTCATCGCGCCACTCAACGTTAACGACAAACTTCTCAATTAGGAAATCTTGGTTGGAGATATCGCCTTGATTGAACCCGGTGAAATTATCCCATGCGACGGCGTTTTCCTTAGTGGGCACAACGTCAAGTGTGACGAATCGGGCGCCACGGGCGAGAGTGATGCTATCCGGAAATTATCGTTCGAGGAATGCGACAAGATCTTGCGCGAGCATGGCGAAGAGGGGAAAGACTCTGCGGACCACGCCCTCGCACACACGGATTGCTTCATGGTCAGTGGCTCGAAGGTCTTGGAAGGCGTTGGTTTCTACGTTATTGTCGCCGTCGGTCAGAAGAGTTTCAACGGTCGTATCATGATGGGTATGTGTCTCATGCTATACACCCTGGATTCAATTTAACAGGAACAATTCAATAGCCCTCCGAGGCGATGCGGAAAACACACCATTGCAGTTCAAGCTCAACAACCTTGCGGGACTTATTGCGAAGATTGGCAGTATTGCGGGTTTAACGCTATTCACGGCTCTCATGATCAGGTTTTTTGTTCAACTTGGGACAGGCAGTCCCGCTCGGTATGATTTCCTTCCGCATTTTACTTAATTGGCATACTGATATATTTCGTGAATGCAGTAACCCCAGCGAGAATGGGATCGCCTTCGTGAACATTCTCATCATCTCGGTCACCTTGGTGGTTGTGGCAGTCCCTGAAGGTGTGTCAGTTGATTTATCCTGGCAATTACCGGGCTAAACCTTCCCATAGGGTTGCCTTTGGCTGTGACCTTGGCGTTGGCTTTCGCTACCAAGCGCATGACATACGAAAAGCTCTTAGTCCGTGTTCTTGGGTCGTGCGAAACCATGGCAAATGCCTCGGTTGTCTGCACGGACAAGACAGGTACGCTTACTCAAAATGTCATGACGGTTGTGGCTGGGTCAGTCGGCATCAATTGCAAGTTTGTACGTCAATTGGAGGAGAATCAGGCGAGGACGAACGTCGGCGAGGAACCCGGTCTCAAGCATGGCGAGAAGAAGAACTTGAACGACTTCTCGATCGACCAGGAACACCTGAACAGCGTACTCTCGCCTCAGGTTCGCGATGTTTTCAACGCGGCGATCGCCATCAACTCTACTGCATTCGAGAACGTGGATTCGGAGACTGGCGAGAAGGTGTTCATTGGGAGCAAGACGGAGACGGCGTTGTTGCAGTTCGCGAAGGAGTTGAATTGGGCAGATTTCAAGCAGACCAGGGACAGTGCGAAGATTGTGCAGATGGTACCGTTCTCGAGCGAGCGCAAGGCTATGGGTGTGGTCGTTCAATTGGACAGAAATACCTGGAGGCTTTACTTGAAGGGCGCCAGCGAGATCTTGACGAAGAAGTGTACACGCCATGTCGTGGTCAACCAGGACGGCTCTTCGAACTCCACGGATACCATCGAGACGAAGGAAATCGGTCCAGCAGAAGCGGAAAACATTTCACGGACAATCATCTTCTACGCCAATCAGACACTTCGAACTATCGCGCTCTGCTACCGTGACTTGTCATCTTGGCCTCCAGCCGGCATGCGACTTGTCGGCACTGATGAGGTGAGTACTTTCATTGCTTGCACCAAGCAGTGCGTTGATTTTTCTTTCCAGGTTGAGTACGAGGACATGGCCACGGATCTTACTCTCATTGGCATCACTGGTATTGAGGATCCCCTTCGCGACGGTGTAAGAGAAGCTGTGGCGAAATGTCATCGCGCTGGTGTAACCGTCAAGATGTGCACGGGTGATAACGTCCTTACGGCTCGCTCCATTGCTCTCCAATGTGGCATCTACACTCCTGGCGGCATCATCATGGAAGGCCCTGTCTTTAGGTCACTCTCGCAACCGGACCGGATCGAAATTGTGCCTCGTCTGCAGGTCTTGGCTCGTTCGTCCCCAGAAGACAAACAAATCCTTGTAGAGACGCTTAAATCTATTGGTGAGATTGTTGGTGTTACTGGTGACGGTACCAACGACGGACCTGCTCTCAAGACGGCTCACGTTGGATTCTCAATGGGTATCGCCGGTACGGAAGTTGCGAAGGAAGCATCCGACATCATCCTTATGGACGATAACTTCTCATCGATCGTGAAGGCCATTATGTGGGGTCGCTGCGTCAACGACGCCGTTCGCAAGTTCCTTCAGTTCCAGATCTCCACGAACGTTACGGCCGTGATCATTACGTTTGTTTCTGCTGTCGCCTCTGATGAGGAAGAATCCGTTCTCTCCGCCGTGCAGCTGTTATGGATCAACATCATTATGGACACATTCGCCGCGCTCGCTTTGGCCACGGACCCCGCCTCCGAAGCGCTTTTGGACCGCAAACCCGACAGCAAGACGGCGCCTCTCTTCTCGGTCAATATGTACAAGCAAATTTTGCTTCAATCTGTATATCAAACGATCATCATTCTCATTTTCCATTTCCTGGGTATCCGCATCCTCAGCTTTGAGGACACGGAGCACAATCGCGAAATCCTTCGTACCCTTGTCTTCAACGCTTTCGTCTTTGCGCAAATCTTTAACTCGGTCAATTGTCGTCGCCTCGACAGGAAACTCAATATCTTTGAGGGCGTTCTCCGAAACTGGTACTTCATAGTCATCACATTCATTGGTAAGCCTCTGCTGTTTCCAGGCGTTTATCAGGCAATTGACACCATCTTTCCCATGTAGAGGTCGCCATCCAGATATTGATCGTCTTTGTCGGTGGCGCTGCTTTCCAAGTCACTCGCATGGGGGGCCGTGAATGGGGTATTTCTATTGCTCTTGGCGTCGTTTCTATTCCTTTGGGCGCCCTTATCCGTCTGTTACCCAACGGACCCTTCGAGAAACTCTTCGGTACAATCGGACTCCTTGGTAAGAGTTACAAGCAAGTTCTTCCATCCACGAATCCCGATTCCGAGTGGAACTCTGCTATTACCATGGTTCGCGACAATCTTGGAGCCTTCGCCAATATTCGCGGTGGGCGCCTTCGTTCGTCTTCATTCGTTGTCAAGAGCCGGTCCGCCCGCGTCGCCCAAGACGCTGAACGAGTTGCTGTGTATGTATATCTCCACTCACTTCCCTGAACGTCTAATTAACGCCGCTTGTATTTAGGCCATCATTACTGGCTATGGCACCTTCTCTCATGGCCTCCACCATTGGCGCTGGTTGGGCTCCTCAGAAGCAAACAGGATCCCTTTCGGATCCTGCCGGCACGGACCCTTCGAAGTCCTCAGCCGCCTTATGGGAAGGAAAACTTCAAATCCATCCAGAGACTGATCCGACTGACCCAGCAATCCAACGATTTGGTCTTCGACCTTAGTCCAGATTGTGTTTGTTCTATACTACTTCGTTCTTCTCCCGGTCCATAAGGCAACGGGCCGTGCATTTGTGCAGCGCCTACTTTGGAGCGCCCCGAGGTTACACAATTCTTCGCCACATTTGGCGAAGGGCCGATGTTTGGAAACCTCAATTTCGCATGTTCATTAGGCCTTCAGTTTTGATTTCGATACGATCACACACGACTTAGACTCATTTATAATGCCATTCATGTATATAGCATAACAAACATTCAATCATGCATCAATACCACGCAATAGACTTTGCATATAAATTATTATCCACACGCAATTGAATTGAAAGTTGAAAGTTGAAAGAGTGAAATGTACAGTATGAAAACTATGCGGACGCCATCGGCGGCAATGAGGTTCGGTACGTCTTAGAAAACAACTATTTAGCTAGTGTTAACGTCAGCGGAAGTTGTGGCGTCATTGACATTGGCCCTTTGATAGTTGGCGTTGCAATAGCAGTCATGTTCCAGGCAATCTCTTCAGTTGCGGACGGCGAAATTTCGAAAGTCTCCATGAGGGCAGATAATACGGCCTCTGAAAAGAGCATTGCGTTCGTAAATCACGTACAGCAAGTTCGAGGAATGGTCGCTTACTCATTTCTAGCTGCGAGAATTTGAATCCGCTAGGTATTATTATTATCAACATCGATCAGCCCAGGGGAGACGAAACGGAGCAAGTGCTTACATGCAAGCTCTACCACCTCCCAAGAACGTCATCCTATATATAGGTTTCATTTATAAATCGATGGGCTCGGAGTAACTGGTGGTGCTCACAGGTTTGAGTAAATACCAGGTACGTGTGCTTCTTGGAGGGCATCTGGAAGGGGTGAAAGCCATCGTTCAGGCTTCCATTCCAAAGCGTCCGATCCCCACAACTGTGGGTTCGTGTTGGAAGCGCGAAGACCGACAATGACGTTTGTGTTGCTTGGAATAGGGATTTCTGATATAATGCTGCCATCTATGCCCCGAATTGGGTCCTGGAGCGGGAGCACTGTATCCTTGCGAGTTCTATGCATATAGACGGCTGAGTAAGAAATCGACGGGATCGCGACCGATGTGGTTCCTTACGTCCTAGAGAGATACGAAATAGGAGGGTACCTAGATAGTAAATGTGGATCTTAGCAAGACGATAGGGATTAATGACCGGGAGAAGATAAGACGTACAAGCGGAGAGTCTCGCGGCACACAGCATCCAGGTAGGGAAGCGAGACGAGCTCGTCGTAGGGCAAGTCGCCGCCGAATTTTTCTTTGGCCGTCCGGATCTCTTCTCTGACCTTAGCTTGGACTTCTGGGTGCTCAGACAATAAGTGCAAAGTACGAGCGAGGGCACCAGAAGTCGTGTCGACGGCGGCGAAAGTTAATGTCCTGAAGATAGGTATAGGCTCGGTCAAGTGTAGCATGAAAGGCAAAGCCTTACGATATCTGATAAGGATGATGTCGTAGAATTAGTGGATTGCTTAGTCCCTCCATAGACATAAATGACTGACCTGGGCAAGAAGTTCCTCGTCTGGGAGCTTGTCTTCATCCGAGGCCTCCAAATTGGCTCTCACTGAGCCATCCGTCAGTGTGTATTTATAGCAAGATCAAAACGGCATCATACTCAATATACTCATTATATCCTTGCCTTGTCCAACCTGTTTCAGAACGGCTTCATCCCCTTCTGCAATAGCTCTCTTCTTTGAGTTGTATATTTCCAAAGAGGTTTCATGCATGAAGTCTACCATGTCTCTTATTTCGCGAAGCTTCTTCCACGGAGACAAGCTGATGGCCCATCGTCGGAAGGAAGGTGTTCCAATTTTTACCAGCCAGGGGAGGAAATTACGAGCAATCACCATACTAAATATTGTTGGCCTACAGGTGCGATAACGCATTTGTTAAATCAGATAGCTTATACGATCATGTATGGCAACGTACTGCAGCTTCTTCATGACTACGATGTATGCGTGGGGGAGTTCGTCTTTTTGAAGAGAATCGAACGAATGGCCAAGACCGCTTTGGGCGATCAGTTCAAGGGCAGCGCGGCTGATCCAACGCAGCATATCAATCTACAATAAGCCTAAGTTTCAGCACCACTGAGTTTACGACGGTCGCTTTCCAAACTTGCCTCTTGTGGACCATCAGAACATCTCTGGGCAAGAGAGTCTCGTAGCTTTACGGAAGCGAGCCGTAAATCTAGTGAAAACGAATAGGCTATGGTAGTCATACATACCTGGGTGGAAATCTTGTGGAATGTCGGGACCATCTGGCGCATATGTGCAATGGAGAACACGGGGTTGAGCATTTTGCGTTGCTTCTTGTGATGGCTACCTATTCATTGATGTTCAGATTCTGGCATCTGCCCAAAACGGAAACCCGCCATTGCACACACCTAGAGTCGACAAAAGCCCGGGTCCGAACATAACGAGATTACCCCTATCGATATTTAGGGGATGTTGGGCAAGTTAGGTACGGGCAGATTCAGTGGTTCAACGCACTGAATGAAAAGGGAGGTCTCTTCGTAGATATCCTGGTCTTTGACGATGATATGATGCATTGCTTTCGGATCATGAATATAGAGTTGTTTATCCTACAGGTCGAGCTCAGTAAGGATCAAGACAAGTCTATGTGGTGAGAAAACATACTCCAAATAACCCATGAACTTTCGCGACCGGTCCATCTAAAGCGTATCAGAGCATTTTAGTAGTATATCAAGCTCATGGTGATTGTGCCTCACATTTCTTTGCGAGGTTTAAGTGGAAACTCCACCCGTTTGTATCAAAGATCTGTCCCAGATTACCTGCAATAGGTGGACGTCAGGATGATGCATTACTATTTCGTCGAGCCTCCGCGCACCTTTCCATAAGGACACAGAGGGTGGTCCTGGAATATTATCCAAGCATGATTGGACCACATACTGTCTGAGTGTGCGCCAAACGACCCACGAAACGGCGTAGATCAGGGAGGCCTCAATAGCGAGGGTAAGAGTAGATAAGAGGGTCATCGCGGGTAGTAAGCAGTGAGACGAGGTACCATGAAGGACTGACGAATTTATACATCCTCGGGAACAGCGAAGATTACCTTCAATCCGCGTACCCGAAGGGCACAGTCATATTCGAGTACCCAATCTCTCATGGTGGCTGAGTGATGAGTGCGTAAAGCGGAGCGTATGAGACCCAATTCCACCCACACGCGGCGAGAAGCTTCGCCGTTTATATCTTCGATGAGTCCCACCTGTTCTCACCACAGTACAACAATGAGCCCCGTGACGCATCGAAGGTTCTAACGTGGACGTAAGAAGTGGGGATGCCGACAGGTATCGGACTCCGGCGCACGTTAGCTGAGAATACAAGGTCATTATAGGTAAATCCTATGTATGTAAAAATACATGAGCATGGGCATATTGACGTCGACTCGATGAGCAAACTCGCCTTCTATTTTCCGAGCTCTCGGACGCTCATCTTGACAATTTAATTGACTAAAGTCGGCTATCCAGAAGGCTGATGCCCGACAGTGCAGGCGTTGGAGGACTTATTCTTGTTACACCCGCGGAACCAGGTGGCAAGACTTCGAATTCCTTTGCAAAGATACAGGGTTTGCGCGGTCCATCACCGCTAGGTTCCTGTAGATCCAACGCTGAGATCCTACCCCAAAGAAGACACAGGCTGAGGCGGGACTGGTATCTAGGGCGTAAGCTCCCTCGATACTCTCCTCTATCGATGATTGCGACGTACAAGGGCATCTGCTGAAATGTGTCGAGTAGAGCATACTAGGGCGCTTCGTGAGTTCAGCACGCGTTATCGGATGGGAGGACCTCCTTGTCAACTAGTAGGTATGCAGCTGTGCGGCCTTAGGTCGACCCCGAACATGCCTCGGATCGAGTTATAGTCAAGTAGAGGGTGCTTGCAAGGTACATGAAATGAATACAGCATCATCCACAATTAGTACAAGGAACTGAACTTACGACAGCTATGACGGGCACAATTATAACTCTTACCTACCGGGGGTGCCCTTCATGTAGTTGTCAAACGTTCAATTTTGACAAGCACATGCACGGCTGGTCACAAGCTCTTGGGAGATGCAGTGTATCATGAGACGGACTGGGAAGCCAACTGTCTTCGCTGAGCCAGCAAACAAAATGTGACCGAGCCACACCCACGCATCCGTTCAGAGAGAACTACGATGAACATTACGATTAGCTACTAGCAGTTTGTTGTGTGAATGCCCACTCACGAGGGATACGACTGATCAACGATATCGATCGGCCTTCGGACGTCAGTCGCTACGCCCATTGATTGAACCACTGCTTCGGTGGAGAAGGGGGCAATGTATGAGAATTCGTACTATGTGATATTGTAATCATCATTCCTATTACCTACTCGCTTCAACGGATGCACGGAACTACGCAAAGCAAGCTGCGCGAGTGAAGGGGTCGTGTGGATGACGACGACTGTGGTGGTAATGATCGGTACCATTATACAACCGCTCCTGGGATGCCATGCTTCGGTAGGAGTGAGTCAGGCAAACCAAAGAGAGTGCGTACATATTTTCATCGTCTGTCAACTATTCTGACGGTGGGCAAATGGGGGCATTGTCGGTGCTATGCTTGAGGAGGAGGTAGCCAAAGTCTTGTGCTCCAGGGTATATCACGCAGCGTACGCTCCAACATAGCAGTCGGGGCATTCCTAGTAGTCGTATTGAGCAAAGGTTGCGACATCGGGTGGATAACCAGGCAAAGCGCGGCGCACTCTACCCATCACTGACATATCTCTGTCGCCCTCGGTGAAGTGGTGCAAATGGTTGAACGATCACGGTCGTAATCTTGAGCTCCAAGCACAAAGCACAAAGCAGCATGGGATGACACAGTATATTGTCGTGCTAGCAGGTAGCGAGGCTAGCTTACAGCTTACACATGAATACAAGCTCCTGTAAATTGAATGGATGAGATCAGGCCATATTGATGTACAAAAGATAAATATATCGCACAAAGTCTTCTATATCACTCAATGTTTTCGCCAATTGGCGAATTCGATGCCAGTGGCAGTTGAACTAGGTTCCGTAGGAAGTTTGGAACATCAAGATGTTGATGTTTTACTGATGGTATCGGCTCGGTCATCAAATCAGTTACAGATGACCGTTTCGAATCAACTTCGAATATACGAGTGGCCACTGATACGCAGTGGCTTGATGATTGTGTTTCGCGCTCGTGGTGTACGGTTGCCACGGCGGCGCAACGTCGTTACTAGACTGTACCAGGGTTACCTAATACGGAATGCGCCTATTCCTTCTTCTTTACCACGTCAAGTTGAATCCTCCTCCTCGACCTTGACATTCTGCATTTATTCTCCTTCTCAGTGTTGGCTTCACAGCAACCCCATACAGCAAAGTTATTGTGACTGGATCACATGTACGTGCTTTATTCAGGATCTCTATCGATTCGCCTGCTCAGCTTCATTGTAATTCTTGTAATTCTTCACTACCAGGCCGCTGCCAGACGAACGACCCCGTGCAAGCGTAGCGAATCTCATCGGGCGATTTGAGCAACAGACGAAGCGACAATCGATAGCTGGGACTAACGGAGCACCGCGCCCTTCGATCGTCAGTGCACAAAACACAGGTGACTCGGCGAAGGAGGAGCCAAAGGAAAGGGACAAGCGGGAATGGCCTCCCAGGCTAGTGCAGGACGATAAGCCCACACCTCCGCTACTTTCATCGCCTCCATCGGCCAAAGAAATCCCCCAGGTTGTCGCCGAGCCGCTACCTGCACCCACACCGGAGGTTGCCACAGAAGAATTGGTTCCTGAGCCTCAAGTTCCTGCAAAGCCACCGCGTACAACGGCTTCAAAGAGGCAGTCAATTGTCGGTACACCTTCCAAGTCCTCATCGACAGCTCCACGTACGCACACATCGCCGGTGAAAGTTCCCCCTGCCAAAGAGCTGCGTAAGGCACCCTCCGCTGCCAAATCACCTCCCACAGCTCCCATTAACCTTCCCGCTCCAACACTCAAGCCACAGCACACAGGTCAATCCACAACGTCTACAACCGCTCGGCGATCGGTCGCGAAGGCATCCGTTAGTACCCCTTCACGTCCGAAGACACCCTCGCGTGCTAGCTTGGGTCCTTCGAAAGTCCAGACCCCTACAAGGCCTAAAACACCTTCCACAACATCGCGTCCTAAGACCCCATCCCACTTATTTGCTCCCACTGCTGCGTCGCTTGCAAGGGCACGTAATGCGCCCGACGCGAAGCCTACACCGGTTAAGAAGGCAACCTTGAGCGCAAGCGCGGCAGATAGGCTCAGCAAGCCTACCGCTGCCTCTCTGTCCAAAGCACGCTCGCCAATACCTATATCCCCGGCCCCTTCTCGCGGCGGCGCGAAGCCTACTGGCACAAGATCAGTTAGTTCAACTCGTGGTACAGCCAAGCCAAGAGGTGGTGCGGTTGCACCACGATCGACGGCTGATGGGGCTAAAACGGGGACGAAAGTTGCAGGAGCAACTGCTGTGACGGCGGCAGTTGCTGGGGCTGTGGCGACTGTTACTTCTGGATCGGAAGATGAAGAGGGCGCACAGAAAGACACCGAGGCTTCCTTGGAGCCCGAGGATGATGCGCCAATAGAGGAGCTACACGAACTTGAAGCAGAAGCTGTGATATCACCAGAGCCAGTTGAGGCAGTGCCAGAGATACCGGTCGAAGCAGATGTCGAAGCAGATGTTGAAGCAGAGGGCGTTGTTGATGAAGTCGTAGAAGAACATCCCCAGGTCGATTCTATTTCCGAGTCGGGGAACGTTCTTAGCGGCAATGAGACAAATTTAGAGAGAGATGCTGGGTTGGATTCGGATGTCGCGGATATACAGCCAATCCCCACTGGAAGCGATAAGACCGCCGTGGACGACCTGGAGGAACTGTCTTCCGATGCTGCCGACCGTATGGATGAAGTGAAAGCCCGCCCGGCGCCCGACGACGATCTTGTCGCGATGGTCAACATGTTAGAGAGCAAACCCGCCACCACTTTTCGTCCAGAAATTGCGGCGGGTATTCCCCAAGAAGATGTTCAGGAAATTCCGGACGAGGATTAGTCTGGACTCTCTCAGAACGACTTCCACGATATCAGTGTCCACATTCACGTCCACATTCTCTGTATAAAATCACTGGTTAAATGAATTACCCTACAGCTTTTTATATGGACTTCCATTCTTCACTTCTCTTCTCGTTTCCATCCTCTTTCCTGCTCTGTCGATATGGTACCAGCACATGCTAACATCTACACTCGTTTCCATTTGGTTATCTTTACTCTCAACTTGGGTCCACTGTCTAATATTCACCACTGCAGCATATTATTGTCTCGATACTTGGTCTCTCCGCATATCCTTTCCTTATCCTCAATCCCACGGAAGTAATACCCCTCACGCTCTCTCAAAATCATGATACATTCTTTCTAATTTGTCAGACACTGTATGATACATCGGCCATGTACAACGTGGCTATTCGGTACCCCGGTAAAGTCTATCGCTTCGAGAATTTCAGTGATTCGGGAAGTAATTGGCTATTATTCACGTGACCTACTGCTCCTGACTTTGAAGCAGCTAAGGCGACCAGACAACATGAACAGCTTAGAGGTTGTGCGCTCGCAGATTAAAACCACTTCGTAAAGAATGTCTAAAAGAGAATGTGAAAACACAAGATTATGATGGATGCAGGAACGTTTGCAGCTATTAATTGAGTCAGTAATCAAGCAGACGAGAAGAAGATAGGGTCGCACATATTCCTCATAGTGATGCAGAACTTCGCGGAGCTCCCTTCTCGTTATTTCTGCTTTATACAAAATCTCATCGTCGCTCTTTTTACCATCAAAATATTGGTTGATTCTAAATCATTTGTGATTAGTTGTTGACTCGCCTCTAATCACGAAGGAAGAGTTCTGCTCACTGTTCAAAGCGTCTTGCTATACGAGGGTCTTTGCCCTCTGACATAGCAGCAAGCCAACGACGTTCCAAGGGTGTCGCCGTTCCGGGATCGTTGATCATAGACGACCAAGGGTGCTGTTGCTCGCTCCCACTCTCATCGGCGGCAACTTCGTCTTCTTCATCATCCTCTTCGTCCTCATCGAGCTCGGGATCAACGTCATCATCTCGGTTATGAATGTCCAGATCCTCGTCAAACGCCTCTGGGATGATGAGTTCGCTGAGCTTGCTTTGTCGGGATTCATTGGACGCTTTACGCCTGGAATATCGGCGGGCACTTTTGGGCGACAGCGACAACCACGAGATGCCTTGCTGTAATTCCGAGGAACGGTATTGATTGTCCACGTCCTGAACGAAACTCTGGTTGCGTGATCGTCGACCTTTGCGTAGCCGCTTGCTCTCCAGATGGCGTGCCCAATCCGCCTTCACGCGGGCTTTCAGCTCTCTGGTAGCTACCACTCGGATTCTGAGATGCAGCGTGTTTAGTAAATCCCTTTTAAGCATCCACAGGACGACGTTGTGGTATAACGGAATTTGAGCCTTATCCCGAACGACGGTAGCGAAGAAGTGGTTTTCACTTTGTTTAGAGGCAGAATTTGAGATGGTTGCGAGTATCTGTGGTAACGGAGGTACAGAGGTACTGGCGAAATCTTTGCTGAACTCGGCGGACAGCGTAGACAATCTAGTTTTATATTTGCATGAATGTTAATGAACCAGTGTGGGCGTGCGACCACTTACGGTTCGTCAAACTTGGGTGGAAGAGTGAAGATCGTCTTCAACCCAGCATGCACGGTGTCGATGACCTTTGCTCTGCGATGCAGAACTAACCACCGAACGGTCGGGTATACTTGAGCCTCCAGGTCCCAGTCGAGTAGAGCAGCCAAATCCGCCAGTCTGAAGATCTGAAACGTTGTCACTTGAACGTGCTTTCGCAGAAAGACGAACGCACGAGAGGATAACGGAGGCAAGCTCCAGAAATTTGAGAAGTCCTTCGGCCAGCGTTCGGTCACCAGCACTTAGATGGGGGCCACGCAAGTTCGCATAAGGGTCAGCGTCCGCGGGTCCATCTAAAAGTAGTATACTTTTCCATGGCGCCAGAATGGGCAGCCGCCACCCATATTTCAATTCGACTCCCCAGCTTGGAGAGTCCTCGCTGTCTGATGGCGCCCAGTACTCCATCTCATCGTCTTCTTCGCTGTGGAGTAAGGAATCCAAGTATGGTGGTAGCTGTAATTCTAAAGGCAAATAGTGAATGGTAATGTACGCTATGGTCGACGATTTGATGGCTTCGTAGATCGTCTTCATGGCAGGCGCTATAGACGATGCCTCAAGAGCTTTGGCCACATAAGCAGATAGCGGTTCGCCTTGAAATATGTCTGGTTGGAGCTGGAGAACGTGAATTGCAGCCAACGTAGATACCTTTAGCAACACAAGCGTCCTTGATGGATCCCAGGTGGTCACATTCGGCTTCGACAAAATTGGACATGACTTGTTCTTGGAATAACACTGCGGCGGTGGTGAACGCTATTTGTTCGTATATGATGTCGAAGTATTTGTCTACATTTCCCGCGGCGGACGAGGAAGGATCGGGTAGGTCGAGAACGAGAACAAGATGGAACGTATGTAGCCATGCGCTTTGAGTGCCAGGGCTTTCGCTGTCCGCCGAACTGGCAGGGGATCTGTCGTTCCGCGATTCACGCCCCCTGCTATGCATTCGCCCTTTTTCGTGTCTGAACCGCCACCCGCCATCTTTCTCAGCGCAGACAGGATGTCCTATGAAGGCCAGGTCATCGACGAATAATTCAAACTTCTGGTGACATAGAGATCGTTGGGGGCAGAGCAGTCCGGCCAGAAACTCAGAAGAATAACCAAGTAAGCGGTCATAGTCGTCCTTAGCTGCGGCTTCCTCCAGATGAAAGGAATTTTCTTCGGAGGGTGATGCGCCTCCCGAAGCCGAATGCGAAGCAGCATGGGTGAAGGACATGGATCGATCCCGCATGGCAGATGGCCGCTTCCACTGGTACTCAGATTCGCTGTCATCTATGATGATCTCATCTGGTGGGCCTCCTGGTGCGTCTGAGTAATGCGAGGCTCTGTATGGGTTGTCAAGGTGTTTCGGGTAGGAGGAATATCCTGGTCGTGCACGCTTGTAGCGCGGCGTCGAGCTGGGGGACGGGGGCCATCGAAACACTAAGCTTGAGCCCTTGGCAGACGAAGTAACTAGAAGAAGCGCAAGCAGTGTTTCTGCCATGGTTATGAACGCTTCTCAACGGAAGCAAGATGGTGAAGTTGTTTTAGCGCCGAATGTGTTCAGAGAACGCGCGACTTTGTTGATCAAAAGCATCAACATGTTTGCTCACAAGGCTTTCGTTGGAAAAGAGGACTGCTAATTCAAATATTCGATGTTCATTTGGGTTTATATATTTTTTTAAGTTTATTTAAGTGGTTTGCTATGTTACAAGGGAGAGGGAAGGTAAGGAAGAACGATTGAAAAGTGACTGAAATCCGATCGGCAACGCTCCTGGGATGCTTGCTTCATTATGGTTCAAGGTCGATGTGATAGCGTAGGCTTGAGATAAAGGTTTTCACGGAATTATCGCGCGAGAAGAGAATTTGAGCAGGTTGGCGACAAGGTGGTTGGCGATGGTTGTGAATGGTTCAACTTCAACTGGTGATATGGAGACTGGCACTGGGATAGTGACGCTGAATCCCACCTCATGCAGCGGCGCAGGCTTGAGGTAAAGTGTCTCGTAGGATCCAAGACATGGGATCCCCTCAAAAAGCTTGTCGGCTGTTGGAAATTCGCCTAGAAGCTCACCAAACAATACACTCCGAGTCCCTGACACCTTCGGGAAAAGAACATCGGGGCGCCATCGTACTGCGCCCAGGATTGACAAGAGTAGCTAGCACCCTCAAATCCATATCCGTATTCTTCATATTCACAGGTGGCTGACTGATACAACGACGCGTGAGCCTTCGTCTTCGTAGGTTCCACCCATATCGTCCCCAAGAGGCGCTATCATTCCACCACAAGTTGTCCTGACAATGTCAGCCATCGCTTCGGCGCCGCCGGTTTCCTGGTCCTTGTACTCTTTGGAACATCTCTCGACTATTGAAGAAGTCGACGAGGAGGATGACATCGCGATGGATGTCAAGGACGATTCGGAGGTGATGTCGTGCGATTCAGCAACGGCGGGGACCTCAAAATGCTCACGAGGTCGAAGCTCCTCGACGTACTCGAGGTAGCAAGGCTGCGCAGTGGTCTGCGCAATGGACCAAGTGCTGTAGACGGTTGACTCAAGCTTCCGCGTCGGCGGCAGCGGATGGAACGTCGACGTCGACATTCAAGGAGGAGTCTTTGCTGGCAGCAGAGGTGAACAAGTCAAAGCCCTCGTGGGCGAGCTGTCTGCACTGAGCCACTTTCAAGCTAGGTGATTCTACTAGTAATCAATATCAGAAGACAGATGAATCAGAAGTTTCCACAGACATACCCCGTGTCACAGAGCCGCCGCCAGTGTCATAGTATCCACACTCCTTGGTTTCGGTGAAAGCTTGTCGCAACCCTACTGGTACCATCGTGCCGTCATAGCTGCGTATCCAAGCGATCTGAGTCTCTTCCGTAGCCTCGGCGCCAGCCTTTCGGACAGCCGCGTCAACCTCCTCCTCTTCATCGAACTCTTCAATCGTCGAGAGACGATGGAGTGAGAAACGCGATAAAGCAGCAGTGCCCACAAAAGATTCAGGTGGCATTCAAGGAGTCCCTTAGGTACTATACGCTTGGACAGACACCTGTCCTTCGGCGAGCCAAACGCCATTGTGGCACTAGGCCATGAACCGACCAATGTGCATCAGCCAGGCGCCAGTTCATTTGGATTCATAAGAGGTAAAGAATGCATCTGTGATATACCAGGACCAGAAGAGTCGCGAAGTAATATAGAGTTTCCGGGATGAAAGACATCGGTGCAGAGAACCAGAAGATAGATAACGTGCGACCGAGGCAGGAGATTCCAGTGTCAACTCGGGAATTCTAGCGATATTTTGACTGTCGGACTCCCAGAAACAGAGCTATATTTCCAACCGTCGGCGGGATACAGTCGGTGGGATATCCAGATTCTGCTTCAGTTGGTCCGGGCTGCGTCCAAGGCAAAATTTCGATGCTGCCAGGCTGAACGAACTCCAGGCATGGGTTCTTGACATTGAATGAAGCCCGTCCTCATGATCGCCCTCCAGCTGCGCTTCGATTTGCCGCTTCACCATCGCAATTCTAAAGTCGTGTCTGTTACAGAAGTAAGAATTTGAACCCCGCCGAGTATCTGTCTAAGGTATTCGTTCGTTCGAACTTCCCAGAGCCAGAGCAGAGAGTCCCGCGAGCCGCAGTTCGGTCGCTAGTTGGAGTGTCCTAGGCAAATACTGGTGTTTGGGATAGCAGGGAACGTATGGATTGCTGGGCAATCATTTCCGATCGTGGAAGTGAAACTCGAACTGCCAGAGACTGCCAGTGAGAAAGCTATGGCCTGTTTTATGGGCGCTTGATGGCGCAGTGCTTGTAAGTTGAACTTTGCTCCTTTACTCATTTTGTGAATCCGAATTCACATTCAAACCAACTGCGCAATGCAAAATCAATGTACTCATCTCACTGCATGCGATGGTCATATCCCATAGCAACAAACTGTTTCTGCTCAGTTTCAACGAACGTTGCTGTCCGACCATTTGTGACATGACCCGTAGCGTGTTTCCAGTCAGAAACGATCTGGCACTCTCCCCAGAGGTCTGAACGATCTGGAGGCGACGCGCAACGGTAAGTGGTATTTCCATCATATCATACCACTACTACTCGTGGCCGATGCTCTCCAATATCAGGTACGGAAGCTGGGCATAAGACTTAGTGCTCCGTGTTGCGACGCCTAACCGACGAGCCCCTTCTCCACTTTTTATTTGTTCTCAGAGGCCCGACGATTATTCCCCCGACCGATACCGAGATTGGTCCACAGCCTACACGGCCCATCAAGACCGTGAAAAGGAAAAGGACGGCGCGCATGCCTCATATGTGTCCTCAATTCTAGCTCTTTCACTACGGCGCGACCGATTTGCTGCGCTGCCGTACGGCCCCGTGTTCCTCCAGGAGTGTGGTCATAACCTATAAATTCTACTGCATAGAAGGACATAAATACACACTCACAACATGCTTCTGTTCCAATCTGTAACACTCTATCTGTGCCTCATCTCTCCGCTCGTCGGCGTCCTCGCACAACGGGCTATCTCGTCTCCTGTTCTTACCCCAGAGGTTGACGCGTTTATCAACGACTTGCTTTCTGACTGGAATTCTCCCGGCGGCGTCTCAGTCGCTGTTGTGCGCAAGGCTGGCAACGACACTTGGGACGTCGAGACCAAAGGATATGGTGTGGCCAAAGCGGACGGTACTAACGTCACAGCGCAAACACTTTTTGCCATCGGCTCAAACTCCAAAGTAAGCCCAACGCCCCTGGCATTGTGTACCGCGGCTGAAACACATTTGCTTGAAGCTATTCGACATATTGGCCACTGGCCTGCTCATTGCGAACACGTCCCTTAATCCGCGTATCTCATGGAACACTAAAATCAAGACGATTATACCAGAATGGGAGCTTATGGACCCAGTGGCTACTGGCGGAGCAACGATAATTGATCTGATGAGCCACCGCTCTGGTCTACCACGACACGATTTCATGGCGTCTTTGTCCGACGACGTGCTTAGTGCTGTGGGTTACATATTCCACACTCTCAACACGCTTCTAGCTGACGAAACCCTCAGATTAGCAAGTTCCGCTTCCTTAGGACATCCACTGAATTCAGGGAGACACTTCAGTACAACAACAACATGTATACCCTCCTGTCATACATCCCCACAGCCATCCTTCCGTCCAAGCCTAAATTCGCTCGCTACGTGAAAGCGAATATTTTCGAACCCCTAGGACTGAACTCCACAACATATTCGTTCGATGTAGCCAACGCAACGGGGAATCTCGCTGACGGGTTTTCTAAGCAACAAACAAACTCCTCTGCGTCTCCTCTCGATGTGGGAATCCCCCGAACAATTCCTTTTTGGGCCAAAGTAGGGGGCGAAGATGGGCATTGTGAGTGCCTAGCGTGCTGGTGGAATATTTTTCGCGCCTGATGCAATGTTGATTACTAGACGCCTCTGGTTCTGGTGGCGTTATCAGCAATGCTGTAGATATGGTGAGGAACCTGAGGAGCATCGGCGGGATTGATACTTACCTTGGCAACAACAGGCATCCTGGCTCCAAACCTTGCTTTCAGGCGGTAAAAATACCGCCACTAAAGAGGTGATTATACCACCGGAGGCCATCGACATGGTATCTGCTGGGATTACTGTATTTGAGGGCTCACCGTACGTACCTTTCCCTGCCAAGTTAAAGCAAATAATAACGTATATGCAATAAGGCAACAGCCGTTCACGTCGGCGATGGTCTATGGAGGTGGGCAGATTCAAAGCACTTACAGGGGACATGGTGAGTTTCTCCAACATGAGTAGTGATAACGCCTACTGACTTCGACGCCTAGTTGTTGTGGAGGTTCGTTTTCCCTCATACCTGGTGTTGGAATGTATTCTCATGATGCTCTCAGCATGATGGAGGCGTTCCAGGTCAGTCTCACTAACACCTCCTCAGCCTTCTCAGTCCTTACAGTATCTTTATCATTAGGCTTCAACTCATACGTATCACGTTACCCCTTCGACGACGTGGGCATCGCCGTGCTAACTAATGACAACGAACTCGGCAATGCTATCAGTATCGCTATCAAATACAGACTGTCGGACCAGGCATTGGGTTTATCACCCATCGACTCCAAGGCTATGTGCGTCCCGAAAAATGCAACTCATCTTGGCTTCCGCTTCTGACTATATGTGGAATTCAGTGTGGGTGGTGAATTACTGGCGGGATTCGCCGCTTCGCCCCCGCTCGTTCAACGCCCCGATAATGCTACTCTCCCGCCTAACGGAGTTGAAAGCTTAGTTGGTGTTTATGACAATCCAGCGTATGGTCAGCTAGAGCTTTGCTTTGCTTCCACAAACTCGACGGTCACTGTTACCAATGGCTGCCAAGCCCTGCTGTCCAACGTCACCGTCACCCTTCCTGGTGTAGTTAACCAAACAATCCCAACTCTGCTGGCGAAGTGGGACAGGCCATTCGGTTCGTACCTCCGCATGAGTCATTTCAACGGCAGCGTGTTCCCAATAGCAATGTTTGATATTTACGTGAGTATACTAGTGTATGCCAGCCGCCTTCCTGACGAGCTCATTTCCCGTAGCCCACCGGAAACTCTTCTAATCCATTTTGGGTATCCGCTATACCAGCGGTGATATCAAGCCCTGTAGCTGAGTTTGCACAAGACAATGGGACCTTCGGTTTTGGTTTAACTGGTGTATGGGGAGCTGGGGATGGTGTACCAGAACCGCTCGGCAACACTGTCAGGGAACGGTCAGAAGTTTGGTTCACGAAGACGTAGGTTGCAAAAGCTGCAGTTCAGTTGGTATTCATGTAAGTGATCCATATCCTGATGGCATGATGACAACTGTCTTGACCTGGGCTAAACAGTTGCTCCTGTAACGGCGGTGTTCGCACAATCGAGTCCTGACTTATGTTGAGTAGCTTTTGAAAAAGAGGTCGAGGGGTCTTCCCGATGCTGACCAATGCATACAATGTTTATAACCTGCCACTGACGGTCGTTGAACGTTTGACCGTCATTTCTTGAAGTGTTCCCGATCATCACGCGCGTCTCGAGGCGTCACGCCACTAGAAAGTGTTCGTGGCGCCGCAGACGGCATCGGGCATTTCGAGGAACTATCAAGGAACTGTGAGTCAAATTGTGAACTTGACACCCAGTTTTGAACGCATTTTTGATAATCACACAGTCAAGTGGCCCGGGGCACCATTTTGTGGGAAGTTCTGCTTCTGAAACGAAGTCTCAGAGCTTGACCATGATCCCGAGATGTCGTTTGTATGCTACGCAAGTGACGCTCTCCCAATTGTGACTCTGCCCAAAAACTTCAAGGTTACGACTGCTGGGCGGCTGGCATCCGACATGTTCCCATGTCCTTGTACTAATTGTGGTGCCCTTCAGATATAGCAATAGTATCTCATGAGATACGAGATTCTTTCTTCATATGGTGCGCGATCAGGGTTTCTTCCTCATGGACCATCCAGCTCGTGCCCAGTAAACGTTCGTCTTCAGAATATCATTACGGGATGGGCGCAGCTGCTGCGCCGCAAGTTTGGCGCAAGGTTTCTCCCGCAGTGTATTGCTTGTCTATAAATGCCACGTGGATTTACAGAGCGAAATACATACACCCATGCTTCTTCAACTTGTGGCGGCATGTTCATGCTTCGTGTCTCTGTTTGCCAATGGCCTCGCACAGCAGCCTCCCTCGCCTCCCATCCTCAATGCAGACATCGACGCGTTCATCGATGACCTCCTTTCCGACTGGAATTCCCCTGGCGGCGTCTCGGTCGCTGTCGTGCGGAAGACTGGAAACGACACCTGGAACGTCGAGACCAAAGGGTATGGTGTGGCTAAAGCAGATGGCACTAACGTCACAGCGCAAACACTGTTTGCTATCGGTTCGAATTCCAAAATAAGCGGTCTCTCAAGGTCTCTGTTGCATCATTTACACATTTACTGGCAGCTGTTTGATATATTGGCCACCGGGCTGCTCACTGCCAACACATCCCTCGATCCACGTATCTCATGGAATACTAAAATCAAGACAATCATCCCAGAGTGACGCCTTATGGACCCAGTGGCTAGCGATGAAGCGACTATAATTGATCTCATGAGCCATCGCTCTGGCCTCCCCCGACACGACTTCATCGCTGAAATGTCGGACAATGTGCTTGATGTTGTAAGCTTACATATCTACCCCTCGAAGTCTTGAGGCTGACGAAATCCTCGAAGGCTGCGCTTCCTTAGACCATCAACTGAGTTCAAGGAGACACTTCAATACAACAACAACATGTACACCCTCATATATTCCTACCGCCGTCCTTCCCGCCAGACCTAGCTTCACTTGTTACGTGAAAGCCAACATTTTTGAATCGCTCGGATTGAATTCTACAACATATTCGTTCGATGTTGCCAATGCAACGGGGAACCTTGCGGATGGCTTTTTCAAACAGCAAACAAATGTATCTGCTTCGCCTTTTGATGTCGGGATACCACGAGCAATCCCTTTCTGGGCTCAAATAGGGGGCGAAGATGGACATCGTGAGTGATCGTGTATTCCCAGAATGTTTTTGCATCGATACATTATAAATCACTAGTGGTTTCGGGTGCTGGTGGCGTCATTAGCAATGCTATAGACATGGTGAGTGGCCATATTGAAGCATCAATGAACCCAGGAGACGAATTCAGTAATGATAGGCATCCTGGCTTCAAACATTACTCTCTGGTGGGCGAAACGCAGCGACTCATGAGATGATCATACCTCCAGAGGCAATCAACATGGTTTCTGCTGGGATAACTGTATTTGAAGGCTCGCCGTACATGGATTTGCTGGCCTGGGTATGACAACGGCTAACTAAATAGAATTCATTTATGGAAGCCAACATCCATTCTTGTCTGCAGCCGTTTATGGCGCTGGGCAGGTCCAAAGTACCTATAGAGGGCATGGTAGGTTTCCCCACTTAGCCTGCCTAAGACGACGTAGCTGACAATAGCACCCAGTCGTTGTGGAGGTTAGTTTCTCCACTCCCTAGTTCAAAGGCACATTCTTATGATGCCCTCAGCATGGCGGCAGTGTTCCAGGTCAGTCACTACAGGACACCTCCCCAGCCTTCCTAGTCCTTACAGTGTCTTGACAATTAGGCTTCAAGTCTTACATAACACGGTTTCCTTTTGACAGTGTTGGCATTTCTGTGCTAAGCAACGAGAATGAACTTGGAAGCGCTATCAGTCTTGCCATCAAATACAGGCGTTCGGACCAGGCATTAGGCCTCACACCTCTTGACTCCAAGGCTATGTAAGATTCAAGCAACCTCACCTTGAATTCTGATTGACCAGAGTGAGGAACTCAGAGTGGCTAAAGATCTGCTAGCAGCATTTGATGCTTCGCCACTACCCATTCAACGTCCCGAGAATGCCACCCTCCCACCCAATGGGGTCGAAAGCCTGGCTGGTCTTTACGAGGATCCTGCGTATAGTCGTGTGGAACTCTGCCTGGCTTCCACAAATTTGTCAGCCGTTACTGGCTCTGATAGCTGCCGAGCATTGATGTCCAACATCACTATTGTCCTTCCCGGCGTAGTTGACCCCACCGTCCCGACCCTACTGGTGAAGTGGGATCGACCTTTCGGCGCCTATGCTCGCTTGACGCATCTGAACGCAAGTACCTTTTCAGTGTCGATCTTCGACAGCTATGTGAGTATCACGGCCTGTAATTAAACCATATTATTGACTTTCCCCTACGTAGCCCACCGGAAATTCTTCAAGTCCATTCTGGGCGTCCCCCGTAGTTGTGTCGGAACCACTGGCTGAGTTTGCCCAAGATAATGGCACTCTTGGGTTTGGATTGACTGGTGCGTGGGGGGCCGCGGCTGGTGTACCAGAACCGACGGGCAATACCGTTAGAGAGAGGTCAGAAGTATGGTTCACGAAAGTGTAGGATGTCAGGAGTCTCGATACAGTACAGACATGAATGCCAAATGAAGCGATTGTCAAAGCATGCTTGCTACGCTAGATAGGAACGGCGAGCTTGAACGAGTGAATTGTGGAAAGGGGAAGGAAGCTGCTGACTTAATTGGGGCAAACAACGAGGAATGCTGAAGTATCAATTCCTCGCCTCCTTCGTGCACTGCGCCGTCTAATGTCATAGCTGCCAGGCTATCCCGATAGACCTCCTCTCGTGAAATCTCTTTCTCGCGCACCAATTTCTCCTCCAGAGCAAGGAGGTTAATATATATCGAAGCAAGTCTAGTCATGGCTCACTTTTTCCTGTTCATAAAAATTCTCCTTCAGCATTTCGCGCCGAAGGCTGGATGGCACTATATGGGCTATAGAAGAAACGGTCCGTAATTAGTGCCGTGCAGGCGCAGAGATAATGTAATCTACCTAAATTGGTCGTCTGCATCTGTTCGTCAGAGAATATGTCGGCGCGTCTCCAGATATCTCGATTCTCAAGTTCCACTTCCCATTCCCTGGCTATCCTCGCGCCGAGCCTGGAATACTCCCCTGCCCTGTCGCTTGAGTAGGATATCAACGCCTTCGGGCAAATGTCATTGAAAAGACATCCTATGTCCAACGAGGGATCTGCACGGGAAGCCCCCAGATCCAAAGTCAATAGTTTAGATAAACACCGTTCGACAACTGCGTCGGGTATGTGCTCGGTTCCTGCACCAAAGTAGAGCCCAAGGTGCTGTAGCCATGGGCAATGGTTTCCGAATATGAGAAGAGTACCTATCGGAAAGGTAGGTTTTAGCAGGGCGAGGGGACTCGGGTTAAGCAGAAGAGCTTCGATCGAGGGAAGGGCGCAGGCGAGTGCTAATATATCGTCATGCTCTAGTGAAAACGGGAAATAGTGGCGTAATTTTAATGTCTTGAGGGTGGAACAGCGTAGTATAGGTTGAAGGCTGCGCAAGGTTATTTTAGTCTGTGCCGTGAGGTCGATGTTCACTGGGGGTGGTACTATACTGTCCAGAACGAGTTCCTCGAGGTTTGAATAAGCCGCAAAAAGGACCTCCAAGAGTCCTGAATAATCTGGCTCGGGTTCGAAGGCAGTGGAGGTGAGCTCGAGTCGGATGAGATTTGGAGGGTAATTCGTTTGAGAAAAGCACTGCATGGCGCTTCTGAACGACATAGAAAAGGTGAGTCGCGTTAAGGACATGAAACTGCATGCTTCCAAGTCCACAGGGAAATTTGTACCGCATGGCGAGGACAGAAGAGCCACTTCTACGGAGGCCAGTTTCTTGAACTTCGCCAGTTGTTGAATGATCTTCGGAGTACAAAATATTTTGGGTAATGAAAAGTACGTTAGCGAGGGGAGCCTTCCCAAGAGTATACCAATGGCGTTGTGCATGTCTTCTAGGGTGGGGAGGAAACGTTTCAACATATCCATGTCGAAACATGCATAGTACTCCGGCAATTCCAGTGTCAAGGACGCAAGAAGTGGGAGGAACTTGGGAATATCCAGGATGACCTGAGACGAATATTTCGTATCTTCCGAGTCGAGACGCAATGTGAGATGCGAAACACTCTTGTCGGTGAAAAGTGGGTAGTAGAATGCATCGGTATACCATTCGAGTCGTTGCAGATTGGGTAGAAAACAGCCTGCACTCTGGATTTCCGCAAAAACGGAATCATCAAGTGCTGGGGAGCTGCGAGAAACAGCGAGGATCCGTACTCGTTTCGCATAAAAGCGCAGTCGCTCCCAGTCAGTTGCTTGAATATCTCCGCGTCCCTTGTCAAAACTCTAAGCAAAAAGGTCACATTGATTCTCCGAGGTAGAATTCGTCCGACCAACGCACCCATACCACTCCACCGTCGCCGTCGTATTCTGGGTGTAGTGGACATAGGACTCGTACCAGGTGGCCAAGATTCTTGATCTCCCACCACAGAACGTCTAGGGCGATGTCCGACCATTCTTTGCAAACGCGAGCGTGAACCGTATTCGCCTGGCGACTCGACAATAAGAAGATATGCGCCAGAAGCTCTGGGATGCCCAGAACGCGAGCCGAGGACAAAACGACCGTCATAGTTGGTCTTCAGAGTTGGGCCTACGTACCTTGGATACAGCACTGGACTTTGCTTCGGGGAGTATGGTACGGCTGGTGTTCCCCCCGGTGTTTTACCCACACTGCCTCCGCAAATCCAAGCAGGCCAAGCTTCATCTTTACCGAAGATCCCAGAAATCACGATCAAAGTAGATATCGATTTGAGAAGACGGCATATCACGTCGCCCCATCCAGCGTAGCGGCACTTGTTCCCCAGCGTGAAGACAATATGGTTTGTCGACGGTCGAAGGTGCCTTAGAAATCACTGGTCTGACCTTCAGTACGTGTTTTATTTTTTGCCGGTCCGTTGCTCCTGCTCGATTGACTCAGTTGTTTAGAATAGAAGAGGATAACTTTGCGATAACTCGAGATTCAGGCTCGCGACTGTGCCAGAAGTGACCGATGCGTGACGGGGCGTCACACCACTACTCGTCAATGGGCGTTGACAACTTGAAACTTCAACTTGTTGATGGCCGCGCAGCCTGCAAACGGCGCCGCCGGGCATTTCGAGGAACTGTGAGTGAGAACTTGCATTCGAACTAGTGCGAAACTTGACACATCCATCTGAAAGATATTGATGTTCACACCCCTTGGAATGCTGGATATTGCGCGGGCTTTCTACTTCAACGAATGTTGTTGCAGTAGTTCCTTTCATCAGCTAGTTGATGTCTCAGAACATGCTTTGATGTGGTTTGTCTACACAAATGACATGGAGTTCTCCTCCGACTCGAACCCAGAAAGATATCCAGCTTACAGCTCGTGCATACTCGTGGGTGAGTGGCCATGGTATATATGATCCCCTGTTCTTGAACTGATTCTGATTATGATGTTCTTCACATATATAACAATGAGATATGAGATCATTGCTCGCACTTCAGGCCTTTAGATGGTGCAGCGTGTGACCGAACTTGCTCTTTGCGGGCCATCAAGCCCGGGCAACGGGGAAAGCACGCAAACTTGTACCCAATAAACGTTCGTCTTCGAACTATCATTACGAGATGCGCGCAGATTACAGTGCCGCGAGTTTGGTGCAACTTTTCTCCCACAGCATATTCTTCAGTCTATAAATCCAGATATGTAGGTGCACGGGACGGAATACATACACCATGCTTCTCCAATTTGCGGCATTGTGTTCGTGCTTCGTGTCTCCGTTCGCCAATGTCCTCGCACAACAGCCTCCCTCGCCTCCCATCCTCAACGCAGAAATCGACGCGTTTATAAATGACCTGCTTACCGATTGGAACTCCCCTGGCGGCGTCTCGGTCGCTGTTGTGCGGAAGACCGGTAACGATACTTGGAACGTCGAGACCAAAGGATATGGTGTGGCGAAAGCGGATGGCACTAACGTCACAGCGCAAACGCTGTTCGCTATCGGTTCAAACTCCAAAGTAAGCAGTCTCTCAAGTCACTGTTGCATCACTTACACATTCGCTTGCAGCTGTTTGATATATTGGCCACCGGGCTGCTCATCGCTAACACATCCCTCGATCCGCCCGTCTCGTGGAACACCAAAATCAAGTCAATTATTCCACAATGGGGTCTTATGGACCCAATAGCTACCGACGAGGCTACTATAATTGATCTGATGAGCCATCGCTCTGGCTTACCTCGACACGACTTCATGGCCAAACTGTCGGACGACGTGCTTGATGTTGTGAGTTGTATATCCATCCCCCAATACGCTTCAGGCTGACGGAAGCCTGAGATTGGAAGGCTCCGCTTCCTGAGGCCATCCACTGAGTTCAGGGAGACGCTCCAATACAACAACAACATGTATGCCGTCTTGTCATATATTCCTACCGCCGTCCTTCCGTCCAAACCCAACTTCACTCGTTACGTGAAAGCCAATATTTTCGAACCTCTTGGACTAAACTCTACGACCTATTCATTTGATGTAGCCAACGCAACAGAAAATCTTGCAGACGGCTTCTTCAAACAACAAACAAATTCATCTGCGTCACCTTTTGATGCTGGAATACCACGAGCAATCCCTTTCTGGGCTCAAGTGGGTGGAGAAGATGGACATCGTAAGCGACTGTTTCCCCCCGCAATGTTTCTCTGTCTGACATATTCCCTAGTCGATTCGGGTGCTGGTGGTGTCATTAGCAATGCTGTAGACATGGTGAGGGGCCCTCGGAGCGTCAACGAATATAAGCATTTATATCGATTACAATAGGCATCCTGGCTTCAAGCATTACTCTCTGGTGGGCAAAATCCAGTGACTAAAGAGGTGATTCTACCCCCAGATGCGATCAACATGGTATCATCTGGGATAACCGTGTTTGAAAGCTCGCCGTAAGTCCTTTTCCGGTATGACTATCTCAACTGCTGACTTAGAATCCATTTATGAAAGCCAACATCCATTCTTGTCTGCATCTGTTTACGGCGCCGGGCAGGTTCAAAGTACCTATAGAGGACATGGTGGGTTCCTTGACTTATCCTCACATAACCTCATCTAACATTGCATCTAGTCGTTGTGGAGGTTAGTCCCTCCTCGCCCATGTTGGGATGTGTTCTTATGATGTTCTTAGCATGGCGGCAGCGTTCCAGGTCAGTCATGACAGGATGCCTCCCCAGCCTCCCAACTCTGACAGCGTCTTTACTATTAGGCTTCAACTCATACATATCACGTTTCCCGTTTGATGGTGTCGGCATTTCTGTGCTAACCAACGAGAACGAACTTGGTAGCGCTATCAGTCTCGCCATCAAATACAGAATTTCAGACGAGGCGTTGGGGTTAACACCCATCGACTCCAAGACTATGTAAGATTCCGAACAATCTCACCTTGACTTCTGATTGATGTGAGGAACTCAGAGTGGCTAACGATCTACTAGCAACATTCGCTGCTTTGCCGCCACCCATTCAACGTCCTGAGAGTGCCACACTCCCGCCCAATGGTGTTGAAGGTCTGGCTGGCCTTTATGAAGATCCTGCGTATGGTCGGATAGAACTCTGCCTGACTTCCGCAAATACTTCATCGGTTACTATCTCTGATAGCTGTCGAGCATTGACCTCCAACATCACTACTGTCCTTCCCGGCGTAGTTGACCCTACCATCCCAACACTACTGGCGAAGTGGGACCGACCATTCGGCGCGTACGTTCGCTTGACACATTTAAACGAAAGTACCTTTTCGCTATCGGTATTTGACAGCTATGTGAGTATCGTGGCACTTCTTGGCAACATAGCTGACCACTTCATTCTACGTAGCCCACGGGAAACTCTTCGAGTCCGTTTTGGGCGTCCCCCGTGGTGATTTTGGGGCCAGTGGCCGAGTTTGCCCAAGATAATGGCACTCTTGGGTTTGGATTGACTGGTGCGTGGGGCGCCGCGGCTGGTGTACCAGAGCCGACGGGTAATACTGTCAGAGAGCGGTCAGAAGTATGGTTCACAAAAGTGTAGGACTAGGACAGGAAGTATTGCAGTTCAATTCGGACATGAATTTCTTTTGCGAAATCAGTTTTCCGGTTATGTCTCCATGATGGGCTTCTCCGCTCATGTTCGCTGTCTTTACTTAAGCAAAGTAGTTTTCACTATGGGGGCCACGCAACGACTAGTGTGCACACAGTTCGGTTCTGGTTCGTGTAGGGTTCTCTGAGCGAAATCAACATTCCTCTACACCGACTGTAATCGAAACAGCAAATGGCTCTTGACGAATCTTCATAAATTCTCACTACTAGAAGACTGGATCGGTCATGTGCGCTATTGTTGCACTCCTCGTGCGGCGGCGACACGTCTTTAGTACAGTGACAGACCCCTTTGCAAACGTGCGTGTGCCCATGCGGTGATTGCCCTCAAGCTTTGCTTCTACCAGCCCGTCGAGGCTGATTTTTCGCAGGCGATGAGTATAACAGGTCTGCTAGCCGAGCTTCATGCTGAATTCAAATCCTTTACCATGAAGGACGTCGGTATCTCCCTCTATCTTCGGCTTTTCGGAATATTGCATTTACTTACCGGAACAAGTGCAAGTGTTCTGGCGGACGAGAACGGGGTTTATGACACGTCCACGACCCCGTCAAATCTTCCTTGGAACACGTACAATTACTGTAATGCTCCATACGTCAACGTTGCCCACTACTCCCCCCCGAAAAATGCAAAATTGGAATATGTCAACGTTGTGATCAGACACCACAAGGTCAGTAACTGACATTCATGTTGCCAATTTGGCGCAGAAGTATTGGAATCTGACGTGAGGTAACTGCAGCGTACTCCAGACAATCTGTATCCGCAGGAAAGCCAGCTTAACCCTCCCTCGGGTTGGGATTGCACGGACTTTCATCAACTGATGTTCCCGCAAGGAGGGGGGCAAGTTGACCGCCAAACATTAAATCCCACATGGCACCCCTTCGCCAGGAAAATATGGAATGGTACGTGTGACCAAGGGCAACTTACCAGGCAAGGCTTCGAGGACGCCATCAAACACGGACGGGTACAGAGATGCTTCTCCCTGATGGAATACACCTGACTATACATATACTTTATACAGGACTTCTGGAATCTGTACCATCAAAAGCTGCATTTTCTCAGCAGTGTCAACGAACATGATGTCGTTATTCGCACTTCCACAGAGCCACGCACACAGCATGTAGCTAGTGGGCTCCTCTTCGGAATGGATCCCTCGACAGCAGAAAAAGTTTTCCCAATTCATACGCAACCAAGCCCAGTATGACGCATTTCTACACGCCGTCTCAATTTGTGTACTCAATTTGACTTGGGCAGATAGACTCTCTACCTCCCAGATATTCGTGTCCAAGAGCCGACCGAATCCGTTCGGCCTACCAATCTGTTCCTGCATGGAGCGATCACATACATGCAAATCAGGACCTGCAAGACAAGCTCGACGTCACGCTAGGCACCGCAGGACTGTCGGATTGGTCTTTCTGGTGTAGGTCTCGACACGCTGCGTTTACTTGCTGGTTTTCATTGAGCTAGATGACCACTTCTTCGACACCTTTACTTCACGGACATGCGGAGGTCACACACTTCCATGTAATGCAACTGGCGTATGTGTTGCAGAAACTGATGCTCGTCGAGTCTTCGCCATCGGCGACTTCGAGTACAAGTGAGTCGAATGGACATATATGTCGTCGCCGGTTACTAACATCAACGCAGCTACATCTGGAATGCGGCCGAAAATTCGACAACATATAATCAACTCACGTTCGGTGTATTCTTCCAAGAGCTACTCCAGAACTTCCGGCAGTTCAAATCAGGGGCTGAGACCCACAAGCTGGTGTTCTTCGTGGGTCACGACGGGAGTATGATCCGCCTAGCGTCTGGGCTTGGGTTTGGTAAGATAAAGCCTTTGCGATGGCCTGCGCTAGGTTCCGAGATCGTCATGGAGGTAATTTATAGCATCCTTCAAGCTCCAACTTTCTTTGAGCTGGACTTACCATAGGTATGGCGAACTTCCCAAAAGGCCCGATTCGTCCGTGTGTTACACGAAGGGACGCCGGTGGACGGATTGGAATGGTTGCCTTTGGACGCATTTATTAGCCTGCTTGCTGAGCAGGTTCCTGCAGATATATTTACCGCTTGTGGAGCAGTCTAGTTCGTTCGTAGTGTCGCGATGCCCAAAACAGCTTGCGAGAAAACTCTCAGGACGTGTATATACATGCTTAGCTTTGGTCTTTAGAACATGGCAAGCCAATGGTCTATCTCCTTTTGTAGAGTATTGTTGGCCCTCCCCCTCCAAAAATGAGAGCCTCCTTCCACCTTGACGACCTTTAATGTGCCTGTCTCGCTAGACAGAGATTTCGTCCATTCATCGTAACGCGATGCCCCCGTGAACTCGTCTTGATCACCGTAGATAATCAGTAAATTGGAAGCAGGATTTTCAACCAATTCCTTCAGCTTTGAAGCGTAGCTCTCCGAGTTGAACAGCGTTAGAAACATCCTTGCTCCTAAGGGATACGACAATAGTATATGAGAAATCTTCACTGGCGGTGGAAGTAAGGGATGAAGAGATGCTATAAGTGAGCCATGCGAATATCCCTAGGGGCATTGTGAGCAACTGGCTTTGCAAAGATGGAATTTCTCACTTACAAGGAGGACGATTGATCGTAGTACTGGTATCGTTTGGAGCGCCCACTGTACAAGTGCTTCGAGATCCTTGCCCTCAGTATGCCCAGTCAATGAAGGCCAGCCTTTCGACGCGCCAACGCCTCGTGAATTATATCTATCACAATCCCAGTCAATTCACGGAATCTTACTACAATGATGCATACCTCAGAATGTGGTATTCATGCTTTTCTAGAACAGCGACAAGAGAGTGCAGTACGCTTGAATCCCAAGCATGATACCAAGCTCAGCACCTTGCAGAGTGGCAAACGTACGGATCGTCCATTCGACCGCCCAGCCATGACCATGGATGGAGGCAAACAACTAGCTTCTGAGACTCAGGATTTCGGGAGTATTTGAGCTCAATTTCTACTTGGCTTCCATTGGAAAGTGAGACAACCTTGCGCTCTTCCAACGTTGCTAATTGTGATGGCTGCATGGCATGAAGGAGAGTCGAGACGCAAGAGCGCCGCTCCGGGTGTGTCCACGTGGTGAACCTTGCTCTCCCCTGTTCCCCTGTTACGCGAGGCCCAGTTAGGCTTCGTCTTGCTTCTACGGCATTTTCTTTAGCTATATCGTGGCAATTAAGCACCAAGATGCATCGTATACAACTGAAAACGCACAAGATCCTATGCTTGTGAAGAAGGGATCAACAAAGACGTGGGTAGCATACAAATAATATTATTTATGTCCGGAATTGAACTGTAAGGTCAGCACCCTATATCTTCGTGAACCATATTTCTGACCGCTCTCTGACCGGCTCCCCACACACCAAGCAAACCCAACCCAAGAGTGCCATTATCTTGTGCGAACTCAGCCACAGGACCCCGGGAGATCCTCACGGGGGACGCCCAAAATGGACTCGAAGACTTCCCGGTAGGCTATGTAGAAGGAAGCAGTCAGCTATGTCGCCAAAAAGACATCACGACGCTCACATAGCTGTCAAAGACCGATACTGAAAAGGTACTTTCGTTCAAATGTGTCAAGCGTAGGTAGGCGCCGAATGGCCTATCCCACTTCGCCATTAGGGTTGGGATAGTGGGGTCAACTACACCGGGAAGGACGACAGTGATGTTAGAGGTCAATGCTCGACAGCTATCAGAGATGGTGACCCTTGACGCATTTGCGGAGGCCAGGCAGAGTTCTACACGACCATACGCAGGATCTTCATAAAGACCAGCCAGACCTTCAACGCCATTGGGCGGGAGGGTGGCACTCTCAGGACGTTGAATGGGTGGCGGCAAAGCAGCGAATGTTGCTAGTAGATCGTTAGCCACTCTGAGTTCCTCGCATCAATCAGAAGTCAAGGTGAGATTGTTCGGAATCTTACATAGTCTTGGAGTCGATGGGTGTTAACCCCAACGCCTCGTCTGAAAGTCTGTATTTAATAGCGAGGCTGGTAGCGGTGCCGAGCTCATTGTCGTTGGTTAGCACAGAAATGCCGACACCGTCAAACGGGAAACGTGAAATGTATGAGTTGAACCCTAATAGTAAAGCCGCCGTAAGACGGGAAAGCCGGGAAGGTGTCCTATCGGGACTGACCTGGAAGGATGCCACCATGCTGAGAGCATCATGAGAACACATTCGAGTATTAGAGAGGAGAGGAAACAAACCTCCACAACAACTGGGCAACATCAATAGGTGTTATCGCTGCTCGAGTGGAGAGACCCACCGTGTCCTCTATAGGTACTTTGAATCTGCCCACCGCCATAAACAATTGCAGATGAGAACGCTTGTTGGCTTCCACGAAATGAGATTTAAGTTAGTAGTCGTCGTAATGAAGCTCACAACCACACGTACGGTGCGCCATCAGATACAGTTATCCCAGAGGACACTATGTTGATCGCCTCTGGGGGTATAATCACCTTTTTAGTGGCGATGCTCTGTCCGCCAGATAGTAGTGTTTGAAGCCAGGATGCCTGTTCTTACCAAGGTAAGCCAGAAGTCCATTGATGCTCTGAGGGCTCCTCACCATGTCTACAGCATTACTAATAACACCACCAGCACCCGAATACACTAGTGGATATATCAGACGGGAAAACATTCTGGGAATTCACGATCCCTTACGATGTCCATCTTCGCCGCCCACTCGGGCCCAGAAAGGAACTGCTCGTGGTATTCCGACTTCGAAAGGTGATGCAGACGAATTTGTTTGTTGTTTGAAGAAGCCATCCGCAAGATTCCCTGTTGCATTGGCGACATCGAACGAATACGTCGTAGAATTCAATCCGAGAGGCTCGAAAACATTAGCTTTCACGTAACGAGTGAAGCTGGGCTTGGACGGAAGGATGGCGGTAGGAATATATGACAGGACGGTGTACATATTGTTGTTATATTGAAGCGTCTCCTGAACTCAGTCGATGGCCTAAGGAAGCGGAACCTTCTAATCTGGAGACATCCCGTCAGACGAAAGCGTGTTGAAGATTGAAGATGTGGCCCAAAACATCGAGTACGTCGTCCGTCAAAGCCGCCATGAAGTCGTGCGGGGGTAGGCCAGAGCGGTGGCTCATCAGATCAGTTATAGTAGCCTCGTCGGTAGCTATTGGGTCCATAAGACCCCATTCTGGAATAATTGTCTTGATTTTAGTATTCCACGAGATGCGCGGATCGAGGGATGTGTTAGCGATGAGCAGCCCGGTGGCCAATATATCAAACAGCTGCGAGTCAATGCGTAAGTGAAGCAATGGCAGAGACCTTGAGAGACTGCTTACTTTGGAGTTTGAACCGATAGCAAACAGTGTTTGCGCTGTGACGTTAGTGCCATCAGCTTTAGCTACACCATATCCTTTGGTCTCGACGTTCCACGTATCGTCACCGGTCTTCCGCACGACAGCAACAGAGACGCCGCCAGGGGAGTTCCAATCGGTAAGCAGGTCATTGATAAACGCGTCAATTTCTGCGTTGAGGATGGGAGGCGAGGGAGGCTGTTGTGCGAGGACATTGGCGAACGGAGAGACGAAGCACGAACACAATGCCACAAATTGGAGAAGCATGGTAGACATGTTCGGTTTCATGCGTCCACATCCTAGGATTTATAGACTGAGCGATAAGCCGCGGAAGGAAGGCGCCACCCATCTTACAGCACTGCAAACCGCGCGCATATCGTAATGATAGTTCAAAGGCGAATGTTTATTTGACACGAGTTGTGTGGTTTTCCCGCTGCCCTGGTCCGCGAAGAGGGGGTTCGGTCACGCGTTACACCACATAAAGGCTTAGGGTCCAAGCAAGGATCTCGTATTTCGCTGCTATATCTGAATATCATCACAGTTGGCAGTACAAGAACAGGAGATCATGTTGTATACCACTCACCCAGGAGTCGTAGCCTGGAAGTCTTTCTTGGTTCGAGCTGGAAGAGAACAGAGGGCCATAAGCGTAGATAAACCACATCTGAAGACCGTCGTCGTATGGTGAAGCTCCCAGACTAGCACGGGTCGAGGAGCTATAACAGCAATATTTCTTGAACTCAGCAGAAAGCATAGAAATATCATGTTACCAAACTATGTGACTCTCAATATCGAAATGGACATGCGAGTAAGTTCTGGCTCACAGTTCCTCGAAAATGCCTGATGCCGTTTGCAGCGCTGAGTGGTCGCGCCCGTCAAGTGCTAAACCGTCCAACATGTGTCCGGGAGCAGTGGCGTGACGCACGATGCATTCTTCCATCAACGGTCCACCGGTCCGATTACCAGTGACCACGACCACGACCCGGGCACGCGCGGCGCTGCAAAGGAAAGGAAGTAAAGGAAGCATCAAGAACACGACTTTCCCGTCAGACGCAGGGGAACCTTTTTCTGTGATTCTGTGAGTGCCACTGCGGCACGCGATTGACCTTTCAGTTACGAGACGAGTGACGTGACGGTCAACCAGCGAACCAATAAAACAAATGGACCCTTGAGATGTAAAGCTCATGATAGCGAGTTAACGGTTGAGTAACATTCCAGCACCCTACTTGAATTTCCTGCCCATTGCCTGCTGTTTCGTATTATCTCCCAGTCGTAATAGAGAACTCGATCGATGTACATGTCGTTGACGTAAGGTGAAGGAACTATGCGTGCTCCAGCTCATGCTTTTCGTTACTTGCACTGTCAGAAGTGTCTTTGTGCTCATCGAGAATTCTCTTCGTGTCGACGTTGTCGCCGAACACGATTGCCATATCCTCCAAGGATTTACCTGAGCCACGGATGTCAGCTACATCCTACATGCGAGTGGTGAGCACATGCCTTTAGTTTCGGGGAAGAAGAGGGTGATGATGATGAAGTCGACGAAGTTCAACGCAACAAACAAAAGATAGAACTTCCATTTGACGTTTGTCATACCGATCGGTGAAACTTGCGAGAGCAATACATTGAATGCCCAATTGGCGCAGGTAGCAACGCTAGTGCCGATAGAACGTGTGCTCGTCGGAAATACCTAGAGAACGTAATGTCAAACGACGAGCAATGGCAATGGCAAGGGTGTATACAAACCTCTGAAGCTAAAACCCAACTGACAGGGCCAAAGCTAAGTGAGAAGAATATACTCGTCAAGAAGATCATAGCAATGCCGGCACTGAAGACGAAGTAAGCCAGGAGCGGTGTTGCCAGGAGTTTAAGCATACCGTTGAGCAGCTTGGTTAACGGGGACCTGGCCAGCGAGTTCGACTGGAGGTGGAGGGAATGATGCAACAATTGCGGCCAGTATGGAGAATGTAACAACGAAGCTGGCAGCACCAAACATAAGGGGCTTCTTCCTCCCAACACGATCAAGGATTAGGGTAATGAAGCTAGAGCGCGATGATCAGAAAACTGGGGAGCAACATAAGAGGTGCACTGACAAGATATTTGCGATCGGTCCCACCGCACCATAAATGCCTTGTACCAACAATGCCTGGCCGCCTGTGATGCCGAGACCTGCGTACATCTCTGGTCCGAAATAATTGATAACTATCGATTCGGAAACTTAGGTGTATGTCTTCAACTGCAGGAGAGAGTGTGTATACCATTGATTCCGGAGAACTGTCCGAATACTTGGACGCCAACCGCCACGAGTGTTCGCCGCAACATAGCTCGGGTAGCCCAAAGGTCACTAAGCTTTCTGCTACGAACAAATACTTCCGCCTTGATGGTTTCTGACATTTCCTTGAACTCGACGTCGGCGGCGTCTCTAGCTTGAGGGGTTGTTCCGTGGAGTTGGTAGACAACTTCCTTCGCTTCATCATCGCGACCCACTTCTAAGAGCCATCTCTGTCATGATCGAGATGTGAGTTGATGAAAGACAGTCACGCGATGCATGACGTACGGGACTATTAGGCAGGAATTGAATACCGACGAGTAGCAGGAATGCAGGCGCCATCTATATGTTTTGGTGCCAGTCAGTAACCGCGTGGAATGGGGTGTCAAATGGTTCATTCACTTGTAAACCCAAAGGCAGTCTCCACGATGCATCAGAGTCGATGTATTGGCAGCCATAGCCAACCTGAATGAGACCGGCATCACTAAACCGCCCTGAGCGCGTGTAAAGGAAAATATACCCAGTTGGCGACAATGAATCCGATACCAATCATCTGCTGGGTCATGCCAACTAGGAACCCGCGGATTTTCGGGGGGGCGACTTCAGTCTGCGAAGCATCAAGGTTCAGTTCTCCTCAAGACGACCCGTGAGTGTAGGGTCACCTACATTATAAAGGGGTACGGTCATTGAGAGGATTCTGAAGAACGTGTCAAGGGATAGTGGGGAACCGGATCAAGATGAATCTTACCCAATGGCAAGGCCAGCAATAATACGGCCGACCAAGAGAGTCGCAACATTGTTGGCACCCGTCTGCATGGCACATCCCCACAATGCGAATATGGTTCCAACCTTTGAGAAACTAGGCGTCAGGGTATCAAGTATTCGACAGGAACGAAGACTTACTTGAATTGTTCGTTTACGACCGAATCTATCATTACACCTACGAGTCACAATCGGTTAGTTGCAAGAGCGGTGCCGCGAAGGAGCACCATTACCAGCCAGCTCCCATAGCGCCAAAGAAACATCCGCCTAGGAAGACTTCAGCGCTACAAACACTTCGATGGCTGGGGATTCAAATATTTACCATTAAACGAGGATACGACGCCACCTCTGATGCTCGCATTGTCGCCGAAGCGGTCAAGATACCTAGACATGGTGATAACGGAGGCGATGATCCCACTGAATAGGGTAGGCTTGAGTGATCTCATATGAAAAGGAAGGACGGAATGAATGGACTATACCTATCATATCTGGATGGAGACGAAGTCGATCTTGAGCTAAAGGTTATACTGTTCTGCAGGACTAGCTCACCCAAATAAGAAGGCACCTACACTTGGGTCAGCGGGAACGTTTGAACATGGGGTACATAGTGTACGCACCTATGGAGGAGAAAACTGAGACGAAGATGTTATACAGCAGCCCCATCGTGAATCTGCGAGTTCGTTAATAGGCAAGGATGGGCCTTTTGGGAACTACCAGATATTTTCGAATGGGCTTTTCAATCTCATAGTGCGGTGAAATCTCGGACCACAAAACGATCATAGACGGCCCAGTCCCACACCCCACCCATGTTCGGGATGAGGCGGACCGGAATTACGGGGAGATAAGCGCAATACGTGAGAGGGAGAAGACAAGAATTCTCCAACCCAGTAAGTCTGTTTGGGATCTATTTTGTGCGGAAGATACTCGTCGAACACTCCTGGTATTTCGGAGTATTTGAGGATGAGCGTATGATGCCTGAGCAGAATTTCATAGAATACAAGTTAATCCTTACAGGTATTATCGCGGCCTTTCCAGTAAGCGTTGTCAACATGTCATCTCTCGGCAACTTCAGCCACCATGCTCATTCGCTATCGGAGGGGAAATATTCCGAGAGTAGTTTCCTATGAATCGTGTGTTACGGCGAATTGTGGAGATGATACGTTGTGAAAGCCTCACTCATACACGGCCCTGTCTGTATTACTCCAAACCACAAATATGATTCGATCGAACTGATGAATTTGATGAGATGAGCAAAGATGGACGAATATCTATAGAATAGGCGAACGTACCTCCTTTCCAGCCTCCGTGTCGCAGAATTTTCGAACGACGTCTAGGACAACATGGGTGGCGTCCTCGATAGGATAACCGTAGATTCCAGTTGAGATGCAGGGGAAAGCCTAAAGCAAACACGGTTCAGAAGAGGTCTCCCAACCAGTAAGCTTGTCTGTGAATTACAATAGTTTTGAGTGAATTATTAACCGCGATTTCTAGACTGTTCTGGTAGCAAGAGGCCAGTTGAGATTGCTTGGTTTCAACATCTTGCGAATCGTAGATTGGCCCGACAGCGTGAATGACGTGAAGGCTAGTTATCCAGTAGGTACAAGGAAACGGTCGAATACGAGGGAAAATACAAACGCAGGTAGGTCGTATCCCTTGGTAATTTTCGCTCCTCCCGTTTCACAGCCATTCAGGGGGCGACCTAGTGTCGTATGTCAGAGGGCCTGCACACCTCAACAGAGATAACACATACACTCTGCCAGGAGTTTCGGACCAGCAGCATCATGAATAGCACCGTCGACTAAAATGATGGCTATTAAATGAAGTTGCTGACAATAAAAACCTGCCGGACTTGCCTCCGCCGCCACCTTATTCGATAAGCAACTGTAGTAGATACCAATTACACCGAGCTGGCAAGAACTTACCCAACAAGCTCCTGTTTGCGGCGTTGACAATCGCGTCGACTTGCACCTTGGTGATATCGCCTTGCCTTCAGGGCTTAGCGATGAGTCTGGCGATGATCATAGTGCAAAGTCAACCCGATCGACGCACAGAAGCGATATGCGGTCAAGATGGGCTTCAACCGAGGGATAACGTCGCGTTTCGGCAATGCTCAGTGCATTTGTTCTGTACAGTTGCCTGATTGTAGGGATATCTTTCAACGCGATCATCGTGGGAGGAACAATGAAACGACCAGGTGCGTCACGGTGCCGAAGGCCAACGGATGCACCAAGGATTGGGAAACGCTAATCAAGATTTGTATAACACGGTGATACAAGATACACTGTTGCACTAATGCGGGTACAATCCTTCATCGATGAGCCATGCCACAGGCAGGCGAAAAAGGTAACACAAACAAGTCCAGCAATGAGTGGTTCGGAAGCAATGCGAAGATATGCAAGAAATACAACGATGGCAAAAGGGGGGAGGGAAGTGATTGCACATATGCCCATATTAGAAGAATAACTTGAGGTATACATTAGTTGCTTGGGTATTATCGATGATATTAGGATATAGTCATGAGTTTCGCCAAGATGAGTGTCGGCGCGGTGGTCGTGGAGAAGAACATCAAGATCGTAACGTTCAGGAACCGGAGACATGTATAGGTGGTGGCGGCTGTGGCATGGGCCGGGACATTGATATTGAATGTCCTCGTGCTATTGAATCGAGCACCGGAGTACCGGCCAACGATCGCTCGGCGATTGTAGCAGTTGGGATCAGTGTGTTGGTAGTTGAGTGTCCCACTGTTGGGTCGCTGCCTTCTGAATCCGTACCAACCGCAATTGGTTGGTTGTGGGGGTAGTATGATAACCGTTTCGAACGCGAAAAATCGTACACAGTGAACCTACAAAGAAACGAAACGAGAAGGATAATTAGCGATCGATATATGGAGATATTTAAATGGGGAACAAGGGCAATAGAGTGACTTACTGTTCCTCCAGTTGTCGTAATTCAGGCCGGAGTTTGTCCAGGTCAGCATTAGCCTTGCGTTTGGTGTGTGTCAAAGGTTTCTCGACCATCAAGAATTCGTCAAGCTCGTGAGACACATCAAAATTGGCTTGCTTCATCTTTATACCGTCCTATTATTAGAACGCATTATGAACGAGAGAATTAGAAGAGACGTACATCAGGAACAAAGGCAGGCTGAGAGTCTTTGTTCTCTAGTGCATCCCATTCAATGGAAGAGAACCAAGGGTGCCGTCGAATATCTTCCATTCCGCGGCCGTTCGACCGGCAGCCAAGTCTGCTACTGACGTTTCGGTCCAAGAGCTATATCCCCGAGCACGAGCATTAAATGATGCGACGAAACCTATGGAACGTGAGAGGAAACTTACCGATTTTACAAAAGATATTCCTGTGTCACTGCATTTCGAAGACGCCGACTCGGGGAACTTAATGGGATCCGAGAGGATAGAATTGCGCATGAGCTCAGCAGTGCGACCGTCAAACGGGCGTTTGTGGAAGAGTAACTCGTAGGCTGTAACTCCCAGACTCCACCAATCTACTGACCAGGAGTAGCCCTTGCGACTGACAACCTCCTGCATTGACAACGTGAATTGATCATCAAATTGTGATGGTGGACCACACATACCGGAGCCATGTACGCCATACTACCGGCCACCGAATGATGGAGCCGGCGCTCAGAGTAGTGTACTGCGACGTTGAAGTCTGTAAGATGGGCGTGACCCATAGCATCCAAAAGTATATTGTCGGGTTTGATATCCCTACGCAACGAATCTGAGTTGATAGAATCTTCGAAGATGAGATAGAAGGCGTACCTATGAATAATTCGTTGCTGGTGGAGATATTCTAGAGCTGATGACAGCTCAGCCATCCAGAACCGCACTACATCCTCCTGTATTTGACCCTTGCGCTCAAGATGAACTGGAGAGGCACGCTGATGAGGATTGGACCAATAGACAGGGCTAGGCACATACATCGCAAGTCTCCGCCGAGCATGAGGTCCAACACAAAGAAACAGTTTTCATCATCCTGGAACGCGTATCGCAGGTTGACGATGAAAGGATGGTCGATCTGGGCACGGTGTCAGATTATCTTTGTATGTACCACGTTGGGCGGCTCACCTCTTCCAGTAGCCTACGCTCTTGTATAATATTCGCGACGGCCTTTTGCTTTATACACCGTGACTTATCGATGTATTTGAGGGCGTAAAGCTTCTTGGTTCGTTTGTGCTCCACGACTCTGACCTGTGCGGGGTTAGTTATGATTGCACGGCCCAAGATCGCTCGCCCCACGCACCTTGCCAAAGGCACCTTTACCTACAGCCCGGTGGAGGTCGAAATGGTAGAGATTGACTTCGCCTTCGAAGTCGACGGGCTCAGAAAAGCAGCAGCAGACATTGCCCATATCTCATGAAAGGAGGGGGAGGGGAAATGGAGAAGAACAAAAGCAGGTATGTGGATGCTTTTGTTCACCAACACTTTGTTCCTATAATGACCTCCGCCTCCGACCTTATTGTGTTCCGGACCGCCGGAGACGGCCGGTGTGAAAGACAGGTGTTACCGCTGCTATGTTTCATCCAAACAGACATAACACGAGTTTTTCGCTGTAAATGGAGTTGGTACAAACGGAGGTACGTGGTATTCACTGAAAGGAACGAGGAGGAGATGGTGGTTGCAGTGGTAGAGACTAGCCTGTATGTCTCCACCAATATAATTGAGTACGGAAAAGGAAATATCCATATAATTTAGTCACAAGCGCCGGGCGCCTAAGTACATGTGGTTTCGACCCTGCGCGCTGCAGTGACCGCCACTCCCTTGCAACGAAAAACCGTTTGCGAATTCACGTTCTTCAGGTAAGCCCCTGGGGCTCTTCCTGGCTCTTCTGATGAAGGAAACACTCTAAATTCAATTTCATCTTCAAGTTTCTGGAACACAAGACCCTGTCTGCTTGTCTCAGTGGGCCCCATTACCGTGCGCGGCGCATCAAGTCGCTGAGCGACATTAATCTCAAGGACAAGGCCTTTGAACTCGTACATGATGGATCAAGAAGGCCAATCTCGCGGTCTTTTGGCCCCTACAGTCGAATATCTATCTTCTGTCAAAGTCTTCCCATTGATTCCTCACCTGAAGGCATGTCTTTTTGTTCTCAAATAGTCATGTGGAGTAACTACCCTAACGAATGTTTTAGCGGGATGTAACTGTGAGGCATTTTAACTTTCCCGTACACCTTCATTCGATTCTACTTTCTTCCTTATCCAGAGAACAATAGGTGTGTCGGACCTCCGGTGCTTCTTCCGCTACTTATGTCCGAGCATTCGCAGACAGTACATTGAGTTGGGAGTGAGCACCTTACTTTTTCGGAGCCGTGAACTCGCAGATGTGCTCACTGGCACTCTCCGCGCAGGCAGCTAACCGCATCTGACATCAACTTCTCTATTGTTCGACCTCTCGTTCAAAAGTACGCGAGGCTTGAGAACCTCTCCGTGGTCTATGCTTGTCTTGTTGTCCGATCGTACTTCTTGGGTGCTTCTGAAGACGATCTAGCCTATTCCAGTGTCATGCTCACGCGAGCAAATCTCTGCGAAATCATGGCCATGAAGCTTCTCAACGGCTTTGCTGGAAATCATATCCAATTGGTCGCTGCGCTTACTACAAGTTGGAACCCGCTTGCTGGAGCCATGCCCGATATAATCGAAGACGTCTCTCAGGCTCTTGGAGATGAAGATGTTATGAACAGCCCGCAAAGCGCACTTGAGATGGCTATCGCAACTCAAGCAAAACACCTATTATCCACGCCGGTCGCGCAGAGGGTTGTAAATGATATATACTCCGGTCGCGTCGTATTTTCCACTGTAGCAAACCGCTCAGTGCTTGCTGACAACTATAAGCCTCGGCCGATAGAGATTTACGACACCCGCACGTCTCCTTTCCTTGATCATTACAGGTAGACAACGGTTTCCCATTTTACTCTTTTGCGCTCACACGCATCGATAATCTTAGGCTGCGTGTGCCGCGATACGGTGCAATCCTCGAATTTATGAATTTCGGTGTCCTCTTGGTGACCTTTGTGCTATGTTTATTTCGTGCGTCGTCGAAGTCCTTTTAATAGCGGGTGGCCGTGGTTAATCTGATCCATCAGACCAAGACCCTAATAAGATGAATGCATGGGAAGCAACATTCATTCTATTCGCGTTGTCCTTCGCACTTCAAGAATGGACAGCTTCCACCGAACATGGCTGGATCAGTGTGTTCAGCCTTTACTAGTCAGTGCCCTGCACCTGTAGCTAACCCTGTATCGCGATTCGTGCAGTCTACATCGCAAACGTTGGCTTTTTTGTCTACACTCGACCCCATGACCCGCCTAATCTACTATCTATGTAGATGTGGAATGTCTTCGACACATCTTTCATCCTTGTATTCATTAGCTATCTGGGGTTTCGCATTCACGGGCTTGCGCACAATAATGGTTCGTTTCCATCGCAATGTTGTATTACATCCCCGCGCTCACCACGTTCCTTCCTGTGGATACGCCGCCTTGTCTAGTTGAAGATTCTATGACTGCGTTTGACTTGCTTGCCTGTGGGGCTTGTATCCTATTTCCGCGGTAAGTCCCTGCTATCTGAATATACTGGACGCCGGATTCAATTGTCCCTAACGCTATGTAGCCTCGCCTTTTTCGCTGTCTCCAATAATGTTGTCATTCTGTGAGTGTTGTGCCCTTGGCTTTCAGGGAACCTCTTTCCATATCTCTTCCCCAACTAACGAGATTGCATATACGTAGGGCCCTACGCGCGATGATCGCAGAATTCGTGTTCTTCATGGGCATGGCGGCTATCTGTTTCTCGGGGCTGTTGTTCACTTTATGGACACTGGGTATGTTCCATTCAACCTCGTGTTGTGAACCCTCCATTAATCAACAACGCCGTCGCTCCTACGCCTTTTTGAATCCAGCCTCCGGCTCAGATTCCGGATGGACGCTCAAAGGCATTGCATGGCTGATGGTTCAGATATGGTTTGGCAATACGTACCTTAGCTTTGGCCAAGCATCAAGTTTCCACCCTCTCTTTGGGCCTATCTTGATGACGGGCTTTGCTGCCTTGTCGAATACACTCCTTTTGACAAGTGAGTACTTGCCTTCAACTTACTGCATTCGTACTATTTTGTCTGATCTGAAATGCCCAGTCCTGATCTCCATCTTGTCAAATACGTTCGCTAGAATTGACGCTGTGGGTCCCTTGCGGCTGCTGACTTGATGGTTGCTGACTGAGGCTCGTCTGACGCTACCATAGAATGCTAACCGAGAGGTAAGCAACGGTCTGAAGGCACTGGTAGACAACTTACGCTTCACTAGTACTTGTTTCAATTCGCCATAGCCACCATCGAAGGGTATGCTCCTCTGTTCTTCTCTGACTAGGAGCTGACATCTGTATATTAGTGTGAAATCGGATGCGCTGTTCTCATACCAACCACCCTTCAACATCCTCGCGTTTATCATACTCAAACCTGCTAGCTTCGTTCTAACCCCCCGCGCGTTGCACTCCTTAAACGTTCTCCTCATTAAGCTCACCACCTTCCCGATCCTTATTCTCATCGCTATATACGAGCGATACCTTGCCGCAGGCCAAAAACTCCGCGAGTCAGGCCTCGATGCAGCCCACAGCCTCTTCAACAGCCTCCCTCGCCAGATCAAGACTATGCCCATCGTCGAGGCGCTCGTGGGATCTTCGTCGAATGACTTGTACGATGCTATCTTTGACCTCGATATCCCGCAGCAAGAGTTCAACGATCTCTTCGACGGCGAAGACGACGAGGACGAGCTGCCTGCATTAAGGTCGACGGCTTCGAGAGATAATGTACGGCCACCGCGGAGCGGGCCGACAACGCCGAGAAAGCGACCTACCAGTCTGCCGAGATCCCCTCTGCGGGATAGATCGTCGCCTCATGCCTCACCCAGACCTCGAGTTGCGAGCACACTGGCACCAATAAATCTGGAAGCGGCACACTTAGCAGACGCCCCTGTTGAGAGGAGCCCGCTTGCCCGTCTATTCGCTCCTAAAATACATACGGATAGTTCGACTGCGGTGCATGTCGAAGCGACGTTGAAGAAGATGGAGAGTGTGGTCGAAGACATGCGGGGGCTCCCCGTTCAGAAGCTGAAGGATGAGATGAAGGAGTTGCAGGCACGTTATCTGTTCAGTCTTCTACTAACGAGAAGTTGCTAACTTGTTGGCTTGTCCTTGTTCACTGTAGGATCGCCAAGCTCGCATCGAGAATTTGTTACTCATGCTCACGAGAGGGATGCGAAATGAATTAGGACATCGAGATACGCTATAATTTGCATTGGTACGGACTTGGACTTGGCTTCGAATGTCTTTACATGTTCTACTTCCACTAACAGGACTACAGCCTCGTGACAGACCAGGCCAGAATAAAAAACTTGTCGTCCTTGATATCTTCCACGAAATCATCCCTCTTGTATTCCACGAGCTTCGTCTCGACCTTGACAGTACCCTTCTTGAATATCCCACCGTCCCAAAGCTCCTTCCAGGTGTCGGGATCGTGGCAGAACATCCTTCGGGTAGATCCCCCAAAGGTTAATCCCCGGAGTCCCTTCTTGGGCAGTCCTCCGTGGGCACCAAAGATGATGGACCCAGGCTCAGGGGAGACTAAAGAAGCAAGGGCCTTGCAGACTTGGGTCTGCTGTTCTTCATTGAACAGGTGTACGAATGAGGAGGCGTGAACCGCCGCGATGTGGCCTTGGAGGGGCGTAAGAGAGGACAGAGACTGTAAGTCCGGGACCAGCGTAGTGGGAGGCTCGTAGAAAGGGTCGTGGGGAGCGATGAATGCTGGATCGAACGCATCTCCGGGGATGAACTTCAGGGGGTATGTTTCGGGAGTGGTCTTGAATAGCTCATGTCCGGCATCCCAGAACCCTGATTCGAACTTATAAGATTAAAGAAACTAGAATGGTAGAAGTCATGTACCTTGACGCAGGTCGGACGCAAGGGCGTTTTGGATTGGCCAACCGTCAGCTACGGCCTTTCTGACATCGTTTCCAACTATGGGACGAAGTTAATGTCAATGTTGGTGATCAACTTAGAAGGTTAGGTACGGAACTCACAGCAGCATCCGATGTCCAGCAAGATAGCCCCCTGACGCTCCTTAGCTAACTTGAGTACTTGATCGTATGCCGGAAGGCGGGATATCTTTAGCCTGCACGCGACCGTAGTTTAAGTATCAGTGTGATTCATCACAGCGAATGCGTGCGATGAAAGCCTATCTACCTCAGAAACGAGAATCTTCGAATGCAAGGGTAGCCGAAGATCTGCGCCAGGTGAACGTGGAAGTAAGTCATCCACTACATCTTGGCTCAAATGATACGTACAGCATAAGCCTTGGCTTGGACTTCGAGGATGTGTTTCTTGAGCTCTTCTTCGTCTTGGATCCCTGTCGCAGATTTAAAGAACGCAGCTTCCTGCTCGTCGAGGGAGTAGAGCTTTGGGTCGAGAGGAGCGAATTCGAATCCAACTTTGTCGTCTGCCATTGTTCTTCAGGCTCAAATTGAGGTGAATGTGGTAGATCGTACACTTGGCTGCTTATATAGGCCTGCCCCCAGACAATAATAGGAAGATGATAACGGGTCTGCCGATGGGCCTCTATTCAAGTATTGCAACGTGTGACTCCGCGCAGTGATTCGTAAACCAACACACGATATCGGCCGCAAAAATCGCAAATCGCCCTCACCATCCGTCTATTTATTGCGCAAAGGCAGGAATAAATAGAATCGAAAGGCACCTCCCTAGATTCAGAACCCTGACTGTGGACAGGGGCCGGCATGATTCCAAACAGCGCCTCTTCGTGAACCCCACAAAATTGACCCCCAGACCATTCCGCCGGTCATTTTTGCGCAGCAAGCGGTGATACAGGTGGATGGCGGTAGACTTCATGGCATGGTGAGCTCGTGAACTAGAAAATCATAGAGGGGACGGCGGAACTGATGAGCAGAGCGGAACCATAGGCGTCAAATGACTGCCGACCTCATTCCTTCTCCGGAAACGCGCAGACCGCTGTCGTATCAGACTTTTCTAGAAGACCTTCTGCCACCGATATTGTGCTACTATGCTACCGCCGTGCTTGTCACCCTACCGAACACGATACTCATACGGCTAGCATTGCTGCCTGTAACGCTTTGGACGCTATTTCGGGCATGTACGACTGTGGACTTGGTCAAGTCGCTGGAGGACGACCGACTGATATATTGGAACCATGGCCTTCTGGTGAGCTTTGCTGTTTCTCTGACTTGTATGGGCCAGGCGATGGACCTTGACACTGTGTAGCTTGTATTCGGCACCATGGCCATGCGCGTTATCGCGTGGACGTTCCCTCTCCAACCATATGAACGTGCACGGACAACTGAGAAAGTTGCGTGCGACGACGACGACAAGCCTGAATTATCCTCCAGCGTGCTCAGTATAGCTCGCGATGCCTCCGACCTCATCACCAACCTGCGCGGCAGCGACTGGGATTGGTCCACAGGTCTCCAGCTACCCCCAGAAACGCGTCACACCTTGGCACGGCCTCGATTTATCCTGCAGACACTAGCATCGGCGGTGTGGCATATCATCCTACTTGACAACGCACACTATAGCGTGCAGTCCTTCGCCCCTACTACTATAGGATCAGCCGACGGGGGCACCATTTTCGACATGAATCTAGAACCTGTGCCACGGTACTTCCGCTCAAGTGCCATATGCCTCCTTGCAGGCTTCACGATATACTCTGCTATGCAGGCTGCCTATGACATAATGACTATCATCGGCGTGCTTATTTTTGCGCAACACCCCGAGCAGTGGCCGCCGCTTTTCCACTCTCCGTGGAAAGCGACTTCGCTAAATGAGTTCTGGACGCGGCGCTGGCATCAGCTCTTCCGACATCAATTCATTTCCGTTGGCGGGAAGCCTATGTTCTTCCTCCTTGGACGATTCGGAGCCGTGATGGGGGTCTTTCTGATGTCGGGGATCTTCCACCATATAGGGCTGTGGGGTATGGGCAGGGGTTCGGATTTCGCATATGTTGGGGGGTATTTCCTGATGATGGGCGTCGGCGTTGTGTTGGAAGCGGGGTGGAAGAAGGTCACGAGGTCGAAGGTGCAAGGATGGGTAGGGTGGGTTTGGACTATGCTGTGGGTTGTTGGCTGGGCGAATATATTGGTGGATGAATGGTCAAGGCGCGGGCTGGTTGGCAGTATGTTCATGCCAAATTCGGTGAGGCCGTCGACGTACCTACTGGCGAGGTTCGTGTAAGGGGGGTTGATCTCAAAGTAATGGACTTAGAAACATAGTACTTACGTCTATTAACTAGTAATAGTTCTCGTCGACTTAACCTAACACACACGACTTTCTCTTGGAAGAATTTACTTGGACACGGGGAATTGGATACATTGTAGAAAGGAGGCCACAATAAGAACAACCCCCACCGACCGGCTAAATCAAGTCGCACACTGGCAGCATGTGTGTCTTACCAGCACACCGCACAGGCTCTTGCCCTCGAAGTCACGACTTCCCCCACATACCCTCCGCCTCCTCCGTTATATGTTGCGGATTATGTGGCTCTGAAGTTAATATGCTCCAGTTAAGGGATAGGCAGCAGACCCAGTGTTTTTCCCCGTATGCAAGAACCCGGGGCGGAGACAAGGAATATATTCCATTTAATTTCCGAGGACCGATGGCAGGCGCTAGCGAATTTGAGGTAACGGCCGTTGATAGGGCATTTCTCACTAAATAATATCAAGTTGAGCTTTATCATCCCTCTCTTCTTCTGGCGAGCAATATAGGTGAGTCTTGATATGTCGACCAGTGAAGGGGGCGTGCTCTTTGGAAATTCGTACTGACAACGATCAGCTCAAATGGAACGTCTTTCGTAGCTGATGAGATAATTCATCGTCGCTTCGCGCTGGCACTAGCCACAAATCGAGGAAAGGTAGTGGGTGGCCCTGCTCAGCGAGTCCCTGCTCCTAATTTCTTTCAAGTCGAAAGGTCGGTCCGTCGTCATGTGACTGCTAGTGCTCAAATTTGCGATGCGTCGACGGACTGGTCTTGCGAGCCTTCCAGTAGAGGTAAGAGATCCACAATCTACGGAAGCCCATGCATCTCATAACTCCATGTTGGGATACCTAGCTGCTATATGAAATTCAGCTGTACGCCACATCTGAGAATCTGCCACTCATTTGCAAACATTTCCATGCAATCTACTCCTCGACACCGGCTTCTTTCCGTGCGCGGTATATAATAGCGAGGGCACTGCGCGCCACTAGTGGACAGACTAACCTCGACATCATATCGAGGGCACTGCGATATCCTATCTGCTCGCAACCAGTGCTCGATGCAATCTGTCGACAAGCTCCTAACTACGGCATATCATTGCAAACATATCGCCCAAAGCTTCCCAAACGGCTCTTCTGCAATTTGCACCCTCCGGCGTCTCGTTCAGCGCCCCGCTGGGAAGAGCGCGATCACCCACTGCCCTTCTTGAGATACCTATATTCGTCCTCATCCTTCCCTGCACCAGATCCTGACTCGCACGACGGATATGCACTGACGAAGGCGGTACACGCTAGATTTACTCCGCTCGTCGAGTTTCTGCTCGAGCAGGGCGCATCGCCGCGGTGCAAGAACGGGCTAGCGGTTTTTGTTGCGATCCGAATGAATAATATCGCGATGGTGAAGATGCTCGTGGAAAGAGATGGAAGACAGGGGATTGAGCCGGTCGACGGAGCTCAGAATAGCAGCAGCACGCAGACTGATGGGATCCAAGGCACCGACAATGCATGTAGGGTCGGAAAGAGTAAGCTGAAAGCCGGGAAGAAGAGGAAGCTGGAAGATCGCATCCAAGTGACCTCAGAGATGCTGAGAGCGGCGGTCAAGTCTCATGCAAAAGAGGTGATAGATTGGTTGATGGAAGAGAAGGGATGTGTTCCCGATATGCAGACTCTTCTGCTTCTGACGAGGTAGCACCTCGAATGGAGCCTCGTTTTTTCAAAACATGCCTACGCCGAATTCGTCGACTTCAGTTGATAGTGGCGATTGGGGGACGCCGGAAGTTTCATTATTGATGGTGAGTGGCCCGTTGGTGGCAGATACTCGGTCCTACATGAGAGTCTGACTATGTGACTTCCGCGTATTCATAGATCCTTTGACCTCGTTGCTCTTGACAGCGGGAGAAGACCACCTTCTCTCTACATTAGGAATGAATCATGAATAGCTGCGCCAACCTCGTTCTCATGGTACAGTGCTCTTTGTCTTCATAAAAAGATCGAGGACACACGCTATCAGAAACGTGCTCGCCTGAGAGTTATCGTGTATTCCTGCTGCTTAGATGATCCTAGAGTACACGGTATCGGTATGACGGTCAGCTACACTGCTATGCATACAATGGTGTTCATACAGCTATTGTAACAATGGGAACTATGGCGGTGCATCGAGATAACTGGCAAATCAAAGAGAATGCGTGTGTGTCTAGGCCGTGGTGGCGTTGTCGGGCGGTAGGATAGTATGATGATGATGATCGTAAAGGTCGTGCTGCGAAGATAATTTTTTTCCAAGATCGATGTGGGACGTCCTCCCCGTTCGCGTCGATTGATTGGATGAATTAGATATCGTCGACGTCGATCTCCCCGTCCTCTCCGAACTCAAATGTGCACTCTCCTTCCTCCTCGCCGAAGGTGTCCGTCTCGTTGATCTTGGCGTTTTCTGGGAGCTCACCGTATGCCTTGACTATTGGATGATGGCAGTGAGTAGTGGGCACTAGGCGAGCAATTTGTACGTACGATTACGGGCTTCATCGGCAGTGTATTTCACAATCACATCCGCCTTGTTATCCTGGAAGTCTCGTAGCGAGAGCAGGACAATATCACCCTGATTGATCCAGACCTGTATCACAATCACTTAGCCATCATATGAACGTAGGATAGCAACACCGAAATCGCCTGATGTGCTGCGACCCAAGTGAGATGGAGACACGTACCTTCTTTCTCATCTTTCCTCTGATATGTGCTAACCGCTTCTCGCCGTCGAAACATTGCGCTTCAAGGCGCCCGTTCCCCAGCATCTTGATGACTTGAGCGTACTCCTGTCCGTCTTCGCGGAACACCAGCTCGCGCTTGTCGTCGTCGTTCTCGTTCTTTCCTCTTCTGCGATTTTTTCCTCCCTACAGGCATACCCCCATTATCAGGATCGGGATCGCAGCAGTGCATGGATACGTATAGTACCTTTCCTTTATTCTATTTGACAGCAAGCAGGGGTATTAGCATCGCACGGATCGTTGATCAGCGAGATGAATTATTCACCTTAGGCATAGCGGCTGATTAGATCGGCTTGCTGCGCTGGCTGTGCAGCAGGTAGTTTGAGCTGAGGGATGTGCTTGGGTGTTCAAGCGGAAGTTTCGCCGACGCTCGTGGGGTGCGGCGAGCTGTAGGATGTGGCGACGATTAGAATTGACTCGATTACTGAGAAGCAGCGCTCGTCAGTATTTGTGCGTATTTGGCGCCATTGTAGACGCCTCGTGGCCCTGATTCCGTCAAACGCGCGATCACTGCGGCGGCGACCCGGGGAATCAGTACACGGTCGAGAGGATGGGCTGGGATCACTACTCTGGTTGACTCTTGTCCTCATTTGCAGTATCTGATCTTCCGAGAACAGATGCAGTGCGTCGAAAGACTGATAACGCCCATCACACTAGCTGTGGGAGCCACCAGCATATCAGACAGCTATAAAAACCACTGTTGGCACATTGGGATTTGATGAGATGGAGAACGTTGCTGATATGAAAGGGTGTGCGTGTATGGCACATAAATGGTACACTTTATAATCGAATCAGTCTACATGTCACAGGGTCCGAGGAGGAAAGAGAAGCCATATTTAAATAGAGGAAACTCTACGTATAATTTCCGAGCCGAAGCGTACCAGAGTACCACGCATTGTGTATTGTGCGAAGCAGATGGTCACGCGACTGAGATATGTCGTCCCCCTGTCTAAGTCTGAGAGAATGGTGAGGGAAAAGGAAGTCCGGCGGGAAGGGGGAGGTAATGAGGCGAATGAGGGGATCGACGGAGGTTAACGATTAACGGGGGCGCGACTGCGAATGAGAGCGTATCGTTTCTGGTGGGTGATCTGTAATCGGTTCCGTTGTCGAGCTTGGGTACATTCGCTTGAGGTGTCGGTATTTGCGCAATGAATAGAGCGCAAGAGTTTCTGTAAGTCCGCAGGGCAGCCGCGCAGATACGACATAGACGGTAGACGTCGGGGGAGGGGTAAGGTTCATGGTTCATGGTTTGCGGTTCATAAGTGGGCAAGACAGCGGTTAGCTATGGTGGTACGAGCGGGACGGCTACTACTTGGCGCACCCTTTTTAATGTATTCCCCCAGTTTCAATGCATCCTCTATCTCATCTTTCTCCGTAAGATGTCGATTTTCTGCACGTATCATCACCGGCGGGTGAGACTCTAATTCTGAGAAGGCTCACTCTCGAACATCCGTCGTACTCTGCCCTGAAAGTCATACCTGCCACGGTGCCATTTGTGAATATCCGAGTGAAATGAGAATTTGAGGCAGTGGTCCGACTCACGAGGGGTCCGGATAATCCCTGCCTAGGCGGTGCAGCTCCTTGTATAGGGCCATCGCGCGCAGGCGGGTTGAGTTGCTGGCCATGAACGTGCGCTTGTCCGAAAGGTGAGACTGGCGTGAGTCGGCCGGCGCACGTAGCGGGAGCCGTGTGGGTTGAGCGTGGGAATGTGATGGCAGAGACAGGGGGCTCAAAAAGCTTGCGGCGTGTCCGGGCTAGAAAATGAAAACTCGACCGCCTGCATGTCTAGATTGATCCGTTACGATGTCAAATCCCCAGGAAGAACTTTGAGGCCTAGTGAGGGGGCCGGGGCCATCTGCACCGCAAAACTTTGAGGCCCCTGCGAAGATGCTGCAAAATACAACCGGTGCGTAGAGCTACTTGAAGATGATGCCTCAGCATTGCTGTAGTTATATAAACTACAGACAGTGGCTGCAGCGCCATGTGGCCTTGTCCTGAGATACTGTTCTCATCAGATGTGGTGTCGAAGATTTGGCGGGAGTTAATACAATCGCCCAGGGGCTGTGGGCCCCAAAAGGGAAGAAGTATACGCAACGCGATTGGCTGAGGGGACGAACGTTCATGGAAGTAGCATATGCTCGGTGGACCCTTTCTTGGTATAAGAGTCCTGAAGCCAAGTCTCTTGTCAGTTGCGATTTGCCTTCCATCCCGCTCATCCAAGGACGTTAAATCCTCCACCACTTCGCCCAGAAAGTGCTGTCAAAAGTCATGTCCGACTCAATAGAGAAGATTTCTCATGATGGCTCGGAACCCCAACTCGTGAAGCCATCAGCCAACTCGTACGACCTAGGGGAGCGCCGCCGAGCCGCCTTGGCCGACGTCGACAATGCCAAGTTCTCGTATGTCCCCATGAAATGCCACCGAGATCAGCAGATGCTCATTTCCATATTAGTTGGTTCCACGCAAAGGTCTGCGCGGTTGCTGGTGTTGGTTTCTTCACCGATGCGTAAGTACGTTTCGACTCCAGGTCGATGCAGGCTCACGCGCAATAGATATGATATTTTTGCCATCAACATTGCTTCGACTATGTTGGGATATGTCTATGGGAAAGGTGGGTGCTAGACACCCGATGAAGCTGTAAACTATACTGAATAATTTATCTAGGCCAAAAGCTGAACCCCGATCAGGATCTAGGTGTCAAGGTCGCGACACCAGTTGGGACTCTTGTTGGTCAATTGCTTTTTGGTTGGCTCGCTGATCTCGTCGGCCGTAAGAGGATGTGTAAGTCGCGCTCGTTCGTTACCGCAATGCGTACATTAAACATCGGCGTGTACAGACGGTGTCGAGTTGATGATCATGATCATTGCTACCTTCGGTCAAGCTCTCTCTGGCAGCGGTCCTGCTGTTCACGTCATCGGTGCCTTGATTGTATGGAGGTTCATCGTGAGTTGTAACAACATGTATTAAGGCCTTCATAACCTAACAGCGGACTAGATGGGGGTCGGCATCGGTGGTGACTATCCACTTTCTGCAGTCATCTCATCAGAGTTTGCCTCGACGCGCATAAGAGGTCGCATGATGAACGCCGTCTTCGCGTCGCAAGGCTGGGGAAACTTTTGTAAGGCCGTAGTGACATTGAGGATGTGGTACGTTGTTGTGCTGACGGATTCATTTAGGTGCCGCTCTGGTGGGAATCATCGTTGTATCAGCTTACAAGAACACCACCATAAACGACGACCCCGCCACCCTCGGCTCGATCGACCCTCAATGGCGACTTCTCATCGGTCTGGGCTGTGTGCCTGGTGTTATCGCTCTTTACTTCCGTCTCACAATCCCAGAGACTCCACGTTTCACCATGGATATTGAACGTAACATTGAGCGTGCCACGGCCGACGTTAAGCAAGTCTTGGACCCTAATCTCCCCGCCATCGACGATGATGCCGTCGTCCGCCGAGTACAAGTGCCCAAGGCCAGCTGGGCCGACTTCAGGCGATACTTTTCGCAGTGGAGGAACCTCAAGATCTTGATCGGTACCAGTTATTCATGGTTCGCGCTCGATGTGAATCCACACGTTTTCCTCCGTCGTGGTCAATGATATTGAACCCCTTATTTAGATCGCTTTCTACGGGTTGGGGCTCAACAGTGGTATTATTTTGCAAACCATTGGTTTCGGTTCACCTGCCCATGGATTGCCCGTCCCTATCACTGCATACCAGAATCTTCGCAATATTTGTGTCGGCAATTTGATTCTCTCCGCCGCCGGTTTGATCCCTGGTTACTGGGTTTGCTTCCTCTTCGTAGACTCCTGGGGCCGCAAGCCCATCCAACTCATGGGATTCATCATGCTCACCATTATCTTTGTCATCATGGGTACGCCACATGATGCGGGTCGCCTGAAATCAGTATATTAACCTTAGTTTTGTAGGCTTCGGATATGATAAACTCACCGCCACCCCCGCTGCTACCGGTGCCTTCGTATTCCTATACTGCTTGGCCAACTTCTTCCAGAACTTTGGACCCAACACGACTACTTTCATCATCCCGGGTGAGGTGTTCCCGACGCGTTACAGAAGTACCGCACACGGTATTTCTGCCGCCAGTGGCAAGCTCGGGGCAATTGTCGCACAAGTCGGCTTCGCCCGCTTGAAGGATATCGGTGGCCCAGTCAACAGTGGCCACTTCGTCAAGCACATGTAAGTAATATTCACTATCCGTACCTTCAGGATGTATCCTAACGGATATTATGTGCAGTTTGGAGATCTTTGCCTTCTTTATGCTTACGGGTATCTTCTCAACGCTGCTCCTCCCTGAAACCAAAGGAAAGACACTAGAAGAGCTATCAAACGAAGATCAAGATGGCTTCGTCAAAGGTAAGAGTCCCGTTGCGATAGCATCGAATCACTTCTGATTAATGCGATTTGTAGGGGAAGAAAGACGCCGAGTTGTATAGTCTGATGTATTGCTCTCCATTCCCCATCACCCACATCTTTCCTGTCTTCCTTTTGTTCTATGTGATGGGTTTGCTTCCAATTCAGAGTTGCTCAGCGTTATGACTCATGAATGTACTGTTGTTACTTACTGTTACGAGGTTTCCTAATTCATTTTCATGCATCTGTCTCAGTCCTGAGTGACGCGCCGTTTCGCATCATTGATTCGTTGATGAACCTGGCAACAGCCGCAACTTCGAGCTTGTTCACCGATGGGATTAATGTACCTCAAGATCTCGTCTTGCAAGTTAACAGAGGCTGACGGCGGGCGCCCACCGCCACTCCTGATCAGGTATCCCCAACCAGATGCCAAGAGAAGTGATACACTACAAGGCTCGAGGTTGTGCCGAAGTTAATGAAGGGTGACTATAGGTAAGGTGTTTTGGGGTGCTGGGCAGTGCCGGACAGGAACGGAGAGAAGTCTGGAGAAGGCTTTTCTAGGAAGTAAGTCAGGAACACGCTCTTTCATTTCCCACACGTGATGATCTTTCTTGACGGTGGGTATCAGAATCATCGCCTTTTACACACCATCAATAACCTTCAACAACGCATCGAGGTCGGGATCAGTGCAATAGAGCGACCTGTCTTGAAGTGATGGTGGCGGAGGGGGGTACTGCGGGAACAATGACCAGAACCGGAACAGTATGTAACAACAGCCAGCCAACGTGCGCGTCAGTCTGACTTGGCCCGGTTTCTCGGAAAGAGGATTCTTTCTTTATAAAGGCCGCATTGATGAGAAGAGAAGCCACGATCTGACTTTGCTACCCACGACACGACAACTTCGCATACTCGACGTGAACACACCGACACTCACACATGTCCGACTCGGCTATCGGGGAGTCGTCTTTCACCACTGAGACCAAAACCGATCCCCTTAGCGAGAGGTATGCATCGGCTGTGAGAATTCTAGACGAGAGACGACGTGCTGCGCTGAAGGAGATCGATGAGGCCAAGTTCTCGTACGTTCGAGCTTTTGATATACCGTGGCATACACGCGAGGTTGACATTGTGTTGGCTAGATGGTGGCACGCGAAAGTCTGCGTCGTCGCTGGGATTGGATTTTTCACCGATGCGTACGTCGTTGACCGTCGGAGGCGCGTGCTTCTTACAATGCGTAAACCGCAGGTATGATATATTCGCTATCAACATAGCGTCTTCAATGCTGGGTTATGTCTATGGTGATCGTACGTTGTGCTAGTAGCTTTCAGGCTGGGTTCATCTAATATTGATTGTCCCGTTCACCACAACGCCAGCCACCAGCCTCCAGCTAACCCCAAACCAAGAACTCGGAATCAAGGTCGCAACACCGGTTGGCACATTCATTGGCCAGTTGGTGTTTGGATGGCTGGCCGACATACTTGGTCGTAAGAGGATGTGTAAGCTTCTTTCTCGTCTGTTGTTCCTGTCGTCGACCCTGACATCGGGTCCGCTACAGATGGCGTCGAACTGACCATCATGATCATCACGACGTTTGGTCAGACATTGGCGGGGGGCGGCCCTTCTCTCAACTTCTTTGGGGTCCTTATCTTCTGGCGGTTTCTGGTCCGTATGTTCTCAAAGAGCTGTTGCATGTGACTTAATCGAGCGGGTAGCTTGGAGTTGGCGTCGGTGGGGATTACCCGCTCAGCGCAGTGATCTCGTCTGAGTTCGCTTCAACACACATACGGGGTCGCATGATGACGAGCGTTTTTGCTTGTCAAGGCTGGGGAAACCTGGGTAAGGCTGTCTGCCGTCGTTATGCGGTTCGGCGTGGCTAACTGGTACAACAGCCGCTTGTTTGGTTGCTTTCGTTATTGTTACAGCCTACAAGTCCACTCTCCTTAACGACACCTCTCCCAATTTCGAGTCAATAGATGCGCAGTGGCGGCTCTTGATAGGGCTTGGCTGTGTTCCCGGAGTCATTGCCTTATACTTTCGATTGACTATCCCTGAAACACCCCGTTTCACCCTGGACGTCGAACGAAACATCCGCCGTGGCGCAGTCGACATCCAGAAGCTGGTCGAGAACAGAAACATACTTCATGGAGACAACCCTGATGTACCAACGCAACAATTCGACGGGCCAAAGGCTGGCTGGCAAGACTTTTGGTCATACTTCTCTCAGTGGAAGAACCTGAGGATTCTAATCGGGTCTGCATACTCCTGGTTTGCGCTAGACGTGCGTCCGCTTTCTGCTACTATATACACAGTAGCTGACATATTGTGCCGTCTAGGTCGCTTACTACGGTCTTGGTTTCAACTCAGGGAGTATCCTTCAGGCTATAGCTTTTGGGTCCATCAACGGCACAGATGCTCCATCGACCGCCCCTCAGGTTAAGGCCTTCGAGAATCTCAAGCACATCTGCGTGGGGAACTTGATCCTGTCTGCAGCTGGCCTGATTCCTGGATACTGGGTCTGCTTCCTTTTCATCGACAAGTGGGGTCGCAAACCGATTCAGCTGATGGGTTTCATTGCACTCACGGTTATTTTCTCCATCATGGGTTAGTCTCTGCCGCTTAATCTTCGCCAATTGTACACGGAGACGTGGCTAATAAATATCATCTATGTATAGGATTTGCGTATGACAAGTTGATCGCCAACGTCGATTCCACCAAAGCCTTCATTTTTCTCTACTGTCTGGCCAATTTCTTCTCGAATTTCGGCCCGAATACGACCACATTTTTGATACCCGGCGAAGTATTCCCCACTCGATACAGGAGCACCGCCCATGGTATCTCGGCGGCGAGCGGGAAGCTGGGGGCTATTATTGCGCAGGTTGCGTTTGTGTGGCTCAAAGATGTAGGAGGGAAAGATCGGTTCATTAAGCATATGTAAGTGTGAATCTCCGAACCCCGAGCATCATGGAATTGACCGACTGTGACATTTGTCCATGCCTTAGATTCGAGCTCTTCGCCTTCTTCATGTTGACTGGGATTTTCTCGACTATGCTCCTACCAGAGACGAGGAACAGGACGCTGGAATTCCTATCCAATGAAATTTGAAAGCCAGCTTCTGCGCACTCTCGTTGTAAGTCCTTGCGAGTACGCATTGCTTTCGCGGACATCTAATTCATGGGAATGCAGTACAACTTTTCTATTTGGGACTTCCTTTTTCGTTTCGCAATGTTATGGGAAACGCAGGCGCTTCAAGTAGGTTCTGACCGGCTTCTGCGGCCTTGCCTTCTATATTCTGATATGGGTAGTAGTATACCAATGAGCTTCATTTCAGGTACATGCCGAGCGGACGGTTGATAACATCAGGACTCCCACAGTGCTACATATAGCGTGCAACGCTGTAGCTTTAGGATACAACGGGCGCACTTCTAACCACCTGTATACTGGGTATATAAATACAGAGCACCATGTAGATAGTGCTACAAGCCGAAGTAATGAAGGGAATCAGTGTCATGATATAGCCGACTTTGGCTTTTTCTGCGCATGGCTGGTCAGGAAAAGATGGCGCGATTCTGATTATGCGACTCACGTATGCTACCTTATCCATGTTGTAGTTGATCCCCGCCTCTGCGAGTTTTCGTTTTTTCTGGTCCTGCCTTTTGAGGAGACGTTTGGTGGCGCGTTCTATCTCCTCCTCGGTCCGAGGCTGAGAATTTGGAGTTCATCAGGATGATGAGACATGTTTAGTTTAGCCCTCAGTACCTTATTGTGGACTTGTCTCGCTATCCGAGCTGTAGGAGCCTTGCGCCATTTTCGGTTGGCGCCAATCCAAAGTTCGGGATGGACTTCATCTTTGGGGATCACTTTGCAGATAAGCAAATGCCCCATGAGAAGGTAGTTATCCATGGTCTCTGCAACGATCTGGGCAACAGAGGAAGAATCAAATTCAAGGAACGCGCGATGTTTTGAATGTCCAGTCTGGGCATTGTCAACATTTGATAACTGATCTCTAACGCGATGACCGTACCCGTTTATTCCGCGAGACGCGTAGTCGGGTCACGTCCCCGAATTGTGAGAAGTAGGCTTTGAGTTGAGCCTCAAAGAAACCATGCGGTAGTCGGCCGAGATAAATGACACCCCTGTCTTGGGTCTATCCAGACACGCACCGAGTCGTTGAGGAGTAGTTGTTCAGATATAGAAATGTCGCACATGGTACTTGACTCACAGGTTGTTTCTTCGCCTTATCGAGCTTGCGTTTGACGGATTCGTCGTCCTTCGCTATCGTAGGGAGTTTTCTGACATCGATTCCAACCGGCTCAACGTCCATATCATCGTCGTCGGAAGAGTCATCGTCAGATGACGAGAAACCATGTAAGTGTGTGTCTTCTTCCCCCTCGCTACTCCCATCATCTTTATCTGAATTTTCGTCCCCTTCTCCATCTCTTTCCTCATCAGCATCTTTCTCTTCATCAGAAGATTCAGCAGAGTCCGCCGGAGGAGCAAGCTTCGATAGTCGCTTCACGTCTGACGGCTGCAATACTTTGGTTTTGTTGACGGCAGGCGCTGCCCTTTTGGACTCGGATTTTGGCTTGTTAAGGGCATTCGAGATGAACCTCGAACTTGATGAGGATTTCGGTGTAGCTTGCGGTTTGGTAGATGGACTGGAGGGGACGGCTATTTTCTCCGCCTTCGACTTTGTCGATTTTGGCGTAGCAGTGGTAACAGGCTTCGTGGCCCGCTTCGTTTCCTTCACTGGCTTTTTTGAGGGTTTCGTTGTAGACACCATGTCGGTCGCAAGTTATATGATGAGGACAAGTTTAGATCAGTGCGTCAAAAATTTGGATGCACTGCCAAACACAACCAAATTTTGGCGCGATCGTCGATCACTTTGAACCTGGCTGCTTCAAGTCAGCGCCACGATGATACGCAAATTCAGCAATCCTCATTTCCTGGCACTATCAGAGCAGGCGGTTTCGCGGTCGGAACTGCACGAATCCGATGATAACCAAGAGCAACTCCCAGCTGATGCTCTGACGAAGTTGCAAGAAACGTTGAAGAGACGTATTGAAGACACCCTAGCCGTTAACCCAGTCGCTCACGATGAAGGGAGGAAACGGAAGAAACGAAAAGTAGCACAAGATCTCTTCTCTGACGCTGAGCACGAAGGGGAGCAGAATGTCGTGTGTGAGCATCCTTACAATGCAGAGAGCTCGAATCTTTCATCTTAATTCTCCCGCAGTGTTCCGATTATTCTCAACAAGAGCACAACCCGAGCTGGTCTCTTTGGCACCACTTCCTCCGCCTCCGTCCATGTAGGTTGAATTGCTCATTGGGACATACACAGGATGCGTGACGGTTGATTAGATACCGGGAGCCAGAGTGCGAGGACTCGCCAGAAATGGCAAAGAAAAGAGCTCTATTTTCCGGTCAAGTCGCCGTCGACGCGGAATGGGTGACCGAGCAGGCTACTGTGAGATATCTGGTAAGCGACCCAGGGTGTTCTCGCGAGAGGCATTGTTCCCCTTTAATCCATCTGTTCGTAGGATCCTTTTTCCAGAGGTCCACTTGAGAAGGTCCAACGTTCCCGTACCTCGACTACTCCGACTCAGAGTATTCTCCTACTCGAGCGGCCTTTGTCGATGAGCCACAACCTTGGATCTTCGCCTCGACAGCCGGTTGCGACGCATGCTTCCATGTTAGATGATGACAGTCCGCCTCTCGCTCACGTCCCCGTTATAAACGTAACTCCATCTCCCGGTGACGCTGCCCATCCAAACGAAATCAAGCGAAAACGGAAGCGCGTTAGGGCGAAGGCGAAGAAACCAGAACGCTCATCGCCTAAATACTGGGCCCCAGATCCCGCCTGGGGTGGGAAGTGCTTGGGATATGCATTTGGCTACCCCAGTCACTTGAATAATGCTTACTCGTACGACTACGACTACGGACTCGGAAGTGGTGGTAGTGCTGCAAACTCGAGGCGAGGCTATAGGGACACAATGAAGAAAGCTGTAGCTTCGCCAATGTCTTCATGGTCCTGAAGTCAAGGTCGACCAATTCCACCAAGTTCTGATTCTTTACTCCATCGAGACGACATATACCTCTTTGGCGTCGAACTGCCCTCAAGATGCCACGGTCGACCCGACACGCAGGTCCAAGCCCTCTGATTACCGTTAGGTGGTCATCCACTCTGTATGTGAAGGCGGGGTGGCGCATATGAGGCAGCGCTTGGGTGGTCTTCAGGATCGTCCGCCAGGATTGGATTTATGCATGCGACCCGATCGATGAATACAAAAGGCAGAGTGATATATATATATTTTAGAGGTTTGGACATTTTTAGCAAGGAAAGGTGAAGGGGAAGAAGGGAGAAGGAAGAGAGATGAAAGGAGTGTTTTTTCGGGTTTTGTATTTTACGAAAGGAACGGGAAAGATGAAAGGAAAGGAAGTAAGTAAGTAAGTAAGGAGGAAAGGGGAGATGTTTTTGGGTTTTCTATTTGGAAGAAGAAAAGGAGGAAAATGAGAGAATGGTATGTAAGCTATTTTGGAATATAACTAGAGAAACGAAGAAATAAAGGAAGAAAAAGTTAAAGAAGGCAAGAGAAGGAGACAGAAAAGAATGCACCCAGCTAAAGACACTTCGTACACGCCTCGTTCTCCAACACTGTGTCTAACCATTGCTGGTATGAGCCTATCCTCGGGATGCCATTGATCGCTTTCCGAGTCATCCACAAAGCCGACTTGAAGTGTCGCCGGGGATCTCGAACTTGGCGGCATCGGGTCGGCACTGACATGGACATGGGCAATTGCATCACCAACGGTCGTGAAAGACGGCGTGGTGGCCAATGAGGTCACTGGCGCAGGCACCGGAAAAGGTATGCTTAGGCCTTGTTCATGTGGTAGCGCAGGCTTGAGGTATAGCGTTTCGAAGGATCCGAGACTTGGAATCCCCTCAAATAGCTTGTCGGCTGTAGGGAATTCGAGCCGACTGCTTTTCGAATGATCCACGAGGGCAGTGACTGGAAGCGTGGCACGGGAGCTTGAACAGTTCGGCAGCGAGTCGATGCCGTTGGTCGCGGCGACTGGTTCAACTGATGAGTGAAAGGTTGGCACTGTGATAGCGACGCTGTGTTCTGGCACATGCGGCGGCGCAGGCTTGAGGTAAAGTGTCTCGTAGGATCCGAGATATGGAATTCCCTCAAATAGTTTGTCGGCTGTCGGATATTCGCCGAGAAGCTCGCCAAACGATATACTCCCTGACATCTTGGGGAAAAGGACATCAGCACCGACTTCGACTGCGGCAACTGTAACAGCCGCTGCCGTAGGAGCGGTCGAATTTGCACATTCTTCAGCGTTGATATCACAGAAGACATCTGGAACGAACAATGAACCTGGTCTAAAACTCTTCACTGCATCTTCCCCGGAAATTGGCTCTGGTGAGCCCAAGAACGAGGGCATGACCAGAGCCAATGGATAGTACCCAAACCCTGAACAAGTTCCCAATGGCGGCGTGGCGAGAAGAGAGGAGGTGGAGGAGGTGGCGGAAAGGGAGGGGGAGGATGCGTTAGTCAACAGAGGACTACAAGGTAGCTGTCTGGACGTGTTGCATCGAACTCTGCCTGCCTTGGAGGGGGAGGATAAAGTGTGGCTGCCATCAGGGGATTCACGGGTTGGAGTAGGGGTGTGGGGAGATGAAATGGAGGAGGATCTAGACCAGTCATCGAACGAAATTGAATCAGTCTTCTTGACGTGCGTTGCTGAAATTGCGAAGAGGGAGGTGACGTCCAATTCAAAGGCCTCGTGGACAAGTTGCCTCCACTGGGCCACTTGTAAGCTAGGTGATTCTGTGCACGGTGTCAGGAGACGAACGAATCAGAAGTAGTCGCACACATACCCAGTGCCATAGAGCTGCCGCAAATGCCGTAGTATTCGCAGTCGTTGTCTTCAGTGAAAGCCGGTTGCGGTCCTGTAGATGCAAGTGCGACTGCGTCGTCGTCGCTGCCTGCCCAAGTCCTTCGTGCGACCTGATTCTCTTCCATCGCCTCGGCGCTAGCTTCCTGGTCCCCTGTTTCGACCTCTTCCTCTTCATCAACTTCTTCGATTGTCGAAAGATGACCAAGTGAGTAACGCGATGCAGCAGGAGTGAGCTCCTGCAATTTCGTAGGGGCGTCGTTCTTTTCATGAGTTATTTCTTCTTCCTCTTCCTCTTGCGCTATGGCGAGTCGATGAATCAGAAGGCGAATGAATGAGCAACGGTAGAAATGGCCGTACCTCGTAACATCTTAAAGTCGTAATGACCAACGGATGGGCTAATTCCTAACTTGTAAGCATCCTCGGCGATGACGTACTGGGCCCAGGATTGACAAAAGTAGCTTGCATCCTCAGATCTATAATCGTATTCTTTGCATTCTTGGGTGGCTGGCTGATACAACGACGTGGGAGCGTCTTCGTCCTCGGAGATATCCTGGCTCTCGTCCCTAAGCGTTCCTAGCGTTCCTTCCCTGGTTGTTCTGGCGATGTCAGCCATCGCCTCGGTGCCTCCGGCTTCCTGGGTCTTAACGTCGATGTCTTCCTCCTCCTCGAGTTCCTCGATGGTGGAGAGACGCCCCAAAGAGAACAGAGACGATCCGAAGGTGATGTCGCGCGATTCAGCAACGACGGGGTCCTCGAACTGCTCGCAAGGTTGGGGCTCCTCGACGACTTCCGTGGAGTGAGGCATCTGCGCAATGGACAAGGCACCATAGACTTCAAATCCAGCTTCCGCATCGGAGACAGCGGATGGAACGTCGAGGTCGACGTTCAAGGCGGAGTCTTTGGTTCCAGACAAGGCGAACAAGGCGCAGATGATGGCCCAGAGGGCGCGGAAGATGCGAGCGACGTAAGAGAACATCTTGCTTCGGGTAACTTGCTGGGTGGGATGCTTGAACGATGTGGTGGTGGTAGAGAAGAAAGAGCTGTATGGGGGCACAATGCGAGATGTGTCTCTTAAGTGATTTCTTCGGGAGAGGCTGGCGGTGGTGGCTGGCGGTGGCTGGCGGGATTGGGACTGACGACTGAGAAGGTCTCGGACATTCCGGTCAACCTAGTAAGGATTCAAGCAATACATGGCCGGTCCTTGGTGTGTTCCGCATTCATGAAGGTCGCGTTTCTGCAGGCCGGACAATCACTGCCATTGTATGTGTATGGACAGTGATGATACGACTCGGTTAAATCCTTCGGTAAAAGACAGAGTATACATGCTCAAGTTCTAATTCTTGTTGAGGGAAGAGGCAAGAGACAACTTTCTCCACGCTGAGAGATGGTAGATCGAAGCAGGGGGATCACGAAATAGTGGAGAATAACTAGGAAGTAAATTGCCAGCGGAGCAAATCGAAGTTCGAACCAGATCATCATTTTAGGTTATTGGCGACGGTCTAAGAGGAGGTTCCAGGTATCTAACCAGTTTGAGACTTGACTTTCGCATTCTCGAAAGCTTCCATCCGCCTCAGGTTTTGTGAGAAGGTGAGGGGTTGGCAGTCTGCAGTGGTTCCCGCTTAGATCCGAGCTTGTATGTGGATCTTCTGATAATCTCAACATAGCCCCCATCACGTGCAAGATTGATGCTGACACGGAGCAAATCAGCGACAACATCCATTTCCATCGTACCATGCACTTTCACCATCCAAATTCATCATCGCATACGCTACAGACCATGCACGGCGACGACGACGAACGCGCTTCCCTCCTCTCTTCTAACTCGAACTCCTCCAATTCATATGGCGCTGCCCCGCCCTCAAATGCGCCAAACACCCGGCGCATTGTCTTCAATGCCACCTTGAAGATGGCTGCCATCTTTGTCTGCGGTTCTTTATTTCTTGGGGGGACCCTCTGGTTGTCGCTGCCTCCGCTAGAGGAGTGCGTGCATCCTCGATTAATCGTTTCTCCTGACTGACATAATGCTGTAGAGCCGACCGGGACTTGCTACGGATACCAAAGTCCTTTGAGCAACTGCAACAACTGAACTTTCTCCTCAAGAAGTACAGAGATATCTACCCCTTCCGCATTCTCGTCTCCTATGTCATAACCTACCTCTTGTAAGTGCATTTCCGCCCCTCCGTAACAATTGCTGACATCGGGCCGCCCGCAGCTTGCAAGCCTTCTCTTTACCTGGGTCCATGTACCTTTCGATTCTCGGTGGGGCCGTTTGGGGTGTTCCCAGAGCTCTGCTCCTTGCGTGCTCATGTGTAGCGACCGGCGCCACCCTCTGCTACCTTCTATCCGCCGCCCTCGGCCCCGCACTGCTTACCGTCCCACGTTTCAAAGCTCGACTAGACTCGCTAGCCGAGAAAATCCGCGCTAATAAAGAGAACATCCTTTCGTACCTCATCGTCCTGCGCATCGCACCACTGCCCCCTCATTGGGTCGTCAATGTAGTTTGCCCGCACGTCGGCATCGGCATAGTCCCGTTTTGGGTATCCACGTGGTTTGGTATTCTGGGTGTCACGGTCATCCACACAACAATAGGCGGTGGGTTAGACGAGATGACGAGCCCGGACGACTTCAAGCTGATCAGCTGGAAGAATTTCTTCGGTCTCTCGGCGGTAGTTGTTGGTGTGATGATCCCTGTGGGGCTGAGATACTGGTTTGGAAAGAAGGTCAATGTGGAGGATTTGGAGCAAGCATCTGTGGTGCTGCCCCCAGGTGCTGGGCCTCTCTACTTGGACGGCGAGGACACTATTCTCGCTGTTGGCCCTCCAGCTCCCGGCAAAGCCAAGACTCTAGTCTCGGTACAAGATGCCACCGACGACTTCGAACCTTACGAGGACGACTCTGATGATGACGAGGACATCATTCTTGAAGCGGGACCCACTTTGGACGTCGACAAAGCTAAACCAGCGCGCGCATCATCGCCCGAATCTGTCGCGAGCTCAAGCCGCAGTCCCACACGGTAGTTGTTCGCCGCGCCATTCCCGCTGTCACACGTTTCGCTTTATCAACTGCATTCCATCACGATTTGTGGCACTTCGCCCCAGTGGCTGTATCAATACTCAGAACAGATTCTACATTGTACTCATTCGTTCTTTTTGCTGCTGCTCTCTCGAATATATACATGTAACATGGACTGTCGAAGCCTTGATTACGATTATTACGAAGCCTCCTTGACGAATCTCATCCATCATATTTTCGTTGATCTATTCCGTAAACCGACCCAGAGGTTCATTTATATTAGAGGCACTCATTTATGACTGTGGGATCAGAGGGACGACCATGAGAAAGTTTACAGGGCTGCGCGTACCGTGTGAATAAATGCATGGCAATCTCCGAATAATGGTCTGTTCTGATTGGCCTAGCGCTTGAGACGGTCAATTCAAGGGAATTGGGGAGGACGGCGAGCTCGATATGTCTCACATCATGCCGCCCATGCATCTTCAAATCGACCCCCAACAGCAGCAGCAGCAGGTCCAGCAGCAAAATCAGCAACCTCAACAGCAACCACCACCTCAAAATCCACCGTCGCCCCAGTTGGATCCTCAAGGATCTCAGCAGGGCCAGCAGCAGCCGGGGCGCAAGCGTAAAAAGAATAGTTCTGAAGAGCCCCATGCACCTTCAGAGCCGCGTCGTCTCAGACGATCTCATGAGGCCTGCGCAAGATGTAGAAGCAAGAAAATTAAGGCAAGTCCCGTCGGTGTCGCCCGACGGCAACTTCCACCATTTTCCCAACAATTCTCTCATCCCTTTCTTTATGAAAATCCACATCAATCAATACTGACTTCGTGGTAGTGCGACTCAAAACATCCACGATGCACCGCTTGTGCGACAGCTGATGCAATATGCCAGCAGGAAGACAGACACAGGCAGACGCTGACGCCCCGAGGCCACACTGAGCGCATTGAACATCAACTAGCTCAATGTACTGCATTGCTGCAGCGGCACATTCCAGGTTTTTCACTCGACCAGATTGACACGTTTGTTGCGAGGGAGGGAGTCACTATCGAGGAGACGAGAAACCTGGTCATTCCTACCGATGGTGTCTTCCAGATCGAGGCGACTGGTGCTAAACCATACCCAGGTTTGGGTCCTGATCCATTTGGCGCGGCAGCGCAGGCTGCTATGAAAGGCCCTTACTTCTACCCACCGCCAGGTTATCCGATGATGGGATATCCACCCCCGCCGCCTAATGCCCTACCTTTTCCTCCTCCACCACCGCCTCAGGCCCTGCGGAACCCTCCAATTGCCGGGCAATACCCCATGAATCCATTCCCTATGCAGCACATGCCGTACCCACCCCCACCCCCGCCAGCGGCCTTGCGGAGTAGTGAGAACAACATCAAAGGCCAAGATCCTCAATCCAATGACATGTCTACGACGCAGGTACGTCTAGAGACGGACGCGAGGCCATCTTAACTTGAACTTGGGTTCGCAGGCAATTGCGAAGACATTTGGTGTTACCGCGGCCATCATGAACGAGATCGCAGGCCCCGACAAGGAAGACCTAGCAGTGGGCTCCTCCGGACTCACTTCAGGTCGAGATCGGGACATCGGTGAAACGTCTGCGCCTCGAGATGCAACGAAATGGACATCCGTGATCGTTCGCCGCAACTCACAGTCCGGAGGAACCCTCACTGGGATGCTTCCCCACGCCGGTCCAGTCACCGTTTGGCTCCCTAAGAATCGCGAAATGCTCAAAGTGATTGTCGACGTTTATTTCACGCGTCTCAACGTCCACCGTCCGGTGTTTCCGCGCAAGGACTTCGAGAAAATCCTCAACGATCTATACGAAGGTTTGACGGTCGCGCACGATCCCGGTTTCGTTTGCAGTCTTTATCTGATTTTGGCTTTGGGAACATTGAGTGAACTGAATCATAAGGCAGCCAAGCTCGATGAAAGTGGTACGATGCACCCGGGACCTCTGAAGAAACTAATGCCTCCTGATTGGCCTGATCACGACGAGTTCTTCGAGAGAGCACTGTCCGTAAAGCCGGATCTTCGAGTCACTATATCAAGTTTGCAGGCCCTCATTTTACTGCAATGGTATCTATACACCGAGGTCAGTATATGCCCATTCTTAATGTATATCCGCCACTTAACCCAGCTTCCCTCCAGAGACAGGGTCGAACACTCTGGCGACTCGTCGGAAGTCTCGTCCGCCTATCAGTAGAACTTGGACTTCACCATGACCCGACTCGCCAAAAAGATACCTTTAGCGAGGAAGAATGTGAGCTTCGCATACGTTTGTGGGGTATCGTGATCATACACGATCGCGGTACATCCATTCTCCTCGGTCGCCCACTCGGTATATCGCCCGATGATTCAAGCACTCCCCATCCCCTAGCCCTTGCTCCACCAAGACAACCGGACGTATCAGAGCACTTCATTCTCTCCTTCCCCATCGCCGACATGCAAGCAGACATTATCAACTCACTGTACCGTCCGAAACGCGAGGACGTTGAGGCTGATTGGGAATTGCGTGTCCGTGACGCGAAACGCATAATCAAGTCTATGCTCGAATTTCGACGAGGCTTACCAGAGAGTTATCGCTATTACTTTGGGGGTACTGAAGATTGGCCACTCGAGAAGAAAAGCCAGTTGGTTGGGCAAATTACCGAGGACCAAGGCCTGACACTCCTGAAGCTTGGTATAGCAAGAATACTTTTGTTGAGGGCTCTGTTTACTCTCAATGATCTACCATTCCATTACCAAGACCTTGCTCTCAAAGATGGTAAGGCTCGCTTCTCGCTTGTTTAGTCGTTGTCTAAACCTTCACTCTAGCTGTGGTCACCGCTCATAACATCATCGTAATCCATAACCAACTGATCCGCTTCCCCGATATCGCCTTCTTTACCTCCCCTATTCCCTTACATATCGCTGCCATGATCATCCTCTATGGTCATCTTTCCAAATGCAAACGTCTTTCCAAAGAAGTCGCGCTGGAAGATATGGCACTCGCCCTCTCGCAGCTTCCTAGGTTCCGTTGGCGCTGGGAACGCAAGGATTTCGCTGGGGAACACCCTCTTATTGCCAAGCTCGCTGAACGTGTGATGGAAGTCAACCTGAACACCGTCCGCCCTCCCGCCCATCCTGTCCTTATCCCGGAAATGATGTGGGAGGAGCAACTTGTTCCAAAGTCTCAACAAACTACGCCCACGCTTATGGCGACTCCATACCCCGTTTCTGCTACTACCCCGTCTAACCCTCATGCTGTCTATGGACCCCAGCAGCAAGCGCCAGCGCCCGCAAGCGGCCCGTCGCCTCATAGCGAAAGTAGGACCGCTTCTACCGCTGGCACTCCACCTGATACGAAGATGGTGGAGATGCCGTCTTCTTTGTTCTACCCCTTCTTCCCTGACATGCAAGTTCGTCCCCCTGGTGCCGGACCCGAGAATACAAACGGCCAGCCGGCGCAAGGCCCTCAGCCTCACCACGACTACCAACAGTTATTAGCCGCTGCAGCGCATCAATATACATACCAAGGCTCAGCGGACTGCTTTATGTCGGAAGAACGGGATCCGAACCACACCCAACCTACCTCCATGGTGTGGGTTGCTGGCGTAAGTAATCTCGATGGTTTTACTTTCCACGTCAACTCAAATATGTGTGTAAATAGGCACCACCGAATCACCGTGCACCCGTGCACTACCCTATGCCTCCTCAGCCTTGATCTTGATTACATTCGCGCTCGGGACATAATTTCTCTGACTGCTTTGTTCGTTCTGTACTCGATGGGGCCTACGCGTTCTCTGACTTCTCTCTGTATGAATTTGTTATTATTCAATTAAATTAGCACGCGGTTGGACTTCGTGCGCCTCGCTTAGGCCCTTTTTACACTTCTATCACTGGTCTCAAGGACTTCTCAATCACTCCTCTCCCTGCAGCTAATTGTTGTTGTCCCTAGGGGTGCGACCTATCGCAGGCCAGAAATAACGAATGCTGTTGACGATCGCCCTCCACGTTGAAGATTTTCCGTTGTTCTTTGCGATGCATGTCAATTTCGACGATCGGGCGGCCCGTTGGAGCACCCTTGTATCGCCGTAACGCAGACCAGACCAATACAAATCTAGTTCTTAAGAAGAAAGGCGAGTCAATTCCCGCCACATACATCCCAGACATGTTGATCCCTGCCGGCCCGTTCAAATAGTATGTAGATAGCCTTTAGTCTCCAGAATCCCCACAACGGGAACGCGAATGGAGCTCCAGCATTCCCAGTTCGCATGACTTTGACTCGTGTTCGTGGCTCTCACGGGCCGCCTCATATGTTGCCCGGTGTATCGTCGGTGTCGCCTCTACCTGCCTCTCAGTACATCGGCCACCCTACAAGTCTCACTGCCATCAATCTCGGAAAATGTCTGCTCCATTTTGAACTCACTTCTGCGGTGAGCTGCACGTATCAGATGGCTCTTACCTACCGATAAGTTCGCAGTCATTTTATCCACGCGGACCGTCGGTGAAGCAGCACGCTGTCATTTGTGCGCTGTGCAAGAAGGTTCGACAATGGTCCACTGGCCGAGTATATAAGGCCGTACAATAACTTAGATACTGCAGTCGACCATCGTCACTTACCAGCAAAACATGTTCTCTAAGCAACTCTTCGCCGCTGTCGTTCTCAGCACTGTTGTCCTTGCGAACCCGTAAATCTCCCGGCTCGTTCAATTACATGCCTTCATTGACAATACTGTTTTATCTTTTGTCAGGCTTGAGCCACGCGCCGCTACGAATGTCTTCCCTACTCCCCCCACCACGGTTCACCTCAGTTCACCAATGAGAATTGCCGCCGGTCAGACCTTCACCCCCTCGCAACCATACACCCGCTACGACCGCGGATCCGGTGCTTGCGAGGGACAAAATGAAGGAGGCGACGCCGATGCTGTTTTCCTCTTGGAGGAAGGCGCCACCATCAGTCGCGTCGTTATTGGAAAAGACCAGTCCGAGGGTATCCACTGTCTGGGTAAGAAAGCACAATTAACGACCGGACAACATGTTTATGCCTCATTCAAGGATCATGCACGATTGACCACGTATTCTTCGAGGTAGGAACCTCGGTATAGCACGCAGTCTGTCGGTTTGACCTTTATGGACAGGACGTTTGCGAAGATGCTATCACCATCAAGCAAAGCAGTGGAACCAGCCATATCAACTATGGCGGTGTATGTATAATTCTATCCGTGCAGATTGCTGTTTATCTGACGTGTTTTCGTGCACAGGCTAAAGTGAGACAATCAGTCTTAAATGGCACAAAAATACCGCATTAACCCATCTATTAGCATGCTGAAGACAAGGTCGTTCAACACAACGGTGGAGGAACTGTGAGTAGTGTCGTTTGCTCAACATCAACCTATTTATTTAGAGCATCCCCTCATAGGTTGTCATCAACTCGGTATACGGCTTTTGACGCTACGATACCGTCTTTCACTAAAACATCTATCAGTTCTACGTTGAGGACTTCGGCAAACTTTACCGCAGCGTAAGTGGGGCGGGTCATGGTCACCACATCACACTCAAGCATCCCTCGTAGTGTGGTAACTGCAAGACGCAGTACAAACGCACTGCTCAGGTAACTCCCTGAGGTCGACTCTCCAGTCCGCATTGTGTTGACCTGACAACTTCCAGATCAACGACGTATGGGCTGTTAGTGGCAAGTCTTTGGCCGGAATCAACACGTAAGCATCCCCTGTTCCTTTGCGAAAGACCTCCTCTTGACATAGGTGTCCGCTACGCAGCAACTACGGAGAGTGAGTTCTCTATAGCGGCTATATAAGAAAGACTGCTTATATTTTCTTTCCTAGTACCGCGACCATCCGCACCACTCAAGTGCACAGCGTGAGCTCGATTTGCGACAGGTACACCGGTAACAACAGTGGTGCCGAGCCCCCCAAGACTGGCTCAGGTCCCGATGGCACCGTAAGTGATCGTTGACTTAATCGTATCCTTGCTAAACTCATAACATTGTTAGTACTGCAAATACAGCACTTCCGACATTACAAACATTTGAAGGGTGATATACTTGCTCCAAATACCCTTCGTGTAGTTCTCCCTTGGGTTTTTACTCGTGTCTTGTTACTTCCCGCAATGCCAAATGTAACAATTTGTTTGTGAGATCGATATTTTGGTCTTCTCTAAGTCTACCTTGCAACAACGAACGAGCGTATGAGGGAAATCAAGACTTGCCGTTGCCAAAATCAAGACATTGGCCACGTGGCCACGGTATATATATTCAGAGGTGTTCATCCTACACTCATATCATTACTGCTATTCGCCTCATCGACATGACCAGGCTGAGGTTGGAACCCTGCAACCATTTCGTTTGTCGCTCGTTCTTTCCCCTTCTGTACTCTCATCGATCCAAGCATTTTCTGCTCCCGATCTCCTCGAATCGCGGCCCCGACCTGACCTTCCGAGTATCTAATTGGCGCCATTGTACTTCTATCGAGAGCCAAGTTTAGGAGCTCCAGCATTTGGTTATTGATGGGGTCTATGCTCAGGGCCTGCGAATACGCAGTCAGTATGTTCATGAGTAGAGAAAACTCATGTAGGACATACCTCGTGGTATTTGACGATAGCAGCATCCAAGTTTCCCATAAATTGATAGACCATTCCCATAAACCCAAGCGCCATTGCGTTTCGGGGTTCCAGATCCAGTACTTTTTGGTACGCTGTGTGAGCCTCCTGATAGCGTCTATAAGCGTAATGAGTATCTGCGTTCCGAGTCCGCATCGATTGTTACAAACTTCAATTTTCTGAGTGCAGTACCCAGGTTCATATATGTCGTACACCAAGTCTTTTCTGAGCTTTGTGTGACACCCGCTACATCAAGAGCTTTGACAAATAAGTCCGCCGCTCCCTGATAACTACATAACGCCAATCAGTGTCATGGGACATTATACGAGGTCCAAGGATGGTATACGGACTCGCCGTGGTTATAAGCCATCACCCCGCACTCATTCATCAGAAGTGGATCCCCGTCACAGAGGGTGTTGGCCGCGTGAAGAGCCTCGTCCGCCAAGGCGAAGTTTGAGAGGATGATATGCTCCATGCCGACGAACATCAGAGGCATATGAGTGCTGTGAATTCGATGAAATAGTTAGCATTCGAGTCAGACGCGTTGCAACGTCCCGCTTACCCGGTGAACATTCGCGCGCAGGTGGAATATGCTGTTACGGCGTGGTCATGTTCGCCCTCTAAAGAAAACGTGTGTCCAAAAGCCACCCAAGCGGCAGAGTGACGCGGATCCATCAGCGACGTTTTGCTGTTTGACCATCATTGACTATGGGCACATAGAATAATCGAGGGAATTGTTATACCTAAAGTACTGCCTTGCTTGTGGATACTTGGCGCTAGCCAGGTACCAAACGCCGACCGCGTACCAACTGGCAGGGTTTTCTGGTTCTCGCTCTACCAATTCATGAGCCAAGAGGAATAACTTAGAGTGGAGGTGCTCGAGATGGTACATGCACGCCACATGTATATTCATGGTTTGTTTGTGTATAGCGACCATATTCAAGATCCTACACCTGTATCACCCTCTTGCTCAGTATTAATATCAACTTGGGAACTCACCTCGATGTGATTTCATAACAATCCGCCCATTTGAACGACGAGTATAAAGCGTCGGCGAAGCTGTAAAGCACGTCTGGATTGTCACCAAGTTTATATTCCTCGACCAAGCGTCGTCGCGTCAACTCGTGTTCGACAGCATGCTTATATTTCCGGAGGCGAGACGTGTACATCAGCTGCACGAAGGCGGCGTCTTCTCGCGTTTGTTCCTTGTAGGCTAGGCCCTGGATGAAATCCCACTCTGCATTGCCTTCAATAACGGCGTCGCTGATAGTTGATGATAATTCACCTTCATTGACGGTCAATAATTCTCCATCAATAAGCGCAAGAAATGCATCGTAGCACTTGACATCGAGTGCTAATGCTTCCATGTAACACTCCTTCGCAGAGTCTCCACGATTAAGTTTCTGCATCAATATTCCCCGTAGATAGCACATCGACGCTTCGACCTTGATACCGCCATCGACGTTCGGTATAGCTGGACCACTTCGTCCTGACTCGCGGAATGGATTGGATTCCCCGAGCATCTCGGTCGCCTTTGCCCAGTTCCCTTGTCGTACCTGGCATTGTGCAGCAAGATACCGACACGCGACACTTAGATCTACGAGCCTCGAAACGCCCTCTTGCATATCCTCCGGTACCTCAATCATTCCTCCAGGACCCATCGGTAAGCGCGGGACCAGTGGAGGAGGAGGTAGGTCTTGTTCACGGCCTTTGCCCTTTCCAGAGTGGCCATTCGTCAAACCATGGGCGGCTTCATCGTCGGGTGGCTTAGGTGGAGTGGTAGAGAAAGGTCGGGTGAGTAGCCTTTCAGCGCGAGCATACTGGTGATTCATGAAATACGTTTGCGCGAGCCAAAACGCGTCGTTGGGATCGTCTAGCGGATAATGGGTTACCGAGCACCCAGGATTGAGACAACTTACTGGTCCATGTCAAGATTTTATCACCCCAAAAGGCCGCCGTCTCATATAGATGCTGCATCAACGCGTCGTGCCGCCATAATCTCATCCTATCGACCACACCCCATTCATATTCACTCTCATCATCGACTTCATCTTCCGATTCTTGGAAGACGTCGGTGGTGTCATTTGCCAACGGATGCGGGTAGCGACTCGAACTAGATTTTCCTTTTCTATGGCGACGTGGGGATGATCGCAGTGGAGATGCAGGAAGAACAGAACGATTTGGGTCAAGAGCGAAGGAGTGCGGGTGAGACGCTGTGCTTGAGTTGGCATCCAGGAGTGAATCAACAAGATACTGGGGCCCAAAGGAGAAAGAAGATCCTATAGATCCTCGATTTCGTGAGCCTGAAGGAGAGGGAATATTAGGAAACGAAGGAATTCCATGAGGATTTGGAGGAGGGGGAGTGGCCATGATTGGATAGGCGCCCAAAACTTCGACGCGACTTAAGGCTACCAGGGGAAAGTCAGGGGGAAGAACTACTTCATGCTTTTGCCTCAGGGTATCCTTTTCGGTAGAGAATCACATATAGAGAGCTTGAAAGTAGACAATAAATCAAGGGGACTGTCTCAGCCAGAATATCCGGATTTAAGTAGATGATGGACCATGGACAATCATGTCGGCCCGATACACTCAATTAGAGAGGAGCAAAACAAGAGAAGATGCGCTGTCGCAGATTTACCCAAAATTAAATGTGTCGCCATACAACACCTCCCACAGAATCATACAGACGCCCAAAAGGACCCCGCTTCCCTAGCCCCGCACTTTTCGCATACCCCCCTGATCAACTCCTTCTCCGCCTTCGTTAGGAAGAGTATTATTGTGCTGAGTCGAGGAACTTGGACAAACGCGTCCAGATATTGCCTGATCTGCGCATTGACTTCACTGCTCTGCGATTCGATTGACTGGAGCATCTCGAACATGGATACTAGCAGTGGAGGTTCGAGGGATGTTTTAAACAATTGAGGTAGCGTGGACGGTGGTATATTATCCTATCGTGCAAGGTGCATCATTAGAGAAGCATTAAGCCTTCCACAAACAGAAGAACATACCAAAAGGAGCTGCCATTTGTCAGATGCGGTTGACAATGAATGCATTGCCCTTGAAAAATCGAAGAGTGACATAGTTGGTTTGGGGGAATCATCGACCGACGGTCCGACGTGGGTGAAGACGGTGTGCTTCCCAGTAGGTCTGAATATCCCACCGCCCATCCTACTTGGTTTGATACCGTCTCGGGCCTGCTTCGCTTCCTTAAATGATGCCGGTTTAGGTGGAGGCTGGGATGCAGTTGCAACTTCGGCTTTTTTCGCTTCCGATTTTGTTGGTTCTGGGGTGCCAGGGGTAAATGCTTGGGGAGGCGTTGGAGATGGTAGGACAGATGGGTTTAGTGGTCGCGTCGAAACAGGCTTCAAGAGGTCTTCAGATACAGGGATATCGTCCACAATCGCGATTGGTACCCTTCGTCGAACTGTATTCGGCTCACCTGGGGTTGGTGTAAGGATTTGAGCGCGAGCCTAGCAGAAGAATGAGTCTGAGAGCCAAAAAACATAGGCGGTTGGCTTACTGCTTTCGAGGCATCCAGTTTCTCCATGACCTCTCGTAGCTTCTGTAGCTCCAGCTTCGCGGCATCATTCGCAGGGTCTGCCTTTAATATCGCCTCAAAGTCTACGCAAGTTTGATCGTTGATCAGTTTATGGTCGAGACTCAGGTGCGGACAGCTTGCCTTCTTTGGCAGCGTCGTACTTTTCAATACCAACGCGAGCTTGACCTCTCCGGAACAGAGCTTTCAAGTTGTTCTTACTCAACTCCAGCACCGTCGTGCAGTCCCGCTCCGCATCTTGATTTCTGTTTACCGGTCAAATTGAGAACTCTTGATGAAGTTGAACGGCTGAAGATAGGAGATGCAGACGGAGACTGTGCTCACTTTCCTAGCTTCAGGTATGCAGCGGCGCGGTTTAAAGGGAATGTCGCGTCTTTCTTGTTGTTGAGGATGGCAGTGGTGTAATGGCCGATGGCGGCGTAGTAATCGCCAGCTTTGAACGCTTCATTCCCCTGGTCTTGTGCGTCAATGAGAGCATTCCAAGTCAGCAGAAGATGAGACCTTTTCTTTCGCTTGCAATGCTTTCTTGGGGTTGTTCATGTCCATTGCTTTCAAAATTGCACACAAGCACGAATATGAGTAAACCCACATCGGGATCTGCAGCCCATCACGTGAGTTAGAATTAGGAGGGGCACGCAGGGGCACGCCCTGGCAGGCTTCTCAGGAATCAGTCCAATTGTGCATCTCGCGACCTACGAAAGGATATTTACAGTCGTGTCATGTCGTGTCATTGGAAATCAGTACTCTATATACATCGTCTCTGGTAGTATTACAAGTTCCAGCATGCCGTTGCTTCCTCATTCATTTCAGAAATCGTCTCCCGAGCCTTCACCTCCTTCATCTACGTCCCAATCAACATTATCTAATGCCGCCTGTCCTTCCTCGTACAATTTGTCAAGCCCTGTCAACGTCTCCAAGTACTTGGGTTCGTTGAACGCCTTCAGCATCATATCGAAGCCCTCTTTCTCGTACGCATTGAGGACCTTTATCATTGACCACACGTCAATGTCAGCGATGGTAAGATGATCAACAAACGAGGAAACAGCTATGCACCGTGTCACTACATCCTGTGCATCGATCATACGCAGGACCGACAATAGACAGGTTCCTGAATTGAGCTAGGAACCCTCTCAGCTGATGGGGGACTAGTCCAAGGACGCTCCCGCTTTGACTTGGATCGGCGAGCTCGTTGCCTTGTTGGGGCGGAGGTGCAGGGGCGTTGATGCTGCGAAACGTGTACGTGTTTGGGCATAAACGGATGCGGGTGGAGTGGGGGATCACTTACCCGTCGGGATGCTGGAGTAGCGAGGCCAGGAGCTCAACGGCGGTAGATGCAGCAATAGAAGCCAGCCCAGGCCTCGTCACCGTGCACATTTGGTCCAGGGTCCGATCTGTTAGAGACTGCGCGTAGAGCCCGATGGGAGTGTCATTAGTAAGCCACTACGAGGCAAGTAGAGAAGAGGCATACGTCTGCAGGTGCGACTATGTCGTTACAATAGTAGCATCCGAGAGGGAATTTCCCATCTGCCAGTGTTGTCGTAGAAACTTTACCCCGAGCACCGTGCCTCATAACAAGGAACGTATCGAACCCGAGTGCAGCATTCAGAACTATCTAAGAACGGCCGAAATGAATACAAGTTTCGGGCAAGTGAGATAGGAAGAATCGTGCGCACCTTTCCCTTAGCAGCACCCATAACCGTTGGTAACCACCGGCTCTCTCTAGAGTCCATAAGCAGGAACACGGCGTCGTGTTCATCAAACAGCTTCTCGAGGGCTGCCACGTCCGCTTTCGTCTGGGCTACGGACGCGGGTGGTACGGGGTGACCAGGCATCGGAATAGATAGGTTATACCCTTGGGCATTCTGCAAAGCCACGACATCACGTCAATACTCGTGTAGATCCAAGTGGAGGGCCTGAAATACATACAACGCCTGGGAAGATCTTCTTCAATCGCGCGGCGGCGCACGCAGCCTTGGGCTTCCCGCCTTCGAGACAATCCTCAAACTCAAACAACGGCTGTCGAACTGGATTCGAGAACGATACGCGTGCAGAATCGACGAATGTGATTGTACGGACGCCCCACCCCTATTAAACATTTAAGGGGGCAAGGGGAGGAGAGAAGGCAAGGCTACGGACCATCAAAGTACGAGCAACGTAGCATCCAAGAGTTCCCGCACCAAGGAGGAGACAGCGTGTTGACGCGACTTTCTCCAGGTCAAGGGAAGGGAGGATGCGCCATCGCATGAGTTTGAGATTCAGATCAACGGCTTGATCGGCAAGTCTACTCCATTGGTTAGTTAGAGCCCTCCTAGGTAAAATACTGATATATACCTTGCTGGATCCATCATGGGCGCGAGGTCGGCGACTCTTGGCGCAAGTTTCCCCTGCATATTCTTCTCCCATCCAACTGCAGTCGGGCGATTCGTTGACTCCACAGACGCGCCGGCACTGAGAACCCCAAATCGACTCTTCCAAGCACCCACTGACGGGGAACCCTCCGAGACATTGTCTCTCCAACAAATAACGCGTAAAGACGATGTCTTTTGCGGGTAAAGGGCACGAAGATAGGCGAGTAAATTGCGGAGAGGCCAACCCGGGTTGTTCGCCGCAGCTGAGGGATCTATGAAAGCAATCGTTGCTTTCGTCTCCGACTCGAATTTATCAACTCCCAGGACTTGGTTCTTATCGTTAATCAAGAAGAATGATGCATGGTTCTGCGATTGCTTGAGTTGCGTGTATATTCCATTCAACGCGTCCTGACTGAATGCTTCCTCCGCAGACACCCAGCCGCGATCGTCAATCTCCCATGCAGGCTTAGCCGCAAAGGCAGGAAATGCGAACCAGTAGTAGTATTTGTATTTCTTGAGGTCGGCATAGGATATGAGTAGGAATCGTGTTAACAGCGACGTATCCTGGTTTCGGAGTATGCTTTCCCAGATCTATTTTCGTCATGCAGAGAAACTTGTAGATATCGTTGGCGACATACGATATCAGCTTCGTGGTTGAATAGCGATGACTTGTCAGCCGACTTGAACTCCTCGATCGTATTGAAGTTCTTCACGGTCCCTTGGGCAACGACAGCACCTGCTGATGGCCTTCTCGTGGTCACTTAAGAGACAACCAGAGGCAGGGAAGTGCTCACTGATGATCTTTTCGAAACGACTCAGCCCCAACTGTCACATTGCATCCAAGAACGATCTCCTGCCCCGTTTCTCTATCTTTGACTGATCGGCCAGTCGTGTATGTTGCAGTGACGGGGATCGCATCGTCCGATAAACGTAGTACGTCTACTTTGAGGGAAGTAAGTTCGTGCCAAAAGGACGGCTGTACGAGCGACGCGAATGGCGCGAATTGGACGATGGGCATGGTGGATTGAAAGGAAACTACCCTTCGAGCGCTTATCAACCCAAAGTCTGAAGTATCCATTTTAGGCACTACTAGCCGAGCACCAGCGTTGGCAGAACGATCATGGTGCCCTCCTCGCAGTCGGACAGGCGTGTCCTTTGGCATCCTCGACAGGACACCAAGTTCGTCGTTGGTGGTGGAACCCAAATCACCTTATATGAATGGACTCCAGAATTCCCCGAGATACGGCATATCACTTCTCAACATGACCTTCAATTCATGAAGGTGACTCGCCGTGTAAATACCCAAGCGACCGTCTTTTTTGAAATTCTCATCCCAGTGCTTTGCATGGTCTCCTGACGCGACATACGATGATTTGTTCGCTGTCGGCCTCACTACGGGACGTGTGGATCTCATTCGCCTGGAGGCCTCCAAGTCTGCTCGACAAGCGAATCTCCTCACAAGCGGTCCCACCGTCTCGCTCCCAGTTCGGAATTCACGCTCTTGCAACGTTGTTACGTTCTGTGCTACGGACCCAAATTACCTGGCTGTGGGATTGGACAAAGTTCGTGGAGAGCCTAGTTTGGTGGTGTGGGACATAAGTGCTGCTTCTTCCATCTTCGCTCAGGCCTCGCCCAATCCAAACTTCACCAGCAACGTGCAGCCCAGGCCAAACCCTCAACTTCCTCGCGCTGAGTTGGGTTCTCGTATAGATCACCGTATCGTGCAACAACATGCATCAACGGAAGTCGTATCATCCCTTTCTTTCATTCCGAAATCTACTCACTTACTACTCGCGGGGATTTCTTACCGTTGGCTTCGTCTGTTCGACCTTCGTAACTCCATACCATCAACTAGCCATGTCGCGGCGAAGGTACATGGTATTGCTACAGATCCTTTTGACCAGCATCGAATCGCATGTCATGGCGACGGGACTGTGTCGATATGGGATGCCAGAAAACTTAATCATCCGTTACTTACGTTTACGGAAAAGGATGCCCTCCACGATGGGGCTCGAATCCGGCCTAATTCAACATACTCGTGCATCGAGTTTTCGAGCACAAGACGGGGTATGCTGGCTACGATGGAAAAGGATGCATCATACGTGCGCTTCTGGGATCTCCTGGAGTCCCAGGCGTCGTTAGTAGAAGAGTCTCCAGATGGTGCTGCATCCCGAGATTCCTCATCGGCCAGTAGAACCACCAGGAAATCCTGGGCCAATCTCCCCTGGACAGCGGGAGTTACTACTCCGCAGCTTCAGCCCCAAGCCAGGGAAACGGAGGCTCATCCATCGCTGATGGCATGTGGTACCTTCAGAAGTAAGCACCTTCCTCAGTGGTTTTCTATCATCAGATTGAAATACATGTCTCAGCCAAGGATTTCCCTCGGCCATTGGCATCATTTGCCCTTGTACCTAGCCCTCACTCGCACCCATTAACCTCCAACGTGATGGTGGTCAACAGAGAAGGCGACCTTGAGCTCTACGCAGTGCACGACACTCCTAAGCAAGCTGTTTGGAGTGGTCGCGGCGAACTCGCAATTGGCGCTGGCAAGTCGTTGAGATTCATCTCCGGCTTTCAAGACAATTCTCCTCCTCCTGAACCTTGGGATGCGCCCGCGTCTGATGCTAATCATCTCCAACAAAAATCGAGCCCGCGATCTCGTTCACACTCTCTTCAGCGACTGGATGGTTCAGCTCGAGGGCGCAGCGGGCCAAGAACGAATGGATCTAACTCTCCCGCCTTGTTTGGGCGGGGTGACGACGAGGGATTCCCTGCCCTCTCGTTGTCGCCATATCCCACTAGTATCGCTGCCTCAAATACATATGGACGCTCGGCGAAAAGCAGAACATACAGCCCTATGTCCTTCCGCAAGTATTCTCTGCAATACGAGTATTCTTCATACCAGAAGGAGAAGGCAGATAACGGCTCTCGCGTATCGCGTTCGAAAGGGCCTGCGGATAGACCTGGGGGTCGGATCACTCAGGATAACAGCTCCAGCCGGATCAGGAAGCAACAGCCGTTGAAAGCACTAAGACATGTTGTCGCTGACGACGTATCTATGGTCATGCGTTCGAGAGTTATCAAAGGATATGGACTCACTAGAGTGAGTAGCGTATCAAAGTCCCTAGGCAATGTTTGCTCAACACATCCGTCCCAGCCGCAAGATAACACTTATATCACGCACGACGAACCGGACGGCCTTTTGACCGAAACTTGGGCATGGTTGAATCGTACGTTGCCCTCAATATGAGCTTATCTTTTGTCCTGAAATCTTTGGGTAGACTCCAGAGAGATATTATGCACCCCAACAGCACGAGTCGGTAATTATGATTTCACTTACGAGGGGTTACTAGGTATCTGGGAGGGGTTCCGCCCAATGTCCAACCAACCTACGGAGCCAAGCACGGCGGAGGACCTTCTCGGCGCACCGGGGTCTCGAAGTCGACGGAGCCGCTCCCCAAATGGAAGGACTTTGAGTGCATTCCACACTGCCCTCACAGAACTTGCGGCTCGCAGAAATGTTCACCACTCTGATTGGAAACCAACCATATCGACGTCGAAGCTGCTTCAACGACAGATTGCGCTGGATTTATGTGGTTGGAGTCTGAAACAAGATGACTTGAGCAAAGCCATCAAACGGTACGAAACATCCCTTCCAAACCTAATCACTGTTTATGATACCTGGGTTCAGGTGGGAGAACGACGGAAAGTACTCCAGGGCCGCATGTTGGCTAATCTTCACAAGACAATACTCCAAAGCGTTGGATGTGCTCATGCGAAGCGAAGGTACGCCTCAAGCAGTAGATATGCAGGTACCTAATACTGACTTCTCTAGATGAAATTCACCACATGATGAGTGGTACACTGGCAGCACTGATACCCCACGGTTCTAGCAGCTCTTCGATGAACCTAGAGCTACGAGAGCACTGCGAGCGATTGATCGTTCGCCTTCAAGATCCCTATCTACGGGCAATACTCACTCATCTCACCTTGGGGGACTGGTCCGAAATTCTGGATGAGGAGATCTTACCCTTCCGCGAACGTCTGGCTATCGCCTTCCAGTTCCTGGACGATAAAGCTCTCTCGTCATACCTACGACGGTGTATCGAACGATCTAGTGCCTCAGGGGATATCGACTGCCTCATTGTCGCTGGATTAACAAAGCCTGGTTTGGATATCCTCCAAGGCTATGTCGATCACACGGGTGACGTCCAAACGGCCGCAATCATGGCGTCTTTTGTTAGTCCTTGGAAATTCGTTGATCGCAGAGTAGACCATTGGCTTGATTCCTACCGAGATATATTAGATGGGTTCAAACTGTTCCATCACCGCGTCAACTTTGACGTCGAGCGAGGCAACGTCATCCAAGCTGCAATACAGAACGGGGACATACCCCGAGTGGATTATGTCCCTCGCCAAATTTCGATGCGCTGTAATTATTGCAACAAACAAGTCAGCCCTCCAAACTCTGCTGCACAGTCCAAAAGACGAGTGAGTCTCTTGCTTCTTCCGCTGTCAGTTACTTGTTCACATAGTCTAGGTCAACGCATGTCCAAACTGTGCAAGACCGTTGCCAAGGTGTTCCGTGTGCTTGATGAATCTTTCCATCGTTTATGACGGACAGCGAGAAGCCCAGCTAACCCTTAACGAAAGCAAAGGCGGGTGATTCTTTCGTGCTGTAGAGTTTACGTTTAACCTGTCTCTGCAGACACCATCGATGACGCTATTGTCATTTGCCAAACATGCAGGCACGGTGGTCATGCTTCTCACCTACTGGATTGGTTCTTTGGCGCGGACAGTACTCGATCCCATGGTATTTGTCCCGTTGCAGATTGCAATTGCCGGTGCGCGGACGAGTACTGATCCAATGATCCATTGATAAGGATGCTGCTAATTATATATAGGATGTGCATTGTAATAGATATGAGATACTGTCCAGGAAGGAATAACGCAATTTACACCCTAGTATTCGTCAAAGCTGCCAAGGAAGTTAGTAAAGCGGGATGTCGAGAAGATGGGTTCTCACCGATCTGGCATAAGAACGGGGGCCAGGAGGCTCCACATGTACAACAACATGCACACCCAACTCGACACCACTCTCATCCACATTGCCACCTCGGATCGCCCGATGTATACATCAGAGTCGGGGTCGGTTGGGGCGTCACCGATGGGGTTCTTCGATACTACGTTCCTAAAGCTCGGCGTTAGTAAAGGAAGGACGACGACACGATGGCGAAGACACCTACCAGTCAGTCAACAGCATGGCAACATACATCCCAGCAATCGCAAAGATGATGTGGAACCAGGAGTACTGTTTCAGATTCAGCAACTGATTGATGCTACATGAGCGGGAACATACGTTATATCGGGTTCCTGTACGTTCGTCATCGCGAGTCTCGCCAAGTTCTTCGTCTTCCTCCTCATCTTCCTCCTCATCGAGGGCGGAGGCGGGAATAGCACTGGAATACGGACAGTCAAGAGAAATAGAATATATACACCTTGTCATGGACTTACCCAGCTTCGACTGCAGCAAGGAGCGCCTGGTAGCGTGGCGACTCCATGCGCCCAGGTTGCGTGTTCACTACGCCCATCTCGGCATGCCCAGCAGTTTCGCTATCAATGGGAAGATGAAGCGCGCCGGACTTCTTGGAGCTTCCGGATAGGGCACGACTCTGAGTCGCAGCACGGGTAGTCGAGTATGCGATCGCGACGAAGGTGAATATCCCACCGAGGACAACCGTTGTTGTTCGCGTACCACCAGCCTTCAGTATCGGGTTACAACCCTGTGCAGCGTGGGCGTGATTGCTGACCGCACTGACGATGAGATAAGTACAGTACGCGGCGACCATACCCGACTGGGCGAGACCTGAGCGAGGGTTGTATTCTTGTATTGTCGGGTGGATACACATTATGGTGATGACAAGACATAGTGCAAGGTTAAAGGAAATGAAGAAGCGATTCAAGGTGCAACCGGAGTTGGCGAAGAAGCCATACATGACACCAGTGAGGGTGATAGCGAATGCGTACATGGCCGCGGTGGAGCCGACAAGGATGTATTGCCACATATTCGAGTTGGTTGGCGAGTTCTCCCATTTATCAAGGCACATTTCAGAGTATGAATGGGCGAAGTCGACGAGGAGAACGAGACCGAGGAGTATGAAGATAGTTGCACCGATCAGGGAGACGTAGTTGCCCCAGAACATAAAGAAGCCGTTTGGAATGAAGAAGCTGATGGCAATAAGGACGATCCAGAGCAAGACTTTGGGACCCCACCATCTGCGACAATGTAAGGGAGACTCTCGGAATTGCAATAGCGTACTCACCCATTCTGAATGGAGGCCCGCTTATCCTTCGTGTCTTGTACGCCGACGAGCGATGTACTGAGGATGAGGTGGAACAAGGAGAGAGCGAAGCAGATACGGTGGACAGCCAATACACCGTAACATTTGTCCCCTGCGCAGTCCATCTTGATGTAGTCGTAGCTGTACTTCTCTATGAGTTTGATGGCCCAGTCGGTCTTCATGAGCCATGCTAGCATCGAGTTTAATGCGAATATCATCTGGCCGAATCAGCACTTGACTATGGATTACAAGTACTATCACTCACCGCAAATCCGATACGGGTGGCAATTGACGAGTTGCAATTACATGACTTGCAGAACATGGATGCTGCACAGTCCGAATGAGGGTAGAACAAATAAAGGAAACGCGAGGCCCGTACCCGCTGTAGATGTGCAGAAGAATGCCAGCCCAGCTAGACATGATGAAGCGACCGATCCAAATATACCAGCGATTGGAAAGGAAAGCAACAACCCCATGGTCACGGAAGTTCTGAGGATAGGTATAACGAGCGCTAATTAGTACTGCGAAGCAGTAGTTTGGCGCCCCCAATTGTGCCAAACAATAGCCACCGAATGGGTTTGCGCCAAATGCGTCCTCTCATCTCTGGTGCCAGAGGGGCAAAACTAAAGGCCTTCTCCACTTGAGTCTACTACTGGTGGAACTCGGAGCTTTCTGCGGCATAAAAGCCAGAAGATCTTGGATTCTGTATTTGGAACCAATCACGACGAGAAGACTCCGAGTCTTGTGTTCAGCTCCAGGTCTTTGCTAGCAACATTGATTGTTCAGAAGTAGAGCCAACCAGAAAGAGATTTTTATTGAACACAAGGAATTAGCGGATAGAACACGGTAAACTAAGGTTTGCCGAACGTAAGATCTTTCCCGTTATTCTCTGTCTTGAGGACGTTGCCAATGTATGCCCACTAGATATTGCATTCAACGACTAATCGATAGGAAGAGGGAAAGGAAACTGACGTTCAGGTAACCTCCGTCACCTTTACGGAAGAACTGTCCAGATTTGGCATTATAGATCTCATATCTATATGCAACGTCAGTCAAGTGAAGAGCTAGTATCGGATCATACAAACCCGATCGTTCCCCCAATCTTGACATCAAACTCTTGGTGTCTGTGGTCCCAGTCGACACCCCGTTGGCCATCCCACTTGTAGTCATGCTTGGTGTGGCATACAATCCAGTTGAAATTGGGTTGCTTGGCGTGTAATTGACCAACGAGGTCAGAAGTGAACTTGCCACGCGCCTATAGTAAACGGCCGTTGTGTTAATAGTGCATTCCGCGTATTGTAAGCATTATGCCTACGTCTTTGTCTGCGTTTATGCCGTCTTGTATTCCAGTAATGATACTAGTGACGACATCGCCAAGAAGATCGGCTGCACCCCCGGCTCCCTTTCGTGCCTCTAGAAGCTGGGTGTTATTGCCTGGGTTGATATACTCCGTCCGAGCCTCAAGTTCGGCATCGAGAACTTGGACATGATCGGACGGTGCCCTGTAGACCACAGCCGACAAGGATGTCTGAGCAAAGAGGATGGCTGCCGTGGCGGCAATGAGAGTCGTTGATCGGAAGAACATATTGAGAGGGGGATTGAAGTTGGACACCAGGTCGCTTAGTTGGGAGTTGATTGAGCGTGGCCGGCACGATGGGGTTTCTCATTGTCAGGGTGAGGTACTTATACCTCGAGAGTCGACGCGATCGCGTTGGCCAGAAAGCTATTTTTAGTGCGCGCCGATACGGTGATGACGATGAAACGGATCGTAGGGGCTGAAGCACGCTAGCTGATGCATTGCCAAGATCAAACACATAGTAGTAGTAGAGGTTTAGACCGGTTTCACCGCCAAGTTAGTTAAGACAACGGCAAAGAGGCACCGACAATGTAGCCAGACATTGCTTTAGATCGACAAATCCCAATAGGTGTTATCTGGAACTCGTAGTCTTGATCCTATCAGCAAGCATGGTGATATGGCGAGCGCGCGTTGTCGTATAGCATGAAGTGTGGTTAGGTGACTATTCAGGCATGCGTCGTCAATTGTTGGGCACGATCGTACGCCGGTACTGACCGGATAGCTCCTGGAAGTCACGTTTCTGTACCGGAGGAGACGGAATCGGAGGGGACAGAAGAATCTCACCTATCAGGAGAGATTGCTGAGTCAAACTGTCGTTTGTTTGGTCCAGTCGCAATGCGAAGGGCTTGATTCGCCGTATGCCATGTTTAGAACAATAAACGGCGTTGACAGGACCGTGTTACTTGATGCCGTCGTTTCTGCTTTCTGTGTATGGGCTCCGGCGTTCATGGAGTTACGATCTGACCCGCTGCCAGGCTTTCTGGCTCCCTTGCAAATCACCGTTAGACATTTGCGAGAACATGATCAATGCTCAGTGACACTTACTTGAGAGTCAAAGGTTATATTGCAGTATCTAACTTGGCTTTTTGCACTCCAAATCGCGGTGCAGGCAAGTCACCTACCTGCCAGCAGCCGTTGCTTCAGGCAGTGATATTTGATTGACGCTGAGCACCTTAATGGACCGTTCGACAGAAATGGTAGTTCAGCCTGGTTCATGCGACGGCATGGCTATACCCTTGGATCCACTGCTCCATGTGTCGACGGGGTCGTCAAGTTGTAGTAGGCCAACGGTTTGCAAAATGTATTCAGATGATTCGAGTATGAACCTGCAGGCTGGTGAGAATTGGCCAGCTCTGGTCAAAGAAGGATGGTTGATCTGGGGCGCGTTTTGTGTCGGGTTATGTAGGAAGTAAGCGCAATTCGAGTGAATAAAGGACGGAGCCACCATGGCTTGGGAGAAAGGGGTAGGAAATTTGAAAGTTGCATACTTAAAGGGACATGCAGCTGACAGGAGCCTCGTGACGCGTTGTCTTACGTCGCCAAGCCACGACTCGCGACGTTTCCCTCTAGGTTAGTTGAAGGAATGAAAGTATAAGTGACGCAACAAAATTTCTGGTCATTATTTACATAAACAATCGCCGGTCTACAGTAATTATAACGTTGATCAAGATTTTAGAATATATGCGGTCTATCAATGATCGAGGGCTCATACTATTACCACCTTATTGACATTCCTCGCCTGCTCGCATTCGAAGACAGCATATCGCCTACAAATCATACTCCATTTGATGTTTCCAACAACACAGTCCATCATCGCTCGGCTGAATTTGTTTATGTCGGCGGTGTAGTTTTGCTGGTCCGATACATTTTCCAGAAGCATCTCCCTATGAGTATAAAAGCGGCTCAGGGCATCCTGAAACAGCCTCTCTGAGTAATCGAAGCTTCCTTGGAGGTTCCCCTCGCAGATGCTTGTGGATGGGTCTTCAATTATGACGGTGATGACATTATTTTGTGTCGCCCCAGCCATTTTCTCCTTCTTATAAGAGTAAATATCCTGCAATAACGCGCATGAGTTTGAGACTCTGTTAAGAGATTTGATGACAACGCACATTGGCTAAAAACACCATTTCAACGGCCGCTTGGGACATCGTCTGGACAGAATGCGAATCTTGGATGAAAGCTGGCAACCGAATCCCACCGGTCCATTGTGCGAGAATGAGGAATGGCATCAGACCGACAGTAGCCAGGCGGTTGATATAATAGGCTTCGAGCGTCCGCGGCTGGCGAGAGGGGGCATCATCGACTTCACGATCAATGGCTTCTTGGACGATGGCCTGGACAGAAGCAAGGTTCTCCGTGATGAACGATTCGTGAAAGACAGGTTCCAATGATGACATGACGTTGTGTGCTAGGCTGTTGAAGAAGGACGATTAGATCGTGTGGGTTACGTGTTATCGCAAGGAAAATACCTTGTCATGACAGGAAATAGCGGATGGTCGGTTTCTTCAGGCACGATGTTCGAAAGGACAGACGCTGTCCCCCGGTACATGCCCATATAAAGGTCTGCCCATCGCTGGCTCTGCGAGCTGGATGTGTTCTCCCTGAAGTTGAGATGGGTAAGAGTGATCGTTGGGGCGGTAAGCCTACACGTACGTGATCTCCTCGAAGATGAAAGCCAGAGTGAGGTAGTCCAGGCATGTCCTAAGCTGACCCAAGGATGCTTCTGGATATGCATGGGATATCAATACCGGCATCTGGATCTGCTTCAACGTCTATAGAGAGTTGCTTAGTGCATTATTGCCGTGGGATACGGGGAGCTTTTACCTCGACAAAGCCCGTGTCGAGAGTGAGAGTGTCCAGCCATTGATTGAACTGCGAATCAAGTTCGTGGAAACGAGGGTTGACACGAGCACCGTCTGTGTTGAAGAGAGCGAGGAGGTTGGGTAAACGGTAATGCGAAGCCATGTAGATCGATGAGCACCTTGTTAGTGCTGTCTCTTCCATCCTTCATCCTTATATATTTTCTGAGGGGAAACCTATAATTTGATGTGTGTCCGTAGATGAGAAGCGGGGCCACTGCCCAGCCAGGTGCCTTGAAACAGCAAGAAGGTCGAGGATTGCATGTAGGCCCCAAATCCGCGACGTGGGTCAATGCATAACGAGTGCCAGACGTTGGACTCAATTAGAGTTAAGATTGGAATCTTCTAACACCCCATGTTGGTCAGACTGGAACGGCCGATGTAACTGGCCCGCACGGCAGGCAATAAAACGCCGTCCGATGAACTCGATTCTAGTCAAGGTTTCTCAGGGAAACGCACCATTACCGAGATACTGTACGTAGTAGATGTGGTAAATTTCTCTGCGACAACCCGATTATCGGAGAACTCACTATCTCGAACCTAAAATTGACAGTTTCCGCCCCTTGCACACGTTTTTACAAGGTATGTTTAGTTAGGAAGACCTGCCCTTTCGTACTACATCCCCGTTTTGGATCGGACTCAGGGTCGGACGTTGACTGCCATACGGACGCACCCCTTGGGTACAATGGAGTTAAGGGGGCTCATGCTAATGACATCCAAGTTACTGACCTTCTCGAAGACTGCATAGTACAGCCTTAGATACGGTACACGATAAGTAGTATCTTGGAAGTTGCTCGCTGCGTTGATAGATAACGGAGGCTATGCCAAGATCTGTATACTATACACGCCATTATTCAGGGATTCGGCGCCTGGAAGCGGGAACAAGTTACCTCTCGGATAAGTGATTGTCGACCGACAGCGGCGGGAGTGCGGTGTTTGCCATCGTTTTGTCCGCATGGACGTCTGTATATTTTGGGAGAAGAGTGTAGTCAATGACAGTCCATCAGTTGCACAGTAAGACGAATGTCAACTCTGTAGATATGCTAATTTGGGTACTTCCCTACAGAGAGAACCACGAGGGACCATAGTGCCTGCGTATTCTGTGGCCTTCAACCATACATCGAAAACAGAGTGTTTCATTACCACGGCTATGTCCTCGTTACCGACCAGGTCATAAGATAGAAACTACTATCAGCCTCTATTTCAACGACATCTCTCTTGATTACCTCACCCTGGACTTCGACCTTGATGCCTCCCTTTCCGAATATCTGGTGCCAGAGTTCCTTGTAACTATTCGGGTCGTGGCAGAACATGTCCATATCACCGCCAGTCATAGGGCGCGCTCTGATTCCATTCTTTGGGAGCCCTACGTGGGAGCCAAATATGGTAGACCCAGGGTCCGGGGAGAGCAAAGAAGCAAGGACTTTGCATACTAGAGTTTGTTGTTCCTGGGTGAACAAGTGTACGAATGACGAGGCATGGATCGCAGAAACGTGTCCTTGCAGCAGCGTGAGGGAAGTCAAGGATTGTAGGTCTGGAGCCGGTGTCGAAGGAGGTTCGTAGAATGGTTCGCGTGGAGCAACGTGTGCTGAATCGAATACATCCCCAGGGACGAACTTTAAGGGGAATGCTTCGGGGGTGGTCCGGAATAGTTCATGTCCGGCGTCCCAGAACACTAATGTACATTTATCATGTATGTGCATGGGAGTTAGGGTTACTCTTGAGGATGGAGGACGGAAGTCATAGATGAGCACTTGCCTTGACGAAGATCAGATGCAACGACATTCTGGATTGGCCAGCCGTCAGCCACGGCCTTTCGTGCATCATTCCCAACTGGGATGAGTAGACATCAAGTTTTGTCGTCGGTTTCTAGGGAAGCGTAACTCACAACAACAACCCATGTCCAGCAGGATTGCCCCTGGTCTCTCCTGGCCCATCTTGAGTACTCGCTCGTACGCCGGCATTCGGGATATCTTGAGACTACGAATTTAAGTCAGAGGTTGATATTGGCAATCGTCGTATAACCCACTTCAAAAAGGCGAATCTTCGTATGCATGGATATTCGTATACCTGAGGTAATAAATGAGGAATTAAGCTTGCTGCCCAGTTGAAGGGATGGTATGTCATCGATACGTACACTGTAAGCTTTCGCTTGCACTCTCAAAATGTGCTCTTTCAACTCCGCGTCATCTTGAATCCCTGTCATTAATTTAAAGAATCTGGCCTCCTGATCATCAAGTTTATAGAAACTTGGGTTAAGAGGGGGGTTGGTCGCTGTGGTTTGAGGGTTCATCATCGTGAGATGAGAAAAGTTTTGCATCGACCTGGTTGTGTGTAAGCAAATATTAATAGATGGAAAGACCGATAACAGCTCCGAGAACCAGAGGCATTCGAGCATGTGGGTAGCTGTGTCCGACAACTGAAAGGAGATCGTGGCAAGCATACGTGTTACGATGAACTGGCGGGAAGGTCACGGTCAGTGCAGAAAGCTGATACTTGTGAGAGCGGTTATTTAAACGATGTCTGCGTTGAAACAAGTAGCGAATCGTCTAGCCGACCTCTTTACTTCGCCCCTCTCACCCATCACCGTAAGTTTCAAGACCTCGCCGCCCTCCAAATACTTGTCGTTTGACGGAGTCAGATCATGTCGTCCGAATGCCCAGTTGAGGATGTGCACGCCAGTCTCTAAACGCAAGAACCCTTTGATCCGCCAAACAACCTCCTTTGATACTGACGCAAGCGCGGTTTCCAGCACGATCGAGGAAATGGAGGTGTGCTTGGTCGCAACTTCTATATTTCTGTGGCTGTGGTCGTGTGTATTGTCAGGGCAGTCGCAAGGTCCTTCGGGGCGGCGCCTTTGGATGGTAACCGTTTCTACTTCTTCATTATGGGTATGATGACGCTCTAAGCTTGAGTTCGGGTCATTGAAAAGAGAGGTTTCGATGCCGAAGACGAGGTGCGGGTCGACGCCGTCACGACCGCGGCACTTAATCTTGGGTGTCTCGTCGTTCAAAGTGTTTAGATGGTCAATGACCATGTCTAGCGCACGCTCAGAAACATGTTCCCATTTGTTCTGGCGCAGGCATTCATTTAGGTGTCGGCCGGTTGGACATACATTGTGCTTACGATGAGAAGTATATCAGTGTAGCTTGCTTGCATCTTTGCTGTAGGGGACGAGTCTTCGTAGCCCTGGAAGTTTTCGGCATCCACTACGGTGACTATCGAATCCAATTTGAGGTCTCCCGATGTCTGTCTTTCCAGTTCGCGGATCTGAAAGGCCAACGTTGCAGGAAATGCTGACCCCCTTCGAGCCCGACATGAGATAAGAGATTTATGTGGATCGCTGAGCACGTACGAGCACTCTATGATAATACGATCCGGACGATATTTATCTGGAGTATATTTATGAGACGATGTCTTGATTGGGCAAAGGCATTCACGACGAGCCTCTAATTTCTAGCAGAGCATTTTGCATCTGGCCCACCAAGACACAGCACCTGGAATGACCTCAGCTTGATGTTTTGGGATTTCGAATAGAAACTCACATACAACCATTCAGGATTTCACTGACCGCCGTGAGGCTGGACTGTTCAGCCAGCTTGCTATCAACTTAAATCACATCTCAATACCGTCACGAACATCAGGAAAGTTTATGCTCACCTTCTATGTCCCCAAACTCATTCTTGAGCAATACAACCCTGTAATCCTTCGGAAGCTGGGGGAGGAGAGAGAGAATGACCGACGTCTTGCCTGCACCCAGGAATCCTGTGAAGACCGTTATGGGAATGGGTGAACTGCCTTGCTGCGTAGAAGCCATCCAGGATTTGAGTTGCTGATAAATTTGTCGAGTCTCGACGTCGCTAGCCGCAACAGTGCACAGAGGGTGCAATCACGGCGCTAATGTTGTTTGGCCGCCGGAACAGAGGGGAACCAAGAGTGAGGACAAGTGGGCTGGGCGGCCACAAGGGAGGTCTGCTCCAACCACCACCATCACTACCACTATTCACCCTAGAGCCCCAGAGGTCGTTGAGCATGCCACCGACGGACGACAGTAAAAGCAAAAAAAGACTCGTGCTCGACGCGTCGCTGATTGCCCGCATTCATACTTGGCTCGCGTATACGGCGTTTGCGAGCGCATTGTGTATAGGGTGCTTGTTGCACTATAAGAAAATCGTCAAGAATGGCGTTGCGGGGTACCCGCAAGAATGGTTTCCGTCCGTTTCGGCCACGTACGTGCCTGTCAAGTTACTTCCGTGCCTCTGACGGCGAATTCTCGTAACAGGATCGGGGACTGGTATCCTGAACGTAATATATTCCAAGTGCTCATTGCCCTAACAGCAGGTCCCCGGTTCGCCCTGGTTACACTACTATACTATCTCCAGCGCTCCCAGGATTCGTCGCTACCAACTGTGGTCTTCATTTCTGGACTTATACGAACCATATCTTGTGGTGGCTGGGTATATATCACTTCATCTGACGACCACGACGTGCACGATGTCTTAATGATCACATATATCGTGTGTGACCTTCCTTGGATGCTCGGAGGGATTGCATGCACACAGAACACGGTTGTTCGTCGCAAGCGGTACGTTCTCAAACTAACGTTCCTAGACTTCCATTAACATGTCATGCCCAGCCGGATGATAGCTACCGGGTAATGTCCATCTACTTTTACCTCGTCTTTTGCTAATTTGTTTTCAGATTCTTTGCCTCTATTGTACCATTGATATATTTCTTCGTTCAACATAAAGTTCACAGAGTACCCGGCGGTGAGTTATCCTCTCTCTCAGTAAATATGTCCATCCCAACGAACTACGTTTTTAGCATATACTCGCTACGCCTTCTTCGAATGGGCACTGATTATCTTCGACGTATTATACGACTCTGTCGCGGAACAGGATCTCAGGGAGGCAGATTTACAGGTCTGTGACCCTCGATATCGCCATTTCAACTCCGAAGCCTAATTCTTGTTGGTAGATTTCGTTGGGACCTTCCTTTCACTCGAGCGCAGAGATAGATCCAATGTACCAACGGCTTCGTCGTCTTGCTTAACGATTCACGCTGATGATCAAAGCAGGGTGACGTCCGAACCGAAGATGGTTAGTACATCCGCTGAAACACTCAAAGAGAAGCACCCCATTCCACCGCCGCCACCGTTATTGCTCGATCTATCTGCATTGGCCCAGCATAGGCCTATATTGAGCTTCGTATCTGACCTATATCTATGTAAGGACTATCTTCAAGCTCTGCAGACTTGACGCTGAACGAGGCCTTAGCCTATATTTTCTGGTCACTTTTCACGTCGTTGATACCTACTTTGTTCTATTTCTCGGTATGGGAACTTGGCATCGCTGGTCAGGAACTTGCTCTGTTAGCGACGTTGTCACCCGCGTTCCTAGCGGTTCCCTCTGTTCTATCCTGGGTACGGAGCCGTGGAGGGTCGTCCGCGCTCCAGCTGCTATCTCTCTCCGGTCTTGCTGCATATGCATTGAGCAGTCCCCTTCACCGTTTCTTTGTTGTGACTTTCGCCAACATCATTGCTGTCATGGGACAGGTCGTTATTTGGGCCGGCCTAACTGACGGGAACAGCGCTGGTTACCAGAGCATCAGTAAGTCTTGAGTCCTGAGGCACTGTTCCGGGAAACTTGCTTATTCACTACTCTTGTAGTCACTGCTTTGGGTTTGATGACTTCTTCCTTATCCAAACATGCCAATCATTCCAATAACCCGGGTATAGTCTCTGTCGTCTATTCGTGATTCTGTAGCTGAAGCCATATGTCTAGTTTGGCCACTCATCAACGAATCCTCCGGTGGATATAATAAGACTGGACTTGTCATCGCCGTTCTGGCATTATATGAACTTTCTTGTCGACCTGTTGAACAACCCACCTCAGAAGCCACAAAGGACGCCAAGAAGGGTAACACCGATGGTTACAGCATGGCTAAGGAGCACTGGCTTGTAGGCGCTCTGCCTCTTGGCAGCCTAGTCTTCTCCCTCCACTCACTCTTGTCCGACCCCAGCACCCTTCTCGCGTGGTCATGGACAGGTTACGAAAACAGCGCGCCTCGTGGCCCGATGCCTCATCTCCACGGTTCGATTACCTTGATCGCTCAGTCTCTCGGCCTTTTCATTGCCCTCACGACGCTTTCCCTATCCCCCACTTCCATCAATTATCTCTCCCACCCGGTCTGGTACATTTTCGGTCTGGCGTCTTCATATATCATGCTCCAGTATCGGGATTGGACTGGGTATTTTGGTGGATTGGGAGTAGCTGTCTTCACCATGGCAGTCATCCCCATTGTCTTCCAGCGAGCTGCACTTACCGGTCTCACCGCGCGAACATACTTCATGGCGTTCCTCGTCTACTGTTTGCTGGTTCTAGCTAGCGTCTGGACTGTGGCTTATGCCTTCGTCCCAGGCGGTCCGTTCTTGCGCGAACGGACTGATCTGTAAGCGTCCTTGTACCAGATCCCTGGGGATAGACGTTGACCATGTTCATTAGCGTTGTGCTTGCTCAAATGGCGTGTTTGTCGCTGGCGTTCCAATGGCCCGGCGCTGTCCCTCGGACCCTAGCGATCGAAGTCCCAGCGCGCCTCAGGAATTATGCGAGAACAACGCTTGCTTTTATTTGTGTTGTTGCTGTATTCGTCTCCCAATATCGAAGACCAAGTATCAGCCCCGTGCCATATAAGTCCGGCCCTCGCATATTCAACGCGGGCATCTGGACGGTGCACTTCGGCATGGACAATACGGGTAGAGATAGCCAGCGACTCATTAGGAATGTCGTCAGGTATCTCGCCCCTTGAACGACCAGTATATTCCCACTGAAATGGCGGTTTAGGGACCTGGAGTTGGATATCATCGGTTTGTTGGAAACTGACTTACACGTAAGTAAAATCGCCGTTTCATCGACGATCAAAGTATCTATGAATGCAATAGCGAGTCGTATACGGGAACCGCGATCTGTAAGTATCTTTCAATCGCGTGAAGCATGCAATTGACCGCGCATAGGACTCGAGTCATCGTGGAAGAACTCGGATATGTAAGCCGCTGTCCTTAACCTGCGTTTCCGTTGCCTCACACTCTCGTAGTATGTTGATTTAGGACCGGGGCCCAATTCTCATACATGGGGCGCTGCCCTTCTCTCTAAGGTTGCCCATTCAATGCGCGCAACTCATATGTAGCTAATTCGTTGCCCACAGTTCCCAATCATCAGTTCCAAGCATCACTTGCTACCCTCTCCTCGAGGCGAGCTGGCCCCTGCTATCGAAGCCGTACTTGATGTCTTCGGTACTGAGGTCACGGTAGTCGTATCCCATAACGGTCAAGGTGCCCCCCATACTATCATATTGTCGTTCATATACTAATAACACCGCGACTTGCAGAGGAAGATCCACTGGACAGGGAACTCCAAAGTCGGGAGTTGGCTAGAATAATGGCTGCTGCGCATCCTCGACCAGTCGTTTTCCTCGGCTACGTAGTCACGAAGCCGCACGCCAAAGAACGTTCGTCCGCCCTCCTTTCTTCCCAGTTTCGCTCTGAGTGAACCGTGCAGCTGCTCCCTACGAGATTATGGTCAGAGACGGGCACGTCCACGATATCGACAAAGACGACCAGGATCGATGGTACGTCATCCGCATCGTGCTTACGTCCACGCTTTCTGACTATCATCGAGGTGCGAGTACATCTTTTACAGAAATCTGTACCGGACGGCCTACGCCCGCGTTTCGCGTGGTGTTGTCACAGACACCGAACTTCAAATCGGCCAATTCGCTTTGCCGAAACACGGATTCGGTGTGGTCAACGAGACGGAAGAGGCGAGGTACTTGCGAGCCTTCAAAGAAGAGTTGCCGCAGCGCCATGTACGTGTTTACGTCCCCCTTGTCCGGTTCCTATGTTAAACTAGAGTCAAGTGGTTCCCTATGGCGTATTACGGGGATCAAAACAAAGGAGGTGTAAACGGACATTACTACCATGTCTTCGGCACGGTATGTTCTTATTCGTTCAATGCTGTTGATAGCTTTCCTGAGGGTTGTTCTGTAGCCATTGTATTACAAGATCCCGAAAGACGCGGTTTTGTAGCTGTCATACGTATATAGGAGGTCGCAGCATCGTGTTGTATTCGGAACTCAGCAAAGCATGGACTAAAGCAACTGACCAAGACAATATAGCTGGTCATGCCTATTTTATCGTGAAAGCTCAGAGAGGAAACACCATACTGGTCATCGTTCACATTGACGTCCGATATATACCATATACAGCGGCAGCGTGTCAACGTCCACGGGCAATTCATCGACGTCCATAGAACTTTCTGTGGTCATCGTAGTAATGGGGACTTAGACCTGTCCGCCCTTTCCTATTACCAGGGACACAACGACTCGCCTTGTACTTAGGTGCCGCATCCTAAAATCCTAGATAATGAAGTAATGTATGTAAAATACACGATGGTTCAGTACAGTGACAACTAATGATAGAGAGAGGAATCTAAAGTCTAGTAGAAAGAGTCGAAACAGAGAAGACAGCCATACTAAGTTAGTACACGTTCCATGCGCTCTAGTGCGCCATCCATGCCCCGCAATATGAGCCCAAGCTGTCGAGGCAGCATCTCCGACCGCCCCTCCCCGCCTTCGACGTTGCGCGGCGCTTGATCTCCCATGGCGCGCTCCAGCGCAATGGGCAGACTGAGCGTTATACGCGTCAGCTGGATCGTGAGCCGCGAGCGGCCCATCAGGTCGAAATACGACAGTTGCCGGAAGGCGTGTTGGACCTCGATGAGGCGAGATATTTCCGCGTGGAGCGCGTATATACATGCCCGGCAAGCTGTGCGTGGATGGCTATCAGTGGGTTATACATTCGATTGGACGAATCGTTTTCACTTAATGCGCGTTCACGGATGCCCTGCAAAGTCGATATTACCGAATTGATTCCCTCGTCGCCCAGTCTGAGGGAGGGATTTATGTCGTTGATAGTCTCTGCGCGTGTCGTTTGAGCATGCACCTAACACGTACTGGGGTACTCACTCAGCAAGGTGCGAATGACCTCAAGGTCCCCATCGAGAAACTCGTTGAAAACACGCCCCTGTCGCACTGGCAGCAAACACATTATATGGCGTCGACGCGGGCCGTCTATCATAGACCCGCCGTGAAGCGGGGTTGCTGAGAATCTCGTACGCAACCGACACTTTCTGGAATGCGGATGTGGCCTCGGGGTCGTCTGAGGATTTGCTAGATCGAGTGTGGGGGGATCTGTTGCGAAGAACAGGGAGAGATACGCACTCTGGATGACATGCTCTGCTTCTGCGCAGATATGCACGCCGAAGCGACGCCGTGTCTAGCTTCGCCGTGCGCTCTATGCCCAAGACGCTGTACAGATAATCGCTGCTGAGTATGTCCGCGATTATTGGGTCTTGATGGGGGGTCTTGGTCTCGGGAACGCGTCGATTGGATTTGGAGGAAGATGCTTGGATGAGTGATTTATCGTCTATCGACTCGAGGTCTTCGTCCTCATCGACTGGTAGGTAGAAATATGAACTCGCTGCAAAGCAAAGAATCAATGAATTGAGATCACAAACGAGAAGACCAGTAACATACCTGAGGAACAAACATCGAAATCAAACGCACAGTGGGGTGGCAGCTTGCAGGCAACATAGGCCGAGAGCATGTGATTCCGAACGCGTCATTGGTGATCATCTTGCCCCTGTAGCGACTATCCGAGCCCTCCTTCGTTGCTATATCCACGTCTGCCTTGGTGTGTATCTGTCTCCTCTGCCTGCGTCTGTCCCTCGCTTGTTCCCTCGCCTCCGCGCATCTCACCCAATGATCAATGCCAGGCTGCAATCCATCGCCCATGCACCCGTTTCACTACGCATCTCTTCTCTCCCTTCCCTTCTATGCTCCTCCATCAGCACACTCCACCCCTCCCTCCCTTCTCTCCTCTATCACGTTCCCTCCGCCAACCTAGATAGCGCGTCACCCCGCATATATCAACGCTCCAGTCACGCAGCATAGAACCTACCATGTGCCTACTCCGCACCACGAAGATGGACGAATGTCAGCGCCAACGATTGCAAGACCACAGTAAGTAATAGATGCAAACTTACCTATATGCCATTACTAACACATTTCAGCGCGTACCCGCGTTCGATCGCCAACGAACTCCAGCAACCCACTCCCCCCGCTTCGCCACCCACGACCAAGTCAGACCCATTCTCCTCCCTTCCCTAGCCCCTCCTCACCGTCTACGATTGGCGCGTCAGACCCAACGATTCCATCGTCTACAGCGCATAATCAGTATCCTACGCGAAACGACTTTAAGACAAGGAGACACGCGAAACGAACACGAAACTGACGACGGGCGACGATGAGCGACTCACGAACGCAAGATCCCTTCGCCGACGGCGCCAACGACGACTCGCATGCCCACACACGAACCACCAGCTACGCTATAGGAAACGGAACGAACGACAGCGCGAAACAAGGTCAGTAACACAACGAAAATCGCTAGCGAAGGTGACTCACGTACGTACGCATTAGCACGAGCGAACGCTCGACTGTTAGAACAACTGGAAGTGATCGTTTGAGCGTTGCAGGAAACGGGCGAGAGGGCGGCGAGTACAGTTTAGCTGGTTGTGGATCTAGGAACGCGAACATTAGATGGAAGGGACGCGAACAAGAGGAAGGAGGAGAACGCGAACGCGAACGCGAACGAGAGGGAAAGGGAAAGATGGAAACGGAGACGAGAAGAAGAGGAATACACGCGAAGACGACTTACCAGCACCCATCGACATCTCGCACTTATCCCCATCCCATTCCATCTCCACGCCGTCGAGGTCGACGACCAGCAGCGGACGCCGCGACGCACACACGTCCCTGCGCCTCGAATGCGAACGTTTGAACGGGTGGCTACGATCGAGGGATAGCGAATGTCAGCGTGAGCTCGAGAGAGCGAGAGCGAGGGGAAGGCAGAACGGGGAACGGGGGGGAACGGGGAACGGGGAACGTGCAGGAGAGAGACTCACGAGTTGTAGCGTAGCGCGAACGAAGACAGCGCGAACGAAGACGGCCCGGCGTCGAGGGGGTACCGGCGACGAGGACTACCGACGACGAGAGGGCGACGAGAGGCGGGGTATTATCGACACATTACCGAACTATCGGGCTAGGTAAGGAGTTAACGAGTGTGATAGGTTAGTACGTCGTCGACTCGAGAATGAGTGGGTGATTGAAACTTACAAGATATTCGCAGGTTGGGTGAGTGGATGGATGGATGGATGAGTGGATGCGAGCGCGGGTGGGAATGGGAGTGGGAGAGGGTCGACGGCGCTGGGTACGAGTGTACAGGTGTACGAACGTGAGAGCGTGCGAGGAGAGCAGGTGGCCGTACGATACATGAGTGCCGAACCTCGAACCTGCGATGAAGCGGAGACGGGAGTCAGTCAGGGAAATGAATGGGTGGATGAACGAAATGAGGGCTTACAGCGTCGTGCAAGGGCAGTTCGATAGACGGTCGACGACACGAGAACTCGAGAACTCGAAACGAACACTCGGTAAGAAGACTCGGAGGACGACTACGTAGTGAAAGGCAAGCCCCGCCCACCCATCTAAATAACGATCGTTAACGTTAACGTGTTCGTAGGATCTCGAGCACTTATTACGTACTGGTATCCGTGGATGCCAGCGGCTTGGGAGCGCGCGGGGGGGGAGTGGGGAGTGGGGAGTGATGGATGGGTGGATGGATGGTGGTGGATGGATGGATGGATGGAGGACGGTGGAGGGTGGTGGTGGTGCTAGGAAAAGGGAAGAGGGAGGGAATGAGTAAGTAAGTGGGTATTAGTGAGAGTGGGGGAAGGCTTACTGATAGGCCCCTTGTTCGTAGTGACGGTGGTTTGATTCGTAGTGGGTGTACGCCGAATGCGTCGAGATGCACGTCGACGGCACCAAGACGAACGGGCAGCTCTAGGAGCACACCTCGCGACCTTTCTCCCCTTCGAATCGAATCGCGTTGAGCTGGCGAACCGCGAAACGCAAATGCGAATGGACGCGCTGCAACCGCGACGCAGGGCTGCGAATCGAATACCCGACAAGCGGAGGGGCGCTGGTTCGAACGTTCTAATCGGATCGTGAGCGTAGTAAATGGGTGCGTGAGTAGACGACGATGTGAGTACGCTCGCTCGTTGGTTCGTCGGTCAGCGCTGACGCCGCGGGTCTTTCCCAATTTCTCAGTATCTCAATCGCTCATTATCTCAATCGCTTAATCTCAGGCTCAAACTCCCACTCACACTCGCGCGCGCAGTCTCTCAACGGTCAACAGTCAGCAGTCGGGCGGCGTTGGCGGCTCAATGGGACACTTGGATGCTCAATCTGCGTGCCGACGCTGTGCTCAATGGGCAGATGTAGACGATAGGGTGTCAGTGCGCGCGCGCACGACGGTCGTGACAACGGTGCCGCGTCAGACGTTCGTGTTGGCGGCGATCCCCCGACTCATGACTCGCAGACACGACGACGACGACTGACTGCGTGTCGGCGCGCCTCTGGGTTGGTTGGCAACGACGTCGGTTCATCTCAGCGTGGGGTTTCTGTGGTGTCGTGCACCAGCTCGAATTTCGGGGGATGGCGAACAAGCCAGTGCGTGTGCGAGCTAGCTAGCGGGGACGATGTATAAGTAAACTACACGCAAATGAATATATATAAACTGCATACCTTCGTTGAGTGAACGAGCTGCCGCCTCGTCGAGTGAGTGAGTGAGCGAGCGAGCGAGTGCGCCGGTTCGATACCTATTCTGCAAGTCAAGGTCAGTGTACGGGCAACGATCCCGACTCGGGTGAGCTTATGTCTGTTCGTCCGAGTCTATTGCATTCGCGATAGACTAAAGCACAAAGTGACGGATATCACTATCTGCGAACTCCGTGTGAGTTCGATATTCCACGACGGGGAGGTGAACTGACTTACCTAGCTACTTGGTACTTTCCAGGGGATTCTGGGAGCTTCGTCTCACTCTCGACGAGCCGAACGAGCTATCGGTCGATCCCCACATGGACGGAAGTGGACGGGGGACCATGGTGGCAGAAGTACGTGCACGGTTCGTCCATTTCGACAGGGTTCGTATGGCTCGACGATGCGTGAGGCGAGGTGTATAGTGAGTCTAGTGGGTTTGAACAAGGTGAGTTGGCATGTTTACTCCGTTAGAGACGAACTTACGTGTCCACCTAATTCAAAACTAGACCCGACGCGGTGACATGGTAGCAAGACTACCCGAGGCTACGAAAAGGTATTAACAAATCAGCCTAGGATAGTAGTGAATGCAAACGAGCTGACTTACGTGTATTATTTGTTTTCAGTATGAATTGCGAGGCTATAAATCGACGAGGACGTTAGCGAGGATATAGAGCATCAAGAAAACGAGCGAACGAACCAAAAGCGAACCCACGGCACCCTGCAAAACCTTATGGTCGACGCCGAATCTAGAATCGCGACCGTCGATGCCACGTCAAAGCGGGAATTCAGGAAGCTCTCCTAGAGCGTTCCACGCCGTCGTCTGTGGTGAGCGGTGGTGCACCCAGTGAGTCGATAGGTGTCGACATTTCCGAGTCGGCGGCGGGATACCTCGAGGCATCGATTTTACGAGCCAGAACGCGGCCGATTCGTGAGTTGCATGGTCTTGGTCCGCAATCATGCTTGAAGCAAGGTGGGGGGTTTATGGTAGTCTTTAACAAGATAGACGTTAGCGTCTTTCTGACGAACACGCGAACGGGTGAAAGGACTTACTGTGATGTGTGGGAACCGACTCTACTCTTATGAACGAACGGGGACCCGAAGATTGCAGGGAGGGAGCTACAACGACGCTACAAGAGGCAACAAAGAAAAGGTTAGTTCGGAATGATAAAGGATGTGATACGAGCTGACTTACATGTCTTATTTGTGACTTCAGATCGAAATACGAATCTACGGGTGGACATTAACATTGGTGACGACGCCGGGCCCTAGCAAAGAATGTAAACGAACCAACAGATAGCCCGAGCTGAGGCTATGGCACCTTCAAAACCTCTTTGTCGACGCCGAAGCCGGAATCCCGACAGCGCCACGTCGAAGCGAGAATTCAGGAAGCTCTGCTAGAGCTCTCTACATCGTCGTCTGCAGCATTCGGGGGTGCACCTGGTTCGCCCATCTAGAGTCCGTCGTCGCAGTAGTTGTCAGTCGGTGACGGGATGACTTGGTGACCGGTCTTCAACGCGTCGTGAGTCGTCTTCTAACGGAGTGGGGTCAGTTTGGATTTGGTGGATACAGACTGACTGACTTACCCATTTTCAAAGTGTTCTACTATGTGGCTGAGGTTCGCAATCGATGTCGTCGTTGTCGATTGTTGAGTGTTAGCCGAGTCCGAGGGCTAGCGCCGAAACAAACACTTTGGTGGATTTTCATTTATCGTACCTGGTTCGTACGTGGTGCTGCTACTGTAGAACCTTTATGAAAATGCTCGTGAGCTGATTGGACGTATCGAGGTAGATGAACGAACTTACTTTGTCAAACAAATGTGTGTCATCTTGAATGTGACACTGTCGTCGTTGCGTATAACCATTAGGACCTGAGTGAATTCAGTTAGTGAGTTCAGTTAGATTTGAGGTATGTAGCTGCGAGCTGAGTTACCTTTGGTTCGTTTGTACATTCTACCTAGACGGGCACTGATGTTGTCGATGTTTGCGAGTCACTGTGTGATTTACTTATGAGTGTCGTGAATCAAAACATCAATGAACCCAATCACTTACCCAGCGTGTCGGCTGATAGATCAGTCGACTTATACACAGAATTCTTCAGGCGATGAGCTACGCATTGTGATATTGTAGTTGACAGTTTGCAAAGCTGTATGTGGATCATTAGTGAGCTAATGCGAAATGATTGGCATGAATTAATGGACTTACTGAGTCGGCTTGGGATTGAATGTGGAGACGGCGGGTTACACTATCATAGATCCGTGTTGACGTTCGAAGTTCGAGTCGGTATACCGATGAATCGTGTGGTTGATGTGCGTCGAGCAGAGTCGGAGCATCTAAAAGAGTTCGTGTCAGTTGATTGATTAATGAAAAGGATTGAAGTAAATACATACCTCAGTATATCGATCGTTTACAGTTAGATGTTGAGTCAATAGATCGTTTGCGAAGTGTCAACCCAGTGCGTTCCTGTATAGAAGTGGGTCAGATATAGTGCGCAAGACCTAAATAATGAAGGGTACTCACAGACGAAGTCGTTCAGGGGGTCGACAGGAGAGGGCGGAAATGTGCAGAACTCGCATTTGCAGGGCAGAGGAGAGCGAAGGGGAGGAAGGAAGACTGACCTCGAAGTGGAGGATGAGTACTCCTCAGCGAAAATGACCCCCCTTATATAGATATCCCCCGCTAGATGTGTTTTCGAGCGTTTTAGAGCCCAGGGGACTTGGAGCCGTCGAAAGAGAATAATTGGTGATGGTTGCTGAGCGGGGACGTGCGGTCAGGGTCTGGGCGCTCAAAACTTCGCCTAGTTACCGCTACTGGTCGAGTACCTGACCTTCTAGACTGCAATTCCGGGGATGCGTACAAGGAGGAGAAGGGGTGCCGTGAGGGCTGTGGTATATTTCGTGGGCACGGCGCGGCAGTGAGTCAAGTTGGAGAGTGTAGTATAGGTGTGGAGGTACACAGTATATGTGTTGCTTGTACCATGAGACGTCGAGGGGAGCGTACAATGTGCAGAGGGAGCAGTACTGCAGTTGTACAAAGTGTAAGTCTGCATCGGGGACAAGGATTGAAGCCGAGGGTCCGTAAGTCCGCAGTGTCGCGTACCTTGGCATGTCTACCCTGCGTCTTACCATTCATCCGCGTAGTCATCGTTTCTGCGTTGCACCAATAGCAATACTTCGGCCTCATTGAATGTGGAGACTGGACACCCACAGACCGACGAACTGGTAAGTGTTTCGTCCAAGAATAGATGGTCACTACATACGGGTACCTGCAGGGGTGCGCTGGATACTGTATTCTTGCTGGGGGACATTGAGAGAACGGTACACGGAGGAGGGAGTGCGACAGAGGAGGTTTGGAGCGGGATGCTTTTCAGACCATCCATCGGTGGGGAGACCTGCGTGGGCTGATTGACATGGTACTCGCCTTAATTTAGACTCATTAGATGGGGTTTATAGCAGGAATAATGACGAGCGTACGAGGAGGGGAGATTGCGGTGGGTGACAGGGGTTGGTGACGACTATGACCCGATTTGGACATGCGCCGATCCTTCAGACTCCGAGGACGCCACCGACGATCGTCTCTCTTTCTCTTCCACTCACTCGTTCGTGCCAGACACCCAGATCTGGACTCTGGAGATCCCACAAACCCCGTTCTGCCACCCAACGCTTGCTGAACCTTCTCAACATCTCCAGTATTCCAAAAATGGACATTGGTACACCATTTCATGGGTCAACAAGCCATACACGCTCCTCCACTGGCGACGGCCTCCGACCCTTTCTATGGCCACGAAACCACAAGTCGGCTTTGCGCTCCCAACGTTGGGACATATTCCCAGGCTACCATACTTCATCCACACCTTGCTTCGTTCGTCTGTACACAAGCACCGCTGCTGAACATATCATCTAGCTCTCATTCAAATGTAGGTAAGCATGCTCGTAGCAATGCGTAACCATCTAACTTATTTCTAGAGCTGCTTACATCGAAAATGGCACAAAAGCCCATCAATTTTCAACCTCTCGACACCATTTTTGGCATGGTTACGTCGCCCGATGTCCTTCCCTTCTGCCATGCGAGTTCAAGCTTCTGCCCCACCTAATCCCTGACTGGCCTCTATATTGTCGCTTTCGCCCACACGCCGTGCACAACACTTTCGAATCTCGTTGCCGATTTAAGCGTCCGTAGACAATCCATACCCGGCCATTTTTGCCCTTAGAAAACCCAGATTTCGACCTGAAGATCGCCGGGGGGCACTCATCGGACTCCCTTCCACCCAGCCACTACACTCCTGAGACCCACACACATCTCGAAGATAACCTAAAACTGCAATAGTCGTCGTCTCGCCACGTTTAATCACGCCTATCTTCTCTAGTTCCCTCTAGGTTCGCGATGCACATCGTCGATATAAGCGCCTGCAAATGGTGCTTTCCCAACCATTTTCGCGTCCAGAAAAACGAAGTTTTGACCTGGGGATCGCCGGGGGGCACTAACAAAGGCTCTTCCAACTCGTCTCACCACTCCACCACCTCGCGCAAGCTACGAGGCAGCTCCAAACGTTGAAATACAACCCATTGACACTGTTTTAGGCCTGGTATTCTCGCAGATTCATCGTAGATTTAAGCGCTCATCAATATCACCTTTTCGACGCTTTTCACCCTCCAGAAAACCAGATTTTGACCTGGCGCCGCCGGGGGGCATCCACTACCTCTCTTCCTGCACTATCCTAGCATCGCACAAGCTACAAATTACCCTCAGACGACCAAACTCAAGTTTTCGCTGCCGTTTTACCACTGCCATTCTCCCGAATCACCTGTACGTTTGCGGTGCACACCGTTCATTTAAGCGCCCGTCAAATGACACTTTTTCAACAGTTTTCGCCACTTCGAAACTGAGGTTTCGACCTGGCGTCGCCGGGGGGAGTGCAATACTCCTTCCACCCCTTTTCCCACTTTTCTCCCAGCCTCACGCAAGCTCTCAACCACTCTCAAATTTCGAGTTTCAAGATTCCGACCCCGTTTTATCACCGCCATCCTGCACAATTCGGTCACGATTTACAGCACACATTGTCCATTTAAGCGCATTTAAATAGCTGTTTTTCGATGCTTTTCGCCACCTCGAAACCGAGGTTTCGACCTGGCGCCGCCGGGGGGCATGCACAACTCTTGCTACCACCCCTCCTGTACTCCTCCCGCCACACAGAAACCAAGAAATCACCCCGAACTTCAAGACTTGATTTTTCGACGCCGTTTTATCACGGCTATTTCCCCCAGTTCCCCCTACATTCACGATGCAACTGGGCTATTTAGGCGCCCATTAAATAGTACTTTTCGCCACCTCAAAACCGAGGTTTCGACCTGGCGCCGCCGGGGGGCATGTACTACCCTTTCTATCTCCTTCCCTGCCTGGTCACTCTGCTGCCTCGTCTCAGAGGACCTGCAGTGAGCCCCCGAAGACCTGCGATGACCCTCAAAAGTCAAATTTGAAATTTCGACGCTGTTTTATCACAGCTGATTCCCTCTGCTTTTGCGTTGCAGACGGAGTACTTAAGCACTCATTTTCGATGCTTTTCGCTTCCTCGGCATCAAGGTTTCGACCTGGGGACACCGCACTCCTCTTCCCACCTCTCCATGACCTGCCATTCCATTTCCCTACCTCATGCAAGCTGCGCCGACCACCACATTTGATTTTTAGCCGCCGTTTTATCAGGGGTATTATTGCCGATTTCCCAAAGCGGAGGGTATCCATTTCGCGACCTCGAACCAGGTGCCGCTGGAGGATACCCATGTACACCTTCTACGAACTGTTATGATTTGAGACAGCTCCTCATTGTGTTTCTCGCCACCTGTCAACATCAAATTTCGATTTTTGACCGCCGTTTTGTAGCCATGTGTCCCCTCAGTTTCCTTGTAGCTTCGATACAGTAGCCTGTATTTGCTACTCTTTCATGTACACCTGAGTGAATACAACTGCCTGTACTGTATTTCTTCGGCGGCCTCAGTCACCCGTGTTTTAGTTTCCCCTGCTCCTAGCTTTACGTGAGACACAGTTACAGCTACACTAGCAACAAGGTACGGGTACACGGCAATAAAAACCATCATTCCCTAAGCGAGCGACTGGCGATTCCCGAGTGTGTGCGTGTGCATTGCGAGGTATCCTTTCTTTCTTCCCTACCACCACGTCGTCTTGCTCTCGCATTGCTGGCCGTCACAGTGAGTCTTTCCCTCGTTTATCCTGGTTTGTAGCTGATTCCAGGGTGTGTTCGTAGGTCAAGTCTTGCCAATGCACGCAGAAATCGGTCGGTGCAAGCATCCACTGCAGAAGCAACATGGTGAGTCTGCTACCTCACATTTGCAGTACCAAGTCTCCCGTAGCACCGTACCCATTTGAGTAGTAGTGTAGTGCGACCCTGAGTAGCTTACGTAGGTAGACGAATATATTCCCGACGCGGGGGGCACCGACCCCGTGCGTTGGGCAGATGAAAGAGGGTAGGACGCTGGACAGATGCACGACATTTCGAAAGTTATTTTTATGCGCCTGCTACTTGGCTGGTGGCCCTGCACATTTCTCCCACAGTCACAAACTTCCTCTCACACTCACTGGCGCGTTCTGACCGTGCGAGTCGCCTTTCTGACCGTGTGATTCACTGATCTGACCGTGTGATTCAACCAACTAGGGCCAGGTACGTTCTTATTCGTTCAATGCCGTTGATAGCTTTCCTGAGCGTTGTTCTGTAGCCATTGTATTACAAGATCCCCAAAGACGCCGTTTTGTAGCTGTCATACGTATATAGGAGGTCGCAGCATCGTGTTGTATTCGGAACTCAGCAAAGCATGGACTAAAGCAACTGACCAAGACAATATAGCTGGTCATGCCTATTTTATCGTGAAAGCTCAGAGAGGAAACACCATACTGGTCATCGTTCACATTGACGTCCGATATATACCATATACAGCGGCAGCGTGTCAACGTCCACGGGCAATTCATCGACGTCCATAGAACTTTCTGTGGTCATCGTAGTAATGGGGACTTAGACCTGTCCGCCCTTTCCTATTACCAGGGACACAACGACTCGCCTTGTACTTAGGTGCCGCATCCTAAAATCCTAGATAATGAAGTAATGTATGTAAAATACACGATGGTTCAGTACAGTGACAACTAATGATAGAGAGAGGAATCTAAAGTCTAGTAGAAAGAGTCGAAACGGAGAAGACAGCCATACTAAGTTAGTACACGTTCCATGCGCTCTAGTGCGCCATCCATGCCCCGCAATATGAGCCCAAGCTGTCGAGGCAGCATCTCCAACCGCTCCCCGCCTTCGACGTTGCGCGGTGCTTGATCTCCCATGGCGCGCTCCAGCGCAATGGGCAGACTGAGCGTTATACGCGTCAGCTGGATCGTGAGCCGCGAGCGGCCCATCAGGTCGAAATACGACAGTTGCCGGAAGGCGTGTTGGACCTCGATGAGGCGAGATATTTCCGCGTGGAGCGCGTATATACATGCCCGGCAAGCTGTGCGTGGATGGCTATCAGTGGGTTATACATTCGATTGGACGAATCGTTTTCACTTAATGCGCGTTCACGGATGCCCTGTAAAGTCGATATTACCGAATTGATGCCCTCGTCGCCCAGTCTGAGCGAGGGATTTATGTCGTTGATAGTCTCTGCGCGTGTCGTTCGAGTATGCACCTAACACGTACTGGGATACTCACTCAGCAAAGTGCGAATGACCTCAAGGTCCCCATCGAGAAACTCGTTGAATACACCCAGGATGACGCCCCTAAATGTCTCCTCTGCGTGGTTCGTCGCACTGGCAGCAAACACATTATATGGCGTCGACGCGGGCCGTCTATCATAGACCCGCCGTGAAGCGGGGTTGCTGAGAATCTCGTACGCAACCGAACCTTTCTGGAATGCGGATGTGGCCTCGAGGATTTGCTAGATCGAGCGTTGGGGGATCTGTTGCGAAGAACAGGGAGAGATACGCACTCTGGATGACATGCTCTGCTTCTGCGCAGATATGCACGCCGAAGCGACGCTGTGTCTAGCTTCGCCGTTTGTTCTACGCCCAAGGCTTTGTACAGATCATCGCTGCTGAGTATGTCCGCGATTATTGGGTCTTGATGGGGGGTCTTGGTCTCGGGAACGCGTCGATTGGATTTGGAGGAAGATGCTTGGATGAGTGATTTGTTGTCTATCGACTCGAGGTCTTCGTCCTCATCGACTGGTAGGTAGAAATATGAACTCGCTGCAAAGCAAAGGATCAATGAATCGACGTCACAAACAAGGAGGCCAGCAACATACCTGAGGAATAAACATCGAAATCAAACGCACAGTGGGGTGGCAGCTTGCAGGCAACATAGGCCGAGAGCATGTGATTCCGAACGCGTCATTGGTGATCATCTTGCCCCTGTAGCGACTATCCGAGCCCTCCTTCGTCGCTATATCCACGTCTGCCTTGGTGTGTATCTGTCTCCTCTGCCTGCGCTTGTCCCTCGCTTATTCCCTCACCTACGCATCCGCGCATCTCACCCAATGCCAGGCTGCAATCCGTCGCCCATGCACCCGTTTCACTACGCATCTCTCCTCTCCCTTCCCTTCTACGCTCCTCCCTCAGCACACTCCACCCCTCCCTCCCTTCTCCCCTCTATCGTGTTCCCTCCGCCAACCTAGATAGCGCGTCACCCCGCATATACGCGGCGTAGAACCTACCATGTGCCTACTCCACACCACGACGACGAGGAAAAGGAACACTAGAACGTGTATCAGCGCGAACGATCGCAAGTCCAAGGTGAGTCAACAATACCCACTCACCTATATTCCATCACTCACACTTCAGTGCATACCCGCGTTCGATCGCCGACGACTTACAGCAACCCACTCCCGCTTCGTCGCCCACGACCAAGTCAGACCCATTCTCCTCTGCCCTTCCCTCATCACCCTCGAACGCTGCGTCGACGCGTCAGACCCAACGATTCCATCGTCTACGGCGCATAATCAGTATCCTACGCGAAACGACTTCGAGACAAGGAGACACGCGAAACGAACACGAAACTGACGATGAGTGACGATGAGCGACTCACGAACGCAAGATCCCTTCGCCGACGGCGCCAACGACGACTCGCATACCCACACACGAACCACCAGCTACGCTATAGGAAACGGAACGAACGGCAGCGCAAAAAGGTCAGTAAAGCATCGAAAGTTACAAGCAAAAGTGACTCACGTACGTATGCATTAGCACGAGCGAACACCTGAATGCTAGAAGGACTGGACGAGATCGTTTGAGCGTTGCAGGAAACGGGCGAGAGGGCGGCGATTACAGTTTAGCTGGTTGTGGATCTAGGAACGCGCACATTAGATTGAAGGGGATGCAAACGAGATGGAGGAGGAGAACACAAACGCAAACGAGACGGAAAGGGAAAGAGGGAGACGGAGACGAGAAGAAGAGCGCGAACGCGAACGCGAAGACGACTTACCAGCACCCATCCCCATCTCATCCCATTCCATCTCCACGCCGTCGAGGTCGACGACCAGCAGCAGACGCCGCGACGCACACTCGTCCCTGTGCCTTGAATGCGAACATTTGAACGGGTGGCTACGGTCGAGGGATACCGAATGTCAGCTCGAGTTCCAGAGCGAGAGCGAGGGGAAGGCAGAACGGGGAACGGGGGGGAACGGGGAACGGGGAACGTGCAGGAGAGAGACTCGCGAGTTGTAGCGTAGCGCGAACGAAGACAGCGCGAACGAAGACGGCCCAGCGTCGAGGGGGTACCGGCGACGAGGACTACCAGCGACGAGAGGGCGACGAGAGGCGGGGTATTATCGACACATGTGACATTATCGAGCTAGGTAAGGAGTTAACGAGTGATAGGTTAGTACGTCGTCGACTCGAGAATGAGTGGGTGATTGAAACTTACAAGATATTCGCAGGTTGGGTGAGTGGATGGATGGATGAGTGGTTGGATGCGAGCGCGGGTGGGAGTGGGAGTGGGAGAGGGTCGACGGCGCTGGGTACGAGCGGATAGGTGTACGAACGTGAGAGCGTGCGAGGAGAGCAGGTAGCCGTACGATACACGAGCGCCGAACCTCGAACATGCGATGAAGCGGAGAAGGGGTCAGCGAGGGGAAGGGAAATGAATGGGTGGATGAACGAAATGAGGGCTTACGGCGTCGCACAAGGGCAGTACAGTCGACGGTCGACACGAGAACTCGAAACGAAGACTCGGCAAGAAGACTTGGAGGACGAGGGGGGACAATGTAAGCGGCAAGCCCCGCCCACCTATCTAATAGAACGATCGTTAACGTTAACGCGTTCGTAGGATCTCGAGCACTTATTGCGTACCGGTATCCGTGGACGCCAGCGGCTTGGGAGCGTGCGCGGGGGTGATGAGTGGGGAGTGGGGAGTGATGGAGGGTGGATGGATGGATGGATGGAGGAGGGTGGTGGGTGGTGGTGGTGCTAGGAAAAGGGAAGAGGGAAGGAAAGAGTAAGTAAGTGGTCATTAGTGAGAGTGGGGGAAGGCTTACTGATAGGCCCCTTGTTCGTAGTGACGGTGGTTTGATTCGTAGTGGGTGTACGCCGAATGCGTCGAGATGCACGTCGACGGCACCAAGACGAACGAGAGGGCAGCTCTAGGAGCACGCCTCGCGACCTTTCTCCCCTTCGAATCGAATCGCGTTGAGTTGGCGAACCGCGAAACGCAAATGCGAATGGACGCGCTGCAACCGCGACACAGGGCTGCGAATCGGATCCCGACAAGCGGAGGGGCGCTGGTTCGAACGTTCTAATCGGTTCGATGGTCAATCGTGAGCGTAGTAAATGGGTGCGTGAGTAGACGACGATGTGAGTACGCTCGCTCGTTGGTTCGTCGGTCAGCGCTGACGCCGCGGGTCTTTCCCAATTTCTCAGTATCTCAATCGCTCATTATCTCAATCGCTTAATCTCAGGTTCAAACTCACACTCGCACTCACACTCGCGCGCGCAGTCTCTCAACGTGCAACGGTCAGCAGTCGGGCGGCGTTGGCGGCTCAATGGGACACTTGGATGCTCAATCTGCGTGCCGACGCTGTGCTCAATGGGCAGATGTAGACGATAGGGTGTCAGTGCGCGTGCGCACGACGGTCGTGACAACGGTGCCGCGTCAGACGTTCGTGTTGGCGGCGATCCCCGACTTATGGCTCGCAGACACGACGACGATGACTGACTGTGTCGACGTGCCTCCAGATTGTCGATAACGGCGTCGGTTCATCTCAGCGTGGGGTTTCTGTGGTGTCGTGCACCAGCTCGAACTTCGGGGGATGGCAAACAAGCCAGTGCGTGTGCGAGCTAGCTAGCAGGGACGGTGTAATGTATAAGTACATTGCGCGCGAATGAATATATATATCACGTACATACCTTCATTGAGTGAACGAGCTGCCACCTCGTCAAGTGAGTGAGTGAGCAAGTGCGCCGGTTCGATGTCTATTCTGCAAGTCAAGGTCAGTGTACGGGCAACGATCCCGACTCGGGTGAGCTTATGTCTGTTTGTCCGAGTCTATTGCATTCGCGATAGACTAAAGCACAAAGCGGGGGGGGATATCACTATCTGCGTGGTACGTGTCAGTTTGATATCTCTGCAATGAGAGAGTTGGATTGGCTTACCTAGTAGCTACTTAGTAGTTCCCGGGGATTTAGGCAGCTTCGTCTCACTCTCGACGAGCCGAACGAGCGACCAGTCGATCCCCACATGGACGGAAGTGGACGGGGGACTCTGCTGGAATGAGAACGTGCACAGTTCGCCCATTTCGCCAGGGTTCACATGGCTCGACGATGCGTGAGGCGAGGCATGTAGTGAATCTAATGGGATTGGACAAGGTAGGTTAATATCTGATAGAAAGAATGGCGAGTAGAGACGAACTTACATGTCTATCCAATTCAAACCTAGACCCGACGCAGGGACATGGTAGCAAGACTACTTGAGGCTGCGCAAAGGTAAGAACAAGTCGGTTTAAGTTGATAGTGAATGCAAACGAGCTGACTTACATGTATTATTTGTTTTCAGTACGAATTGCGAAGCTATAAATCGACGAGGACGTTAGCGAGGATATAGAGCATCAAGAAAACGAGCGAACGAACCAAAAGCGAACCCACGGCACCCTGCAAAACCTTATGGTCGACGCCGAATCTAGGATCGCGACCGTTGACGCCACGTCGAAGCGGGAATTCAAGAAGCTCTTCTCGAGCTTTCTACGCTGTTGTCTGTGGCGAGCGGCGGTACACCGAGCTCGTCGATCAGCGCGGGATTCATGAGTCGGCGGCGGGATAATTCAGGGCGTCGATTCTACGAGCCAGAACGCGGCCGGCTCGTGGGTTTAGTCCGCGATCATGCTCGAAGCGAGATCAATAGGATTCATGGTAGTCTTCAACAAGATAGACGTTAGCGTCTTTCTGACGAACATGACACGAACTGGTGAGGTGGACTTACAGTGATGTGTGGGAACCGAGCCGTGGTGGAGAAGTGGTAACGATCGCGACGAAGGAACTACAATGTCACTGCGAGAGATGAGAAAAGGTCAGTCTGGGATGATAATGGAAGTAAAATGAGCTGACTTACATGTGCTTTTTGTGACTGCAGACCGGATTACTGCCGAATTACAAATCTACGGGTGAACGTTGATGTTAGTGACAATGCTGGGCTCTACTAGAAGAGAATGTAGACCAACCAATATATAGCCCGAGCTGAAGGTTATGGCACCTTCAAACCCTTTTCGTCGACGCCGAACCCGGAATCTCAATAGCGCCACGTCGAAGCGAGAATTCAGGAAGCTCTGCTAGAGCTCTCTGCATCGTTGTCTGCAGCATTCGGGGGTGCATCTGGTTCGCCCATCTAGAGTCCGTCGTCGCAGTAGTTGTCAGTCGGGATGACTTGGTGACCGGTCTTCAACACGTCGTGAGTCGTCTTCTAACGGAGTGGGGTCAGTTCGGATTTGGTGGATACAGACTGACTTACCCATCTTCAAAGTGTTATACTACGTGGCTGAGGTTCGCAATCGATGTTGTCGTCGTCGATTGTTGATGTGTTAAATGTGCCGGCCTAGCGCCGAAACGAACACTTTCGCGGGGTTTTCAGTTATCGTACGTGGCGCCGGTATTGTTTGAGGATTACTGTGGAAATGGTCGTGAGCTGATTGGACGTGTCGACGAGGATAGACGAACTTACTTTGTCAATATGTGTATGTGTTATCTTGAACTGGGATGCCGTCACGTAGAACATTAATATGACCTGAGTGAGTTCAGTTATATTTGAGGTATGTAGCTGCGAGCTGACCTACCGTAGATTGTAAATAGACGGGGACTGATGTTGTCGACGTTTGCGAGTCACTGTGTGATTTACTTATGAGTGTCGTGAATCAAAACATCAATGAACCCAATCACTTACCCAGCGTGTCGGCTGATAGATCAGTCGACTTATACACGGAATTCTTCAGGCGATGAGCTACGCATTGTGATATTGTAGTTGACAGTTTGTGAAGCTGTATGTGGATTATTAGTGAGCTAATGCGAAATGATTGGCATGAATTAATGGACTTACTGAGTCAGCTTGGGATTGAATGTGGAGACGGCGGGTTACACTATCATAGATCCGTGTTGACGTTCGAAGTTCGAGTCGGTATACCGATGAATCGTGTGGTTGATGTGCGTCGAGCAGAGTCGGAGCATCTAAAAGAGTTCGTGTCAGTTGATTGATTAATGAAAAGGATTGAAGTAAATACATACCTCAGTATATCGATCGTTTACAGTTAGATGTTGAGTCAATAGATCGTTTGCGAAGTGTCAACCCAGTGCGTTCCTGTATAGAAGTGGGTCAGATATAGTGCGCAAGACCTAAATAATGAAGGGTACTCACAGACGAAGTCGTTCAGGGGGTCGACAGGAGAGGGCGGAAATGTGCAGAACTCGCATTTGCAGGGCAGAGGAGAGCGAAGGGGAGGAAGAAAGACTGACCTCGAAGTGGAGGATGAGTACTCCTCAGCGAAAATGACCCCCCTTATATAGATATCCCCCGCTAGATGTGTTTTCGAGCGTTTTAGAGCCCAGGGGACTTGGAGCCGTCGAAAGAAAATAATTCGTGATGGTTGCTGAGCGGGGACGTGCGGTCAGGGTCTGGGCGCTCAAAACTTTGCCTAGTTACCGCTAGTGGTCGAGTACCTGGCCTTCTAGACTGCAATTCCGGGGATGCGTACAAGGAGGAGAAGGGGTGCCGTGAGGGCTGTGGAATATTTCGTGGGCACGGCGCGGCGGTGAGTCGAGTTGGGAAGTGTGGTATAGATGTGGGGGTACATAGTATGTGTGCTGATCGTACCATGAGACTTCGAGGAGAGCGTACAATGTGCAGAGAGAGCAGTACTGCAGTTGTACAAAGTGTAAGTCTACTTCGGGGACAAGGATCAAAGCCGAGTGTCCGTAGCTCCGCAGCGTCGCGTACCTGAGCATGCATACCCTGTATCTCACCATTCATCTGTGTAGTCATCGTTTCAGTGTTGCGCCAATAGCAATATTTCGGCCTCATTGAATGTGGAGATTAGACACCCACAGACCGAGGAACCGGTAAGTGTTTCGTCTAAGAATAAGTTTGTAGTACATACCTATACCTGCAGGGGTGTGATGGATACTGCATTCTTGCTGGGGGGCATTGAGAGAACGGTACACGGAGGAGGGTGTGTGATAGAGGAGGGTTGGAGCGGGATGCTTTGCAGACCATCCATTGGTGGGGAAACTTGCGTGGGTTGATTGACATGATGTCGCCTTCATTTAGACTCATTAGATGGTGTTTATAGCAGGAATGATGACGAACGTACGAGGAGGGGAGATTGCGATGGGTGACAGGGGTTGGTGAGGACTATGACCCGATTTGGACATGCGCCGATCTTTCAGACTCCGAGGACGCCACCGACGATCGTCTCTCTTTCTCTTCCACTCACTCGTTCGTGCCAGACACCCAGATCTGGACTCTGGAGATCCCACAAACCCCGTTCTGCCACCCAACGCTTGCTGAACCTTCTCAACATCTCCAGTATTCCAAAAATGGACATTGGTACACCATTTCATCGGGTCAACAAGCCATACGCGCTCCTCCACTGGCGACGGCCTCCGACCCTTTCTATGGCCACGAAACCACAAGTCGGCTTTGCGCTCGCTTCGTAACACACCAATTCACTTGCCCGGAGTACTCCCCAACGTTGGAACATATTCCCAGGCTACCATACTTCATCCACACCTTGCTTCGTTTGTCTGTACACAAGCACCGCTGCTGAACATATCATCTGGCTCTCATTCAAATGTAGGTAAGCATGCTCATAGCAATGCTTAACCATCTAACTTATTTCTAGACCTGCTTACATCGAAAATGGCACAAAAGCCCATCAATTTTCAACCTCTCGACACCATTTTTGGCATGGTTACGTCACCCGATGTCCTTCCCTTCTGCCATGCGAGTTCAAGCTTCTGCCCCACCTAATCCCTGACTGGCCTCTATATTGTCGCTTTCGCCCACACGCCGTGCACAACACTTTCGAATCTCGTTGCCGATTTACCGTAGACAATCCATACCCGGCCATTTTTGCCCTTAGAAAACCCAGATTTCGACCTGAAGATCGCCGGGGGGCACTCATCTGACTCCCTTCCACCCGGCCACTACACTCCCGAGGCCCACACACATCTCGAAGATAACCTAAAACTGCAATAGTCGTCGTCTCGCCACGTTTAATCACGCCTATCTTCTCTAGTTCCCTCTAGGTTCGCGATGCACATCATTGATATAAGCGCCTGCAAATGGTGCTTTCCCAACCATTTTCGCGTCCAGAAAAACGAAGTTTTGACCTGGGGATCGCCAGGGGGCACTATCAAAGCCTCTTCCAACTCGTCGCACCACTCCACCACCTTGCGCAAGCTACGAGGCAGCTCCAAACGTTGAAATACAACCCATTGACACTGCTTTAGGCCTGGTATTCTCGCAGATTCATCGTAGATTTAAGCGCTCATCAATATCACCTTTTCGACGCTTTTCACCCTCCAGAAAACCAGATTTTGACCTGGCGCCGCCGGGGGGCATCCACTACCTCTCTTCCTGCACTATCCTAGCATCGCACAAGCTACAAATTACCCTCAGACGACCAAACTCAAGTTTTCGCCGCCGTTTTACCACTGCCATTCTCCCGAATCACCTGTACGTTCGTGGTGCACACCGTTCATTTAAGCGCTTGTCAAATGACTCTTTTTCAACAGTTTCGACCTGGCGTCGCCGGGGGGAGTGCAATACTCCTTCCACCCCTTTTCCCACTTTTCTCCCAGCCTCACGCAAGCTCTCAACCACTCTCAAATTTCGAGTTTCAAGATTTCGACCCCGTTTTATCACCGCCATCCTGCACAATTCGGTCGCGATTTACAGCACACATTGTCCATTCAAGCGCCCTTAAATAGCCGTTTTTCGATGCTTTTCGCCACCTCGAAACCCAGGTTTCGACCTGGCGCCGCCGGGGGGCGTGCACAACTCTTGCTACCACCCCTCCTGTACTCCTCCCGCCGCACAGAAGCCGAGAAACCACCCCCAAACTTCAAAACTTGATTTTTCGACGCCGTTTTATCACGGCTATTTCCCCCAGTTCCCCCTACATTCACGATGCAACTGGGCTATTTAGGCGCCCATTAAATAGTACTTTTCGCCACCTCGAAACCGAGGTTTCGACCTGGCGCCGCCGGGGGGCATGTACTACCCTTTCTATCTGCTTCCCTTCCTGGTCACTCTGCCGCCTCGTCTCAGAGGACCCCCTGAAGACCTGCGATGACCCTCGAAAGTCAAATTTGAACTTTCGACGCTGTTTTATCACAGATGATTCCCTCTGCGTTTGCGCTGCAGACAGAGTACTTAAGCACCCATTTTCGATGCTTTCCGCTTCCTCGGCATCAAGGTTTCGACCTGGGGACACCGCACTCCTCTTCCCACCTCTCCATGACCTGCCGTTCCATTTCCCTACCTCATGCAAGCTGCGCCGACCACCACATTTGATTTTTAGCCGCCGTTTTATCAGGGGTATTATTGCCGATTTCCCCAAGCGGAGGGTATCCTATTTCGCGACCTCAAACCAGGTGCCGCTTGAGGATACCCATGTACACCTTCTACGAACTGTTATGATTTGAGACAGCTCCTCATTGTGTTTCTCGCCACCTGTCGACATCAAATTTCGATGTTTGACCGCCGTTTTGTAGCCATGTGTCCCCTCAGTTTCCTTCTAGCTTCGATACAGTAGCCAGTATTTGCTACTCTTTCATGTACACCTGAGTGAATCTGTATTTCTTCGGCGGCCTCAGTCACCCGTGTTTTAGTTTCCCCTGCTCCTAGCTCCACGTGAGACACAGTTACAGCTACACTAGCAACAAGGTAGTACGGGTACACGGCAATAAAAACCATCATTCCCTAAGCGAGCGACTGGCGGTTCCCGAGTGTTTGCGTGTGCATTGCGAGGTATCCTTTCTTTCTTCCCTACCACCACGTCGTCTTGCTCCCGCATTGCTGGCCGTCACAGTGAGTCTTTCCCTCGTTTATCCTGGTTTGTAGCTAATTCCAGGGTGTGTTTGTAGGTCAAGTCTTGCCAATGCACGCACAAATTCGGTCGGTGCAAGCATCCACTGCAGAAGCAACATGGTGAGTCTGCTACCTCACATTTGCAGTACCAAGTCTCCCGTAGCACCGTACCCATTTGAGTAGTAGTGTAGTGCGACCCTGAGTAGCTTACGTAGGTAGACGAATATATTCCCGACGCGGGGGGCACCGACCCCGTGCGTCGGGCAGATGAAAGAGGGTAGGATGCTGGACATTTCGAAAGTTATTTTTATGCGCCTGCTACTTGGACAGCGGCCCTGCACATTTCTCCCACAGTCACAAACTTCCTCTCACACTCACTGGCGCGTTCTGACCGTGCGACTCGCCTTTCTGACCGTGCGATTCACTGATCTGACCGTGTGATTCAACCAACTACGGCCAGGTACGTTCTTATTCATTCAATGCCGTTGATAGCTTTCCTGAGCGTTGTTCTGTAGCCATTGTATTACAAGATCCCCAAAGACGCCGTTTTGTAGCTGTCGTACATATATAGGAGGTCGCAGCATCGTGTTGTATTCGGAACTCAGCAAAGCATGGACTAAAGCAACTGACCAAGACAATATAGCTGGTCATGCCTATTTTATCGTGAAAGCTCAGAGAGGAAACACCATACTGGTCATCGTTCACATTGACGTCCGATATATACCATATACAGCGGCAGCGTGTCAACGTCCACGAGCAATCCATCGAGTCCACAGAACTATCTGATGTGGTTATCGTAGTAATGGGGATTTAGATGAACCGCCTGCCTTAACCAACAAGTTTTAGGACATTATCCGTAGTTACGTAGTTACTCAGTAGCGAGCTCCTGTAGACCGCGAACCAGTGGCGGGATCACAATGTAAGCATTTCGCACTCTACAGGCAACTACGTGCTGAAGTATTCGGTGAAGTCCTGCGACATAACTCCATAACCCCACTCCATACTCCTATGGACCCTGACTCAAGCAAATATAAACGCCCCAGCGGCATCAGATAAGGAAGCACCGTCTGAGTAACTGTAGAAGACGATGCCTTCAGCAACCCCTAACCCGGATTCGAAGTAGGTTCATGGTTCCGCAACTCAATAGAACAACTGAATTTAGCTGAGGACGTTTAATAGATGCCTCTTCTGCGCCATATTGGAGGGTGAGTGTTGACCGTTATGTTGGCGTTATGCCTGCAAGCATCTTACGCATCACACGATCAGGAAAGATCCCATGTTTCAATGTGTACGAAACGGCGCATAGGTGAGTATCTTTGATGTGCGAACGGTCCCCAAATAATGGTTCCCGCTGTAGCCTTGCATTCCTAGATATCCACCCAGTATCAGAGGGACACACTTTAGTTGTTCCTAAGTGTGAGCGCTCGAGCCCTTATCATTGCACCGAAATGAATTACGGTCTAATGGCTGGCCACCTGCAGACCACGCACGCACGCTAGGCGACCTCCCGGACGAGTATCTCAGAGACATTGGGCCTGTGATGAAGAAGGTAGCACAAGCAACTGGCGCCGAGAATTACAACATACTTCAAGTAGGTTCTAGCTACCGTGACACTATTTGAATCGTATACTTACTCAACTGATGACGGTTAGAATAATGGGAAGCTCGCGTTCCAGGTTAGATCAAAAGGGTGCATAAGGATTGCTGACTGAACTCATCGCAGCATGTCGACCACGTTCACTTCCACGTTATCCCGAAGACGGATACAAAGGACGGCTTGGTCCTGAATATTGACGATAACTGGTCTCCCAGGGAGGCAGGAAAGGAGGCCTTGGCCGCGACGATGGAGAAATTAAAGAGCAAGATATAAGAAACACGCCGTAGGATACGCTGACTGTTATCAAACAATGTATCATATTGGACCTATGTATGGATGCATCCTTACCGCAACTCCTATAACCCCTATCTCCCAATAGTGAGCACGTGGCCGTCATGCACAATTTCGCCGCCACACTTGAAGTTGAACACCACTTCCGACTCAGGACAATACAGCGGTGCCTGCTAGACACTACGCGGAACACATCGGCACTTGAATGAATCCTTGAACTCGGACATACGGGTCTACTGAGTCTTGTTTCTTCTGCCAGCACCCATAATCATTTCACGAACTTCCTAATGTCGGGCCAGTACTTCAATTCCATCACCGAAAATGCATCTCGGTTGGGGATGCGAATTCAGGAGTCTATCTCGGAACACACCAGGGAACTGTCAATCACTAGAGGAGCTTCTACGGCGTACCTCGAAGCTCCCGATGATAAGTCGAAGAACATTCGCAAGCAGTTGGATTCAAATAGCGATCGAGAGAAGTTGGATGCAATGAAGAGGCTTATTGCCGTGAGTGGTTCCAAGAACACTGTGGCAACAGAACTGACATTGTGCTCGAGCAGATGATATCCAAGGGCCGCAACGTCTCGGAATACTTCGCTCAGGTGGTTAAGAATGTGGCATCCCATAACCTCGAAATTCGCAAACTGGTTTACATTTACCTGCTGCGGTATGCAGAGCAAGAGCCAGATCTTGCGCTGCTGTCGATCAACACATTTCAAAAGGATCTGACGGACATCAATCCTCTCATTCGTGCGATGGCTCTTCGCGTGCTGAGCGGGATCAAAGTACCCATGATAGGCAGCATAGTCGTGTTGGCCATCAAGAAATGTGCCGCGGACGTCAGCCCGTATGTACGTAAGAATGCGGCACTGGCGATACCCAAGTGTTTCGAGTAAGTAATTCAAACGCTTCCCGTCTCGGCTCTGAATTTACTAAAGCTAGGTTAGACCCATCACACACACCTGCTCTCATTACCATCATTACTACGCTACTCCGGGATCGGTCACCCCTTTGCATTGGAAGCGTCGCAGTTGCCTTTGAAGCCGTCTGTCCTACGCGCCTGGATTTATTACATCAACAATATCGCCGGCTCTGTCGCATTCTCGTCGATGTAGATGAATGGGGGCAAGTAGATTTGATGTCTTTGCTTCTGAGGTACGCGCGGATGATGTTAGCACGCCCAGATATGGAGGGCGACAGCATCGACCCGGATCTGAACCTGTTACTCAATTCTACCGAGCCTCTATTCCAATCGCGGAATCCAGCGGTTAGACTAATTGACCTCCCTGCTTCATCTATATATTGACGGTACTACCCAGGTCGTTCTGGGAGCAACACGCATATTCTACTACGCTGGCCCTCCATCACGGCTATCGAAAATCACTCAACCCCTTCTCAGACTTTTGCCTGGATCCAAAGAGGTTTCTCGAATCGTGTTGGTTTACATTTCAGTTATCGCCAGGGATTCGCCGGTCAGTCGAGTAATATATCTGTACTATGCACCAACTAACGGGCATGCAGTCCTTATTTACCCCATATTACACACGTTTTTTAGTTTCTGCGGACGATCTTCGTGTGGTTAAATTGACGAAAATTCAGCTGCTTCTGCATCTCCTTACACCGGAAACATATAGCTCGATTCTGCGAGAATTCATTGTCAGTAACGCTGTCGTCTGTTGCCCCACTACTACTCAACTACTTTTGTCAGGACTGCGCCGATGATACAGACAATGAAGTCGTCGCGGCCGCTATACAAGCCCTGGGCAAATGCTCCCATCAGATTCCTGAGTCGACACAAACCTGCCTCAATCCTCTGATCTCTATGATCAAGAGTCGCCATGGTACGCATATTCTCACTAGCGTTGTCTGCACGATCTCTAATCGGACATAGATACGGTGGTCAGTAACGCTGTTCTTGTCCTGAAAACTCTGGTGCAGAACGAACTCGAAGCTGAATCCCACAATCGCCCCATACAAACGCAACAGAATCCTGGCATGTCCATCATATCTCACTTGGCACATCGGATCGACGATATTAAGCACCCTCAGGCTCGAGCCTGCGTTGTATGGTTGGCCGGCCAGTATGCAGCGTCTGATGCACCCTCTGCTGGCTGTGCATGTATGCACGATTGGGCACCCGATGTATTGAGAAAGGCCGTCAAAGGATTTATCAACGAGGTTCGACTCAACTCCAATATAAACACGAACGCGGTAGCGATAGCTTATCTTGTTCCTAGGACCCGATTGTCAAACTTCAAATGATTACAATGGCTGCTAAATTGCTTATTTTGAATCCGACCGATCGAACACTACTTCTACTTGGCCGACATACGCTCAATTTAGCCAAGTATGATTTGGACTACGATGTTAGAGATAGGGCTCGGATGGTTGGTGCCTTGCTTGTTGGCGTTCTTCCCAAAGAAGTCAACGGTGCGGACGAGGTGCTGGAAGAGCGAGGAGGAGTTGTGTTGAGGAGGGAACAAGTCCGGGTGGTGCTTTTCAATGGGAAGGCTGGCGTCGTGGACAAGGACAAACCGAGTATGTTTATCACTGTTTACTCTATCCTCATTAGCGTTAACCCATCCACATAAGGCGACGACAGAAGTTTACTAGGGTCATTAGGAATGATCACAGGAAGACCTATGCGAGGAGATGTCATTCTGACTGACTGGCTGGAAGAAGGTATCGAGCCATCCCTGCGGACAAATCCTGACGATGCCCACACTCCGTCCGCCATCCCAACGGCGATTTCGTCAAGACCTCATTCGAAAGCCCCGTCGGCTCACGCGTCACCCGTTATCCTCACCCCAGGAGCTTCACCAAGTGGTTCCGCGATGAGAGATAGTTCTAAGGGAGTGTGGCGCGATTTGGATTCTTTTTACGCTGAAGAAAGCGAGGAGGAAGAGGAGGATGACAGTAGTGAGGATGACGAGGAAACCGAAGGTGACAACGGCGAGGAAGACGGAGTAGCGGAGGCAGACGAAGAGACGGATGAAGATGATAGCGATGAAGATAGTCTAGATGCAACAACAAACGAGACGCGGCCAATGCTGCAACCATCGGCCGGTGTCTCGTCGTAGCTGTGACTCTCTGAAAGGGAATACGTATATTCGTTGTTTTATATGGGGGGATGCCAACCTTTCGGAAAGACATAACATTCACCACAGGGAAAATGAAGTCAGGTACCCGAAGAGCAGTGCTACATCTTTCTCCAAACTATAAATTGATTACTGTTCGCAACTGACTAGGCGAATGCTCGACAAGCCATCGAATTTCAAGGTACTACATACTGGTTTGCACACGCCCCAGACAGGCAGATATAACCGCCTGTGACAGGCCATCACCGGGACATTCCCGTCTATTATTATCTAGCCTATACAAGGAAGAGGGCCTCAATGCTCTCCCTCTCACCCACTGATCTGGTCGAAGATGTATCACTCAAGGATAGATAAAATCAAGCCTCCTCTTGACCCAAGTTTCTATAAACTTGCCGACGACGAAGCTGCCTTTTACAAAGCGATGACGGGTATCCAAGACGCAGAAGAACTAAAGCGGCATATTCTCAGCGTGCAAGCGAAGGCCTACGATGTACGTCCTCTCGGTATCGAGCCATTGACTAGACATTGGGTTTACTTCCTCTTTCGTTGCGCTCAGATCTTTGGTTATCCATGTATTCGAAGATGCGCCTTTCTGAAGTGGGTTGCGATGTTCAGCTCATATCAAGATCCTCCTAACTGGAAGATTGGCAGTCTCAAGATATCCCGACTACCGGCATACAAGCAAGTACTCAAGTTGGGTCAGGAGAGATGGGGGGCTATCCTACTAGATATGGGTTGCTGCTGTATATTGACCTCTGAACGGCCAGGCCACGAGCTTACCCTTGACGTCTTGCAGTTGGAAATGATGTGAGAAAGGCCGTCGCCGATGGCTGGCCAATGCAGAATGCCCTCGCATCCGACCTCCGTCAGGGTATGTATCCCACCCGTTATCCAAGACACTTACCTTATATGTTCAGAAAGGATTTTGGGATGCTGGGCATGAGCTTTTCAAGACTACTCCCGAAGCGTTCCCTGTGAAGTTCGTTCCCGGAGATTTGTTCGATCCAGCACACCTTGCCCCACGCGAGCCCTTCTACGAGCCTCCTTCCGCGGCGATGCCGGACATACAGTCATTGACATCCCTGACGCCCTTGCAGGGACACATTTCTGCCATCCATGTTTCGGCATTTTTCCATCTATTCGGCGAGGACCAACAACAACAGGCATGCAAAGCCATCGCTTCCTTGCTCTCTCCAGAGCCTGGCTCTACTATATTCGGTTCTCATATTGCGCTACCCAACAAGGGATTCAGACAACGTCCTGATACGAATAGCGATACTCAGATGTTTTGTCATGATTCTAATAGCTGGAAAGAACTCTGGGGTCAAATATTCGAGAAGGGCAGCGTCGACGTGGAAGCGCAGGTCGTAGAAGTTAACAGAGATGATATCAACAAGGACGCTGATAGCCGAGTCCACATGTTGATATGGTCAGTGACAAGATTGTAGCTTGGGTAGAATACCGTGGGCGGTTTCGAATGGCAAGCGGTTGTCTTCTCCTACGAGGAACCATCACGATGAATAGTTTTGACCCGTAGCAACTTTAAACCTGTACTACGACACGCGAAAAGCGTATTAGCAGCCACGACACCTACCAGTCTCCTGCAGCCTCGTTACCGACCAGGTAAAAAGCACTATCAGTTTCTTTATTAACATCATCGCTTCTGACCTCCACATCATCTGCCTCTACCTTGACGTTCTTCCCAAATATTTGATCCCACATTTCCTTCCCGCTATCGGAGTCGAGGAAAAACATCTGAACGTCACCATCCTTCATGGGCCGCTCTCTTAAGCCATTCTTAGGTAGTCCCACGGGTGAACCAAAGAAAGTGGAGCCAGGCTCTTGCTAGAGTAAAGGATCCACAGGAGTAAAAAAGCGAGGGCCTTGCATACTCGAGTGCAGAGGGGTAAGTGAAGTCTGGGATCGCAAGTCTGGACACGGTGTGGGATACGTGCCTTGACAAAAGTCCGATGCGACAACATTCTCTATTGGTGAGCCATCGACTACTGCCATTCTCATTACTCCCAACTACGTAGGAAGTTAGATAATGAGCAACGACCTAGAAGAAGACCACTCAATATCCAGTAGAATCGCCCCTATCTCTCCTGAGCCGATTTGAGGACTTGGTCGTATGATGAGCTGCTCAAGCTCTCGCGTATTCCCGTCAAAGATCTATCAACGCGGCTTCCTACGATTTAGAGGAGAGTAGATGGTGTCCTTGGCTAGGTGTCACGGTTAGCCGGTTAGCCTTGTTCTAAATGAATCACTTGAGGCGCGCAACTGATATGGTATTCTGAGTGTTGCTGGAATGGCGCATGACTCTCACAGTCACAACGAGAGAAAGGCCGCAATCAGTTAGAACACCATCGCTCTTGAACTAGAACTATCTTTGACTAGATGAGGGTCTCGCCTGCCACTAACACTGCAGTGAATGATTGCATTGAACAATTCTGATACAGATCTAACCCGTCCCTCAATCCTCTCCCTCGTTCAATGAAGTCAAGTTATCTGCGAGGATATAAACTTCTCTAGATATGCCTCCGTCATCTGACGGAACAACGCTGGGGCGAACTGCAGGTTGGGCATTGGCCGCTGCTGCTTGCCGGTTCTTGACCAAGTTGGTCAGCGCTCCCTGGAATATCTCCTTCGCCCTCGCAAGTTCCCCGGCCATAGATCGTAAGTTCTCTAGGCTGATCACAAACCTGGGTTGATTGGAGGAAAGGAGACTACGCTGCGTCTGGATCGAGTAATTCTGTAGCAAAGTTAACAGGTGTATTCTTGCTTGCACCGCGTGTCACTCACAATAGCGACCAGCTCTTTCAGCATCTCGTCATTAGTGAGCAAGACATAAAACATTGGCAGCTTGGCGTCGATTTCCTGCGAAGCACGGAAGACTTGCTCTATTAATTGGTTGTATTCCATTCGCTGATCCGGAGAAACGATGGCGGTTGCCGAGCGCAGTGGTTCCACTAGAATTATGTCAATAAAACTGGATGTCATCTAACGTACGCTGTTGAGGGATATTCGTCTTTAACTGCTGGATTATCTTGATCGCAGCTTGCGTGAGTTGGGGTTCACTTCGCATCAGCGATGAGATGATGGCACTAGCTGGATTTTGCATTGGGCCTCTAGCGGAAGGAGGGCCTCCATATGGTGGCGCTAGGTTGTGCTGAGGTACTGAGCCAGCTGGATTCTGCACGCCCTTCCCCTCATGCAAGGCATGGCGTTGCAGTGTTTTGCGACATTGTTCCACAAATTGAATCACACGCTCGTGTACACCCTGTGCACGCAACTCTGCTGCAGATTTGCTTGCATACTGCAATATCATTTCGATATGCTGAGGAGTAACCGAAGGACGTTGCTGTAGATCAATCCTGCGAGTCGCTGCGACACTCTCTGGGCCACCACCAGGGCCGGCAGAGGGAGAACCGTGATCGGGAAGTCCACCACCCTTAAGCCGGTCCCGACTCTGGATCTGTTGGCTCTGTTGGATCATCTGCTTCTTCTTCTGCGCTATGAATCTGCTGTAGAATGTGTCTCAGTGACGAGCTTTTGGAAGGAAGAAGGAAGAAGAGAAAGCCGTACTAACGAGACATTTATACTCACTTTCTTGATGATCGATGAGCGCTCGTCGAAATCAAGGAATGGATCAAGCGCACAGGGGCTAGCAGTGTATTCTTCAGACTTCCCTACGGAGTCATTCACCCATTTCGCCCATTTCAAGGAAGATGAGCTTCGGATGAGCGTAGCACGAAGGACTGAGGTTATCTTATCAGATATGTAGAGACGCTGTCGGAATCACATGCTCTCGACTTTTTGCTCGGCCTATGTTGCCTGCAAGCTGCCACCCCACTGTGCGTTTGATTTCGATGCTCTCGTATGTTTATTCCTCAGGTATGTTGCTGGCCTTCTTGTTTGTGACCTCGATTCATTGATTCTTTGCTTTGCAGCGAGTTCATATTTCTACCTACCAGTCGATGAGGACGAAGACCTCGAGTCGATAGACGATAAATCACTCATCCAAGCATCTTCCTCCAAATCCAACCGAAGCGCTCCCCCACATCCCAAAACAGAGACCAAGACCCCCCATCAAGACCCAATAATCGCGGACATACTCAGCAGTGATGATCTGTACAGCGTCTTGGGCGTAGAGCGCACGGCGAAGCTAGACACGGCGTCACTTCGGCGTGCATATCTGCGCAGAAGCAGAGCATGTCATCCAGAGTGCGTATTTCTCCCTGTTATTCGCAACAGATCCCCCAACGCTCGATCTAGCAAATCCTCAGACGATCCCGAGGCCACATCCGCATTCCAGAAAGTGTCGGTTGCGTACGAGATTCTCAGCAACCCCGCTTCACGGCGGGTCTATGATAGACGGCCCGCGTCGACGCCATATAATGTGTTTGCTGCCAGTGCGACGAACCACGCGGAGGAGACATTTAGGGGCGTCATCCTGGGTGTATTCAACGAGTTTCTCGATGGGGACCTTGAGGTCATTCGCACCTTGCTGAGTGAGTACCCCAGTACGTGTTAGGTGCACACTCAAACGACACGCGCAGAGACTATAAACGACATAAATCCCTCGCTCAGACTCGGGGACGAGGGCATCAACTCGGTAATATCGACTTTGCAGGGTATCCGTGAACGCGCACTAAGTGAACTTGCTTCGTCCAATCGAATGTATAACCCACTGATAGCCATCCACGCACAGCTTGCCGGGCTTGTATATACGCGCTCCACGCGGAAATATCTCGCCTCATCGAGGTCCAACACGCCTTCCGGCAACTGTCGTATTTCGACCTGATGGGCCGCTCGCGGCTCACGATACAGCTGACGCGTATAACGCTCAGTCTGCCCATTGCGCTGGAGCGCGCCATGGGAGATCAAGCGTCGCGCAATGTCGAAGGCGGCGAGGGGCGGTCGGAGATGCTGCCTCGACAGCTTGGGCTCATATTGCGGGGCATGGATGGCGCACTAGAGCGCATGGAACGTGTACTAACTTAGTATGGCTGTCTTCTCCCTTTTTTCCTGTTTCAACTCTTTCTACCTACTAGACTCTAGATTCCTGTCTTTATCATTATCTCTTGAGGTTTCCTGTGTTGTCACTGTACTGAACCATCGTGTATTTTACATACATTACTTCACTATCTAGGATTTTGTTGGTCGTGAAAGGATGCGGCACCTAAGTACAAGGCGAGTCGTCGTGTCCCTGGGAACAAGCCCAGCTATAAAGGGCGGACAGTTGTGGCCATCTCGTTCAATCTCACGCTGACGGCTGACAAAAGTAGGCATAGGACGATGCAGGAACGGAGTCTAAGTCGCTAATAGATCTGATAATATTACCGAGTAATCGTCGTCGTCGTCATCTTCCTTCTCCTCCTCAGCGGCGTCATTTCCTTCGTGAATGCAGGGTGAATGAAAGATCATTTACCGCGAGCATTTTTATGTGAGTCATTGTGATTGGAAAAGGTTCCCAGTTCTGATGCTGGGCCAGGGTGTTTAAATTATATCCACATATCCTCATCGTCCAATGAATGTTTGCATCTTTGACCGGCAACACCGTTCACTGGTAGCCTGTGAGCATTATTGCCCCTTGGATTAGGCGACAGGTCCGAAGATAGGTCAAAACTAGCTTGCTCGTTTCTCCCAGCGTTTACCCAAGACCCACCTGCGCGCGGCCAACGTTTGGCCAATGTGCCCTATCAGTGACGGCCTCTTGGTGTCGCTTTCGCCGCTACGGTGGAGATCAAGCGCCTCGGACAAGCAAGGATAAATAAACTTCCGCTTTGAGCCCGGGTCACGAGGAGTTGGCCATTTTCCCCCTCCACTTACTTCCTGGTTGATCGCGATCATAACCCGAAGAGCCAGGTTGGATAATCTAGTGAATGGAAGTCTGCTAAGTTTGCCATCAGGTGCGTCCCCTGCGTACTACCATTCTTGCTGCAATGGTCCATATGAGTAAGCACTGACGGAACCCATTGTCAATTAGCGTTCAATTGCACGGGGCACATAGAAATGGAAGAGGAAGCTGAACATCAGGAGGAGCTGAATAAGCCTCCCTCGTTTCGGTCGACAATACGTTACTGGAGCTCATCATACGCCGCACACTCCATTTGGGTGTTTATCTAATTGAGAACTGGGCTTCCTCGATCGCTCATCCATGCTGTCGACTGAATTATTTCTATATTTAGGGCTTTTGCGACGGCATCGATTGCCTCCTTGACCGGCTCTGCGCCATTGAACACACGCCACGGTGGAAGACTCTGCGAAACTGCTTTGTCCAGCACGCTGCGTCCATGATCCCAACACTTCTGGCGTTTGAAGGCACCGGGCCTCGATTTACACACGCTTCCGTCAAACTCTATCTCTCGTCAAAGACATATTATCTTGAGCTATGAAGAGATGATCCTACTTGTCGGTCTGCATGGCTTCGCATTACCGTCTACCAAACCTCCTTGCGTTATTCGAGCTAGGCGATACTCGCACCAATCCTCATGCATACGAACTAGATGCACAGTTTACCCGATGGTTAGACACTCTCGCTCTCGATATGGGCGTTGTCGAGGTAACCCTGCTGATCCTATCTGCAGCAATAGAGCACTACTAAAGGACTCTCTTTAGACGTTGAAACAGATACAAATGCCCATATTAATATCTTATGCATACCCAGAAGCCTCCCTGGATCGGCTAAAGACGTGCTTAGACTACCTCACTCTGGCTTTCATCTTTGAGGAGATCACGTACGTGTGGGCTTACTATCCTAACACACTTACACATTCTAACTTCAGAGAGAAAACATCTAGTACGCAGAGCCAACGGTGGGCAGACCTTTATATGGACATGTATCGACGGACCCCGTCCGTCCATCCCGAGCTCGAAGAAGTTGAGAATCCACTATTTCCTATCATGACAAGGTAGGGCCCTCGCAACGACATATACACATGATCTTATAGGCCTTCCCCAACAGCCTAGCACACAACATCATGTCATCATTAGAACCTATATTCCATGAATCATTCGTTGCGGAGAACACAACTTCTGTCCAGGCCATCGTACAAGAAGCGATTAATCGTGAAGTCGATGCCCCCTCTCGCCAGCCACGGACACTCGGGGCCTATTATATCAACCGCCTTGCCACTATCGGTCTGATGCCATTCCTCATTCTCGCGCAATGGACCGGTGACATTCGGTTGCCAGCTTTCCTCCAGGAGTCGCCTTCTTTCCAGTCGATGTCTCAAGCAGCCGTTGAAATGGTGTTTTTAGCGAATGTTCGTACAGTCGAATATCTTCTCGGAGTCTCGAATTGATTCATAGTATTCCAGGACATTTACTCGTTTAAGAAGGAGAAGATGGCCGGTGCGACGCAAAACAATGTCATCACCGTCATAATCCAAGACCTATCTACGGGCATCTGCGAAGGGGACCTCCAGGGAAGCTTTGATTACTCTAACAAGTTGTTCCAAGAAGCCCTGGCTCGCTTTGGCACTCACAAAGAGGCGCTTATGGAGAGCATAGTATCAGCCCAAGAAATCGACGGCATTGATACCTTGAACACGTTCAGTCAAGCAATGATAGACTGTGTGGTTGGGAACATCAAATGGAGCATGGTTTGTAGACGATATGCTGTGTTCGAATGCGAACAGGCGAGGAAGGCTTGTGAGGTGGCGATGATATGAGATGATATTAGAGCCTATTACATAGTCCTTGTTCCTTTTTATACCAGGTGATTCTAGGGTTATCAATCCCATTTGCTAAGAAGCACGATGTTGTTTGTGTAGCAAGAGACGAAGAAGGGTGATACGATTCCGCCGGCAATGATTTCAGTCTAATATCATATACAGCTCACGGCTTCCTCGAGTCATACTGATCTCTTGCTTATTAGTGCAGCTCCTTGACGTCGTTTGATATTACATCCAAGTATAATGAACGCCACGCCCAGTTCGTGCATACCATTTTCCTCGTTTGAAATTTCTTGGAGAGTCCGAAAACACCACCACCAACTAGGAAGTAAATGCCATTGCTCTTCCTCCGCCCGCGGGCCTGCGACGGAAACAACTCATGAGTTCTTTCCCAAGAGTTTCATTGATCTACAGTCCCCTCGTCCATGACTCCATCACTGCTGAGTACGTGGTGCATCTTTTCTGTTTCCTTGATTGTAATTTGGGGTTCGAGACCAACACTAGTCCGTCGGTCCGCTTCGAGAAAAAGCACAAATTTTGGATGCAGATTGCTTTCTTTCTGCTGAAATACTGAGCATGAGGCGGCTGCGAGATACCCGCCTCCCGGATATTCTTCATTTTTTTGGGGGGGACGTGGGGAAGGGTGTTTGAAGCCAATGAAGATTCGCTCGCCACATGGGGGACCACCTCCACAAAATCACATGTCAAAAGTTCAAACAACCATATAGGGCGCCTTCCCTCAATTGACATTCTTACCTCTCACTGCAACCTTCCCTCTCGAACCAACCATGTCAGACATCACCTACAGCGGATTCAAGGTAGCTGGGAACGCTTGTGGCACTGTTTAGTGACTCAATGGCGTTTGCACTAGGCTTCGGAGATCATTGCTGCTCTTCACCAGGCCTTTGCTACCTTCACGGACAAGGAGAAGCAGGACAATATCAAGAAGGTGCGTGTGCTTCGTAGCAAGATAGTTCTATGATACTCATGTCGTCCGAAAAGACCAACGGCATCTTCGAACTGCGCATCTCTAACGATGCCAAGGAGGAGGCTGTCTGGACGATTGACCTCAAGAAGAATGCTACGGTCATCAAGGGTACAGCCAAGCCCAAGGCGGACGTTACCCTCATCATGTCCGATGACACTTTCACTCAACTTGCGAGCGGCAAGGTGAGGACATTTGCGAACACCAGAGCTAGCTACGGAGATATCCTAACCCCGCTTTACTCTAGTTGAACGGTCAGAAGGCCTTCATGACCGGCAAGCTAAAGACTCGGGGAAATATGATGCTCGCAACTAAGCTTGAGCAGGTGCTGAAAGTGCGTAACGTTGCTGCAATGAAGCCTTTCCTTTCGCTCACCCTGGAGGCTGCTTACCCCCCAGGTCGCTAAATCAAAGCAAGCAAAACTCTAAATTGCATTTCCACCCTACTTATGTATCCATACTCTCCATTAATATCATTATTCTGATATGAGCACGAGTCTCTGAGACGTGTATAATCAATTACAAACGTAAGTGGAGGTTCTACTAAATGGATGAGCGGTGAAATGTAGAGTAATATAAGTAATCCGAATAATGCATAACACGACGGGTTCTGCTAAAACATGTTGCCAAAAAGTCCTCTGTGCCGCCGCGGTGCAGGCTGTGCATCCGTCCGTAATGTCGATAGGCTATTGAGTTGCTTCATCACCTTGATAGTGATATTAGAAACTAAATCGTTTAAGGAGAAGACAAGGTACCTCTTCGAGCTTATCTTTACGCTCTTGTAAATCAAGATGGCGCCGCACGACGGGATTCTCCCTCGCAAACTCAATTATCTCTTTGCGATCGAGATCATATAGCAGCCTAGAGTCGATCTCGCGGGGAAACTGAGAATGAGGAGCGATTAGACGTAGAAGCTGGCTGCTAAGCTGAAATACTGTTTACCTGGTAAAAGAATTGATCAAGGAGTTCAATGTTGATGAACATGGCAGAAGTATAGGCGAGCTTGTCGGCAACGACGTTGAGGAACGCTTCTGGACAGAGGACATCGTTGCTCGGTCCAGCTTTACATCGCTTAGACCTCAAGGCAGCTAACCGCAACTTCAGGATGCTGAGGCGATCGGTGTATAGAATGGCATGTCGGGCTAAGGAGTCGTTTCTTCAGTTTCGATGCCCGAACTGTGGTTGATATGCACGATTACTCACCATCGTGGATTTGTGCAGCTGGATAACGATAGTCAACGGAAGAATCCTCCTCAGTATTCTCGTCCTCGGGAGCCATGAGCCTTTTCGTCTTCTTTGCTTTCTCCTTCTCTTCTATCTCCTGTACATACCTCACCAACCCGCCCAATCTACGACTCCCTCCGACTTTTTGTCTGATATCCTTCAACTTCTTCTCGCACATGGTCACCTCCTTTTCAAAGAGATCTATTGCCGACTGTCTACCTGATTCCCATTCTCTATCCTCCACTTCGACCTCGTACTTGTACGGTTTGATACAGTTTTCCACTTGATCTGAAGTGACACCGATACGGTCCCGAAGAATCATATGTGAGAATTGGACCAGGCGTTCGGCAGCGCGAGGGTGGAAGTTGAATGGTTCGGCGGTGGCAATGGAGTCGATGAGTGAACGGAGACCGTTCGCGACTAGGAGTGTAGAGTCACGACCAACACCTGACTTGGTGAGAAGAGAAGAGGCTGCTTCCAGCTTATGCCTCCAGTAGGGCTCAACATCCTCGGGTCGCACCTTGGGATCTTGAGCAAGTCCGCCAAGCTCAAGCGCACGTTTGTCCAACCAGTACAACTGCTCGAGGACGTCCATAACCTTGTCATCGAGCATCTCCTTTAGTTTAGCGCGGATTGCGGGACGCTTAAACTGAGACGTTGCTTCTTTGAATCGTAACTTGAGGGCATCCATAGTCTCAGCGACGTAGGACTCAGCGGTGATTCGGCGATCGTTGTATTGAACTTTGAACTGGTAGGTCGCCTCCTCGAGCTCTAATTGTACGGCGTTGGTGATACCATGCAACGAGGATGCCATGGATGATTCAAGAACTTCCATCAGCCGTCGGCGAAGGGTGTCGGTACCGACCATTAGTGATGTCGTGGATCCGAAGATTTCACCATGTGCACCGAAGTAATCTCGTTCGCCCTTTTGGGCAACGAGAGCCATATCGTCTCGCCTTGATCTTTTGCCTGATGATTTAGCCACTACCCCGACATAACCAAGATGAAGGGGATATCGATTTCCTGCAAGGATGGTGGCACCCTGTTCCGGCGGTACTAGATCCATTTTTGTGATAACACCGATAGTACGTAGACCGAGCGGATCGACCTTCCGACTCGCTCTTAACGCAGGCGAATTCGCTAAATCGACGTCGGCAGCACAAACGGCCAATATTATGTTTGGTTCGCGAATGTATTTGTCGCATAGTTGAGCTATCTTCTCCTTCAGTGTTTCCGGCTGATCCATGGAAGCGATTTGAACGTAGCCAGGGAGGTCGATAAGAGTCAAGTCCGGGACGTGGGGAGAGTATATGCGTAGATCAATGGGGTCGTTGGATACTGCTTCGGAGGCCGGGACGGCGAGGTTGAGATCTGTGAGGGTCTTCTGGATGTCAGAGAAATCGGTTATCTTTCCGAGGCCCAGAGCTGGGAATTCGCCATATTCTGCCGCCGCTCCAGGCGTGTGGATCAAGGTGAGTTCAATGGGACGCCGTGTCACCATATTGTTGCCTCTGTTGCGAGCGTCAATTGAATTATGAAGGAGGAATAAACGTACGTACTTTGGTAGGAATTCATGTCCCACAACGGCCTCCAGAACAGAGCTCTTCCCTGAGCTTTGGCTCCCGATGACAACAATGCTCGGCAGCTTGAGGGCATCGCTCTGGTCTATGCTCAGCAGCATGCTTCGAATCTCAATCAGCTTTTTTGTTAAGTTCATGAGCCCGTTATGCTGATCGGCACTGGAAGAGTCGTTGTGTGATTTGGAGTCCGAGGGGGATGACATAGTGGCGGCGACAAGAGCAGCGATAGCAGCGTCGTTTCTTGGAGACTTGCCCTTCGACTTTCCCGATGAACTCCCACCGCCATCCTCAGGACCCTTGCCGCTGCCGCCTTCTTGTGCCGCAAATAGATCTTTGAGGAACTGCGGAGTTTCCAAGGTTGGAAGATTCACCTCCGAAACGCGAGACGACACAGCTTTGAGTCCACCAGAAGCCGTATCGAATATGCCAGTAGCGGTGTCTTGAACGGAAGACATCCATGATGCCGTCTGCTTTCTGAACTCTGCACGCGACGGAGGTGACTAAGAAAGGGACAAACAAGCGCATGGATGCACACCTTCAAATTTGTAGTTAGCATAGCCCAAACCACCAGCGCCGACCGTCATTCCTGCTATCGGTACTCTGAACGCTCGGGCGACAAATCTGGGAATGGAGGAGTATGATATGGCGCGTACGTGCATATGGCGCAACGCTGCTGGCGAGGGAGTGGTGTAACGTCGTCTGAGAGATCCATGAGCGAGAAAGGTAGCATGCTGCCGGTGAGAAGGCCTGGCTGCCTCTCGCCGAGCAGCATCTAAGCCGTAAGTGACTGTTTTCCTGAATATGCCTTGAATCTTGTGAGGAAAAGCAGACAACATTGGAAAAGCCGCGGTATAAATCTTCTGCTGTCGATGCAACCTTGGGCGAGCTACGACGGAGGTTGGACGGAGGGCGTCGCGGTCTGTAACTTTCACGTATAGCGGGATGAGTACACGTGCCGTTTCGGCTTGCTCTTCGTGAAACCTACTGTGAGTGTGGGAGAGTATCGCAAACCGTGGGATAGTCATATGTTGGAACTTGAAGTTACTTCGTAGTTTGGGTCTTGACGCAGACGTCTGCGGTTATCCTGCCCACTTTCTAGTGGAGAGTCTATGTCGAACCACCGCCAATTAATCTGGTCCTTTTAAAATACATCACTAATGCAGTGAAGTTGCTCAACGGCTAAGGACACCGTACCTTTGTTACAGTTAGTAACAACTCACCATACGCTGCGATTGAAGGCCGCCCTCCCTACGAGACGAGGTGGCACATTACCTGCGTCTCTTCGTGCTGATAACTACCACGCCGTGGCGCGCTCTTCCAGCACGGATTTCCCATCGCCCCGGACGGCCAAAGACTGCAGCCAACATTTGCTATACAAGGGGACCTCTAGTATGGCCTGTCTTACATGGATCATTAATTCGTGTATCACACCCTCGCGCCTTAGAGGCTATTTCGTAGCTCAGAAATCTACTCTCATGTCCGCGCAGTTCTTTATCACCCGAAGCTCATTGTGCCCTTATCCCGGTTTCGTACGCACGTTCAAGGCGGCATCAGTCAAGGACGCAGCCTCTCATGGTCATAGCCAAGCGACTGACGTTGTCTTTCTCACATAGTAAGGACCTCTAAACGGATGCTTACGATCGCTATCAAGGACAAAGTGGCCAAATTCGTTGAAGGAAATTGGGATCTCCCGCATGCTCTACGTTCCCGATCTGAAGATGGAAGGAACAGAGGCAGACCTCGGGCAGACCGCATCAGACCACAAACAGGAACTCATTGTGTGTTACGCTGCGTTCGACGTCGACCCCGCTGGCAAAGATAGGACTATATGTCAAAAACACATTGGTACATGTAACGGGAAGCGTCTTAGATTCTCTTTGCGTGCGCCACCGTCCGCATCGGGTTGTCCATATATACTCTCGTCTACTCACGTCGGACTATTTATCCTTTGCTTTACATCATGAAAGAGTTTGTTTCTCTCCGACCGTCGCACCACTGATCAATGCCAGTAGCAAAATAAGTAGTAGGTAAGTATTGCCCTGGACTCGGTCCCGGCCTGGGGCCCTGAGCCTGTCTCAGAGACGATTGTTTTCCTGTGGAAGTAAGTATTTTTTTCCGTCTCTCGCTTGGCTACTTGGAAGCACACGTTGTTTTCATCTCGGTCAGCGCCGCTGGCAGACATTCATTTATCATTCATGTTAAATCTGCGTAAATGACAGTGAGTAAGCGCTGCAAAACAGTCTCGGAAGCGAACACATGTCATCTTATCGACAAGGGCCGCCTGCAATGCTTGCGACAAACACTGCCCAATTTCAGAGCATTAGATCGTTCACGTTCGACTCTCTGGTGACCCCCTTCTACAACTTCTTGTCATGTTTGGATGTCGAGTAAATGAGTATCAGAATTTACACTCAAGTACGATATTGAGTAGAGCGTCGGTCCGGCAACCTGAGTAAATACCGATCGTGCTCTCCTTAGGAACGGTGCAAACACGAGTAAATAGATCGACACTAGGTTCCACTCAGGTCCATATTGAAAATTAGCTTGTCGGTTGTCTGACCGTCAGTGCTCTACCACCCCATCTCCCCTCACAAGCCCCTCGGGTTGCTGATAGCATTATGCTAGGTCGCATAAAGTCCATTTTTGTCTCTGGACCTCGCAAGATTGACCCAGCGTCGTATCGTACAACCATGTCGAATGGTGCGTTGCTTTGGGCGATCCTGTGATTCTCGCCCTGAAGGGTGGACTAATGCGCCCACTGAATAGCTAATGCAGCGTCTGAGACTGCTACCTTCGCAGCGGGGTGCTTCTGGGGCGTAGAGCACATTTTCTTGAAGCATTACCCACCTTCCCAGAACAAGGGGATCTTGAAAACCAGCGTTGGATACACCGGCGGAAACCCGCTTGTCAAGAACCCGGATTACAAGACGGTGTGCACCGGTGCGACAGATCATGCTGAGGCGGTGAAGATCGAGTTTGATCCTTCGAGGGTTACATATGCCCAGCTTGTGGGTGAGTGTTCATGGCCATTATGCATTTTGTCTTTGTATTCGACCATCTGCGACCAGAGTTCTTTTATCGCACCCATGATCCGACGACTGAGAATCGCCAAGGAGGTGACACAGGCACTCGTGCGTACAGTCCTTATGAGCCATTGCGCCTCTGACGGCCGTGGCTTGCTAGAATACCGGTCTGCAATCTACACTCACTCTCCAGAGCAAGCGGAGATAGCGCAGCGAGTTACGACCGAGGTTCAAGCCAAGCATTTCACGCCCCGGGGGAAGAAGATCGTTACCGAAATCACTGCTGCTGGCGAATGGTGGGACGCTGAGGACTATCACCAGCTCTACCTGTTCAAGAATCCGAGTGGATATCAATGCCCAACGCACCGTCTTCACTGGTGAAGGAAGCTATGGATATTTTATCTTATTTGTATCTTGAAGTTGTTGTAACATTTCAGAGAACGATGCCACAGACAGACGAATCGATTGACGGTATCCAACTGCGCTGCACAAACTTAATCATGATGTCGAGATGGTAACCAACAATCGATAATCGATTTAGGGTAGAAGAACATTACAAAGATACAAAATTACGACTAATTCCACAACCAAAAGACGCCATCAGATCCAAAATGCCCGTCCCTTTGAAGTAACAAGGTAGTTGGTGCCGAACGGACGATGTCAACGCCGGCCACAGCCCGAAGGCGGGTCGTGCTCAACTCGCTGCACCACCAATTATCATCATTGGCGTTTTTGATCGTGGAAGGATGAAGAAAAATAGAGCAGAAGTGGCGGCTATAAATCTTCGCTGTCGCTGTCTCACGATCACATGAACGTGCGATATCGAAGCGAGTCTAGCAAACAGAGCCAATCAGATAACCCCGATCAGAGTTGCCAAAATGAGCGACGCCCATCGATCGCCAGTTGAGTCACTCTCGAAATATTTTGATTCCATTGAACTTGGCACAACTTCCCTCTCAAGCTTTCTTTCTTCGCCCCGCCACAGAGTGGCGATCTTCCCATCCACTGCTTGTCTCAGCTATCCTGGATCCCTCTGCGATGGTTTACGATGCCCAACGCCCGTACACGGTTGCGAAAGGGAAATGGTGTTTACTTTTGCAGGGTTTGATGTCATGAGGTGGGTCTTTGGCTTGTAGATATTTCCCTAGAAAATGCACAAGTTGACGGTGATCAAGTAGCTTTGACAGTGCGATCATCTTTGCCATCGCCGTGCTCTGCCTCCACCCATTTGGTCGATATCGCCTATGTAACATTTCCTGAGCAAGAAATGCGTGGCGTAACAACTCTCGTTATCCGGAAACTTCAAGCACTACCTCGATAGTAGAAGCGTCAAGCGTATCCAGAGGTTAAAAGTATGTAGATGGAAGAAAGGTTATTAGGTAGGCATAATGGTGCGTTAACCGCTCTCAACACTAAACAAGTGACTAACTACCTAACAGTACACATGTACCATCGGTACAGCTGATACAAATACAAGGGAATATGAAATCTGTTCAAAGGAGGAGTCAAAACAACATGATGTCGGTTGTGACCCAAGGGAGGTAAGAAGCAAAATAAAGGGCTGCAACCATGCGCGGTGAGTGCCGGTAAAGATTGGGAGTGGCAGTCTGGACTTACAAGCGTAATATGCATGTTGAAATTAGGCGGAGGCCAGACCCATCGCTCTCGCGCCAAGGCCAGCCGCTCCGTCCCATCCGACGAATCTCTCCTTACTCAACGCTCTGTCCTCTTCAAAGTTTATTGAAAGTGGAGCGTCAAGCCCATCCTCATCGCTCATCCAAGATCTGCCAGCCCCCCTCGACCGCGCCCAAACGGAAATAAATATAATTCGCTTGAGTTTCCGGTTCAGGAAGAACCAATGAGATGACCAGAGCAGGGCCCCTCTGCGCTTCAGTCTGATCTGAGGGAACGAAGACATTGGCGAATGCCGTGGAAAGCTCTCATCGAGCGACCCCCGGGTAGATTGTCGAAGGATAGAACTCGAGGGGCTACTGCTACTGCTACGGTGTGGTTGGACCTCGTCGACGTCATAGTCGTCGAATTCAAAGGGCGCTTCGTCGTCGAGGTCACTTGAAGAGTCCTCGTCGCCATTTGAGGCGGCATCATCTTCATCATCAGAATAGTCGTTCGCATGCGGATCTGCTTCTATTTCTGGGGCATACGAGAAGACCTCGCAATCTGCAAGACCAATGACTTCATCAAGCATTCGGTACAATGTCGGGTGGGTTCCAGACACTATTGGAGGTGGGGCAAAGGGGCTTTGCGGGATGATGGAATTATAGGGTGACGAGGAGGCACTGGGTACCGAAGATGGGAAGAAATCGGAGGAAGTGGGTGGGTAAGAAGAGTAAGTTCTTGGTGCGTTCATCCCTGCTCTATGCGGCGATATTAGAGTGTTACTCAGCGAGTTCAGCACACTCGCCCCGCTCTCCTCTTTGCTGAAATGACCAGGTTTGACATCGGAGAATTCGTGGTCTGGGAAGGCGATGTTTAGGGTTGCTATCAGGAGGTAAAGTGTCTTTCTTGAGGAGTGTTTGTTCATTGGGCCAAAGGGCGTCATTTCAGCCTCATGGTCGAGAGCGAGCCACGAAGGAAGGGGAGGTGAGTTTGATATTTCGTCTTTGTAGGCATGCTCGAGCGTTTTGAAGAGCTTCTTGTCGCGTTTGATGTTCTTGCAGCTGTAAGCCTCAATACGAGTATGGACGGAGCATTCGGGGCCTTCGTGGGTCAGCGCCTGCGCGAGACGGGTGAGTGAGGAGTATTCGATGTATTTCATCGTCTGTGAAGCAGGTTTGCTGCAGTCGCGGGGGCCGTTGTGGTCGATGCTTCGTTGTTGATATGGGCGACGGAGAGTGAGACTATCCGCCTCCTGGCAGTGGCCCTGTTCTGGGAACGTGTCACGCTAAGATTCCCATTTATGGAAATTGATAGTCACGTTCAACAAATCTCTGGGAACACTCTGGGAACGTTTCAAGGAATACGGAGGACCATGGTCAGATCTTCAGAATTTAAACGTTCGATGTTCCAATCTTCGAAGTCTATCACTCTACCGGATTTGAGTACATTGTATTGTATCAGGCCAAAGCCTCTCATATTTTCGCTATGCCGTAGGCATGCATGCTACCCATGCTTCTTGCCAGGCCGCACTGTGGCCGCGGCCGGTGCTGGCTTTCCTCCAGTATCCCCAATGACTGACCGCATGACACCTAGAAAGGTTGCACAAATACTCTCTCTCTCTGAAGATCTGACCGGCGACTTAGCCTAGGCGTCCCGCAGGTGCTCCTGTCTCTAATCTCCATTTATGTCTAGCAGGTTTCCGGTCAGATCGAAGTGGATGCGCCAGTATCAAGCGCAACCGTCGGCACGGCTATGTAAACCTCTCCAGAAGAAGCGAAGGCAGGGTAAGTCCTTCCCGAGGGGTTAATACGCCCGCTCGTACCAAACAATTCGTATACTGGATGGGCTTTAGCCGTGGCGCAAGGATGGAGGGCGACCGGTACCCAGCGCTCAGGGGAGGGCGATCCATTTATAACTGGGTCGGGACTAAGAACCAGTGCAGACATTGCCTTCGGCTGTGGAGATTTCGCAAAACACTTGCGCCGACAATTCAGAATATCGAGCGTGCTTGGGGTCAAATGTGTCAGTGTTGTCGTGCAGAATACTCATGGAGAGGTCAGTTGATTGCATTGTTACCCTTGCCAGCGGTCGGTAACGATGGCTGCAAGCAAAGACCAAGCGCTTGTGAGGCGACGTCTGCCGTGTATGTCGATGCGGTATCGAAGGATGCTTCGTTCGGTAACAGTCAATAATTGGACAAAATATGTTTCATCTTAGATGAAATGGTAATCTATATGGGGTGCAACAAGAGCTCCATAAGGTCAAGCCGTGTGGGCCGGTCTACATACTGGGGGCGATATTGGCTGTTGGCTGCCGAGAACGATGTTAGCAGCGAGCAGAACAAGACGCTAACAGGCGGTATAGTATATCTGAACAGGTGAGAGGTCATGGTGACCGAAGTATGACCGGAGAAGGAAGACCAAATCAGAGTTAGCATTTAAAATGCCTCATCTGGCAAATTACATAATCATCGCTGGTGGCAGAGGCAAGGAGTTGTGCGAGTGTTCTCTCGCTCCCACCACCATCACCTCCCCTTCCTCCGCCCTTCCTCAATCCCCTCCTCCCCGTCGAACGTAATTCCAACAGCATCCTTGCTGTTGCTGGCCAAGTACGTTCAACACCTCTGGTCATATCAGGTGGTCTTCAATGGCAGATCGAGGGCCCCCGTCCTATCCTCTCACCCAAAATTTCAATCCCTCGATGCTGCAGCAGCATAGCCAGCAGCAAGCGCAAGCGAATCAGCAGAATCAGTTATCGCAGGCTCAGCAACAACAGCTGCAGCAGATGCAGGATCTTCAGCAGGGACAGCCAGGTTCTATGTCGATGCAGGATAATGCGAGATTGTGGCAACAGATGCAGCAGTTCCCTCAGTTCCGAAACTTGGCTCCTGGGATGGAGGCTAGTCAGCAGGTGCGTTGAGCTTGGATTATGTTGCCAGAGGACTTGTCTCAGAGACTCCCTTTCCGTCCGTTGCGTGTTCTCACGTATGTGACATCGCCCAATATTCGCGTTGCGCTTCGATTTCGCCCGCCGCACTTTCGTCCACCGATTATCGTTGTATTGACGACTGTTATCTCGCCTTCTTGCCTTATTACGTTTTGGGGGGTGTAACTTTGCTAATTATAATCGTCTGCCAGATGGCTGAACTTCTTCGCAATCGCACCTTCAATCAGCACAACCCTCAGCAGCAACAACAGCAACAACAGTTCACTCTCGGCGTCAATCCTCTGGGCGGTGGTCCTCAGCATCAGCCGACATTTCACGATCAACCGAACGGCCAACCTAACATGCCCCCCGGGTTTCCCAACATGGCGCTTGGAATGGCAAACCGAAATATGGCGATTCAAGCGTTGCAGGCGAGGCAGTTGGACTTGATGGCTATGGCGCAGAACCAGCAGAACCAGAATGGCCCTATTAACAATTTAGCCAGGATGGCGCAACTGCAGGCGATGCAACGCGAACAAGCCCAACATCACCAACAGAGGGAGCAGCAGATGCAAGGTAATGGCACTTCGGATTCCTTCAATCCCCCACGCATGCCGACCCCCGATGCTGTTCGTCGATCCCCGTCTCATGCGTCTCCTCAACCGCCGCCTGGAGTTTCCAATTCCCCTAACATGCCACCCAACCGTGATGGCCCCCAAGCCGCAACCACCTTACCCGCTCGTCGCATGATGACTCCGACAGAAATGAGGGAACGGTCGAATCAACTGAGAGTGCTGATCAATACCGCCGAGCAGTCTATCATGCAGCTCAACGCTAGTCGAGGGTCACTGCCCGAGGCCACGTTTATGCAGAAGATGACTGTGTTGCAGAACGATCTTAAAGGGAAGAGAGAGTACTTTGCGAAGCTGAATGCGGCGTTACAAGCACCCCAATTTCCAGTAGGGTAAGCACCGATGGTTTCTAGCATCGTGCGACTTATGTAATGATCCTTTACAGCGGTGGTGCACCTTTCCCCGGACATCCAACAGGCCAGACATCTGGCTGGACGAACCAAACGGGCGGGCCTTCATTTGGGCCGTCGCAAGGTCAACATTCCCAGAATGGCTCTATGGGAGGCCCTTCCATGCATTCGATACAGAGTCCCGCCCAACTCCATCCTCAGGCGAATCACATGATCAACGGGGTACCTCCACGTTCAGGACCTACTCCCACACAACAACAACGGGAACAAATGCATAGAGAACATCATCTAGGGGCCCAATTCGGCGTCAATGGCCAAATATCCCCTCCTCCCTCAATGAATCAACCGTTTGGCTTTGGCCCTGCAAACGGTGGAACTCCTTCTAGTGCCAACTCTTCGTTACCATTGGCCACAAATGGCGGAGGCGTACCCCAGCACAGTCTTCAGGGCGGCATGGTCACTTTACCACCACCATTACAGAAACCCCGTTTTGACGAGACTTACAGCAACTTTTGCAAGAGCAGGAATGTCAATCACGATCCGCGTATGCTCTCCGTTGATGGAAGAACCATCGACCTGCACATGCTCCACCGACAAGTCCTGTTGGAGGGCGGCGTAGGAAAGGTGAGCTTGTCCTAGTGATTTCGCTTTCTCCTACTCAATGCAACACTGCAGGTTAATCAGAAGGACCTTTGGGCTGTCATCGGTGCTCGTATGGGGTTCGTCTCATTTCCTGCGTCTGACACAGAACCTGCCAAGAGTGGACCGGCCGTCGCAGGGCAACTAGCGCACGTCTACAAGGAGTATCTGGCTGCGTTCGACATGCTCTACATACAATCAGTCATAGAGCAGAAGAAAAAGCAGATGATCCAGCAGAACCAACTGAACCAGAACCAGAACCAGGGTAACGGTCACCCTAACAGTGGTCCTCCTGCTGGTCCTGGCGGTCCTGAGGGTGGCGTGGGGGGCGCGATGAACATTGGCGCGATGAATCCTCAGCAACGCCCTTCGCTCACTCCACAGCATATGCAAATGATGGTGCAGTATGCAAGCAGATCTGCAGCAGAGTTGCGTGCACAGGGTGTACACGAGCGTGTGATCCAATTTGTGGAACAGAATCGCGCAACCCTGCAACGCAATGCTTTGGATCAGGATCGATTTCGAGGACAGTTCAGACCCGGTACGCAGCCTGGTCAAGGTGGCCTTTCCCCCGGTGTGGTGAAGGACGGTAATGGAGGCGCGCAGAATCCGGCTGGCTCAGTACCCCAGCACAATCTAGCGCCACCGTTTGGAGGCCCTCCTCCCGCTAGAGGCCCAATGCAGAATCCAGCTAGTGCTATCATCTCATCGCTGATGCGAAGTGAACCCCAACTCACGCAAGCTGCGATCAAGATAATCCAGCAGTTAAAGACGAATATCCCTCAACAGCGTACGTTAGATGACATGTGTTCCTCACCAGTTTTATTGACATAATTCTAGTGGAACCACTGCGCTCGGCAACCGCCATCGTTTCTCCGGATCAGCGAATGGAATACAACCAATTAATAGAGCAAGTCTTCCATGCTTCGCAGGAACTCGACGCCAAGCTGCCAATGTTTTATGTCTTGCTCACTAATGACGAGATGCTGAAAGAGCTGGTCGCTATTGTGAGTGACACGCGATGCAAGCAAGAATACACCTGTTAACCTTCCTACAGAATTACTCGATTCAGACGCAGCGTAGTCTCCTTTCCTCCAATCAACCCAGGTTTGTGATCAGCCTAGAGAACTTACGATCTATGGCCGGGGAACTTGCGAGGGCGAAGGAGATATTTCAGGTAGCGCTGACCAACTTGGTCAAGAACCAGCAAGCAGCAGCGGCCAACGCTCAAGGCGGCCCTAATAGTGGCCCCCCTCCAGGCCCATCTCATCCCCAATCGAGTCTTCTCTCTGTATCGAATCCTCCCCAGAATCGACCCACTGGGCCAACACGCCCGCCACCAGCGAAGCCCAAAACTGCCATCCAATCTAGTCCTAATGCATCCGCCATGTCCGCCCCCACTCCTCCTGCCGCTACTGTGTCAACCCCAGGCCCCAGCGCCAGCTCCCCCATGGCCTCTGCCACTTCACCTCCAACGCCTAAGTCACCGAAAACGAAACCGCAGAAGACGAAACCCCCTCCACCTAAACAACGCAGGCCATCCAAGGTTGGAACGGCGCCGACAATACCGCCAGCCGATCCCCCACGGCCACCGTCAGCGACAGCAGGCGTCAAGCGTGCCAGGGAAGATGAAACCAGCAACATTGCATCAACCACCCCTCAAGGTTCGGGTACCTCAGCCATAGCCGGACCTAGTACCAACGTAGCTAATGGAGCGTCACCCCCTAAACGCATTAAGACCGAGTGGGACTCGAAGGATGGTATTCTCATGGAAGGAGATGCTGAGAAACAGGCGATCGACAGCATCAAGACTCCGGAGGATGCGAGCGCTTTCATGGAGAAGATGGCTGAGCTGATCAAATTGGCCGGCGAGGGGCAGTCTTCTATCAATACAAACATCGCCGAGTCCCTCGATGAGATATTGAAGGGATATGGTGGAGCGTCAGACGTGGACTCCTCGATAGGCGCCATAGACACCTTCCAACTCTCTTCCGAAGCTCCAGTTTCTGGGGATAACAACGATCTGGAGGAGTTTTTCAATTTCTCATCCTTTGCGAATGACGAAGACGACGCCGGCTCGAAAGCAGCAACTCCAGATTTGATACTCTCTTCCTCAACCAACCCCAGTCCTGCATCAAACGCCGAGAGTGAAGCAGGTCACCCGACGTTAGGACCGGACGTGAAGACAGAGGTCAAGACGGAGGACGGTTCGGATTCATTGAGGCTTGGTATGTGGAAGGAGATTGATGGTGGTGAATCGTCATTCTATCATTCTAACAATGACTGGAAATGGGACGGTCCTATGGCTACCATAGATTCTTCATGGGCACTTTTGTCCTAGCGGGCCAGTCATCTTTTTGTTGTTTATTTGTTTCGTATGTCTCCTCCATCAATAATTTCATCTCTCGCTGCTTTATTTTAGTTTACGGTTAACTTCTGGAGATATCCCGATTGTTTTATCCCTCGTGTTGTCATACTACTACCATTACTTTTGGTTACGTCTGCTCTGTATTCCTATTACCTGTTGTTCCACTTGCTATCGATTTCTTGTCCGACTGTAAAGCGGATATATTCGCATTATAGAATGAGACTTGTAGAATGAGACTGTTGTACACAGTGGGAGCTGGAAGGTTAGCGTTGCCGACCTCGCCGAGCTGTATTGCCTAGCACACGCGCTCGTAGGGCGGACACCGCGTCAGTGCCAGATGTTGTGGAAACACGAGACGAAGACGATGGCAGCGAAGGAGTAGGCCGAGACACGGAGGTTAGAGCCAGCCTTCGGCGTTTGCTCGATGCCTCTTCCGCTAATTCTTTACGCGCTTGCTCCCATTCTTCCTTTGCACGTAGTGCATCATCTTCAGCCTCGTCCAACAACTTCAGCGTCTCTGGCAGACCATAACGCCCTTTGAGAGAATCATCTGCAGCCTCCTTCTCCAATGCAACCTTCTTCACCTCACGAAACCGTTTCCGGACTTTCCGGGAAAGAGTGTATGGATCAGAGTTATATTGTTCAGAGACGTTCTGAAGGCTTTCGAGACGAGGGATTTGGACTTGGGTGAGGTTCTTTTGGGCATCGGTGGTCTTTTCTAGGACAGCGAGTGGGTCGACTGGTGCGGCGCTCCCTTCGGTGTCTAAGGCAGCGATAAGTGGTATGGAGTGATGGAGCAAGAGGATTTAGTACCATGCACGGCATACCCGCCATTCTCTTCTGGATCCCAATCCTCCTCCTTACGCCGCGCGCCTGACGTGACAACATACTGCGTATTCTAACGAAACATCAGCGCCGAGGAAGGTGACCTATGTATGATCGACCGTACCTTTGGGTCCGTCTGTATCTCGAACCAACCATCACAGAGATGGCATTTACATCGGAACGAGTATATCGGCGTCGAGTAGTAGTTTCCTATCTTCTTCTTCTCAGCGTTGTAGCGGACGCCCATGCCGATATGGTTGTTGCACGTCCCACTGAAAGCGCGCAACAACTTCAGTGTAAGCCACGACGGTACGACATTGCAACGTACCACCATATGTTGAACGGGAGCTCAAAGCGAGTGATGAGGATGCCCTGGTCTATCTTCCGAGCTCTGTCTCCTAGTGCATGTTTACCTGGGCATCGGGTAGTAGGGTCAGCGTCGCCATCGCTGCGCATGGATGACTGACGTACCTCTGTACGAGTTTAGGCTCTTGTGCTTCTCTCCATCGTAGTCAGGAGGATAGTATTTGTTGAAGCCTCATCATTGTGGTCGGCTAGACGATCCCTGGTGGATTTCTGGGACGAACGTACCTTGCATTTCAAGGTCTACTTACCAGTAACTTGATTATGACAGTGTGGTAGTAATTCAGCGACCCTACTCTTAAGCGCCGAAATCCACGCGATCATGTGCCCCTAAGAACTAAGAGGAATAACTCGCTACTTGCAAACGCAAGCAGAGATGATGCATGATGCATGATATAGGTGTTGAAAGAATGCGCAGGTTCTCCTTGTCAATATGGTTGCACAAAGATCTCAGGCGTTATTTTGCCTGATAAACTTTCTATGTCTTCCCAGCAACTCAATTTAGAGAGAAGGAGACTGCCGTAGCCAACAAAGCCAGTTTGATCTAATTATATACATTATGTGTGATATTTTATTCATTTATATTGACCGGATAATGGCCCAAAACGACTAAGTCGTGACACTATTGGGATGACACTCGGATACCATTCCTTGAGAGCTACTCAAAGGCGCGATAAATGACACAGCAGACAAGTAAAGACTATAATCTACACTTCTAGAAACTTAGTGATATGATATGGATATTTTCGTCCACAAAACTTAGGAAGCTTCACTTAGGGAATAGGAGCTAGGAATAGGAGAGGGTCGACGCACTTCGGCAATCGCCGCTAGCGTCTATGGCAGCTGAACTCTAAATTTCGTTGTACACACAACTTTCACTACCAACGGCCTTAGGTATGTCGCAGAATTCACTGGAATCCTGAACAATCTTGCTCATATTTGCTTTGTCCAAGTCACCTTCTGACTCAAAACCATCAAAATGAGTTACGTCGCTAAGGGTGATAAAGAATACGATGCCACGGGTGCACCAGTCCCCGCTGCTAAGATCCACAAAATTCGCATTACTTTGACGAGCAGCAACGTCAAGAACCTTGAAAAATGTGCGAGACTCATAGATGACTCGATTTTCTCTTCGCTGACTGGTTTACAGTCTCCACCGATCTCATCAACCGTGCTAAGGACAAGCAGCTCCGTGTCAAGGGCCCTGTTCGTCTTCCTACCAAGGTCCTCAAGATTACCACCCGTAAAACCGTAAGATCCATCATATATAGGGTCTCCTGGAGATGTTCATCTTTCTGTAGCCCTGTGGTGAAGGTTCTAAGACTTGGGATCGCTATGAGCTCAAGGTGCACAAGCGCCTCATCGACTTGCATTCCTCCAGCGAGATCGTCAAGCAAATTGTACGTGACCCTCCTTGCCATTTCACTCTCGTATAGCTCATCCGCTCATCCGTTTTATGTAGACAAGCATCAGCTTGGAGCCCGGTGTCGAAGTCGAAGTCACGATCTCTGCTTAAATTACAATGTTGTATATTGCCGACTAGTGGTGCAATAAAATGACCTTGAGCGTACTATCCATGATGCATGACTATTGAGCAGCCAACGCATATGAGGGAATGAGGCCTGGACTGGACATACAGAGACAGGGGCAATTGGCCAAACAACGCAGTTGCGGCAGGGTGCCGAGGCAGTTGTTCATCGTTTCTTGAGACTCAACCACAACTATCATCCTACTTCGCGCAATGGCCATCATTGGCAGAGTACTTGGGCTGGCCTTCGATGCAGTTCTCGTCTCGACAGTCCTTGCAGGCGTTCGGCGAACGAGTGGCTTTGCGTCAGTGCCAACCTTGCTTGATTTCACGCTTCTGAACTCTAGTACCACAGTCCTGATTCCAATCTGATATCTGACACAACAATGCGCTCAGTTGCGGAGCGATTTCTGGGCATAGGAGAATCTGTTTTCGATGTTGTGCAGGCTACCGCTGTGAACAGCGCTTACTTTAGAAGGAGTTCGACATGATAAGACTGGTGAGTCCCTTGAGGAGCACTCATTGACATTTACTGATAGCGCTTCGCTTCCAGGACTCGTATTTATCTATTATTGCTCTCCTCACTCTATCTTCGGTGTTTCTCTCGTCCGATTAAGCCGCCTCTGAGAGGTGCCATTTTCTAAGTATGCACCTCCTGCCGACTCGGCTGCTTAGCCAGGATCAAGCACGCAGATACTTCATTCCACACCTCAGTCACATCCCCCCAAGTTCTCCTCGTGTTGAACACATTAAGCATAGGCATTGCTATCTCCTTTCGAAGTCCTTCCTGGGCTCGCCGACGATGTAAATTCGGGGTAATCTATCAGGGCAAGTTCTTCTCATCACGATGAATAGACCATGTGCGACGCTGGGTTCTCCTTTCTGAATGCGTTCATCGCAACCGGCTATCGTCACGATAAGAAGTTGCTTCTCGCAACCGTATAGGGACTCGTCCTTATGCAGCCTTTTAGGCGTTGAATTCGACGTGGCGGCTCAACATCGCTGTCGTCAATATATATACGGTCCATGTGAGCATATTCTTTATGTCAGCCGTTGGCGCTTCCTTTACTTGCACTGTAGCTGCATTAGTATGGCGCGTGCTCGTCGGACCATGTCGGCTCACTGAGCAGTACTGCCATGCATATGTTACATATTGTCTATCGTGGGTCATAATATCATGTCTTCCTCCTTTTTCTGACAAATATATCGCCAGCTCAGCGAAAAACGCATGGAGCGATACGTTATTCCGAACCGACTTGACACTGAAGGAGCTTCTTTTGAAGCCTGCTACTCGTGGTTCCATTCTCATGTCGCATCCTCGTAGCCTGATGCAGCACAAGACCCGAATGGAGCCGTGTATAGGCTCGGGTGACAGTCCTGCTAAAGCTGGTCCTCATATAAGAGGAGGTGGATGCACTTACATTTCTTCACCCAGCACGCTGGTACTTCGAATCCTTACTACTCAATATGTACGGTTTCATCTCCAGCGTTGCCGTTGCGGCTGCTCTGTGCCTCGCTTCTTCGGCCCTCGCGTTTGACAATTCGCGCTCTGATAATGTACGCGTTCATTCTCATTTCCTTTTCTAGTTGCACTGACCATTCTTTTGTGTAGCTTGCTGTGTAACTGGTTTCTTCTCGATTGGTTGTGCTTTATTGAATCGGTCTGTCTTCAGCTACTACGGTCAGAACAGTTATGGCGCGACCCACTCCGATACCGCAAACTGGCAGAAGGCATTGTCTACCTATTGTCAGGTGAGGTGTATTGGTTTGAAATGGGAACATCTACTGAACCGAATCACGTTGCTAGGATGATTCTATCGACGCGTTCCCCTTAGCCTTCCTCCATGTTTTCTTCGCATCGGGCGGTTTGCCGTCAATCAATATGGCTAATGTAACTGCATCTCACCACTCGCATGATGCCACTAACGTTCGATGCAGACATGTAACACCAATGACAACCCTGTCTTTCCAGGGACGGAATTGCCCAATTGCTCGTTCATGGCGGCGGATATCCAGGCATGTCAGGCCAAAGGCAAGATCATCACTCTCAGTCTTGGTGGCGCGACGGGTGCTGCATCTTTCTCCTCCGATGCTCAGGCCCAGCAATTTGCCGACACTATTTGGAATTTGTTCCTCGGGGGGAGTAGCTCAACTAGGCCGTTTGGCAATGCTGTTCTAGACGGGTGCGTTGATGATTTGGTGAAGTTCCTCGTTTATTCGTGGCTGATTCAAGAATAGTATTGATTTAGACATCGAGGGTGGCGGAAGCACTGGTTTCGCTGCATTTGTGAACCGCCTTAGGACACACACCAATAGCGCCAGTAAGAAGTAAGCATGCGTTTCATTATAACAGATGGAGCAGCGATCAACTATCATTACAGGTACTATGTGACTGCGGCGCCCCAATGCCCGTTCCCAGACGCCTTCTTGGGCGCCGTCCTCAATGCTGTCGCTTTCGACGCTGTTTACGTTCAATTCTGTCAGTCAGAGTGATGATATAGGCGACATTCGCTTATTTCTGGACAGATAATAACTTCTGCGGCTTGACTAACTTCAACAACCCTAATGCATGGAACTTTGCTCAATGGTATGAATGGGCTTTCCACTGTATTAAGTCGTTACTGACAGCAATGGCAGGGATAACTGGGCCAAGACGGTGTCCCCGAACCGCAATGTCAAAATCTATATTGGAGCTCCTGCTGCACCGACTGCTGCAGGATCTGGCTACGTCGACCCCGCCACTTTAGCTAGTATAGCGGTCCAGACACGAAACCAGTTCTCTTCGTTCGGCGGGATCATGCTTTGGGATGCCTCACAGGCTTTCGGTATGCCTTAAGGCTTCACCTTCGCATGCAACGAGTATTCATTTCCGTCACAGCCAACAATCGTTTTGATAGAGCCATTAAGAACGCGATCAGGACCAGCGGTAGTGGCGGAGGGACCACCGCCCCACCTCCGCCTCCCCCTACGACGACTACTACGACGCGCCCGGCGACAACTCCCCCGGCGACAACTCCTCAACCAACCACCACAGTCGGCACTGGGTCTTGTGCTGGTGTCTCCTCGTGGGTTTCTAACATTGCTGTGCGTATCGCTTCCTCCTGCAGTTCGTTCACACGCCTGAAACTCTGCGTAGTATGTCGGTGGTTCCCAGGTAGTTTTCAAGTGAGTCTTCGCACAAATTATGGAGGCTTGATAACATTAAACCACCAAATTATAGCGGACACTTATGGACGGCCAAATGGTGGTCGCAGGCTGATACACCTGGCGGTATGTATTCGCAAGCTAAAGACAGACTTTGGTTTGACTTCCTCGTTTCTGTAGGTGCCGCTGGAGTGTGGACTGACAACGGGGCTTGCAGCAGCTTTGCTAGTGCACATGTCAATGTGTCGCAGTCGCTTGCCATATCCCACGTTTCTTCTTTGCTTTCGCATTCTGTTGTTACGGCTGCCCCCAAAGCACAGGGCAAGTCTTCTGGCCCTGCAGCTCCCCAGTCGTCTGCCATCTCCCATGTTTCCGCCCTTCCTCATTCCGCTTCTACGGCTGCTTCCGAATTGCAAGCAAAGCCAGCAGGCCCCGCGGCTGTTGTGCAGACGTCAGCTCAAACAGATGCCACGGGAAGTCCCAGGACTGTGAATTCGAGGGTTTTCAGGCATTAAATACGCGTTGGAAAGCCTCCATGGAGGGTTCATGTACTTGTAGCTTGGAAGCGCTGGTGAATATAATCAAATATAAAGAGTTTCTGGAATACTCCAATTGATCGAAAGAAGCTCTTTATGGAACCATGGGAGCATTTCAATTATGTAATCCACACCAGCGCCTGTTGCACTTCATTGATCACCGCGACTGTTGATGTCAAATTGACAGTGAATGCATTGAAACAATTGGCGAGTGTTGCCGCTTCGCTGGCCTCTGCCTTTCGTGCCAGACACCCCTCGTGTCTGGCGACCAGGAAATTCCATCCGCTATACAATATGCCAGAAACTTCACCGCTCTCTCCTCCAGTCGAACTTGCACCAAGGCGCAAGGGCGCTCAAAGTAAGCGTCAAGATCTGTACAATATACAGAATGCTCACAGAATGCTATATACAAGGGAGATCAACCGTGTTGGCCCGTATTCAAAGCTTGGTCAGGAAGCAGGGAGCCGTGTATGATTCGCCAAACGCGAAACCTCCCCCACGGCCGCCAGGACCTGCGACGGCTAAGCAGCCTTCTCAGAGGGCTGCTCAAGCCCTAAAGATCAAAATAGTGACTTGGAATATGCATGATTCTCTTCCGAAGGTACGTCTCACTTTTGACAACATCTTTGCGTGCTGCAACGAATAACCTTGCAGGGGAATCTTGAAGAATTGTTGGGCAGAGTACCACTGTACACGAAAGCGAAAACTGAATCGACGTCGGGGTTTCCCAATCTACCCTCAGAAGACGTACACCCTTACCACATTGTCGTAGTGTAAGTCAGTTCAGCGATTGGACTTCTAAAGTGAATACCAATCCCTTCCCCCCAGAGCTGGTCAAGAATGCCCATCGTCGTCAGGTAAGGGTAATATAAGGTTGGCAGTATGGTTGCTCCTAACTCAAGGAGTTCAGGAATACCTATGGGCCTTGGCGCTGGTTTCAAACTAATAGACAAGGATAAAGATAAGGACTGGGACAAGTTTCGAGAGGACTCAGAACCCGCCAACTCCAGCAGACAGGGAGACGACGAAGATGGGGATGATACACCGAAGTCTCGCAAAAGCTCGGATAACGACAACGGCAATGTACCCAGCGGATGGACTGCAATGGTTGAGCACTGGCTCTGCAATGGTGGTGGATCGCCGATTGCTGCTCCTCGATGCGAAAGTCCTACATCAAGTACCACCAGTGGTCACATACGGAAGGGTCCTTATACTATGCTTATCAAGCAAAGGTTAATGGGTCTTTATATTGCTGTTTACATTCACCGCGATGTTCGAAGTTCGGTCAAGGGTCAGTCTTTGCTGGCCACTTTAGATATCTTGCTTGTCATAACGAATGAGTTGATGTTCAGGAGCGTCCAAGTCGTATGTAAAGGCCGGCTTAATCGGCGGCAGAGTTGGCAATAAAGGTGGCGTTGCGGTCAGCGTCCACATCAATAGTATTACTATTTTATTTCTCAACGCGCACCTCGCAGGTGAGTATTCGCACCCACGCCGGAGTATTTATGGCTTATGCTGGTACCCTCGCAGCCCACGAGGGGAAAATCAATCATCGTCTAGCGAACTTGGCCAAGATCAAGGTAAATCCAGTGCGTTGGAGGTTGCTCATTTTATTCAAACTTCTGCACAGGCGGAGTTAGCGCTGGAAGATTTCCTGTCTCCTGACGATCCTAGGACCGTGGCTGAAGGTGAACCCGCATTCTACATATTTCGATTCCCTGCTCATCTATAATGAAGATATAACGGACAAATATGACTATTCCTTTATTTTTGGGGACCTAAATTTTCGTCTGGACATTTCACGTCTCCACGCAGACTGGCTGCTATCACATAAAGGTACATGGTTCATTCTGAGTTCTTGTCCTTGCTAAATAGCTTATGTCAGACTACGCCAACGCCCTTGCGTTCGACCAGCTTCGGCAGTTGCTTGAAAACAAGCAATCATTCGTCGGGTTCAACGAGGCTAAAATCGATTTCCCTCCAACATTCAAATACGATGTTCTGCGGACACTCAAGCGGCCAAAGCACAAATCGAAGAAAATTAGCTATTCGACTAGTGCAATACCGATGTTATCAGAGGTTGAAGAGAGATACCTCGAACGCGAGAGGCCTCGTCAGGAGGACAAAGAGGACGCTCGAGACAGAGCATCCATTGCCTCGTCCGCTTATACATCCGTACATACACGCCAAGGTTCGGACGTCGATGACGAGGATGAGGACCAATGCGACGCCTCGACTTCGTCTCCCACGCGTCTCCGGTTTGGCCGCCGCGTTTCACTACATATCACTACGCATAAAGTCAAGGAGCAATGGTTGGCTCTATTAGCGTCGCCTCGAGCCCACCGCCATGCAATGGGCGACAAGCCACCGAAGTCCCCCTCGTTACAAGCCCGACCTCCCGCCCCACCTATTGCAGATGCTTTGGGCACTAGTGTTAGCCTACCTATTGGATCCATCAACATTTCCGTTGGCAGTGTTCCAGAGGAAAGGTCGGAAAGCACGTTAGCCAGGAAGAGTCTCCTCCAGCCACCAGAAATGACGCGGATGCTGTCTGCTAGGTCTTCGAGAAATGATATGGATGAAAATAGCGGGGACGAAGAGGATAAAGGCGTATACGACTCTTCTCATAAGAAACGTGTTCCAAGCTGGTCAGTGGCAACATGATAATTTCTTCTAATCATACGTCCTCATAGTACGGTTCATTCTAGGTGTGATCGTATATTGTGGAAGACGACCGTCAAACCAGAAGAACTACCGGAATCCGATGATCCGGAGCCCAGAAGGGGTGGTTTTGTTCAACAATTTTGGGCAAATCTACGTCGAAGCCGCGGGACCACGATCACGTCCGTTACACCACACCTCGATAGCAACTCCCACCAATCTCCTGAAGTTTTCCCCTCGAGCCCTCCGTTCTCCCGTTTTGTAACTCCCGCCAGCCCTCTCCCCCGCCAGTCCGTGTCGCATGAGCATCTACCACCTCCGACCGGAATGTGGCCGTTTGTCCTTAGGCATGGTCGCCAAGGCGTGGCTTTACGTCGGTCTATGTCTGTTGCCTCCTCGGATCCGCCCCTGATTGTCGAAGATCGAAGGCATCCACAGAGGCGAGCCTCAGTGCCGGTGGGACCACTAGGCACACCAATTCCCAACAAAGGTTTGATTGAAGGTCATCAAGATGAGACGCCGAAGGGCGCCAGTACACCAAAGCGTCGGTCGCTGCTGCCTGCATTTTTGACTTGGGATCATAATACCTCTTCGCCTCCTCAGCTCACCGCTTCGGAACCCGTCATTCGCCCTAGGAAGGGCGACGTGATATGCCTCAGTTATGATACCCTCGATGACAAAGCAATGCGTCGACTGGAAGGACGGAGCGATCATCGTCCAGTAATTGGATCTTACGCTATCTACTACTAGACATTACTATATACCCTCATTCTGGATTCACTGTTTCGCGAATGCATGTATATATTTCGCTAATTATTGCCCGGAATGTGTATGGAATATTAATCGCAGTAAAGACGTTTCGACAAGCATAAGTACAAAAGAAACTATGGAAATGGATCACCATGAACCTTGTCCCCAAGCGTTGAAAGCGACGCCTCGGAGGTTCCAAATCCCCTCTTTAGGTTGTACATTTCCCTTCACATCTTTGGCACGGCTGAATACCTGTCCTTTGTCTGCAGCGCTCGCTACGGTAGCCTCCCATAACACCCAGCTCCAGGGTCCCTCTTGATAGGTGATCCTCGCCGAAACCCACGATGCACCACTGTCGACAGAGACTTCGACCGATTCAACATTGCCATCCGGTCCTCCAATTGCATAGCCTTTGACGAGGATCCCTGAGGAAGAAGGAAGTTTCGTTACAGAGCCGATAACAGTGTTGAGCGGAAGACATGTCATTGCTGGGTATTTAGGCCAAAGGGGTTGAGCAGCTGCTTTCGATTCAACCTATGCGGTATCGTAAGACAACCTGTCGTAAGTTTTAGGGCAACTACTTACATCTGGCGGAAGGACTTTGTAGTCCCGTTGCTGGTAAAAGTTGGGTGACTCGGACGAGGACACCGAGATGGTGTCCACCCATTTGACCCATCGAGCACCTAGGTAGCCCGGCACCACGACTCGAAGTGGTCCACCGTGGTCAGGGGAAAGCGGTTCATCGTTCATCTAAGGAATATCCTGTTAGCCACAAGAAACTCATGAACTCGGTGGCAAGAAACCTCATATGCTAGCAACACCTCGTTGTCCTGGTTGAGAGCATGATCGAGAGGCACAGAGGCACCATAATACTCGTCATCTTGGCAGAGAGTTGCATACGATGCAAAGCACACATGCAAGTTGGCGTTGTTGTCCGATAAACCTGTGTGGTTCAATATATCACAAAGCCGCACACCACTCCAACTGCAGTTGGCTATAACGCCATCGCCCCAAGCGACGCCATGAACAGGTTTGATAGCACCCATCTCTTTGCGACGGTTCCCTGCGCACTTTTTACTCGAAGTCAAGTGAGCGTTCACTGCACCTTCATTGGAGGCTCACCTGGAGCGCTGCGATTACTCGGACCTTTGGGAAATCTTCTCGCAATTCCTTCATGCTAAGGACAACTTCTCTATCGACTATGCCTTTGACAGTGATGCGGTACGCATCGTCATCGAAGTCCCGCACCGGACCATGATTGCGGCAATATACTAGCTCCTCTGGCGTGCACGGAAATTCTACCAACGCTGAAGCACGAGGCTCTGCATTGAATGGCTGAACACCTTGGATGACGAGTAGGTCGGAGTGTGGAGGTTCTTCATCGTATACCATGGGTATAGTGTAGGTGGTAGTCATGGTTGAGGACATCGTTGCAAATAGGGCTGCCGACCGGACCTCAACCGCCTGGCATGGGTCCAGGGCAGTCTATACATTGTTGGCTGCAGCATGGGGAACATCAGGCGAATGAACTGCACTCGATTGACTGCAGTATAGGAGATGAAGCATGTATCTTAGTATATTTCATATCGGCAGTTGGTGATGGCGCAATAGGTTACCACGATGTACGAAGTACAACTACGAACATAAAGTATAATCCACCAGACCACCGTCTGGAACTCTGGTATCAGGCAAGCAGAGTGCGACGTCCTCGCCAGATAGATTAGTAAACACTCGAGAATATTCCATCCGTGTAATCGAGATGAATTCATCGTATACTCCGTCACGTTTCATTTTTCGGGCGACGAACGACTGCACGCCCCCGAGGAGAGCATTTACCGTTGTGATCTTGGAATCCCAGCTTACAAAAGACGATACAGCAGTGCCGTCTATACGCGTGGATTCTGTGCTTCCGTACGGATCTGGTTAAATGTTATAAAGCTGTTGTGTTGCTGTTGAGCGGGGCGCGAGGACCCACTTTGCATCATTTTCCCTTCCACCATATTTTTCCACCAAACAAGTCCAACCGCAGGGTCCACAAGCATCACCGGAAAGACGGAGTACGGGGTGATTACATCTAGCTCTTGGTCAGGAAGCCGAGAAATGGAGGGTATGCCGGTGTTAGAAATGTAGCCAGTGATTTCTCCAGAGGCGTCTGTCACGTCTGTGAACCAGGTCAGCACAGCGCAGTCTACGGGGATGAGAAAACTCACTGTTAACGCTGGCGAACATACCGGGATTTCGGTTGAGCTTCGAGTTGCATGTGCGGGCTCTCTCATTATTCATATAGACCCGCCTACTGAGAAGTAAACTCCCGGACGGTCCTCAGAGGTACCGAAGGTCGTACCTCACCAAGGGGATATCAAGATATGGCATCTCCATAAACTTCCAATTTTCGTGGCTGGAAAACCAAAAGCCTAACGACAAGAGACGATAAGTCAGCCATGTGCTTCCCAGATCTAGCCAACAACACAAAACCTTTTTGGACGGTGATATTTTTGTGAACCTCAGACTGATAATTGACCGCGGCCAACTGCGGCCTTTTGACCTCCCATAATTGATTCCTATCAGAAGACCGTAGTCCTCCGAAGAAATAAAGGAACCAAGTAAACAGTTCGCCTTCGTAAGGGTCATCGAGTGAGCCACTACCCTCGCATGTGTACTTCTGAGATAGATGGTTGACAGGAACAGATTGATTCCCAATGGTCACAACTGCGCACACTCGGCCGTTGCCTGCATAGAATATCTACTCACCTTATTTAGTATGCATCTAGATAGTAACGGAGTGGAGCACCGACTTGTTTCACCGTAGTTTTAATATAATCGAGGTATGTTTGCCACCCGGAAGCAAGAGTCCGAGACTGATGATCTCCTCGAGCGTTGAGTGCTTCGATAGCACTATATATAGCCCAAATGAATTCTCTTTACGTCCATGGAGTCATCAGTGAAATCTTCTTAGAACCGATTTGTGACACACACCCATTGTCAAGAGCAGGAACACGGTTCACCCAATCCCACGTAGGTTGCAACGGCACGTCACCATGGGTGAACCATGGGAGAAACCCACCAAACCCAGGAAATGTGCTGTTAAATTCCTGACATGATGCGAGTTTCTTGGAGAGAATATCCAGCGCGATCTGAGGCGCCAGCTCTGGGACCAATGGAGAGAGGAACCTTGCGGCTCGCCTATCACCGGCGATGGCATGAGTGTAAACCATAACTTGTAACGCCTAAAAACAAAAAACAAATAAATCTAGTCCTTCCATGGAAATCGGGCGATCTACTACCTCTTTGCTGGCGGCGCTGAATGGGTGCTTGACGGTGGCAATTCCGCTATGTGGGTCCAACAGTGTGCCGTCGAATGACATTCCATTTTCCGTGCTGTACGAGACGTTATTCTGATGAAACTGCCCCTCCCAATATAGAAGATCCCATGCGAAGCGGTCAGGCTGATTGAGGATAGAGTTCTGAGACTGCGCAGTGGCGAAACGGCATGGCGGAGAGTCAGTTCCTAGCCCAGATACGAGGGCACCGACACTTGAGAGTATGAGGGCTGTTAGGATGTACATGGGGCCACTTGTTACGTCCCCTGGTTAAGCCGTTATTTATACGGCAACATACTGGAGTGTGGACAGGTGACCGTGCAGTACGCATGATAATTGTCTGCCGACGTCTTCAATAAACCCACACTACCTCCATGACGTGCGTGCAAAGTGTTAAATGGAGCAAAGGTCGAGACTTGAATGCAAAGTCCTGCAAAGGAAGCCCTTTGACTCAGTCACGTCGAGAGGAGACGAGGCTACGATGCGGATGACCCTATACGTCAACATCCTTGTACGACTTGACTTCAGTTGGTGCGTCTATTACTAGCCAATTGCTTTTGCGAACATTCTACAAGCTCGGTTGACAAAAGCCAAGTGTATGTAGCTTTGATAGAGAAGTAATCAAGGCTCCAAAGAAGCGGGGAAGGTACCGTTCTCTCGCTGATCATCCCACTTGCTGATCTAGTGAAAAAGTTAGCGAAAGTGCATCAAGAGATGTAGCGAAGCAACTCACCCATTCGTCTATTCAAAGCAAGTCAAACCCGTCACATTTATCCTATCCTATTGGATAGAAGTCACTTACTGGGGCAGAGGGAGTTGTACGCCTTCTTGAATTGCTTGCAGGGGGCGAAGTCCTCTCCCTTGGCGGTTATACACTTGAAGTAGTCGGTATAGTTCTGGAAGCTGGTGATGACATTTAGAGTGTTCTCTCATAGCAGTGAAAAGTAGTAGGCTCACCAATTTCTGGTCTGGTTGGTGTTAGGGAAGCGGGCTGCAATTCCATGTGAGCATCATCGAAGTTCGAGTGCATGCAGCACGACAAACCATCGAAGCCAACAGTTTGGAGAACATATTTGCTGCAAATTGCATGAGGATAAGTTCTAGCAAAGAGCGGAAATAGTACCTGGTGGTTTCTGCAGACTCGGACATGATGGTGGTTGAAGGAAAGGTCGCTCAATGTCGGGCTAAGGCGGACAGTTGAAGGGATGGTTACGTAAGCAATGTCTGGCTAGGCGCACCTGGACTTATACTGCAACCTTAACTCAACGACATTAGATTCCTGACATAGTACTATGGACGCCCTCAAAGCCGAAATTGCAACGAAGAGAAAGGCACTCACCGAGGACCCTATATTGGCCTCGCGACCTACGAAATACATGCGCAGAGGGGAACTCGAGAAGATGAAGGAGGAGCAGGAAAGGAAAGCTCGCGAAGAGAGGGAACAGGCTGAGCGAACCGCTCGTGAGGCAGCGCAGGAGAAGAAGGCAGCGCAGACTCTGGCCAAATCTCAAGTATGTGAATGTCCAATCTCCTTGATGATAGGTAACTTCGTCTGACTTGGCACTGGAGAGCAGACACCCACATCTCGCTCTGCGTCACCTGCTCAGGGTTCTACAGTGCGTGACGCGGAATCACCGAAGCCAGAGTCGTCATTCAGCATCTCGAACGAAGAGACGATACGTCGACTTCGAGTTAAGGGCCAACCTATCAGACTTTTCGGGGAGTCGGACAAGGACAGACGGCTACGACTCAGGGCGCTGGAACTAATTGAAGAAAAGGGTCACGACCGGCAAGGAGGTCAGAATGATTTCAAGAAGGCACTCGAAGATGTGGAGAACGTGGAGAGGGAGTTGAAGAGCAAGACCAAGGGCAAGAAGAAGGATGAGACAGATTCGCAGTCCATGGGCGTACTGGACTTGGACTTGCTCAAAACGGACCCAGATAGGCTTTACCCTATCATCTATTACACCTTGAAGCGCACGCTGAAGGAATGGGAAGAGGCAATGGACGAACGCCCAGGTATGCTCGAAGCCGTTCATGCGATCCTCATATGCAAATTATTGGCACCGATAGACCACATCAAGCGCACGACCCAAGGAAAGCTCGCGGCCGCGACGCAGGTACAATCAGCCCAGTACCTGAAGCCGTTATTTAAAGCACTGCGTTCAAGGGTTTGTCCGGCGTCCTCCATTCCTCCATCAAGTCACTGATATCGATCATTCACTAGTCGCTTGCTTCCGACGTGCTTGCCCGTATGGCTGAAATTGTGCACCACATGCAAAAACGACAATACCAAAGGGCCAACGACGCCTATTTGCGTCTGTCCATCGGCAATGCACCGTGGCCGATTGGTGTTACTATGGTTGGGTAAGTTTAGAAGTTGTTCACTGCTACCCACCTTGATGATCTATTCTTCCTTTAGTATTCACGAACGTTCCGCCCGAGAAAAGATTTCCTCGGACCAGGTCGCGCATGTGTTGAATGACGAAGTGAGCCGGAAGTATATTCAGAGTCTCAAAAGGTATGCAGCTTTCGTGTGAACTACTATGTAGCTGCTCAACGAATGCGATTGCTCCTAGATTACTCACTTTCTCCCAAACGAAATATCCTCCAGAAGATGTCTCACAGTTAATGGGTTAATTAAGGCATATCTGTATTATATTGTGGCTATATACCGCGGCTGATCCTTGCATGTTTGTTGGGGAGCTACCGTTTCCCCTTCTTTGTCTTTTTGGGATTTGAGTTTGTATCCTTGTACTCAGGCGTCGCTGCTGCATGTCCACTAGCCTTGATATGCGAAAACAACTTTGTCTTACTCGGGAAACCGGTTTTACAAATATTGCATCGATGCTGCACCTTTGGTGAGGGTAAGCTTCGGAGATTCGCGTCTGTTTAGAAAGAACTTACATGAGCATCAGTAGGGTTTTGGACCTCTCCTTTCTGAGCCTCTGCCCTTTTTGCTTGACGCGCTCGACGCTTGTCTCGCTTGGTAGGTACAGTTTCGTGGGTTTCTTCCCCCTCGTTCGTTGAAGTGTTTCCGTCAGGGCTTATTGTTGGATGCTGGATACTCGCTTTGCCCTCGACGTCGGATGATGCAGCTTGCGTGCAGTAATCTTCATCCGGCGCTGGGACTCCGGTCTCCTCGAGCGCGGAGTCAATAGCTCCCAAGGAAGGGCTCTCGCCGCCCGTTTCCGAGTTATCAACTTCATCTTCTAGAATATCTAGCTCGCCGAATGATTCCAATTCGTCTAGCTGTTCCGTCTCGTCTAAGGCGAGCTCCTCGTCCTCTGCTAGCATTTCCCGTTTTAGGCGTTCAACCTCCTTCATATGCTTCTTGCTTCGTTCATGGCTCGACCATGCAGCTTCGCTTCGAAACAATTTCCTACAAGCTACACATTCCCATGCTTCCGGGTCCTCCGTTTCTGCGGCCGCCCAGTCCAAATCAGCATCATGGCGCTCCCTGTTGATCTTCTGCCAGTCTTGTTCCACGTAGTCGGCGGCGGAAGTTGCCTGCTTCTTTGGTGTGGAGGTACCCGAAGCAGCGGGTTGTGTAGAAGCTTGCGACTTCGTAGCCAGGTGTACTTTGTACCGTGGATCGCGCTTTCGCAGGAATTTCGTCAGCGACTAAAAGGCAGGTCAGCATTGATTGGGAACTGAACGGAGTGGGAGGGGATCAATACACGAATCGTGTCATTGTACTCTCTACGGGCATTGTCGCGGGCCTTCTTGTTGTCTTTCTCCATTGCCCTGGGTCGGGATCAATCAGTTGTAGGCGGGGTACACCGAATCAAAGACCAGCGCATACCTCCTGATGCGGCGATCCGGGGCTTCAGAAAGATTCCACTGATCCATCCAAGCGAAATCTTTAGATGTAGCGAAATTTATCCATCCGTTGTAAAAATGCCTGACCGCTTCAGGAGAGTCATTCTTCTCTGCGGCCCAAGGCCAAGTAGAGTACCCAAAGGATGGAAACTCAACATGGTCGGCAAACATGGCCTCTTCGCTTGCAAGGCGATGGAAGAGGTTTCGGTAGATGGTGAAGAAAGACTGGATAGAGGTCGTCAGTTCACTCCTCAATATGTCAATATGGGAGGATAAGAGTGCGTCTACATTGTCTCCATCGTCAAAATCTGGCCACTTCGTAGCGTCGAAGAATTGTGCAAGATGGCGGACAGTTAGACCTCGGTCGCGTGCGCGAGATGGAGGAGCACCCTTCCGAATCCCCTCGAACACCGTTTCAGCGTCAGGCTCCGGTATCAGACTCGCTTTATGGGAGTCATACCAAGCACGTTCCTACTTAGATGTGGATGAGCGTGAGGCGTCATTGAAGGCAATCATTTGACAAGTACTTGTTCATCGCTTAAGACCTATCGGTTATCTCTATGTGAGTGTTTGATGCACATACAGCTTGAGTACCCAGGTACTCGCCTCGTATGCTTGTTGAAGAGCTGCAAAGCGCTTCGTTGCGCCCTCGACATCATCCTGGTTTTTGTCTGGATGGTGTATCAAGGCAAGTCTACGGAACGATCGCTACAGTTTATCAAGGTAAGTCATTGACTGATAATCTATGGTCATAAGCGGATGGCTTGCTTTTATCTCATCGCCTGTGGCGGACTCTTCAATCTCTAAGAGTTGATAATAGTCGACCAATTCCGAATCGTTTTCCTGGGCTTCACCACCGCTTCGCCCAGTTGACTCGCGAGCACCCATTGAGCTGATTGAGTCAGTGGTGGCTGGTAAAAATCCATCATAAGCGCTTGAGGTCGATAGCATTAGCGTGAAACACGAGTAAATAGTCCTCGATCGTAATGCGGCAGTGCTCAAAGCCTCCGACGCGAATCGTTCATTCCGGGTTTCCTCTACCTCCACCTTTTTTTTTGCTAAAAATGTCCGACCTTTTCAAATCCTCGTCGTCGCCTGCTGGTGAGTTTTTTCTCGTATGCTGTGCAAACCAGTCCCAATGACGCTATCGTAACAGACATGGCCTCGCGAAAAGAGGCTCTCATGGACTCCGTGCGAAGCGAGGTGGCCCTCGCCAATGCTCAGGAATTGATCAACGTATGGGCTTCGGAACGCGTGGGTTCTCGGTGTGCGTGCTGAAACAGTTTTGTCAGAAAACTAATGAGAAATGCTACCTCAAATGTGTCCCCAAGCCGGGCACTTCCTTGTCAAGTTCGGAGCAGGTGCGCACCGGGTGCAGTAATGCAGTAATGATTGTTGGCACGCGAATATCTGACATTGATTCCCGTAGACATGCCTGTCAAGGTGCTTGGATAGATATATGGAAGCATGTGAGTCTTCCCCTTCTCAACCAGTTAATTTTTTTCTGATACACGCTCTAGTCAATATCTGCAGCCGCGCATACATTGGACGTATTAACAAGGAGCGCAGCGGGTCTCAGTTTTAGTGATTTATATCCATACCTTATAGACTCAGTCACCCGCATGGCATCATATTTAATGTTAACCAGCGCCCCAAATGGCATTTATTCCAAAGTAGAACGCACACAGTGCGCCACCGTTGAGAAAAGGAAATCCGATAATGGTTACAACTATAAGAACAACCTCTGCGCCACAGCATCAAGCGAAGCGAAGCAAACTACCAAAGAGCAAGAAAAGAGATAGGATACGCAATAAAGATAGGAACGAAGCCATTAAACTGTGATGCGAAGCCAAGAGTGGAAGGGATTATACGAGAGAATGACGGTTGAACAGATGGAAGGGAAAAGACGAGGGGAAGAGAGTGATTAGCTATGAATTAGGTATTACCTAGGCAAGCGGATATGATTAGCACTGACCAGCCAGGCGTACGGATTGATATGCGATGATTAAGCAGAACTTCGAGGAACCCGGTGTATATCTTCCTCGGATTCGTACATGACGGCGGGAAGACCAGAAGGAACTGTCGTCGCAGACGAGGAGCCACTGGCTTCGGGGCCATAATTACTAGATGTTGGGTGGTAAGGGGTAGTGAGGACGGATGTTGGGATTCTGTTATTATAGTAGTGTGAGATGCTTGCTGTTGAATGCCGACGTGTACCGGATGCGGCGCCGGTTGCACCATAGAATTGGGGGAATTGCTGTCCCTGGTAACTTCGAGCTATGGGATTCCCGAAGTTACTTTGTGGGAGCCCAGCTGATTTGGGATACTCTCGGTACGTGGAGGGATCAAATACGGGTGCGGATTGTGTTTGATGGGCAGTAGCATCATGGGATGCATAGGTCCCTGGAGACGGTTGATCAAGCGATCGCGAATCCACAGTGGGATAGTGAGCTATAGGGTGAGGGTAGCTCAGTGTAATGGGTCCAGAATAGGATTGACGACGGCGACGTTCCTGCTCTTCGAGAGAAGCGGAGATAGGGTCGTCGGCGTAATGACTTGTTGGGGAATTAAGGCTGACTAAGGGAGGTTGCGGGATGTCCATTGCTGGCGATGATGGGTCTCCACGGTAGGTGGGCGAGTGCAGCACGATGTCGGAGCCATGACCAGATGTATAAGCCCCGAGGCTGCGCATGAGATGGGATAGCTGCACAGCGGAACCAATTAAGTCGTGGCGAAGGACAGCAGTCGCTTGTTGCCCTTCGGTCCAATCCGCGCATCTTTTCCAGTACACATGGACGGAACCGTCAGGGAGGGGAGATGAAGTGTTCTCCATGTAGAAGTGCGGCGGCTTGGACAAGACGAAGGTTGCTAGGCCCGATCCTGGAGCTGCGTGGGCGAAGTGGGTCTCGAGGATGGTATCGAAGGGAATCTCCATCTTGAAGCCATAACCGCCTGAGCGAATAAACCATGTTAGGCAGCGCTTTGCCTCGCACATGTACGCTATCAAATCATGCCCTCCTCTGGGTGTCGAAATGCGCCGCCAGGTACCGACGGATAGATCAGAACAAATAATGATAGTGACAGCTACAGGCTAAATAGTTAGAACCACAACTGCATTTGGGCAGAAATTTTCACTGACGTTCGTCTTCGTGGATGAGGTTATGGAGATCCACTTCGTAACCTGTGGAAAGGTCCGGAGGCGTGCTGGGGGGTGCTTCAGTGCTTCCGCTGCGTCCCTTCTGCCTCCCATCGAGGAGCTTAGCCTTCGCTCTCCTGCAAGATTGAAGCTCTGTTGAGATATGATGGGGATATTGACGACATGAAAACTCACCGATTCTGGAACCAGATCTGAGTCTGCCGCTCCTGCATCCCAAGAAGTTCACTGATCTCGCGTCGACGGGCTGCCGTAGGGCTGCGATCGTGAGCAAAGAATTTCTCTAAATGAATCAACTGCTCTGGTGTCACACGAGAACGCTTCTTCTTCTCTCTGTCCTTGGCCGAACCAGTAGACGTAGACCTGGCGCGCGAAGCGGAACCAACTTCCCGGTCGTCATTGGTATCGCTTGGTTCCGAGGAGCAGGAGCTGCGACGAGTGGCTACGGGAGTGATGGGAGAAATCGTTGAGATACTGCTGGGAGTGGAGAGAGCAGAGTCGGGATGATCGTCTTCTTCTTTGACGTTGTAGGCGAAAACCGAAGAGTCAAGCTGCAAGGGTGGGCACCGGGCTCGAGGCTCTATATACGAGTAGTGGTGGTCCAGGTGCTTGGCTGTAAGTCGATGAAGTTGTAAGTCGGAGCGGAATATACGAGAGGGCAACGGAAGAGCGACTTACATTCCATATGGGAATCCCAGCTGGCCGGGTAGCTTGAAAGCAAGGCAGCAGCCAGATTGAATAAGTGGCGGCGGTATGGGCTCTGCGCGACTTATTATGTGAGTCGGAGGTGGCGGCGCAGCCGGAGATCAAACACGAAGATGGAAAAGAGGAGTGGATTTTTCAATCTGCCAAAGTCGGAAAGGCAGATTGAGGAAAAAGAGAGGCAAGTGTCGATCTGACGATAGGAGCTGGACCAAAAGAGTGTGGATGAATGAAGGAATGACGAGAGGAAGAGAACAGGGTGAAACTAGGAGAGAGCCGGCGTGGGTTGAGACAAAAGGTATAACGCGTATGGCTTGTAAAGTGGGGGCTTTTTTTCCGTCATCCCGAAGGAGGGTCTAGTTGGATCGGAATCTAGGAACACTATATTGGGTTGTGCTGATGGCAAGGTAACGGCGCTGTTCTGGGAGCATCAAACTCATCCAACGGAGAGATCTCGATATCACCTGTGAAAACATAGTAGTGGAAGAGAAAACCAAAAAGATCATCATACGAACAGCGCAAGACAGAAACATGGACTGATAAAACTCTATAGTCCATTTCATGCGCCATCACTACACAGCAATGGCAGAATTCTAGCTGGCGGACTAACCTTGGCTCCAGGCTAGCGATCGATAGGCCTTGGCGACGAGTTACTTGCTTTGTGCGACTTCTTGCCCGACACATTCTATCTATAGAAAGTTCAGTCATTGTTCACCGCTATCAGCATTCGAAGAAACTCTATGAATATCGCCTTGTCCGCAACTTGGTTGCTAGGCTAAATAAACGCTGGAACCCGTCAAACCACCAAGTTCGCACAATTTTGCTCCGCCCCTGAGCGTCAGTGCTCGATATCACGCAGCTCCTCCAGGTACACTGAACGTCCGATCCGTTGGAAACTCTGACATATACCACTGCAAATGACCGGGGAGGAGCAGTGCAGAGGCCATCAAGCCCTTGCGGAGGTGAATGTTGGGGAAAGCACTCGAAAAGACTCAGAAGATGGGATCGTGAGGGATCCGAGGAATAGGTACGAAACCATAAAGGTACGATGAGCGGACAAAGGGGACATAACAGTTGCAACCACGCGACCGACCGCCGGGTGTGCCCACCACGAAGGGCAGGGAAAAGTGGAAATACATTCAATCGAGATCATCACCAGTTTCAATGATACATCCCGGTTTGGGTGCGAAGAAGACTGTGCTGCGAGGCATGTACATGAGAGAAAAACTACTCATGGTTGCTAGCTGCCTGCTTGACTAAGGACTCACTTTGTCTCCGCAACATTCGGAACACCGCCCAGAACCACGAGTGATGCCATACGAGATCTGGAAGTACAGAAGACAAGTATCTTCAAGAACCACACGGAGGATGGTTGCTGAGAGCCGTTGATGAGCGCGCCAAACAGTCAAGACTGTGAGAGGATGATCATCAGTGACGGACAATGATTGACCAGGTGGAGGTACGCAGTGGATTTTGATAGTAGAACGCGACTAATGACGGACGAGGTGAGCTGCAAGCCATATCAGGTATACTTGGGCCCGCCAAATACAGATCATCTTGGTTCCAACATTTCCGCCTATATGCCACATCGTCCGTTTTCATCACGGAGAGTCTGCGACCCGATGTTGTTGGCGCCTAGAGAGAACCTGGCGGGGACCGAGTCAGCGATAAATTGATATACCCACTGTGGCGCCGGTTGCCGCAGGAATGATCTTTGCATGTCACGCCGGGAGGAAATTGCGCGAATAGAGGTAGGCGCGCTGCGAAGAGATGAACCCAGATTGTATTATACTTGCCTTTCGCCACGCCCGTACAAGGGATCGGTGGGTATACTTACGCAGGAGAAAACACGAAAGCGAAAGGAGAAAAGTACGACAGAAAACAAATCTTACACTCCCACCACCAACAGGATACGCGGAGCCATGCGAGTCGATGGGAGCAAACCATATCACTAATATCTTGGTCGTTTGGAATCTCTTTCTTCGAAACCGCCGCCAGGTCCTTCACGCTTGAGATCGCCACGATAACCGCCTCCTCCGTAGCCACCGCCAGGAGGACCATGTCCACCGACACCTGGAGGGCCTCCCGGACCACCAAACCCAACTTGCCCATTCGATGGAGGCCCATTGCCAAATCCATTCGGTGGATGGTCGAATCCGCCTCCATTGTAACCGATACCGCCTCCTCGTCCGCCTCTGTTCGCAATGAGTCAGAAATGATCGGGTCAGAATACCGAGAATTGTTACCTGAAGCCTCCTCTGAAGCCTCCACCGTCACCGCCAAACCCGCCACGGAACCCTCCGCCACCACCTCCCCTGTCATTGAATCCTCCTCTGTCGCCGAATCCTCCCCTGTCGCTAAATCCTCCTCTGTCACCTCCGAACCCTCCCCTGTCACCCCCGAACCCTCCTCTGTCGCCGAACCCTCCTCTGTCACCACCAAATCCTCCTCTGTCATTGAATCCCCCTCTGTCACCTCCAAACCCACCACGGAAACCTCCTCGTCCGCCACGAAAGCCCCCTCTGTCACCAAACCCACGCCCGCCTCCACCTCCAAAGCCGCCACGGAAGCCGCCGCGAGACGGAGGCGCTGCTGAAACCGCGACAGGCTCAACACGTTTAGGCCGACCTCCCAAGCCACCTCCAAGCCGTCGTGGCTTCCAACCACGGACGGTACGTCCACGCTCGACATCTACAAGTATGCGTTTTCCCATTATGTGCAGACCGTCCGATTCTTTATAGGCGGCTGTAGAAAGGCAGAGGTGAGTTATGACATTGAGATGCGAGGATGGACGAACTCACCCTTCATGTCCCGTTCACGTTCGTATACAATGAATGCATAGCCTCTGCTGCGGCCTTTCTTATCCCGTACAATCCTGACTCGCTCAATGGTGCCGTATGTCTCGAACTCGCGACGGAGATCGTTTTCCGTTGCATTTTTATTCTGAAATTTCGATGTCAGTTTCGCGGCTCTAGCTGGAAGTGGGGGGAAGCTACAGACCAAACGAGATATAAAGAGTGTTTTGTAAGGATCCCCTATAGCCTCTGGGTCATCGGCAGGCTTGTCTGGAAATGAAGGTCAGGATGAACACACCGGAGCAGAAGGGGGGGGACGTACAAGTTTCTTTAGCAATCTTAAACTCCTCTGTTTTCTTTTTTTTCCGCTCCTCGCGCCGTAGTTGCCGCTGGTATTCCACGGCAAGCGTAAACGTGGGTTCTTCACCATCCTCCATCTCTCCATTGGAAGCAATGAGACTATCTGTCGTGGCTTCCTTCAGACGAGCAAGGATGGGGCCGACACCACTGACAGCCTTGCTCGTAACCCGGTCAATGTCCTTGTCGACAGGTCGCGAATATGGCAGAGGCGGTCGAGGTGCGAAGAGTTTTAGAAGGTTAGGCGGTAAAAGATGGGTGCCAGGCATTGTAGATGTAATAAATTATCAGGGGGTCCCTGGTGTCAGGTTAAATGTCGATAAAGGAAGAGAAATGTTGGGTCCAGAGCATACAATGCCGACGCTTGTCGACGACGGCGACGAAGAGAGGTTTGGGAAAGTTTTGAAACTCCGCGCTACACGCAATTCACAGAGCTTGGTCTGTGCGTCCCATAAATCATTCCAATGATATGGCAGGTCAGTCCCGCCCACTGTCTTCGTCGGTTGCTCCTTCATTCTCCTTTACAGCGTGGGTCCACACAGTTAACCAATTGCTATAAGGCAAGAAGGTTTCTGTCGTCGTCTGCAACGCCGTCGTTCACTTCCTATTTCTTCCACAATGCGCAATGGTCGAGCACACGGAAGCTCGAGGCCTTTTCGTCGCAACCAGCTGCTCCCGACGCGTCGCCTTCGGTCAATATTGCAGGCTTCAAGCCCGTAGAACGTTTATCTCCTCGGAGCCTGTTAAAAGTCTACAGTCAACTTTCGAAGGAACGGCTTACGATTCTGAACGTGCTCACAGCCATGTCCGGGGTCGCCCTCTCACCATTTCCGACAACTGTACCCGTTTTGTTGTCAACCGCAGTCGGAACTGCATTCTGCGCAGCGTCAGCCAACACCCTTAATCAATTACAAGAAATTCCATTCGATGCACAGATGGCAAGAACACGTTCGAGACCGCTGGTGCGAAGAGCTATATCGCCCGAACACGCTGCGGGATTTGCCCTTGTCACCGGTATCGCTGGGCCAGTGATCCTGTGGACAATGGTGAACCCAACAACCGCTATTCTGGGTGCTGCGAATGTTATCCTTTATGCGGGTGTCTATACATGGATGAAGCGCAAAAGTGTCTTCAACACCTGGGTGGGCGCCGTAGTGGGCGCCGTTCCCCCGCTGATGGGATGGACTGCATGTGGTGGTCGGCTTATCCCTGACGACCTATCGCAAATCCCGCTTTACCTTCCATCTTTCATGTACCCCGAATCGCTCCTTCCCTTGGAGTCGTCCATGCTCGACAGTCCCTTGGCGCCATTCGCGTTATTTATGCTCCTGTTCTATTGGCAATTCCCTCACTTCAATTCGATATCGCACCTCGTGAGAGGTTCCTACGCTCAAGCGGGGTATCGAATGCTCTCGGTCGTCTCGCCCAAGAAGAATTCCTTAGTGTCGCTCAGACACTCGTTACTCCTCATCCCTACGTGCTCTGTCTTGATCCCCCTGGCCGGACTCACTACATGGCATTTCGCCCTGACAAGTTTGATCCCTAACCTGATTTGCGCCCGCGCCGCCTGGAGATTTCATCAGACAGGGGGGGAGAAGGAGGCGAGGAGCGTCTGGCATCACTGTTTGCTTCATCTCCCGGTCATACTGGGACTCATGATGGTGCACAAAAGAGGTATAGACTGGTTAGAGTATATAGGACTCAGGTCAACGCCCTCCGTAGAAGAGCAATCATAATTCACCTTGGTCGACGGCACACAATAATGGCCCGTCTACATCTCGATGGCTTTTCGAGCCACCGGTTGGCTATAGCGCTTCGTCGTTAACCATCAGATAGTCAGACCCTGGGTTTCTACTTGAGCGGGTAGAAGGCTCTAACAGTCGACCTTCCTTGCTTTACATTATCCCTGTGCTGAGCTCCACGATTCGCCCGCCCGGCTTCACGGGAGGCTTGACGCGTCTATCTCAGAAACCATTTGGAAACTGCCCAGCCTTCAAACAAAACATAACAAAGTCTTGGTGAAGGACGGGTTAAGTCTGTTTGATTGAGTCCTGAGCTCGGGAAACGCATTCATAATCCCCAAAAACCTACATGCACTGGCAGTATGATGTATCTTACAACGACCCTGTCCTAATCCTAATTCCTACTGGCGCACATCCTGAGTGACTCCAGTCCTCCGAACACTGGCGATTGAGGTCAAAACCGGCAGGGCAATGTAACAGTGAAGAGAATCAAACGCAGCAGACAAGGATAAGTAATGCATCTACTCTTTGTGCTTCCTCATTTCTCGTCTCTTCTTCAACGCATCCAACCTAGATTTCATCTGAACGACCTTCATGTCAGCATCCTCCTGCGCCCGCTCTTCCTCGAGTAATCTGTCCATGATCAGCTCCCTCTCATCCTGTTCCTTGTTCCTCCTCAGAGTCTCCTCGTCCACTACTTCTTCCTTCGCAGCCTCCGCATCCGGAGCAGCAGGCATACCCACCGTGACGTCGGTCATCTCTGCATCGACCATGATGGTGGCTCGTTCGTAGACTTCGCGCGTGTCGGGCTCCTCCGTGGGTGCATTGACTACTTCGCGCTGAAAACGTTCCCATTCGTCGTCAAGACCCTTTTCCTGAGTCGCTGGGAGTGCGGCTGGAGGGGCCACTTCCATGTTTTCGTCTTCATCATCAGATCCGTCTTGTGTGAGAACAGGAGCCTGAGATGGGTCTGAGAAGAAATCTGACGGGAAGGACTGTTCGATTCGGGCTTTCTTGGAGGCACCTCCTTCAGTGTCTATTGGGGGATCCACAGACTTTCTCTTTTCCCCAGTCGTCTCCTTTGGCTGATCTAAATGCTGGTCTGCCAGTGCCTGCTGCCGTTTCCGTTCTTCTCGCAACCTCTCCTCGTTTTTCAGACGCGCGACATTGGTGCGGTGTGCTTTACTTCCCAGATGACCCTCCCATGCGGACGCATGCTTTATGATGGAGCTGCATGCAGTGCATCTCAGCTGACCAGACTGAGAATACGCAGCTAGAGGGTGATTAATGCGGGCTTCTTGCCGTTTGGCCTTGAGGAGTGCGCGAACATCAGCCATAGCTTCACTCAAAGTTCATGCGACCTTGTATCGAGCTTATGTAAGACAAAGAAGATCCCCTGAGCAATCTCCTCTTCCTCTTCCTCTTCCTCTTCCTCTTCCTCTTCCTCGCACTCATTTCTAGTTTTTGTTCAGGCATGATTGCTAGTGGCGCTCGCTTTCCTATTGCTCTATATCTTGATGGTATGGAATATACACCACTCGCCGGCAATGTCGCGTCTTCTCGACAATCTCCTAATGTCGCCGTGGAACACGTGTCATGTGCGCCACGTACGTCGCGTCTCCTGAGCCCCAAAGGCCACCATTGGAAGCTTCTGGTCGTGTCTTCGACAAGCAACCTGGCGAATTCCCATTGGAGTGGTAAAAGAAGGGCAGACGCAGCCATCGCGTTGAACCACCACACGCCACGCCTCGCCGGGCACTCTGTTGCCGAAAGAATCGATTAAGAAGTTTACGAACAACGGTTTTTCATTTCAGGGCATCTGTAATTGTAATAGGGCTATTCTTCCGGCAGAACACAGCAAGGTTTGGCATGCCACGAAGTCAACGCGAAGTCCTCCTCTGCCTCGTATAAGAATATGGTAGGCATGGGTGCTTGTGTGGCAAAGATGCAGCTTTGCTACAAACTCGAGTATCTCCTGGCTCTGGCTCACCTCGTGTCGGCCCTTACGGTGACAATACCAACGGTGGCACCATCTGGTGCACCGGTCATCAGCCCATCTCTTATATCGCTCTCCCTCGAGCAAGACCGGTGGACCGACTGGTCAGGGACTACCTCAAGAAACGAATTTTTCTTCAATACCCTCGATAATTTGAAGCAAATCACCGGGCAGCCACCTCACATTCGCATCGGTGCCAATAGCGAGGACCACACGGACTTTAACTCAAATGCTCAAGTAAGTCGTCGGTCACACTGAGTATATCCCTATTTGCAATTCTTTGATTGCACACCTGTAGTTTGCTCAAGATATCTTCCCTGCTGCGAGCGCCACCGTTCCATACCCTGAAGCTACAAACATCACGGTCGGAAACTCTTATTATCTGACCGCCAGGTTCCTTCCGCCTGGTGAGCCTTATCCTTAAACTATGCCCATTTACATTGACATCGAGGGTTCAACTTTGTAGGAACTCACGTCACCTGGGGCGTAAACTTCGGACAGAACAACATAACGGCAGCGTTTCTCGAGGCCAGATCAATAAGGGATGCTTTCAATTCGCCCGCTTTTAAATCGGCTGGGATTGTATTGGATTTCATCGAAATAGGAAATGAGCCAGATCTATATAGAAATAACGGCTTGAGAAGTTCCTCGTATAATTCCACGCAGTACACGCAAGAGTAGGTTCCCTTTATCTGATCTGATATCAGGCTTATTGGGATACGCCTCCATAGATGGATCCGGTTCGCAAACAATGTCTCTGCAGCAGCAGGAATATCCGCTACATCTCACACGAAATTCATTGGGGCTTCATTCGCTGGATCGTCTCATGGCGCTGGCTTCTCTCCACAGGCCATCTTCAGTGCAGGAATTCTTGATTCTGCCCCAGGGAAGCTGATGAGCACGTACGTTGACATAGTCACAAATTGCATAGTCTGACATCTGACTGTACTGTGTTGCTCATCAGTATCTCGCAACACCGTTACAGCGGTTCTTTTTGTTCCGGAAGTGAAGGGCTGTTGCAAGATCTGATGACCAAGGCAACTATTCGTGGAAACCTTTCTACATTTAGCCCTGATATCGCAGCTACACGACAACGGGGTCTGGATTACGTTCTGGGAGAAACAAACAGTTATGCCTGCCACGTGCGTACCGGCTGCTCTCTCGAGATTACTTTGAAATTGAATTGAGCGAATCTTCAGGGTGCGCCAGGTGTCAGTAATACTGCTGGCGCGGCGCTCTGGACCCTCGACTACGCGTTATTTGCCCCGCAGATTGGGATAAGCCGCGTCTTCTTCCATGAAGGAGTTGGGTTCAAGTACAACCTGGTTCGATCATGCTTCTGTTAAATCAGCGCCTGGCTCACAAATTTCGTCACAGATACAGCCAGCAACCCTCACTCGGTCGACCCTTGACGGATCGTCGCTACCGGCACCCCTTCCGCCACATGTTCAACCCCAATATTATGCTGCCGTCGTTGCTGCAGAGGCCATCGGGTCCACTGGTTCAAGCCAAGCCGTTGAGCTCTCCGTCGACGACCCTACTGTTTCAGGATACGCCTTTTTCGAGGGCGGAAAGCTCGTGCGAGCGTTGTTTGTCAATTTCAAGGCGTTCTTAGCGAGCAGTGCGGCGCGAGGAGTTGTTCACATCTCCCTCGGCTTTGCGGAGACTTCCACGCGGGCATCAAATATAACGATCAAGCGGTTAGCCATCGAGTGAGTTGTATGACGCAGCTATGCTTGTATGCCACCCTCGACTGTGCTCTATTTTTGCAGGCACGCCGACGACACATCTGGACTGGCGTGGGGTGGTCAGAGTTATGAAATAGCAAATGGCAGAAAGTCGGGTACCCTGATTACAACTACAGGCTCGGTTCAGAGTGGATTTGACATTCATGACACGGAAGCCGTCTTGGTTACCTTCCATTAGTCAATGCAACAAAGACTACAGGATACACAGATTTAAATAAAATGCTAAGGTACAGCGAGAGATTATATGGTACATCCATTGTTAACCCATTGTGAGGAGATGCGCAGTTGCTAGAGCTACACTTTCATGGGAAGGCCAAAGAGTTCCTTGACGTATGCTACAGTAGCTGGATCACCAGTGTTCTTTCGGCATTATGTGAGCACATGCGAGGTGGAGCGGACGCGCTTGACATACCTTTGTGAGGTCATCACTGATCTTGACGCAAGGCTTATCGTCGACAGAAGAGAGCTTGATGACCATGTTCAGGGCTTTGCTCTTCTCACCAGTGGAGGCCGCACGGAAGTCATTGGTCAAGTTGGTACCGATGCCAAATGACGCTAACTTAATTTCAGCATTGAGGTACTCAGCTAGACAGCGGCAGACTCACGCTTGAATCCGATGTCAGTGCACTGCTTCTGTAGTTGGATGCACCTTTCGACATTCAATGAGTCGGAGTACACGATTACTTTCTGGCTTGTGTCGATTCCTAGTTGGTTGTACACTTCCTTGGCTACGGGTGCGAAGGCAAACGGGTCGCCTGAATCCTGACGGAGCCCTGTCCATTTGTTTGCACGTTCGGGGTTCGCGCCGAAGCTCTGGAGTGGGGTGTTCTCATGATCAGTAATACGGAGGTAGAGTTGTAAAACGAGGCGGTACCTTAAAGAACGCCTGCGTAGAGAAAGTATCTGTAAGTGCTATCTGGAGTGCCTCCGGATAAACTTCTTCCCATAGATCGAGGGCAACGGAGTTGGCATCAGCGTAGCCTTTCAATGCCGCAACCTAATTGGCCGGCGGGAGCAGATGAGAATATTTCCGGAGCCTGTTAGCTAATGGACTCACACCCATGAACCATTCACTAGTAAAGTAGTACGATCGGTGAAATGAAGTCATTTCTAAAAAGATAAGAACCCACTGCGCAATTGTCCCAACCGGGGCGATGCCGTATTTCTGTGCCAATAGGAGCTGCACAGGCTAAGGTCAGGCTTGCAGTGATTACAGAAGAAGGTAGGTTTACACACATTGCTCGAGCCTGTCAGGCGACCAGGATGCAGGCCTTGCAATTCATTAGCAGCCCGCACGAGGTTCTGCACGACAAGATCGTGAATTTCGAACGACCGGCGGCGACGTGTACCGAAGTCACTAAAAACGCAGCCAGCTTCTATCAGTGATTTTGCCTTGCTGTACGCAAGTCCTAATAGGCATGGGATAAGGTATTAGAAGCTGTTATAGACAAAGAAGCACGGGGGGCTCCGTACCGGCCTGTCCTTCAAGGTTCCAGTCAGTGTCGACCATCTGGAAGTAGGTTTCGCTAAGGCATGCCATGAGGGGCACTTCCCATAGAATCGTTTCTACCCATGGGCCGGTGATATCGATGTCGATTGCGCCTTGCAGACCATCCGTTGATGTTGGCGTGAATGTGATACGAACTTGTTCTGGTTTGAATCGATATTTGCTAAGATAGGTGATGTAGGCCGGTGTAAAATATGGGCAGGCTTCTTGTAGCCATTGGGCCTCAGACTCGGTCAACCTGATATCGCTGAATTCTGGGTCCCGCCGTGAGCAAGTGATTCGTAGATACGGATGTGCATGAAAACCCACGAGAGACAGCAGCACGGAATCTTTCAAAACACTGACGCGTAAAAAACATGGCCAGGTTTCGATTGGTGAATTTATATGTTGCGTTGTAGCCGAAGCCAAGGTGGAAGATAGCTTGCTGCATGGTCAACTGGACATGAAACGTTAGCTATCACCCCGGCGCAGACTGGGCGGCGCGCACCTTGTACAAATCAGTATCGAGGATGGACTGGGGAACGGCGAGGGAGGGGAATGAGGCCGACATGGTGGTTAAGTGAAGAGATGGAGTTGGAGAGAACTAGCGTCTAGGGGAACAGCTTAAAGCCCCCTGAGCGAACCTTGTGACCCTTTTTATTCCTGACCTCACCTGTGCTCTTGCTCGATCTGTCCATAACCTCAAATACATAATGGTCCGTTCGTGCCGCTCTTCCTGAGAAATCGTGCTCAATAACGGGGTGTATTGCAGGGCTCTAGAGTGGAAATACTGAACGAAGGTGGCTTTCGTTCGGACGGCAGAAGACAATACGAACTACGCGAGGTCACGATTGATTTATCGCAGCAGGGACAGGCAGATGGTGCGGCCGTCATCACGCATGGCCTTACTCGTGTCATGGTCTCTGTATTTGGTCCCCGCGAGGCAAAGTCGCGGTCCCAGACGATACACGATCGCGCCAACATAAATGTCGAAGTTGCAATCTCCCCCTTCAGTGCCGGCGAACGCAGAAAGCGGTCTCGAGGTGATAAGTAATAGCTAACCATCTACCTCCTGAAGTTGGCTTACTCCGGGCTGATAGGCGAATTCTTGAAATGGCCGCAACCATAAAATCAACGTTTGAGCCTGTTGTGCAAACAACATTGTACCCTCGATCTCAGATCGACGTCTTCGTCCAGGTTCTGCAACAAGACGGTGGTCTCCTGCAAGCGTGTATCAATGCAACAACCTTGGCTCTCGTCAACGCAGGCATCCCTCTGCTCGATTTCGTTTGTGCCGTGTCTGGAGGCGTGTACTCAACATCACCCATGCTAGACCTTACACTACTCGAGGAAAACGATTTGCCAAATCTGACCGTCGCAGTCATGCCAAAAACGGGGAAATCCACGCTCGTCACAATGGAGACACGATTACACGTTGATCGCTTCGAAGAGATTTTCAAGCTCGTATGTTCAGCAAGTCAAGCCCTTCACCAGGAAATGAAGGATGCGGTTCGCGTCCGGACGACGTCTCTAGTGACCGCTATGGGCACAACTCAGAGCAACGTAGGGGGAGACACGATGATGGATGAATCATGATGCTGTTGTACATATTCTCAATCTTCCCTACTAACCTCGATCCTTCTAAAACAAGCTAGCCATTTCTCCCCTTTGTTCCTTTCCACTTTCTTGCCCTCCTCCGTACTAGTATACACCGCGTCCAATATCGGACCTTTGCCTTCGGAACGGAGGGTGGCCTCATCAATCGGCTCGAATAGTGGGAACGCTTCAAGATGGGATTTCATCCATTCGTGGAGATCGCGGACATCAGTGATTGTATACACAATCCCGCCTGGACGGAGGACATAGGCATACTCGGCGAGCAAAGTGGGTGATATGATTCGAGCTTTGTGCTTCCGTGATTTGAAGTGAGGATCTGGGAAGAGGAAAAAGAGAGAAGACAGAGAGTGCTTCGTAAAATAGTTCGTGAGGAACTTCATGGCGTTAGCGCGGACTATAGAGACGTTGTGATATTGATTTGGGGTAGACGTGTCGACCGCGGTGGTTCGAAGTGCGGCGATACGGTCTTCAACGTACTGGGACACCTGTACTCGTATTTCCATGCCTGATCATCACCAGGAATAAGCGAACCTCTACCCCACACAGCACAAGGAATAGACGAACCAAGCATGAGTGTATCAGGGTAGATAGGGGCGAGGGCGATCAACAGACCACCAAAGCCGCACCCGACGTCGGCGAACTCTGGGACCTTGCCAGTGCCAGCAAAAGCTGGATAATGCGCAGACCAGTCTATTGTCTGCGGTGATTCTGGGTAGTCGAGCGCATGATCAGAGAACGGATTCGCGTGAGCTCTTTGGCGGTAGTGTCTTTTCTGCGCGAATTTCAGCAGTTGTGCAATGTACCACACGGAAGAGGACTTTACTTGGGGTAAAAGATTCGTCTGCTGACCAGCTGAGCCCTCCGCTGTCTCCGTATTTTTCCCCGCATCGCCCCCAGTATTCCGTTTTCTCTTAGCCATGGAAGAAGTCTATTCCGTCTAACGAAGATAATTCAATGAGATGCTGACTAAGCTTCCCGGCTTTCCCCATACATATCGCGTTTGCGTCCGCTCGCTTTTGAAATACTCAAGCTCTAACTTACCTTTCTTCCACCACCATCTCCGCAAAAAAAAGTCTCCCATGGCTGCCACTGCTCGCTCTGTCCTCAAGGTGGTGAGTGTAGTCCGCATGTTAGTTGCTGCTTCGTAGTTCTCACATTCGGTTTTGCCTGCAGTCTCGAACACCCTTTGCTAGGAGTCTGGTCTCGTCTTCGCGCTTCTCGACCACTGCGGCGAAGAACACGAACCTCAAGGAGAGGTTGGCTCAGCTCATCCCGGCAGAACTTGAGAATGTTGGACCCTCATCCATCTCCGTTTTGGATCGACGCTCACGTGCAAATTTGTAGGTCAAGGCCGTACGCGCGGAACATGGCAAGAAGTCATTTGGACCCGTTCTCGTAGACCAACTTTATGGGTGCGAAATATACAACATCCTTTGAGCAATCTTTCTCATGTAAACGCTAGTGGTATGCGTGGACTCCCTGCTCTCATTTGGGACGGTTCAGTGTTGGATGCAGGTACATTCCTTCCTTGCCTTCTATGACCTAGCAGTCATTGACGCGCTTTTTTAGAGGAGGGTATACGTTTCCGTGGAAAGACAATCCCAGAATGTCAAGCACTTCTGCCCAAAGCCCCCGGCGGCCAGGAGCCTTTGCCTGAGGGTCTCTTCTGGTTACTTGTCACCGGAGAAATCCCCACCCAGGAGCAAGTTACTGAGCTCTCGAAAGACTGGGCTGCTCGTTCCGCTCTTCCCGAGTTCGTCGAGGAGCTCTTGGACCGATGCCCACCAACCCTCCATCCAATGAGTCAGTTCAGCTTGGCTGTCACTGCCGTAAGTTGTATGCAACTGACCGAGGTTAATTGGTACTCATCTATGTTTTCTTCTGAAGCTCAACCACGACTCCGCGTTCGCTAAGGCATACCAAGATGGTATCTCCAAGAAGGAATACTGGGGACCGGTCTTTGAAGATTGCATGGATCTGTACGTTGTGTCGCCTCCATTTAGGCTGTGGTCCGTTTAATTCAACCCTCCCGGTATCCAGTATTGCCAAACTTCCTAACATTGCTGGCCGCATCTACCGCAATGTTTTCGGAAAGGGCAAGCTTCCTTCGATCGATGCTAGCAAGGATTACTCTCATAACCTTGCTACGCTCCTTGGCTTCGGGGATAACGAGGCGTTTGTTGAATTGATGAGATTGTATATCACCATCCACAGGTAAGCATCCGCCGTTGATGCATTATGATTTCTATCATATTTATCTTGTTTCCTAGTGACCATGAGGGTGGTAACGTTTCAGCCCACACAGGTAAACTTGTCGGCTCAGCGCTCTCGGACCCTTTCCTTGCTTTCGCCGCGTCCTTGAATGGTCTTGCTGGCCCCTTGCACGGATTGGCTAACCAAGAAGTGTTACTCTGGCTCCGCAAGATGCAGTCTCAGATTGGCGAAAATGCCACGGACGAGGCTGTCAAGGAATACGTCTGGGCTACCCTCAAGGGTGGTCAGGTCGTTCCAGGATACGGTCACGCTGTACTCAGAAAGACGGATCCCCGCTACACTGCTCAGCGTGAATTCGCATTGAAGCACATGCCCGATGACCCATTGTTCAAGCTCGTTGGTCAAATCTACAACATCGTCCCTGATATTCTCCTAGAGGTAACCTACTTCGCCTCCTCAGCAAGAGCCTCTGTGCTAACCCATCATCAGGCTGGCAAGGCCAAGAATCCGTGGCCTAACGTTGATGCCCACTCGGGTGCCCTTCTTACTCACTACGGCCTCACCCAGATGCAATTCTACACTGTTCTCTTTGGTGTGTCGCGTGCCTTTGGTGTCGCTGCTCAGTTGATTTGGGATCGTGCCCTTGGAGCTCGTGAGTGATTATATCCTGTAATCGTTAACACGTCAGTAACGATGCTTGTGTAGCTCTCGAGCGTCCCAAGTCCTACTCAACTGCCGCTATCGACAAGATGTTCAAGGGCAAGCAGTAAAGGGGGATGACATTTGCGTTATGACCATATCTATTCTTTCGTACCTTAGCCTTACAGTATCCTTATGCGTTATGATATGCCCCTTTCCATCATCATCATCTTGTTGCGGCGGACCTGGAAGTTTCTCAGAATTTAAGTGATCCTTGTGGGTGCGGGTGCTCCATATTTGCTATCGGCGGCCTGGTGCGCCCGCTATTGTTATTTTGTTAGGGTATGAACGATCAATTCCATATACAACCGAATATAGGAGTAAGTACAAGCGTAATATGACGCGAGTAACATGCATTAAATAAAGATGACAATTCTAGGGTATCATTAACTGAATGAGTGACTGTTAATTGGGGTATGTGCGAATTATGAGACCGATACAATAAGCAATGTGTACGGTGCCTGAGCATCGGGGAGTCGGTATAGAACTGTGTAAATGGAAACGCATATGAAATGCCCAAAGAGATACATAGAAAAGATTACATGATGATACATGGCCCTTTCTTCTTCTTCCTATTGACGTTCTCTGGAGGGTATCGTTCGCGCATCTGTCGAACGATATCCTGGATCAATCAGATTGCTATGATTAGTATCGAGACGGACGGGGCGGTACGGGCGATGATGATCAGTTATACCTCAAACACATCATTGACGTGCCAATTCCGTTTGGCGGAGGTTTCGTAGAAGGGGAGATTCCATCTGCTGGCGAGGGACTGAATGGTCGCGCGCTGGACTTCGCGTTCACTTTGGAGATCGAGTTTGGTCCCGACGACGACTATTGGTACATTCTGAGAGGGGAAAGGGGGAAGTGGTGTTAGTTATGATATGTTGTATGGACGATGCTCCGTGCACTTACTGTACCGCCGCCTTTGATTTGGTATATTTGTTGCCGAATATTTTCGACTTCCTTGAGACTTGCCTCCTGAGTGAGACTTTCGAAGACAAGGAGTAAGTGGGCTGTTAAGCGAGATGCCTGATACTGGAGCATACCTGAATACAAGGATGAATCCACGCCCCGCCTAGGAGGTATTGAGCTCAGGGAAGACGGCAAGGGGGTAAGACCAACCTTTATGTACACTTCATTGAGGGATGTAAACTGCTCAGCACCAGCCGTATCGAGTACCTCGAGCTAGAAGAAGAGCGGGTTTAGGAAATGAATGGGAAATGAACGTCAGGGCTGGTTAAGACACGAGGTCAACATGCGCGACGTACCGAGGTCAGCTCGTTGTCCACCGTTATCGTCCTTCTATACTCTTCTGCGGGTCAAAGAAGGTCAATCCAGCGCGGGGGAGAGGGGACGGGGCGTAAGCGAACCTTCTATCGTTGGGTCATAATGGTCGAGGAATTGGTCCTTCACGAAACGAACTGCATTCCCGCTGTCAGTGACAAGGTGTATGGCGTCTGCGAACGAGCGCACCTGTCAGAGCTGATTTGCCGACACCGCCAGCTGGAATATGAGAATGAGTTATCGAGGCGCGGGAGACGATGAGCGGGGACGCACCTCCTAGCAGGACCACGTTGAATTGGCGCATACCAACGTGAGTAACCTTTGCTTGTCAAGGTCTCTGTAGCGAGCATCACCCAATTCTTACGACCCTGCTGCCGCGTCAAGCACGCACAAACATTGTAAGCGCCGTAGAATGCCCCTAATGATGGGGTCCTGTCTCAGTCCTCTTGTTATACCTGATCTGATGATCATAGTGCCCAGGCTCATTGCGGTGGCGAAGGAGGCGTTTCAAATATTAAGGGCTAGATACAAATAATAAATAATCCGTCCTGCGAATGAGGAAAAAATGCGCCAAGTAAACGGGCCCGATGTAGATGACCGTGTAGAATTTCCTGTGTATCATCACAGAACACCCACCGCTTCTTCATACCTTCTTATATTTCCTCTCTCTCTGCTCATTTTACCCCAGTTGACAACCGACACTTACGTCATCGTCGCTTACTTCCTGGATTGGCGCGCATCCCCACTCTTCCGCGAATTCACTCACGTTCATCAGATTGACCTGGTCAGAGTTGCTCCTTTCTTCGGCATTGTGGATTTCTCACACAATCATACAGGTACGATTGCTGGGTGCTATACGGGCGCGACACACCAGTTCACACAATTCACTTACTGAGATACTGCAATTAGCTTTCGACATGGGACAGCGCCGTACTGATGCGAAGGATCTGTCACCAGTCCCTGTGGCGATCGGCAACCGACTCGAGTTGGAGTTAAAGCGCAAGTCGCAGCGAGATGATGGTTGCGATGTTTTTATCTCTTCGCATTGTGTCTAAATCAGTTTTTCATAGCCGATGTTCAGCAATTGGAAGCAGCGACGGACACCGACTACAAGTACCGTCACAAACGCTCTAAATCTAGGTCAAGATCTCTAGGTCGTGATGATCTCGCAGAGGACTCTGAGCGTCGACACAAGAAAGCCAAATCCAGAAGGAATCATCCTACCGACGACCTCAGCAAAGATGCGAAGGTCCCGGTAAATACTTCTGCCCCGCCGGGTGAAACAGAAGAGGAGTACGACGCACGTTTAGAACGTGAGGAAAATGAGAGACTTGCCGCGGAACGAAAAAAGCATCTAGAGCGCTTCAAACAGCTTGATGACACCACACCCAAAGACGGCATCAGATTCAAGGGTAAGCTACCAGCCAGCAGGTCTCTACATTCAGCGCCAGCTACTTAACTGGAATTCAGGGCGAGGACGTATGAAGTTCATAGACCCAGAGATCTCTCAACGTCAATCATGAAGAGAATTCTGATAGCGAATATATATACACATATGACTCTTTAAATGACGACCTCTCCTAGTTTGTCCTGGACTGACTGGACTTGATCTAGCTTTTCCTCCTCGTTATCATCGTCTGCTTTCACAGAACCATCGCGTTTTGCAATAGCCGCGAAGCTGAACGTGGGGCGAACGCCGGCAGCGGCGGTAGGTGGTTTATTTGCGCCTAAACGAGGCGACGCGGGCCGTGGATTGCTCGTCCGTGGAGTGATTGGAGGGCGCTCTGACGCTTGGCGTGAACTTGTCCGCGACATACTTAACCGTTCCTTCGTCGATTCACGGTCCTTTTCTAGGCGTTCTTCCACGGCCTTCTCGCGGTTGCTAACATCAACGGGCCTAAATTCAGGAAATTCATCAGTCCTGTATCCGAGGCGGAACGCCGTGGATGTTGTGAACATACCGAGCCGTGCCAAATGGGTTAGAACGAGGAATTGGCGTGCTACCATCCCTGTCGCCTTTCGGGGACGCCAGCGGTGTGGGCGAAACAGAGCTACCACCCGAGCGCGGTAAGAGTTCTAGCTTCCTGCGGCCCATTTGAGGGGTGGCTGGGGTTGAGTTTGTAGCTAAATCCAAGATTAGCAACGCCAAAACGACATGTCCAAATAAATAGAGCATACGGGAAGCACTATTGCGACCAGCAGGCCTGGGCCTCCTCCAATCATCATCAGTTGGTATCTCTCTAGTCGGTGGTGGCCCCATGTCGCCGCGTCCTCGCGCACTTCCAAAACGACTCGATGAACCATCCTCCGAGGGCGCGCTGGGCTTAAACTTGGAACCTATGGCCCACGAATCCTCGTTATCTGCGGCACCAGAGGTAAATGCAGGCCCTCTGCTACGTTTTGCTTGTGGCTCCGGTTCTGGCGCTCTTGAACGACTGGAGCGCCATTGATCGGCGCCATCAGATACGCTCGGCGGGGGTGCTTCCCTGTCGCGTCCCCCAGGTGGCCCATCGAAACGGCGCCGAGAGGGGTCACGATCTGGGGCGTCCGGAAGCGGACCATCCCGTCTCCACGGATTGTCAAATTTGCCATCGTCCTCTCTGCCGAAACCGGCGTGTTCTTTGGCTAAGGAGCAAGGTCAGAGGCGAACATATAAGGAAGGTATGTTATGGACATACGTGGCTCGGCAACGCTGACACGGATTGTTCGGCCGGAGAATGACTGGGTCAGAGGTGAGACTGGGGCTCAACACAATTTACCCAGGGAGCAGCTTACGGAGCCAGACTTGGCTAACGCTTCCTTAAGGCCATCGAGCTCAACGAACTCGACATAACCAAAGCCTCGGGGTTTCTCGTCCCTGTCTTTGATTATCTTGACGGACTTGGTCTGGATACCGTGTATTAGCGTTTATTATTGCATTAACAGGGGTGATTGCACCTGTGGGCCGAAGAACTCTTCCATCTCTCCCTCAGTAATGTCGAAAGGTAGATTGCCAATGAAGGCGGTGTAAGGTGGGTTGGTGGGAAGCGGGACATCGTCGCGTTGGTGTTCCATCCTTGGTCCTCTGTCGGCTGCGATTCATCGTGTAAGGCACATATCTGAGAAAGGTTGGACTGGCGTACGTTTCGAAGAGAGGAAATCATCTCCTCTACGTCCGTAGCGATCATTTGACCTCGGATCGTCGTCTGATCGCGCTGCAGCTGTGAATATTTATGAGCAGATGCATAGGAGGGCTTCCATCTACTAGGACTCACGCGCATTTGGCAGCGAATCCATTTCGTCTGCCCATGATCCTAATGCTAGATGCACGGTATGTTACTGGCCGACCTGAAGCTGTACGTGAAACTTACTATCATCGACGAGGAATTCGCCAAGTGATAAAACCTGCTTTTTGTTTTTCTTTGGAGCTGGTGCGAATTTGGTTAGGGTAGTTTCCAAAGCCTGTGCTGCGACCACTCACGCATTGTTAGATGATCAGAAATGAAGGCAGTGACTGCACGACAAATCCGAAATTTTTGGAACAGCCAGTGCTGAGAGCTATATTTGTGTGGTACTGTTTGTCTCATAACTTACGTAAACCAAAGCCTCATTTTTTGCACCCCGCTTCCTCGTTCCTTTGTCAGACACTCTCATCTTCGTTTCTCCCCTTCTCCCACTTTTTCGACAAATACAATGGTGAGGGCTTTGGCCAACACGCAATCTATGATTACTAACTTAAGTATGCAGAGCTACGGTGGATACGGCGGTGGTGGATACGGTGGTGGAGGAGGATACGGCGGCGGTGGATATGGTGGTGGAGGTGGTGGTGGATGGGGCGGTGGTGATGATAGGATGGGCAACCTTGGTGGTGGTTTGAAAAACATCAACTGGACGTCCACCAAGCTTGAGAAATTCGAGAAGAACTTCTACATCGAGAACGATCGCATCACAAGGAAAAGCGACCGGGAGATTGAAGAATTCAGACGAGAAAAGGAGATCAAGGTGTGTTTCATCAAGCTTAGTGTATGAATTGTATCTAAACCCCGATCGCAGGTACAAGGACGTGGTGTTCCACGACCAATATCGTCGTTTGATGAAGCCGGTTTCCCCGAGTACCTCATGACCAGTATTCGTGCACAAGGGTTCGCGGCTCCGACTCCCATTCAATGCCAGGCCTGGCCTATGGCTTTGAGTGGTCGAGACGTTGTTGCCATTGCTCAAACCGGTAGTGGAAAGACCATATCTTTTGCCCTTCCAGCCATGCTGCACATCAATGCACAGCCTCTTTTGGCCCCCGGTGACGGCCCCATCGCTCTCATCTTGGCTCCCACTCGTGAGCTCGCCGTCCAAATACAGCAAGAGTGCACGAAATTCGGGTACGTTTCTCATCCACTAGTATGAATTTGTATGACATTGATTGAGCTGCGTAGCACAAACTCAAAAATTCGCAATACTGCTATCTACGGTGGTGCTCCCAAGGGCCCCCAAATTCGAGATCTCCAGCGCGGAGTGGAGATAGTGATTGCTACACCCGGCCGTTTGATTGACATGCTCGAAACCTCGAAAACGAATCTTCGTCGGGTTACTTATCTTGTCATGGACGAGGCTGATCGCATGCTTGACATGGGTTTCGAGCCTCAAATTCGCAAGATTGTTTCCCAAATTCGTCCCGATCGTCAAACGCTGATGTTCAGTGCCACTTGGCCGAAAGATGTCCAGAAGCTTGCCAATGTAGGTTGCCTCACATTCCTCGCTCACTGCTTGATAGCTAATCTATTCTTTTTAGGACTTCTTGAGAGATATGATTCAGGTCAACATTGGGTCCATGGAACTCACCGCCAACCACAATATCAAGCAGGTCGTTGAAGTCTGCAGCGATTTCGAGAAGCGGGCTAAGTTGATTAAGCACCTTGACCAAATTAGCTCCGAAAATGCGAAGGTTCTCATTTTTGTTGGCACGAAGCGTGTGGCAGATGATATTACCAAGTATCTGCGCCAGGACGGTTGGCCTGCTCTTGCCATCCATGGTGACAAAGAACAGTACGTACACCCGTGTCTTCCTGTATGAATACCAGGTGCTTACCTTTTGTATCAGGCGGGAGCGCGACTGGGTTCTCAGCGAGTTTAAGGCTGGACGATCACCAATTCTCATTGCCACGGATGTTGCTTCCCGTGGGCTTGGTATGTATTTCTCCATGACCACAAGCGCTTTGAATGGGGCGAAGTATAAGGGGTATACTTTCTCTTTCTGTGACGGCATCGCAGCAGGCCTTAGTTGCTAGTGACTAGCACTGAACGCAGAGGGGCGGGGTCAACATGAACCCGCCTCCTCAGCCCTTTATAGGAGAACGCGTGGTACACACGTCTGGCGCAAGACAGGGACGCAGTTGTGAGAGGAGTCCTCAAGACCCATCCCTCTAACCTCGGTGGCATGGCTTTTTACGCCCTCTTCATCACAGGTTATGGACAATTCTTGGTTAGCACTCATGGACTCGCGAAGCTCTGTTTCCTCTCATCAACGTCGCGTGCGGAAGGCCTCCCTGTCTTAAGTCCAAAAGTGTTATGCCTCAAGCTTTTCTCTCCCGGGTGTTCTGCTTTGTTCGGCCTACCTGCGTCGAGCAGACGTCGTCTTCGTTGCTGAAGCGCTTGTGTTTACCGATGAGGTGACCGGTTATTGACGAGTTTCTTTTCTATGTTCCTTCATTTGGCCCTCGTCTTGGAATGTTCTATGTCCTTCTTCATCCTCAATAGATGTGAAGGACGTCGGTTATGTCATCGTTCGTCCTCCCACCTATCTACTACCCTCTTCATGAGCTAATACTTGCCTTCCAGAACTATGATTTCCCCAACAATTGCGAAGACTACATCCATCGAATTGGTCGTACTGGCGTAGGCATTGCGTTTTACCATCTTTTGACAATGTCTCAATGCTACTTTATAGCGCGCTGGAATGACTGGTACCTCTTACACTTACTTCACTACTGATAACGCCAAGTCTGCGCGAGAACTTGTCGGTATTCTGAGGGAAGCCAAGGCTGTTATACCACCTCAATTAGAGGAGATGACAATGTTTGGTGGCGGTGGCGGGCGAGGTCAGCATTCCATCGACTTTCTCTTTTAGAATGCGCCATCTCATCGTTGCTTTGTAGGCCGGTTCAACAGCCGCGGCCGTGGTGGTGGTGGCGGTGGAGGCCGTTATGGTGGTGGAGGCGGAGGTGGTGGTGGCTATGGTGGTGGCGGCGATTATGGCGGTCGCGATCGTTGGTGATCTGCCCCCGTCTTTGTTCTATCATTCCCCTTTGCTCTCAGACTCTTGTCATTCTAGATGTAGACTCTTCATGATTAGAGCATTCTATGTATCTCTCACCTAATTACCCAGCTAGCGTCGAATGTTTTGGTGAACGCATGATTTTAGGCGCCTTTGTGTGATTACTATCAGCGCTTATCCCAAAGTGTGATCACCAAATTTGTTGTCCGCCACTGTCAAGCTCAACGAACAAGTCCCCGAGCTCGCTGATACCTCCACAACAACGACCTATCTCAACTTTCCTACAGCTCGCCTGTGTCCGTGACCACCTTTTGCCAACTCATTCTGTTCTCGCGGCGAGGTAGCGACGCCGCAGTTCAAGGAGTCACTCTGAACTGAGCCAGGCCTTTCCTATATAAAACTCAATATCACTGCGCCGTTTCATGCCCCGACCTGCCGCCCGACCCACCATCGCTCCTTCGACACTCGCGACGCAGACCATCCCCGACGACCTTGTCGTCCTGCGTCGTCAATGGAAATGGGCCGCCTTCTGCCAGTTTTTTGCAACATTCGCTCCGCTGTTCGCAATGGATGAGGTGACCGTTGGCGTAAGTCGCGTCCGTTGCTCCTTTCGCACGGAAATTTACTCTTCATTGGATAGGATATCGAACATGATCTTGTACATTCAACCAGTGTTGTAATCCCCCGCATCATGCAGAGGCTGTTGTATTGTTTAAGCTACGATCGCAAAGTTTCGTGAGTTATACATTGAGTTTCTTTGGCGTATCCTCATACATCGAATACTTAGCTTGGACAACTGGCAGACTGCCTTGCGCAAGCAGTATTTCAAACGTGATCCACAGGCAAATCCCTTAGGCGGTGATGTACCTATGGACAGATATTCCAAGTCCGTAGAGCCCACAGCACTCACCCCGGGGCCGAAGTCTGAGGCAGACGACGACGTCAATCTCGGAGGCTCGGAAGATGTGCTCCCCAGCGAAGAGCAACAACAGGAGCACAAAGCGACGACGCCGGCTGATTCCATACCATTACCAGAGACGAAGCAAGCGTCCGTGTCTGTCAGCGGTGGTGAGGGCGTCAAGGACTGGCTTCAACTGCCTATGCTGGAGAAGTTGGATTCTATGCACCTCTTGACCGAATGGCAGTTCCAAAACCCCACCCGGCTGAGACAAATTATGAAGAGTGACGACGAAGCCGCAACCTGGGTGCGTGAATACCTTACTTCAGCGGCACAATCCCTAAAAAATCCCTATAGCGAGCTGAGCCAATTGGCTTTGATGTTAAGAAGAATGCCTACTGGTTGATAGGTGGTACGTAGTCTTGCGTGGCACACTTTGCGCCCCCGATTCTCATCAGTGATATAGAGGATAGGCTATGGATCCAACGTTGTCCTCCAAGGCCGAACCTCAAGAGGAAGCGGGTCATTCTCAAGCTAAACGCGAAACCGACCAAAGCCTCGAATAAAAGATCTCGGGTTGAACCTTCTAAGCTACCCCGACAAGCCCCTAGAAGGGAAGAAGCCGCACCCACTGGTCGCGGAGGCGGTCGAGCGGCGAAAATGCAAGCAAAGTTAAAGCTTGATGCCCAGGCAAAGGAGCTAGCTGAGCTTAAGAAACAAGCGGCTTCGTCGAAGGGCACACCTCGCAAGGCACGAGCAAATGCACAGAACAGCAGTCCAACTCCGTCAAAGCTGCCAGGACGGCCTGTAAACAACAGTCGGCCAGCAGGAACCCGCCTCAGCTTACGGTTGAGGGGATCCCTGGCGGGCGAGTGGCAGCCCATACCGACGGAATGGCTTGAAGAAAGCGAATTGAAACAACCCGCCAAACGTAAAACTGGCTTGGAAAGTGATCTGGAGAGTATCAGCGATCTGACCGAACTTAGTGAAGAGTCGCCATCCGAACATCCTTCCCCCGATCATGATCACGATGCAGAGGAAGAGGAAGAACCCCCTGTCCAGGAGCCCGGCCAGGAGCCGGAGGAACCACTTGAAGTGATTGAGAAGAATGAAGGACCTGAACATCCCGCAGATTTCATTGAATGGGAAACGGTCAGTGGTCTCGTTTTTTTCCTCCGCAACGAATAGGCTCACATACATCTTAGATCGCCGTTACGCTAGACGAATGGGAGCATGTTGCCGATCCATTCACCCAGGCAGGACACTATTCCGAGAAAGCTCTTTATAAAGTACTCAATGTAATTGCACCGATCATCATCGAGCAACTGAGGGTAAATACCCTGATACAAACCATGCCCAATATTTTACTCACATCTCAATTTGTATTAGGAGGTTGAGAAGAACCGACGCCTAGAGGAAGCCGTTACCCATCGCAAGCGCTCATCTCGCATTGCGGTCAAGGAGAGCGAGAAGGAAGAAGCCCGCCTTGCTGCCAAGAAGCGAGCTGAAGAAGAAGAGAAGTTTAGTCGGGCACGTCGTGCCGAGGCCCGACAACAGAAGGAGGAGGCCGACCGCCAACGCAGAGAGACTGCCAGAGAAACACGACGAAGGGAACGTGAAGCCAAAGAAGCATTACAGAAGTCAACAACGGAAGTGTACGCAATCAATCCTTGTCTTTCCTTCTGTGTCGTGACCTGATGTTTGTCTAGTTCTACTCCAGACGAAGGTGACGTCAAGGAACCAGCGGCAAATGGCACCCAACAATTTCAACGGACCAATGGCTCTGGCAGCGGCTCGCGGACACCTAACTCTGATTGGGAACTCGATTGTGAGATTTGCCAACGGCGTGGTGCTAACCTCGTATGTGTTCCTGTACGTTTGCCTTAATTTGTCTGTATGCTAAAACGGCGATACAGGATGACGGTACCCCTATGATGTCCTGCGGTTCATGTTCTAAATGGCAACACATCAGTTGCCACGACCGTGCGGACCAGGCAGCGGGTCGATCAAAGCGTAACTGGGACGATGTCGAATTCTTCTGTTATAAATGCCGGGTGAAGTCCCAAGGCCAACCAGGTAGATCCAATGGTGCCGTTACTTCGCAATCGATTCAGCTCTCTGCCCCTTACCGAACCAACGGTGGATACACATCCAAAGCACCAGGCGCAGCGGTGCCGACATACCAAGTACCTTACTCAGTACCGAGTTATTACTCGCAGAACGCTCAGGCTCCACTCACCTTCTCTCATTATCAACCCGAGCAACGAGTGTTCATGCCATCCCAAATGCATCAGCCGTACGGCTCTTCTCTAACACACCAACCGTATGGGGGGACGATGAACGGCCATGCAGCTAATGTGAGCATTGTGATGCCTTTGTATGACGCTTCTGATCAACGACACATCCAACTGATCCAGCCACAGACATGGCAACCCCCTCATCCTTCCCAGTTGTCTGGCCCACTTCCTGGTGTACCAACCTTTCCACCAGTGAGTTCAGGTGTCGCTCCTCCATTTGCGCAGCACCCTTTCCCTCCCCAGCCCCCCCGTCACCCCCATCAACCTGCCCATCCGCCTCACATGCCACCGAGCCAATTACCTTCGCAACATCCGTACTACCCCACATAGTCACTTCATTATCGGATAATTTGCAGATAACTTATTTCTTTTGTTAGACATTTATAGATGTAATACGCGATTTTGGGACAATTTGGTACCCAATCTATTAATGTCTTCCTCTAGCGAATTGTTTCATACATTTTGAATTGAGGAGATGAAAACGCAAATGGGTCTCCTTCTGCTGCTTGCTCTCTAGATAGGGATAGATATAGGCACAACCGTGTCATGGAATGAAGCGTTTGGACTTACTCTACTGGACCCAATACACGAAGGCCTCTTACATGAGTATCCTTGCCGCTCATATGGTTGGCAGCAATGATGACTTGAATTACATACGCATGGACGGGCTTGCTGTTGATTTGAGATGATAAATTGAGAGGTTTTATTGACTGGGTGAAATACATACGAGCCTCCCTCGCCATCTTCGTTGGGCTCTGACGAAACATCAAAGGTGATCCACCCATCAGGCTTATCCAGAGTCACAACCCGTACATCCTGCAAGTCACTAGGACCAGTGCCTGCTCGGATTGCGAGGGTTGACGGCGTGTATGAATCATCCTGAGGAAAACTCAAGTAGATGCTAATTTTCTGGTATCGACATCAGCAAAGGCGTGAGGTGACTGGCGACGCGACTTGCCTGGATGGCCACCTTTTGGGGGAACTCGATTGTTATGAAGTGGGGTTGGGGCCCGTCCGAGCTTTAAACACGGAATACAGGTAGGGATCAGACGCGTAATTTTTTCGACAACTTACTGCCAAAAGGTTTCCGGATCGCCATCGCGAAGACATTCCGACCCGAAACCAAACTTGAATGAGGAAACGGACCACTTGCCGCGCGAAGAGATATCAGGCCATGGGAGGACAGGAGGGTACCTTTCGGAGGATATGTGAAATTGGGCGTGAGCTGGAACAGCGGCGGGGGTCGCAGTCGCGCCGGGCTCCATGTGGATTTATTAGAGTTGAGAAGTTGCCAATATGCTACCACTTGAAGATTATCGCAGGTATGGCAGGCAGATGATCTTGGAGGGATTTGGGCTCCCAAGTTCGTCATTCCTTTGATGGGAGGCCTACAAAGGGCTTTGACGGCTCATAGGTCAGGTGAAACTCAAAGAGGCGTCGGTCGTCGTCGTCGGCGCTGGCGGTCTCGGCTGTCCTGCCTTGCAATACCTGGCGGCGTCAGGTATCGGTGAGCCCCTCTCACTATTCACTGTAAGGTGCGGGGTCTCATCCATGGATAGGTCGCATAGGTGTAATCGATCACGATGTGGTCGAACTGTCTAATTTACACAGGCAAATATTGCACACTGAAACTACTATCGGCATGCCGAAAGCTCTTTCAGCAGCAAAGGCCATCTCCGTGTGAGTGTTTTGCATTTCTTGCTCATGCCGTAGCTCAAGATGATGCTTAAATCGTGAAGAATAAATCCGCAATTGAAGGTCGAGGCTGTAGTCCAAGCGTTATCCCCAACGAATGCTACAGAGTTACTCGCTCCGTACAATGTCATCCTGGACTGTACCGACAATGCGCCTACGCGTTACTTGCTCTCCGACGTCGCGGTCGCATTAAAGAAACCCTTGGTTAGCGGTGCTGCCCAAAGATTCGAGGGCCAGCTCTGCATATACAACTACGGTGAAAATGGACCCTGCTACCGTTGCCTATTCCCGAAACCTCCTGCACAAGAAACAGTAGGCACATGCGAAGAAACAGGTATACTGGGTGCTGTCACCGGTGTAATAGGAAACCTGCAAGCTCTTGAAACAATCAAAATTATTGTCGGGATGAAGGGCAAGTGTACTTCCCGCGAATCCAGCACGAATACAATCTGAATTATAGCGAAGACCAGGCCCCGTCTCTGCTGCTATTCAATGCCCTCCAAACGCCACCTTTCCGGAGCATCAAGCTCAGGAATAAGAAGCCTACATGCGCTGCTTGTGGATCGGGGGCAAAGACGCGCGGAATGATCGATAACACCGACTACGTTCAGTTTTGCGGTGGCCCACCCGCGAATTGGGTCGAGCGAGGCTTGGTGCCGGGCAGTGCAGAAACTCGTATATCCACCAAGGTACGCTACTCAAGTAAAATGGAATGACAGAGAGGTAACACAGGTCGAAAAGGATCTGCATCGCATATTAGCGACAGAGGTTCCAACTTTGATTGACGTTAGGCCGAGGACAGAATACGGCATTTGCCATCTTCCAAATTCGCTCAGTAAGTGGTTCCATCCTCATTCATGCCTTCTCGAGGGATCGACACCGCTGCAGATATCCCTTTGAACGAATTGGTCTCGAATCCAAAGGCCGCCATGCCGGAGGGTGCGAAAGATATTTACATCCTGTGTAGATTGGGAAATGACTCCCAGATTGCTGCGGATGCGCTGCGAGAGGTATCGACGGCGCCAGTGAAGGATATCATAGGTGGACTTGTCTCATGGGCGCGGGACGTTGATAGTTCATTTCCCGTATATTAAGTTCAACCAACAGATGAGACACATCCAAAACAATTAGCTAGCAGTGTACTGGTCACTTCTCTGGACGGACATCATGAGTACAGAAGGTAGCCAAGATAGTGACGGAAAACGTACTAAGCCCCAGCTTCAGCCACTTGGGTATCTTCTTCTCCCCAGTTTGAGAGGCATCACTCCTGGAGGTGGTAGACGACGAAGATGCTACAGTACTTGGTGTGCTATCGTCATAATCGGGTGGCAATGGCAGGTCGACAGCCTTTTCTAGGACCTCAGATAGTAGGGGTGCTGGAACATGTGTACCTGGAGTACGAGCGGTGAATACCATATTGCCTGTGATTACAGCAGAACGTTACCATTCAAAGATTCATCCTCGAATCGAAGTAGGAGAACAGATGACGGTGCCAGCTGAAGATCTACTAACGACAGGTCTCGTACTTTAGGATCCGAAACTTTGAGGTCGCGCTTCGGCGGGGTTTGATCTAAATTTGATCAGGCAGTGTCGTGGGTACTGCTGCCATCATTGCGGACTCACATAGGATGAACTTGATGGGTCTAACATCCTCTCGAAGCAACGGGCGCACAAAAGCGTATACAGAGCGAATCTTGTCAGTGGACGGAAAGACCTTCTCCAACTGAGTCCTGTCTGGGAATTTGACACGAATGGTGGTCTGCGTACGCGAGAATGTACATCAGAGACCGTTACGCTGCAAAGCCAGTAGAGGCGTACGTGTGGCCATCTGGCTTTCTTGGCTACTTCTTGTGCTTCCCGCACAGACCTCGTCTGTAGTGGAGCGTCTACTAATGCCTTTGTTCGCGATGAGAGTGTCGCTTGAGCAGCCTTCAAGTCCGCAGCGGTCGGCGTGAAGTACGAATCGGGTAGAGCTTTGAAGTTGCAATGAAAGGGTGTTTCATGGCACGGCCGTTGAGTGATTTACCATGCAAATGGGTGGTCCCCTCTCGCGCCGGTTTGTAAACTTTGAAGTCTTCTGTCTGAGGTTGATGACTACTATCGGCCATGGAAGTGGAGAGTAGAGCTGTAGTGATAAGCGCCACATCTAATCTGCTATATGGGCGAGCGCTTACTACTTCATCTTGAATATGACAGTCATCAAGCTTCCAACAATATCACCGCTGCCGCTGGGCGCTTTAGAATCTCTTACAGAAACCTCACGGGCCGTTGTACAGAGACTGCACACTTACACCCCAGAACCATGGCCGTACGCACCTCTGATGCTTTTCAGTTCGTGTAGTGTGATCACATTGCGCAACGCATCTCCTAGGTCAGATTACGCGTCCTCAAAGCACGCATCTGTGCTGGTTCTACTATACGAAAGAGATGGTAGCATCCGTGTATTGCTGACCACGCGATCAAAGGCACTGAGGACACACGCTGGCCAGACGGCTTTACCGGGGGGCAAGGTCGATGACACTGATACAGATGTCGTACACACCGCTGTGAGTAATCGGACCACAAAGGCAACCACTGCATCCTTAATCTTGACCACTATATAAAGCTCCGGGAAGCGCACGAGGAGGTCGGACTGCCGCTTGACTGCCCGGACTTGCATCTGCTCTGCTACTTGGAACCGTTCGTCTCGCTGCACAAGATCCTTGTTACCCCTGTGGTCGCCGTCCTACTTGACCTGACTGTCTTGGATAAATTAAAGGCATCAGAGCATGAAGTCTCGCGGATATTCAGCCATCCCCTGCAAGCCTTCTTGGAGCCTGCTCTTGCTGCCTCTGAGAAGCTGGTAGAGAAGGGGACCGAGGACTGGATATACGAGACGGAGCTTCATGTACCTCGATATATCACTCAGTTGTATCTTCGCATGCTGATGTTGTTAACCAGGATACCTCGGATGTAAAGGTTCAGATGTTGAACGGTGCCATGTATCGAATGCACCGCTTCCGTTCCACTGGGTCACCGATCAAAGGTCTCACTTCCGATATCATGGTGAGTTGCCAGAGCTCGCTACATCTCTTTGCAGCTTATAGGTGTTACGAAAGATTAAAGTTGCTCAGATTGGATACAACATGGCCACAAGTTACGAACGCTATGCGCCGACTCAACTACTCGGGTATGATGCTATATCTGTAGTGGTAGCTTCTACATCAACAGGAGGGCAGCTGCAATAGATTTATATCCCCTTCCAGGAAAATCATCCAGATCACGAAAGCATTGACAGACATATGTCGAGGTATATTCTCCTCCGAAGATCTGCCTCAGCTTGCTCAATATCACTTAGACACTGGTGAATCGCGAATCTATATATACAGTTGATTCAACGGATACTAGATCCAAATTTGGAGAACCCTAAAAGTTCTTGAACGTTGAAGATTTGCGTATCGATCTATCATTGTGATTCTGATGCGTGTGCTGTCACCTCGGGGCCTACTACTATTGGTGGTGGAGGAGAGGAGGTTGTCGAGTCCGGGACTGCAGCAATCGCCTCTGTAGGCTTATTGACATCCTTCCCCTTCCCAGGGGGAGGAGGATGGTAGACTTTCTCCTATAGATACAAGAACATGAGACGTCGGCAATACGCATCAGCAAACCAAGCCTCACCTTCTTTTTCTTCTTTTCTGGCTTTGCATTGGGATCTGGGTAAGCCAACTTCTCTACTTTTTGCCAGTCCTCATTTTCCTCAAATGATTTTCGGATGGGGGCAAGGAGGGAGATAATAGCGTTGGCGACGGCGAGTTTGAGGTCTTTAGGGTGTAATTCTTTAGCGGCAAAGGCTGCCTTGAGCGAGTTGAATGAGTCGTAATGCTGGTTTCCCCCGAATTTTTCGTCGCGCTCGACGGTGAACAGTGTCCCCTCCGGTGCACCAGCAGTTGCAAACGGTCTCTGATCACCGGTGGTCTCAGCATCCTTGCCCTCATCCGCATCGTCCATCGTCTTCCCTTCAGCTCGCTCTTTCCTCAGCTGACTTATGGGTATTAACACGGCTCCAACGAACGAGAGTACGCCATTATCTTCAACATTTCCCTCCTCACAGAACGCCGATTTGATCTTCTTGCGAACTACCTCAGGCGGATCCAGCAAATCGATCTTGGAATTGGGGTCGGACGCGGACATCTTTCCTCCACCAAGCCCGGGGACCATGGGGTTCATCAGATGCGCGCGTTTGCGGTACCCCAGTTTGGGAAGGTAGAGCTCGGCAAACGTGAAGATTTTGCGCTGATCTACACCACCGAACTGGAAATCGACACCTAGGTATTCTTCGTCCAGGGCCTGAAGACCTGGGTAAAGCAAGCCGCTCAGAAGAGGACTCTCAACCTGTTTGACAACCTCTGCTCCCGCTTTCTTGGCATCGTGCTCCGACACAGTGGCGCAGAGTTTGTAGTTGTCGAGGTTGTACTCCTTCGTTAGCTGGTAGGAGGATCCTTGAACGAAGACGAGTTTCGATGTGGGAATCCCGAGCGAGTGAAATACGGCAAGCAGTATATACTCGTAGTATTTCGTGCGGTGAGCGACGAGATCGAGGGGGGCCTTCATGTTGTCCAAGAAAGCGTGTACATCTGCGAGAAGTATTTTGACCTTTATTGCAGAAATGAGTGAATATACAAGAGATACGGGGGGATACCTGCCTCCACACCGGCTCTCAGGAAATCAGCGATCTTGTTTAATGCGACGAAGTAGCCAATGTGTGCTGCTCTGAGTGAGATTGAGTACATTTGGGTAAACATCATCCTTACGTCTGCCCGTCGGTGCTGTCCCTGTAACGTCGAATAGATGTTAAATTATGATCGCTAGGGGTATGGTTATCCTACGCGCCCCAGTAGCATTTGGGATGTTTCCCTTCCGCGAGGATCGCTTGAATTTGCTGGCCACCGAGAACTTCATCGAGCCCACGAGTGATCAAGGCGTAGCGCTCCTCCGGACTTGCGCTAGTCATCGTGTCGAGTGACAGAAACTGATTCAGGTTTTTGATAATGACTCGTTGAAGGGTCTGCCCCTTTACGCTTTAGACGCTGTGAGAAAGATCAGCCATTTGAGGCGCAGTCACGTACCTCCGCTCGTACTTGGACTCATCATCTACACACAAGCCTGGAATTCAACTAATGGCTTCGCTTACTACTTGGCTTTGGGGCACCTCACAACTCGACGATGCTGTCGGTGAGTACCTCGTTCACGCTTCGGTGATGTCGATCTCTTACACCAATGCCCGCAGACAAGGCGACTTCTGAACTACTACCCGCTGGATCAGAGGACATTGCCCTCAATCTGGAAATATGTGACCAGATACGCTCAAAGTCGGTCCCAGCCAAAGATGCAATGCGTGCTCTCAAGCGTAGATTGGGCAACAAGAATCCTAATGTCCAGTTACTTGCACTTGGAGTAAGTACAAGTACAAAGCACCCCACATCCGAGTAGTCGCTGATTGGATTTATCACAGCTGACAGATGTATGCGTCAAGAACGGGGGCGACTTATTTCTGAGTGAAGTTGCATCCAGAGAGTTTATGGACAACTTGGTCTCGATTCTCAAGGTGCCAGCCTTGAACTTGGATGTCAGGAACGCGATCCTACGCCATGTGCAGAACTGGAGTGTGGCATTTGAGGGGAAGCCAAGCTTAGGCTACGTAGGTCAGGTCTATAAGATACTTGGACAAGAAGGTGTGTGTTCATTATTCATTTGTTCATCTAACATACACTCATGTGGTACGCGTACACAAGGCTACAAGTTCCCACCGAAAGACCTCGCGGTTGCCAATTCTGCTATGGTCGACACCCAAACAGCCCCAGAATGGATTGACTCGGACGTATGCCTGCGCTGTCGAACTGCTTTCTCGTTTACAAACCGGAAACATCACTGTCGTAACTGCGGGCAAGTATTTGATCAGGCGTGTTCATCCAAAACAATGCCCCTTCCTCACTTCGGTATCACCCAAGAAGTCCGCGTCTGCGATGGTTGCTACGCGAAGCTCACGAAGAAGGCCGAAAGAAGGTCAGTCGGCGCTAAACACCTTGATTGCTGCGGTCACTGACTTGACTCCATCATATCAGTGACAAGGGGCACAAACATTCATCCAATAGTAAACACCAACATCGTAGCGTGAAAGATCTAGCGGATGCAGAGCTTCAGCGCGCGATTGAGCTATCCTTGCAGGAGACCAACATGGGCCGTTCTGGTTATACGCCTTCCCAACCGCCTCTGTCGGCTTACTCGGAACCGCCTATATTTGAACGGTCTACTCAACCTGCCGCCGTGGCTGAGGACGAAGATGATCCTGACTTACGAGCGGCCATCGAAGCAAGCCTTCGCGAAGCCAGCGCGCCCAAGCCCAGTGCCCCGGTTGCAGTGGAGACCCCGCGCGCGGAGCAGTCATCTTACGAATTACCGACGGGATATGGATCTGGGTACACACAACAGCAAGCGCCTTACTCCGTGGACAGTGCCCCAGCGCACCCCGCTCTCCCCGCGCACCCAAAGATCCCCAACTATGACCTTGAACCGCTGGAGGAAGACGCTATCTTGACGTTCAGCCAGACAGTTGAACAGGTTCAGACACATGGCGGAAGGGATATGTCAAGATACCCGGCCGTTACCGAGTTATATGAGAAGGCCACCGGATTGAGACCAAAGCTTGCGATGAGCTTAGACGACGCTAGTAGGAAAGAAGGTGATTATTTTGTACTTTCACTCCTGTAGAACACTAAGGATTCATTCTCTGGTAGAAATGCTAACTGAAATGCATGAAAAACTATCCGAAGCGGTGAAACTCTACGATCAGCTTTTGACGCAGCAAATATCCCACCCACGCTGGCGCTCTCCTCAACCAGCACAAGTCCCTCCATATCAGCCTCCCACCGCTACCCCTGGTGCACCTGTAAACGGCTACAATCAGTGGTCCCCTGCCTCGACTTCGTATCAACCACCAGAAACATCCACTGCACAACGGTCGCCCCAACTATCGCATTATCAACCTCAATATGCTTCTGTCTCTCCACCATCGACGTCCTCGCAGCGTCAGCCTCAGTGGCAACCAACACGGGCGGTTGAGCAGCCATACTCCGTAGCTTCACCTTCTTCGCCTCAGATTCAGCAATCGCAGGCAACAATGACGGTTCAACCCACCCAACTCACTGGACCCTCATCAACCCTTCCTGTATCCTACCTACCGCAGTCACCTCCTCCGATTGCCCCTCCGGCATCATATCAACAAACTATGTCCCAGGCTCAACAGACATTCACCCCACCATTGCCACCAGCATCTTCGCCATTCGTTACGCCACGGCAACAGCTCCAGGATACTTCATTGGTTGGTTCACCCCCTTCACTCACACGGCATAATACCGCCAGCTACACGCCCACTCCTCCTGTCCAGCAACAGCAACGTCCATCGATGCCTCACACTTTGAGCAGAAGCAACACATTACAGCCTGCCCAACAGCGCCCGCAGCAACAACGTCCACAGCATACTCCGCAACAGCAACAATCATACGTACCGCAGCAACCTTATACTCCGCAGCAGCAACAACCTCAGCAGATGCCGATACAGCAAGACTCTGGCCCGCAGCTTTCACAATTTCCGGTGGCGCCGACGTCGGGGCCCACTGCCTACTCATTGTATGGGACGTCGATTCCGAGCGGCGTCGCCCAGATTGAGGAGAGGAAAGAGGCGTTGCTTATTGATTTATAGCTCACCTTCCCTAGTCTAATGATCCGTGTGCAGTAGATGCGTGTCGCAGCGTGTAATGTGCTGGTGCTTCATCCTGAGACAGATGTGCTTGCTTGTTGCTAAGCGCTCTTCTCTGGACATGTACAACCATGGATACCATGTTTTGCGACAAATTTGCTTTGAACAAGCCATGAAACCGACCATATACGCAAGAGTACCTCATTTAATTCCAGCTATCCATACTCGAGGGAAAACCTGCGGTAGATGACGAAGATCATAATCACAAAATACACCTAAATAATGATATAACTCAAGTACGCAGAATGCGGTAAAACGCCAAAGCAAGATGACGAAGCACAAGAAAACGTGGACAGGCAGACAAGAAAGGCAGGCAGACAAATCAGCGTACTACAGAAACTGAGAATTGGAAATCATATTTTCCGCTGAGTGGGTACCGGTATCGCTGAGTATCCCTGCCGGGATTGCGGGCGGGAACGAGAGGAAGTTCTGCGGACAGGTCTGGAGCTATATTCCTCTTCGTCAGATAATTCAACTCCCTCGACATAGCCCTCTCCCATGAGCACGGGAGGTCCGCCAGCACCACCACGCGCCATAAATCCCTTCCTCTTACTCCTCGTACCTATGCCGACATAAACCCCACTCTCTAGCACTAGCTCTGGGTCATCATCATCCTGATCGTCGAGGGAAAGCTGTGACCGTGATTTAACCTTCCGAAGCTCTGCTTCGAGTGAGCGGGAAATATCGCCATCTGGATCATACTCATGGTAAGTGGAGGGCGGGTCAATTCGCGGTTGGACGTCATCGTCGGCTCTTGAGACAACACGGGAGGACCGTTTCAGTTTAGGTGGCATTGGCCGCCTGGGAGTAGGCTGTGGCAACGGCGACATAGGTGGCCGCTTCGAAAAGGCCCTCTGAGATGGATTTAATGGAGGAGTCTTCGCCCTGTAATCGCCCCATTCTAATTCCAAATCTAGATCCTGCTGTCCCGCACTAGCTATAGGGAGAGGAGAATGTGGGATAGAGGGGTGATTATAAGGATCGCCAGCGGGGGTGGTGGACGTGTTGTGATTCATGGGTGGAGTGGAGGGGGGTTGATCGTCCGGGCTGGTGGCTGCGGTGTCTTCATCATCGCGGCCATCGGAACAGAGCGAAGGTGTCGCTGTGGTCAACTCAGGTTCGGTAGATACTGAAGGCCAAGATCGTGTCATACTAGCGGAATTGTTGCGGACGGTAGGGTGGTGTTCTTCGTTATCAATGGCATCTTCCGTAGGTATCCCCATGGATCGTCGCTTCGAAGCACCTGAAGTATAACTTAGCTTGTGCACAATGGTACTTGTATAATGCTAACTCACGTAGGATATCTTGTAGCTCAGAACGAGGATCCCGTTTCCTTTTCTCACCCACTTTCCACGCAAGACCCGGTGGTGGGCGCAGAGGTCCAGAAGTCACAGAGGATGATAAACGTAATGCTGGGAGATTGCTCCTGCTACCTAAGGTGGCTGAGTCAAACGACATGTTCAAGCGTGCTGCGGCTGAAGATGTCGATCCAGACAAATGGGAGGAATCAGTATGTACTCTTCTCAGTTTAACGGTCTTCATTTCGCTGAGAAATGCAGCCATTTTCTCAGGAGGCACGCCGACAGTAGGCTGACCCTTTCGTTTTCCACCGAATACTACTGGATTTATTTGGGCTTCGACTGGGGTACCGGCGGGTTTGAGTGCAGCCCGCGCAGAAGCAAAGAGAACCTCTGGATCGTGGATACCTGGGTGGACCGGTATACGAAGAGCTGTGGTGGGTGGCGGCGGCGGAGGGGGCGGCGGCGGAGGGGGTGCGCTGTGGTTGTATGCCTGCCCCGTACCATCAGCACGTTTCGATAGCTGGAAAAATATGCATTTAATACAGAGTAGAGTATATTAATGGGATGTCAAACCTCTTCCTTCAATCGCATAATTTCAGCCTCAAGGTACTTTATCTGTTCCTTGTCTCGACGGCGCTCAGCCTCAAGATCAGGATCGGGAGGATGCGTCATTTCTCGCTCTTCTCGACGGCTTTCGTTTCGACGTTGCTTTTCCCTGGCAGCTAGGAGCTCTTCCTCCTTGCTACGAACATGAAGCTCGTCTAATTGCATGGGAGGGGAAATTTCGCGGATGTCATAGGCTCGACCTTTGCCTTTGGCAGCGTAAGGAATGCGTGGAGTGCCGTTTCCATCGGGTCCGTCGACATCCGATTCGGATTTGGGAGGAGACGAACTAGGTGTGCTGCGGGTAGTTCTGATGCGATGAGGGGAATGGTGAGGGCTGGGTAATAACAGAGAGGGATCGGCATCGTCAGTTTGAAATCTGCTCACTGCAACTTTGACAGAAGGCACGGAAGGCGAACGAAAGGGATTATTGGGGGTATTATCCTCTAAAGGTTGTGCACCATCGGCGAGAGGGGGGCTTTTGCGTCGTTGCCTGGGAGAGGATTTAGATGATGCACTGGCAATTTGGCGCGGAGGAAGAGGGATTTTAAAGATTGGTTGCTGGGCGTGGGTAGCTTCGACACCACCTGGCATCAGCGAAGGAGAGCGCGGAAAGAGTGAGCCAGGCATGGTTAGGCGTTCTGGTATGTTGCGCGGGGATTGCTTAGAGCGAAACTGAAGAGAAGGTAATTCACGCGCTGGAGGTTGTCGTCAGTGGAGTGCATGGGATCAATACGATGGTCCATACGCTCTGGAGAAATGGGCTCTTGTCGCCGACGCGACGCTGTATTGCCCTGAGGCCTACACTCTCCGCTCGTCTTGTCCAGACGAGGTTTCTCTTTTCTGCGTCGTACATTGTAGGGCTCATCGTGCGCTCGCTGTTTTCGCTGTAGCTTGGATCTAGATCGTTGGGTAGTCGAGGATTCGTTGTGGTGAATCTGAGACAATATAAGTCAGAAAACAGGCAGAGCTGCGATAGTGTACTGACAGATGATGCTGAGCCGCCCGCCGCTGCGGTCACAAATGAGCCTATCTCGCGAGTCACGAAGTTGAAGACGCCTGATATGATGCCCGACGATTTCTCAGAACCATCCTGAGCAGCGACCATGGTGGTAGTGGACGAAGGAAATGATCAACAAACATAAACAACGCGCTCTTGTTTGGCAAGAGCTCAGTGTAACAACAATAATATAAATTAGGAGACATAATGTGGTCGTACGTAGCTCGTATGAAGCATTGAGAGGAAATGTCCGCGAACAGGAAATATATGACATTGCTACAGTCCATCCCGCCTCCCGTACATAGCGTCATCATCGGTAGCCTTGGAAGCTTTCATAACTTGGCGGTGTGTTGCTTGCTGGAGGATTCTGGCTTATGTTCGCCCTGATAGCAGCATAGGGATCGGCGTATTGCATTGTACGGCTCACGCGAGGGCCAACATCTGGCTCTGGTAGGACTGGGGGCCCGTTGCTATAGGGCGAGCTGCTTGCTTGAGAAGAAGCACCAAACCCACTTGGCGCAGGGTCAGAGAATGCACCGTACATGTCCATGCTGGGTCGAGAAACAACAGGAACATTGGGAGAATAAGCAGTGTTGGGCGCAGAGTAATCCGAGTAACGATTAGAATCAGCAAAGGGAGAGCTAGCGGTGTTCGAGTTGTCGAGGGTGGATCTGCGATATTCATCGGTCTGGGAGGATTGGGCAGGTGGGATGTGGTAAGCTGATTCTTCATCGTCTTCATCATCGTGCTGTCCTACGTCCGATGCAGTAGGCGGGTGGAACGGAGGATCACGAGGTACGTGTCGGTGTAGTTTGCCCGAACGGAAGTCAAGGATCAACATCACCAATGATGCTAACCAGGAGACTGTAGGGCACGCAGAAATCAGTGAAAACATCTATACCATTGACACTACTGACTCACCAAATGCCAACCAGAAGAAGATAGCTCCAGCCTTCTTAGTTATACACCAACCGTCCAAGCCGTGCTTGAAGTCGTCACCGAGATCGGCGTGGGGGTCGTTATCTGGGTTCTTGCAGCCCGGCTGTGTCCAAGCAGATATCGTTGTTATGAAGCTTCAACACGAGTCAGAGCGCGCAGTCAAATCGCGACGAACAGGACTCACGCAATCAACAGGGAGACAACGTTCCCAGCACCCGTAAGGATGAACCCGACGCGAACTTCTTTGAGAGCGCGCGCAAGACGAACAAATTTGTCGTGCTTCTCATATATGACGGGGACTGCAAGCATGAAGGCTGACAGGAACATGCCGGCGACGGAAACGAATATCGCAAACCCAGAGAGACCAGCTGCGGAGAACGGTAAGGTGCGTACAGGGCAACACGATGAAGGAATGACATACATGGACCGACTTTCCATTTCGCCTGGAAGCTCGCTACACTAGCAAAGCATGCCATAGCGATAAAGTTGAAGAATATTTGCGAAGCGTGAAAGACGATGGTTGGTTTTGAGACGATCATCTAATTGGACAACATTAGCATCGGCGTCCCAAGAGCATAGGTGACGCGTTGACCCATATCCAAATGATCCATCCTAGCGGTACGAGAAGGAGGAATGCGAGCTGACCGTCACCGGACATGCGCGACGAGTGCAGACAGAGAAGAACATAGATTACGTAAACTACTGCGAAACCAACAAAATGTACGCCCCAAACACGGTCAACACTCAAAAGGAGGCCAGGAATGGGCCCGAAGAGGGGAAAGAGTATAGCTGACGGGAAAACGAGCATAGTATAGACTCACGTCGTCTTCAAACGGAACGATGCCGTGACCATTCCCAATCCCGCCCGACATTGACGTTGAAGGTCCAGTGTGTTTTGAGGGTAGGACTCTGTTGAGTCCGCCTTGTATTCGATCCAGAAACGACATAATTAGAAGGCTAGCAGCTTGAATTCGTGATTGAGGAAGGTCGTTAAGAATGAAATGCGCAACTTGCTGCGACTCGGTGGATGCAGAGGAGATAGCGCTGTCACCACCATTCCGGCAACATACCAGGCTTACGTAACGCAAATCATGGGCGCAGTCTTCAGCGCAGTCCTTCTAGCAACAGGGGCAGTGCACGCAAATTAATACCCGATGCTGTCTAACTAATCCGACTACGCTTGTATACACATTGGAATTAAAAGATAGCATGAATAATTCCGCTTCCCACCGCTGACCCGGCACCAAAACCCACACCACCAACGGCTGAGTGGGCCAACTGATTGAACACTAGTGATTAAATGGTTCAGAAGAGTCATGAAGTGACACGTACAGTGTTGCCCAATGGCTTGGAGAAGAAGCCTGCTTTCTTCGGCTCCTCAGCCGGCGCTGGGGCGGGTGCGGTGGGCGGTGCGTGATGATAACTCGGGTTGGGAGGGGGAGGAGCATAACCCGGTTGGGGAGGGGGAGGAGCGTAACCTGGTTGAGGAGCGTAGCTAGGCTGTGCGTGCACTGGCCCAGGGGCGGAGTAATAAGAGGGTTGGTAGGCCTTTTCGTTGAGGGGTGGTGCGGAGAACGAGCTGGGAGGGGCAGCAACTCTCTCTACGTAGTTGGAAGGGAATATACCCTCTTGACCATTTATCCTGCCCTTCCACCAATCTGCATTAGTTTCTTCCGTAACCTCAATAACATCGCCAGCGCGGAAGGTAAGGTCATTGGGTTCCTAGGGGAAAGCGGTAAATACAGAAATACATGTCAGTGCTGCTACACATACTTGTCTGTTTTCGTTGTAAGCCCAAAGTGCGCGTGCTTGGAAACTTGACTTCATTAGAGGAACTGGAGGTGGTGGATGGGCCTGAGGCTGAGGCTGAGGAATTGAATTATTGATGCCGAGTCGCTGGGTCTGCTGAGCAAGCGACGAGACTGGCGAAGGCGACGACGGAACTGTGATCTTTGCAAGAATCTCTCGTCCATCTGCAGCGGTGATGTGGTTTTGGTTCATAAGGAATTCAACATTCTGGCGAGTTTGGGATATGATATAGGCCAAAAGGGCATTAGAATCGATGCTGGCGACCATGATAGTAGTAATTGACAGAGTAAAATAAGCGCCCACGACATGACTGAACTCACCACCATCACTCGGCCTGTGCCACCGGCAAGTCCTCCCACTTCAGTGCCTGTCTCGAACGATGAGATAAACGTGCGTGTTTCGGTGCTTTCTTGTGGTGTCCCTGCTGAACGGAGGAACCATCTAGTATCCTCACTTCCGTTTGCTGAATCGCCAGTCTCGCGTCGTCCTTTCTCCATCACCCTTTGAGCTTGATTCCCGACCACCCCGTCAGTTACTTGCAGTCTCCAACTCTAGAGGATGGTTTGCGGTTATCATCAAGAAAGAGGGCTCATTCGGTAGTGTCGCGTACTTCCTCTTATGTCTCCGCACGCTCATCTAGTTTTAAAGCACTCATATGTTCACCGTTACGCAGCTTGCAGACTGCAGCCGTAGCTGGCGCTGATAGCGCGTTTACACCCTCGAATACCATACCCATAGAGTCCGCTTCACCCTGCACTCTCACCTTTGCCTCTAACGATACTCGCCTTCTCCTTGGCCTTGCTTCGGGCGAAATACTGGTCTACGATACATCCCACCTTCTTACAGGGGCACAAACGCAAGCGAAACCTATTCATTCCTTTCAGCATGCCGTAGGTTCATCAATCGGTCAAGTTGCGGCCAACCCCAGTACCTCCGATGCAACTCTTGGCTCGCTCGTCGCAGTGGTGTCGCGGAATGGACGCGTTTTTGTTCTCAATGTCCAGACCTTTGCATCTGAAGGTGGGTGGATGGGTACTGATGAGGCATTCCAACCTACTGCAGGTGAGTTTGGTAACCTTACGCGTTTCTCATGTTAGTGTTCAAAACATAGTCTAGTGGCATGGTCCCCTAAGGGCAAGCAACTTGCTATAGGCCTTAAAAGTGGCGATATTCTCTGTTTCACGCTAGGTGACAAGTCCAAACCTCAAAAGCATATTCCACCCACCGCCCAATTGCCGCTAACATCCCTTAATTGGCTAAGCCCTGGTCATACTTTCGAGACGACGTATGGTTCAGATGATCCTCAGCACCACATCGTTTCTTTGGACACCGCTTCATCCACAACCAGCTATGGAGTTCTCTCTTATCCCTATCCTACTGCCGACCGCCCGCAGCTCGGCTTTACCGTGTCGCTACCCAACTGGAACTTTGACCAAGGCGATGGTTCGAAGTCGTTGGTGCTTTTTGGAGACGTTTGTTCAACAGATGTTGAAGTGATGGGTCATGTTGGATCTAAATGGGATCAACAGTCGAGAGATGACAGTTCCATCGCAATTCCATTGGACAAAAACTACGATGAAACGTTTCTTCTGGGTTTGGTTGTCGACTTGACCTCGACAACACCTGCGCCAAGTGTTCTGGCCTCTGGGGAATCAGCCGACTGGCCCCCTGCTCCTATACTATACGCTTACCTCAATGATGGAACGATACAGGCATGGCATATTACACAAGCTAAGCCATATGCGGGGATGGTCGTGCCGTCTCCTGCTACATCCGATGCGACACCGTCGCCTTTGAATGTATCCAATATAGACAATATGGCTCCGGAGCAAGTGATGCTGACTCCTGCCCCTCCGGTAACATCTAGAACGCCTAGCATCGAAATGGATTCGACTTCGTCTAATGCATTCACTTCACAACCCTCTCCGTTTGCGCAGAATGCGGGTACCTCTTCAGCGTTCACGCCCCCGTCTTCAGGTCCAACTTCTCAGGCATCCTCTCCATCTCCCTTTGGACAAACTGGCTTTAATTCTGCATTCGGTCAGCCCTCGGCGTTCGGTCAGCTGGGCCAGAATAACGCACCTCAATCAGTCTTTGGGCAAGGGTCGTTCAGCCAAAAACCTGCATTTGGTGGGAGCCCTCCACTAGTGGGAGGGTTTTCCTCTTTTGCCAATTCGGGCACATCGACATTTGGTCAGAGCGCTTTTGGTGGGTCTAGTGTCCCAGCGATTACGGTGACCAAGACGCCGTCCGGAGGGTCCCAAAATGACGACATGCAAGCGGAAGCCACGGCCACAGAGCCAGACATTTCTTTCGGAGGGCTGTCACTCGACAAAGCGGATGCACCTTCAAGTGAAACAAAACCAGGTGTCAACAGTATCTTTGGCTCTACCGCATTTTCCGCTCCTACTCCAAACACATCCACAGAGCCATCTACCGGAGGCTTTATCAAACCAGCTTCAGGCTTTGGAGCGTTCAGTGGGTTAGGTCAAGCAACAAAATCAGAGACTCCCTCGGGATTTGGTGCCTTCGGCAGTGCTAGCCCCAAAAGCAATCCAGAACCGACAAAGTCAGAAACACCTGCGTCGATATTTGGTTCCGCTGCGAAGCCAGCGGCGCCGTCGTTCGGTCAACCTTCGTTCGGGCAGCCTGCATTTGGACAATCTTCTTTTGGGGGTGCGAGTTTGACGACGTCTGCTTTCGGCACTACAGGCTTTGGCAAGGCTCCAACTGTGGCCACGGCATCGCCTCCCTCATCCGGCGGTGGCTTCGCTTCCTTCGCCAAGCCTACCCCGGTAACATTCGGTCAGACCAGTTTGGCGTCCGGCCCAAAAGAAAGCGTCTTCAAAGGTACTGCAATCAACCAACCCACTGATGATCAACCCAAACCTCAGACGGCGTTCGGATTTAGAACCTCCCAAAGTTCCAATGTTTTTGGTGGTGGTTCCTTCAACGCTTCGGCGACCTCCCAGTCAGTCTTTGCTAAACTCCCTGAGACACCAATGAAAACTACATCGTCGGCGTCGTCTTCACCAGATTCAAATGGCGCTGCAAGGTCTCCATCGGCGAAGGCTGATGACGACAGTCCTGTGGCTATACCATCTGCGCCTCAGTCCGCTTTCTCCTCATCACCTTTTGGCACTCCATCTAGCTCTGCATTTAAACCTGCGAGTGGTTTTGGTGCATTTGGAAGTACAACACCTACATCTTCACCCTTCTTCAAAACAGAAAAACCAGTGTCGGCGTTTGGTAGCGCGTTTAGCACTCCCGCCCCGGTGTCTCCGGCCGTGAGTGCATCTGAGTCCCCAAAGTTCGGTATGTCGTCTAGCCTTGGGCAGAAGCCTGGCGTCTTTGGCTCCCCGTCGACACCCCCTTGTACAACCCCCAAGGCGCCTGCACCTGCTGTCGGCGCATTCGCTGCGTTCAGCAAAAGTCCGAACGCCTTCTCCGCCTTTGCGGGGCCACAGAAATCGTTCAAGGAGCTGTTAGCTGGGTCGGACAAGGGCGAAGGGTCGGACAACGCGGAGCCAACTATAACTACCGCTCCACAGGTATCTCGAAAGCAGTCGACCGATGAGCCAAGCCCTTCCAAGTCACCCATTCCCCCTCGTACGCAAACACCATCTCTGGAGAATGTTTCCGTGTCTCGCCCGGCGAGCAACGACGGGGAAAGCAAAAGCTCGACCGGCCCTTCGGATGTCAATTCCCTTAGTTTCACCTCCGTCTCTTCGGGAACTTCTTCTTTTGTTGATGTCACCCGACAAGATGGGGAAGCAGCAAAATCTGGTGACGAGTCGGAGGAAGTACAAGACAGTGAGGACGAGGGCTCATTTATCTCTGAGCCTTTTAGCTCAGAGGAGGGTTCAAATGATGGTCATTTGGAGGAGGAGGCAGAACACAGGGAGGACTCACAAGAGGATGCGGAGGTAGGAGAAACGCAAGAGGAGGAGGAAGAGGAGGAGGAATCTGCGGGAGAGAGAGAGGAAAGCGAAGCGGAGGAGGAGCAAGAAGGGGAGTCTGATGCCTCGGTCGATCATGGCCTTAGATCTCCTTCTGCAACGCCGACAGCAGAAGTGCCCACCGCGAGACTATCCAAGTCTCCGACGCCGACACCGGATACTTCTAGAGGAAGCACGACACCACCTGAGTCGCCCCAGAAACCATCGGACAGTATTCCTCCCTTACCTGCAGCTCCACCGACCCCAGTATTTGCTTTGCCCTCGCCGTCACCAAGCCTTACGGCCCCACGACCTAGTACGAAGCCAACGCGCAGTTCCCCTCTCGCGAAGACCCCTCCTTTGTTGGGCGACCCCGAAAAGCCGCAGGTTAAGGTCGAGGATGCGGCGTTGAAACCCAAGCCAGCGTCCCCCAAGGGTATCTTTGGCGTCCTCCCGGCCGCGAAAGTAGAGGCACAGATCTCCGCAGAGGGCGAGGACTCGAAGGCTAGCAGACCGAAGACGCCTCCTCTTCTTTCCTCATTCGGTGCTCCGAAACCTGCTACTCCCTCGCTCTTTGGTGGGCAGCCGACGTTCTCTGCTCCGTCGTCTTCGAGTCCTTCGGCTTTCCCCTCCACACCTTCACCCCAGAGCCAAACACCTGGCACCCCATCGTCTTTCTTCGGATTATCTCCTGCTCCTCAGAATGCACCTTCACCTTTGGGCCGAACACCGGGCACACCGACCCCTTTCTTTGGAATACCTCCTGCTCCTCAGCAGGCTCCCTCTCCTACCCCAATATTCAGCATGGGTAGTTCCGCCGCGAAGCCCGCGCCGTCGTTGTTTGGAGGACAGCCCAAACCGCCAACAAGCTCTCTCGCCCCACCGCCTCCTAAACCAGCCCCTCGCCCTCAGGAGGCTCTGGAAAATGGGATGCAGAAAGAATGCGTGTATCTGTTCTCGAGTTTGGCCAAAGAACTCGAAGAAGTGAGTATTTCGTCTTCGTATTCTATTCGTGCGTTGTTACTTAGTGCATTTGCGGTCTTAGCTTGGCACACTCGCGCGGGAGGCAATCAAGAAGAGGGATGAATTTGGGAAACCTGCGTCCATGGTGCACCGCACGTCCGACTTGCAAAGTCCGGAGAAATGGGGCGGACTCGACGAGGTGGTTGCGTATGGCAAACTGCTGAGAACCGTGGAGGCGGACATCAAACAGCTGAAGGTACTCGTGGCGGAAGAACAGCAGAGCCTTCCGGACTTGCAAACCAGCATGCTCAAAGGTTTGCATGCTCTGCTTTGCTGGTTGTTGTACCTCATCTCATGCTGATGGTTTTCTCCTTTTCTTAGCGGGCACGAGAAGAGAAGAGATTTCGAGGCTTGATCAAGCGAAGAACGATGCCGACTTTTCGCAGATGCTGAAGTCTCGGACGCTTGGACCGGAGCACCACGAAACGCAGATGCAGCTTAGGAAAGCTATCCGAGTACGTTCATCTCCACTACACACCCGGTAAAACTAATGAAAACCCAGGACATCCGAGACCGTGTAACGAAGCTGGAGCAGCATCTTGAAGCGTCGAAGGTGAAACTTAGCCGGTCAACCCAAGGCAAACCGGTGTTCAAGTACGTGCTGCATGGATTACCTGGCGAGCACACCCTGACCCTTTCCTTACAGGGCCCCGTCTTTGGTGACTGCCCATAGGACGTTCAAAAACATTGACATCGCTATTCAGCAGCAAGCTCACGACATCGCCGATCTGTCTTCGAGGCTTGCGAAGTTGGATATCTCTAGCCTACGGTCCGCGACGGCGACAAATTCAGGCTCTCGCTACAGTGGGACAAGGCGATCCTTCAACGTCACTCCAAACGTTGCTGTGACCACCGCAGCCGCGCTGAATGCGGAGCGATCTACCCAGCGGCTCAAGAACCGATTGTTGTCTCTGCGCAGCGAGCCGCTGATGAATACCAAGTCGTTGACCGCTGCTAAGCCGCCCGTGGCGTTCAGCACCCCTGGCAAACCCGCTGCCCCGCCCATGCAGTCCCCGTCAATGAGCTTCGATCTGCCGTCAGCGTTCCCGTCAAGCCCATCGCCATCGCCGGCAGGGTCATCGAGTCGGAGAGGCGCGGCGTTCTCGTCGAAGCACTTGAAGTCGGCGACGCTGAAGAAGACGTTCTCGTCCCCAGATCACCAGCACTCTGCGCCCCCGCCATCGGACTTTTGGGGCCCGCTGCCGAGTTTCTTCCCGATGAAGCAGTCGTCCACGCCGATTGTGCCCATTAAAACGGCAAGCACGCCGTGATCGCGATTCGCGCGCGCGGTGGAACGGCCCATAATGCATCGATAGTGATTACTTTTGTTGTGTAGCTACCTATGTACAAATTCAACCCTCCTGTGTTGTTACCTTTGCTTCTCCCTCTTTTTCTTTTACTTTTTCTTCCGTGTCAGCATCAGCGGGCGGCGCGTGTCCTCCGTAATCAATGATCGACTCGAGATGCTCGAGCGCAGCCTGCGCAAATGACCAACGACCAGCGCGGTCAGCGGGATGTTTAATACGGCGCGTATCGGTTATCATTAATGAAATCGCTGCGCACCCTCCCCACTTCGCTGAGCTCCTGGTCCGCGTCGCCGGTGAAGGTCTCGAAGGGCGAGTCGCCGGGTGCGACGAAGGCGTCGTCGGCGTCGGCGTCCATGGCGTCGTCTTCGGAGTCGCGGGGGTCGGGGTGGAGGGAGGCGCAGAGGGAGAGGGCTTCGAAGATCGGTTCCACTGAGTGAGTATCATCGAGGGCAGGTTAGTGAATATCCGAGAGGAGGGGACGTGACGAACGGGAAGCGGCAGTAGAGGGGATGATGTTCATTTCCCTCATCTCGGTCAGGTCGTCGTCTTGGTCTTTAGTGTCTGCGCTTGCGTCGGTGGAGGATGGAACGGCATCGTCCAGCTGGCAGTATATTGAGGGCGCGTCGTCTGAGCGGGAGATGGCGTGCAGCGTTATAGACGGATATTCGATTTGTATGCCGCGGCCGTTTGCTGACATGAACACCAGGACACTGACGAACCAATCCATCAATATCCCAATCGTTAAGTATTAATCATGAATGAACCAGAATCTTGGGATTCAGGATACATGATGGAGAGGGGAAAGTGCGAACCTTTCGATCACGTACAGCGTCCCGCTCGCGCACTCGGACGCAGGGAAGGCGTCGAGGGGCGGGTGTAGCGCGAGCCTGACGTGCTCTTGCTTGTGGCGCAGGATGGGCGGGATGTCGGAGAAGGAGGCGGGCGTGGTGGAGACGAGGACTTTGTGCTCGTCGAGGGAGACGGATTTTGGGAGGGCCGCGATGGGTGTGAGGGCGGGCATTTTTTATTGAACGCGTTTCGCGTTTTCGAGTTGAGAGATTATAGATAGTGAGATCAATCTAGAGAGGTTATTTGGTGGAGTTTGGTTTGGAGGGGACTGGCTTCTCCAGACATTGACGCACTTAACTGTTCTGCGCTAACCAACGTCGCGAAGATGTTCGAACCGGTGCGAGGAGGAACCCGTGGCGGACAAGCTGAATTCAAATGGTCGGATGTCTCGCAAGATAAAGACAGAGAAGTGCGTACTACCTCCCACCATTCCATCTCCCATACCATCCATACCCTGCCCTCCCTCCGTTTGAACCTACATACTCGTCTCAATACCCCATACCCCCATTACAGTTTGCATGGTTTGCCAACGATACACACTATCCTAACGTGTGTATCCGCTATGTGTTTATTTTGTAGAACTACCTCGGCCATAGCATAAACGCGCCGACGGGGCGGTGGCAGAAGAACAAGGACATCCACTGGTACAACCGCGACCAGAAGCAGACGGAGCGCGAGCGCGCGGAGGAGATCCGCAAGATCAAGGAGGCGGAGGAGGAGGCGATCGCCGCTGCGCTGTGCGTCTCCCTTCCTCTTACTTATTAAATTCAATTATCCCCCCCGTGCTCCATGCGTTCTCTGCTTGTTCTGTTTTGCTTTTGGGTTATGCGTATTCATTAGGTGGTGGATGGGTTTGCTGATGGGGGTGTTGTTGTAGAGGCTTTGGACCGGCGCCGGGTACGTCGGCTCTGGCCGTGACGGCTGCCGCTGGCTCGCCGACGACGACGACGACTCCTCTCAGAGCTGGCTCTACTACTGGAGCTATCGGAAGTACTGGGGGTGATCCAGCGAAAGTGAAGGAACGGGAGAAAGAGAAAGAAGAGAAGAGGCGCAGGAAAGCGGAGAGGAGGGAGGAGAAGCGGCTGAGGAAGGAGAGGCGGAGGGTGGAGCGCGGACACCATGGACGGTCGCGGGATAGGTCTGAGTCCAGATCACGATCAAGGTCGAGAGAGATTCGTGGGGAGAGGGAAAGGGTGGGTGAAAGGGAGAGGGACGGGGAGGATGGAAGGAGAAGGAGGGATGTGGGTGGGGAGGATGAGTACGAGAGGAGGAGGAGGCGGGACCGGGAGCGCTCGCGCTCGCCCCGCCGGCCGTCGAAGTTGGAGGATAGAGAGGTGAGGGCGAGGCGTCGGTCTCGGTCGGAGGATCGTGTACGTTCTAGTCGACGGGGAAGGGAGGATGGGGAAGCGGGGAAAGAGCAGGGCAATGGAGATAGAGAAGAGGGAGGTAGAGGAGGAGGTGCAAGCGATGGAGGAGGAGGGAACGGGGAAGCGTACGACGCGGCGCAGAGGGAGCGCGAGAGGGAGCGCGAGCGCAGGATATGGGATATGAATGCGCGGCGCGGGCGGTAGACGGTGGCGGTGAAGTTGAAGGTTGACGGTGAGGGTTTCTGGTTCCAAGTACGTAGCACGTTGTAGTGACATGATTATATCCAATATATAGTGTATATTCGATGATGGGCTGGTGAAGGCAGACGCGAAAGCATGGCAAATTGGGTAGAAGGGTATCGATACATATACGCGTTCGCCGACTCTGACTATGCACTTCATTCGTGTTTCGCGTCACATTCACGACGGTTGAGCGTTGACGATGGAGCTTGAAGCTTACAGGTTTATGCATATCCATATGTGTGTTCATGGTTTCCGGTTTTTGGTTTCTGGTTTACGGTTTGTGGTTTATGTGCTTTGCGTTATGGTGTAGCGTATGTGCGTAGAAATAAATATATACTCTGCTGTATACCTCTATCCAATACTCCGGGTGTTTATGATTATGCGCCCGCCTTCCAGTACGCGACGTCGCCGTCGACCACTAGACACGATTATCAGTAATCCCACCTACCAATACTTCATGGGGTAATTGGGTATGAGGGGATACGCACTTTCATACGGCTTGCCCTGCTGGCGCAGCTTGCCGGCGGCCTTGACGGCGGGCTCGCTGCCGTGGGCGCGCAGGTCCTCGTACGCCATGATCTCGCCGCAGACGAACTTGTTCTCAAAGTCGGAGTGGATGACGCCGGCGGCCTGCGGGGCCTTGGTCCCGCGGCGGATCGTCCACGCGCGCACTTCGACGGGGCCGCAGGTGAAGTACCGGATGAGCTGTGGGGGGGTTAGTAGGGGATGGGAGGAGGAGGGGAGGGGGAAATGGGAAGGAAGGGGGAGGAAGAAAGAGAGACGCACGTCGAGACTGGCGTAGCCGGCCTGGGTGATCTTGGGGAGGGCGCTGACTGCGCCTGCGTTCTTCTGCTCCTCCTCGCGCTCCTCGTCGGAGAGCGGGGCGAGGCGCTCTTCGAGGGCGACGGAGAAGGGGATGAGGGGGTCGCCTGGGTTGTTGGCGTCGATCCATGCCTTGATCTTGGGGAGCCACTTGTTCTTCTTGCGGACGTAGTCCTTTTCGCTGAGGTTGACGAGGTAGGTGACGGGTTTGGCGGTGAGGAGCTGCAGGCCGTTGATGACGTCGATCTCCTTGTTGTTCCACTCGGCCTTGCGGACGTCTTTCGCGTCGGTGGTGAGGGTCTTGAGGACGCGCTCGACGGTGGCGAGTTCCTCCTTTTTGGCGCGGTCTGCGAGGCTGGTGCTGCCGAGGCCGCGGGTGGTCTTTTTGAGGGCGTCGAGGGCCTTTTCGACCCACTCGATGTCTTTGAGGCGGAGTTCAGTCTGGATGATCTCCATGTCGCGGAGGGGGTCGACGTCGCCCTCGACGTGGGTGACTTCAGCGTCGTCGAAGGCGCGGACGACCTGGAAGATGCCGTCTACTGCGCGGACGTGGGAGAGGAAGGCGTTGCCGAGGCCTGCGCCTGTTGATGCGCCCTGCGACGAGCAGGGGAGGTGGTGTTAGTGGGTGGGTGTTAATGAAGGTGTAGGGGCGGAGAACGTACGGCTGTGAGACCGGCAATGTCGATGCAGGTGAGGAAGGCGGGGATGCGGTTAGAGGGTTTGTAGACTTCGCATAGCCAGTCGAAGCGGGGGTCTGGGACTGGTATGCGGGCTTCCTGCGCGAGGGGAGGGGGAGATGTTAGGCACGCGAGGGGAGGAGGGGGAGGGGACACAAACTTCTGGGTTTATGGTTGCATAGGGAAAGTTTGCAGCCTTGCCGAGATCTAGAGAGGAAAAGGGAGTGTCGGAGGGAGGGTAGCGGGATGGGTAGGATGGGACGGACCTGTTTTCGACAAGGCGTTGAAGAAGGATGATTTGCCGACATTGGGTAGGCCTGTAGTGTAATTGTGAGTTGGTGTAGTAGATGGGTGGATGTGCGACTGACCGACGATGCCGATTTTGAGATTGTTGCTTGGTCTGCCGAGGAGCGTCTTTTTCTCCGCAGCTGGGGCCTTTTTTGGTGGCATTCTCTTCTTGATGCAGGCGGCGGGCGACGAGGAGAAGGAACGAGGGAGAGAGGGGGAGAAGAGCGGTGAAATTGGGAATCGATGCATGATCAATCGATGATGTTGCAATTTCTATCTTGGGAAGGAGCTGAGCCTCTCTCTGCAACGCCCATGTTCATCCCCCTCATAATCCTCGCCCTCGTCCATTACGTCAGTGCTCAGACCGCGACTGTCCTCAATCCGTATGTTCGAATGCTATGTGTGCTAGTGATCGCGGCTGAGTGTAGCATTTCGCAGCGCCGGGCAGACAGTCGTTCAGGTCATTACTCTCGGCGTAGACGGTCTCCCAACAACTTCCATAGTGTCAGTCTCGCTCATCCTCTCATCCTACCCACCTAACCTCTCCATGCAGACAAACGATAGTGGGCGCCGCTGACCCAGACACAACATCCACATCGACTGCCACTCCAACTACAACCGCAGCTACCACAACAACGACACCCGCGACTCCAACAACAACCCTTCCGCAGCAGCAAGGCCCCGTCGGCCAGCCAGCACCCACTGTAGGCACTCCAGGCGGCCCCACCCCCTTCACATACACAACCACTATCGGCGGAGAGACCATCGTCACCACAGATGTATTCACCCCCAGCACTCCAGCGACGACCCCCCATACACCCACAGCCGAAGGCACCATCTGGGACTACTCGCAGTGGCTCAGCCAGTACGCCGCAGCACAGTCCACAGGCTCCTCGGGAAACCATGCGACGGCAACGGGTGTGAATGGGTGGATGGTGCTCACTGTCGTGTCGTGCATGTCCCTGGGATTCACGCTCCCGCTGAAAAATGTGTTCCTGTGATTATACGCCCACGAACTCTGCATTCTAGCTACCTTACGACCCGCTACGATATATCAAACTCTGTACCTACACGTTGTTTTCGTTCCCTTACATACGCGCCTACGGACGTTACCTTTTGCATAACAATGAATTTAGCATTTAGCGCCTCCGTTAGTCTCAGGGGCAGCGCTTCACTCGTCCTCCCCCTCATAAGCTTGGACTGCTCATCGATGCACCCGTAAGGCGTAGCCATGAATCAACCACCCCACCCGTCGCAGCACCCCCAACAGCACCCCCAAAATGCACAACAGCAGCCGCAGATCCCCCCACACATCGTCGTCCTCGCAGACTCCTCCCTCGCCCTCGCCGCAGAATGGGACCAGCTCGTCACAGAGTACCTCTTCCCCATGCTCAGGGCCCTCATGCAGGCCCCCGGCGGGACAAAGGAGCCTGTAAAGGTGCGCACACGCCCTCCGATTAACATACTACTCACTCACTCCCCTCCATGATCTCATCCATTGTAACCCGGCCACCGATACCGATTGAACATGGGTACGTAGATTCGCATCGCGGTGGTGACCTACGCAGCCTCCTCCGTCCGCCCGTCCCCGCTCGTCACCAAGCAGTTCTTCGCCGAGCCCCAGATCCTGCGCGACCTCCAGCTCGAGCCCCACAAGCTCGGCATCGGCCAGCACCCCGCAGCCGCACACGGCCTCGCAGCCCTCGAGGGCTTCGTCGCCGCCATTGAGGTGCGCTGCTCGTTGCTCTCTTCGGGTGCTCTGCTGATTCTGGTTCTATTACTCGGTGGGTGTAGTTGTTGGACCTCATCCGCGAGTGCATCCCGCTCAAGGACGGCTTCCCGCTGCACATCTTCCACCTCGCCGCAGCACGCAGGGACGCCGCGCACGCCCCGCGCTGGAACGACGCCCCCGCCCTCGACGGCGTCGCGTGGGACGGCCTGCCAGGCGAGTTGCGCAAGGTGAGTGGTTTGATGGTTACTTGTGGTGTGGTGGTGTGGTGTAAGGGGGAATAGATGCTAATGTGGTGATTTTGTAGAGGAATATCCATCTGAGCACGATATGCGTGGGCAAGCTCGCCGAGTTTGCGGAGCTGTACAAGCAGGTACGTCCCCTTTCCTTCCTCCTTCTCCCTTTCTCCCTTCCTCGTCGTTCCTGCATCTGCATCTTCAATCGACTAATTAACTAACGAAGTATGTATATGTTTGTGTGTGGAATAGGCCACGCCGGAGGGCGACGCGACGCACCCGTGGTTCCCCACCCGCCCCGCGCACCAGGTGCTCATCTCGGGGTTGTCGGCCCACCCGAACCACCCCGCGCAGCTGACGCATCCTAATCAATCTAGTCAACCTAGTCAACCGGCCCATCCTAATCAACCGATGCAACCCAATCAACTGACGCAACCGACGCAACCCAATCAACCGACCCGCCCTCCTCAACCAACGCAACCAACGCAACCTTTACAACCTCAAACGCCAACGCCAGTCGTTCCACCGACGGGAGCACAATCAACACCACAAGCACCACAAGCAGCAGCACAAGCACCAACGGGAACGGGAACGGGAACGGGTACGCCGACACACGCCAAACGCACGCACGAGCTCGCGCAGACCGAGCGCCCGCAGGCGGACGTGAAGCGCGCGAAGCCGTCGCCCGAGAAGAGCTCGCCGATGGTCGCGCCTGCGGTCCCCCCCGGTCCACCCAGTGCGCCCAACAGTGCGCCTGCTAACGCTCTACCTTCGACAACGGGGCCCCCATCAGGACCGTCGGCGTCTGGCTCGTCAGCAACGACAGCGCCTCCAACGACGACGGCGTCAGCAACGACAACGACCGCTCCCGGTCCATCATCAGGCCCTCCGCCCGCACCGAACGGCCCCGCCGGCCCCTCCAAGCCCTCCGCAGCCCTCCCCGCCCTCCCCGCAGGCCTCTCGCCGCAGCAGTTCGGGCGCTACCGCCACCTCTTGGAGGCGAAGCTGCACTCGATCAAGGCGAAGCTCGATGCGCTGGGGCGCGGCGAGGCGGCGGGCGAGGGCGAGGTGGAGGCGCTGAAGAAGCAGTTTGAGGCGACGGGGAGGCAGCTGGTGGCGTTTTCGGAGTTTATGAAGGTGCATGTTGCGCGGGCGGGCGGGGGAGCGGTGGGCGGGGTGGGTGGGCAAGGTGGGCAAGGTGGGCAAGGAGGACAAGGAGGACAAGGAGGAGGGGCGAGTGGAGGACAAGGAGGAGGAGGGGCAGGAGGGGAGCAGCAAGGGCAAGCGCAGGGAGAGACGCCGTCTGGGCAGACAGCGCCTGCTTTGACTTCGTCGCCCGCGTTGAGCAATCACCCACCTCCTCCTCAACCACCGCAGCAGCAAGACGCACCGAAACCCGACACAGCGCAGGCACAACAGCAGCCTAAACCCACAGCGTCCCCCGCCCAGTTCCCTATGCCCCCACCGAATCAAGTCCTAAATCAGAGCCAAACCCAGAATTTGAATCCGAATCCGAATACGCTGGGCCATCAACGACAGCGTAGTATGCAGGACTTGCAGCGCGGCGTCGGCGATGGCAATAACGGCGTAGGTAATAATGGCGCAGGCGGAGGTGGTGTACCCGGGAACCCGAGTCCGGGCTTGATGAGTCGGATGCCTTCTGGTCCTCCGAATCCTAATGCACATCAGCAAGGCCCCGAAAGCCAAGGGGGGCGCAGAGGCTGGCAAGGGATCTTCAGCTGGTCGGGCCTCGACCCGAACACGCAGGAGCGGAAGGAGGTGCAGACGATGGTATCTGCGGTTTTCCCGGACGAGGCTCGCGCCAACCAAGCGTACGTACATCATGCAGCCCTCCTCTGCGGCCAAGCTCCTTTGTGTTGGGCTGACGTATTTGTGTTTATAGGCGACCAGAGACGTGGCCTGCGAACCTCACGCTGCACCCGACGACAGACCGTGCGGTGTCGCAGCTAGACCTGCGCGCTTGGCTTGCGCGTTATACGCCGGGGTTGTGTACGTTTCAGAATGTGCCCCAGGACGCGCGACAGAACGAGGTCAATTTCCGGTCGCTCATCAGCTTGCTTCTGGCTAAAAACATCGTGAGTGTCGCTTGTACATGTACGAACGATAGCTGACGCGGCTGTGGAACTCAGTACGCGACGGCCTCGTGGAGCGCCCCGGGCGGCGCACATGTTACGCCCAACATGCTGATCTTCCCGACAAACACCAACATCCTCTGCGGCGCCGTCTTCCCTTTGACTGGGATCCCCGAGCTCCCGAAGCCCACGCCGCAGCCCCCCGTACCAGCAGGCCTCCCGAACCTCCCGAACTTCACGAACCAGATGCGCCAGCAGTTCGCGCGGATGACGCCCGAGCAGCGGCAGAACTTCATGCTCGTGGCCAGGCAGCGGCAGCTGCTGTCGCAGCAGCAGGGGCAGCAGCAGGGCCAGGGCTTTGCGCCGCCGAATATGATGAGCATGCAGGGCGCGGGGATACCGCTGATGGGGGGCATGGCGGGGATGGCGGGCAAACCAGGAGGGGGATTTCCTGGCGCGGCGGGGATGGCGGGTGTACAGCCTGGACTGGCAAATATGATGCAACGTTTTGGGCTCCCTCCGGGTACTAGTGCTGAACAGATGCAGGCTTTTTTGCAGAGTAACTTTGGAGGTGGCAATTCCAACCAGTTGCCATGAAGTCATTGGTTTTTGTGCTGAAGTTTTGATTTCTTGATTCCCTTCCAACTTTGTGGTCTGTGCATTGACTTTGTAAGGGATGATCCATTGTACAGGTAGATTGTAGTGCTTTTGGTAAATACACAGAATCTGGTTTGTAAGTTTGCAGAGATTGGATTTTCAAACAAAGAGGTGTGGTGTGGTGGGCTGTCAGAACTGCACCTGGACATATTGTTAAGGATGGTATCACAGGGCCTCCTGAGTTGGCTGTTAGGGGCATGGGGAGCGCGGGAGCGCAGACACACAGATGAGTGGAGCATACAGGACTTGGCTTCAGCTTTGATGCTGCGCCCTCCTAGCCCTGTGGTGTCCTGATTTTGGAGAGAGCAAGGGTGAGAGGTGGGCTCCGTGGAGGAGCCCACAGCGAAGACAAGAAGGACAAGATGTGTTGGAGAAAGAACTAAGATTCAGAGTAGGGAATACATGTGTACTAATGCGACTATAAATACTAGCTAACACATGTACAAGGTGAGGCTGGTAAGTAAGCAGCACATGTATATGAAACATGTAGCAAATGAATCTAAGTACTGTGCACCATGCATAAGCCTTGAGGGGGGGGAGCCCAAGGGACTCCGAAGGTCCGAGAGTACGAAAAGGGGCATAGGGGAACCCCTAAGGGGCCTGAGGACTGATATATGACACATATTGGCTGAGGTGATTCTGATTCTTCCTTTTGTTATCATCTTCTATCAGTTACTTCATACATACCCTTTGTTTCACTCCATGGTATATAAGAACTACCTCTCTTGCTTAAGTTAGAGAGAGAAAGTTGGGTGTTTTTGGGTGTTATGTGTTACTGAATACTTGATCAGAATAGTACAGTAACCCTTTTCTGTGATCTGACAGCTCTTGCATCTCAAAGGGAGCAAAATCAAACAAAGCACAGTTGAGCCAACAAGAGCTTTAGATGTATCTAATGTAAAGAACTGTGTCAAGGGGCCTTCTAACTTGTCTGACAGAAGCCTCAGAGAAGTCTGGGAACAATGGGAAGCACAGCATGTGTGAACAAGCAGAGCATATGGGACTTGGCTTTAGCTTTGATGCTGTGCTCTCCTAGCTTTGTAATGCCCCAACTCCAGAGAGAGCATAGATCAGAGGCTGTAAGGGCAACCTCAAGATATATTATAGGCACATCTAGGAGGCCCTTAGGGGCTCCTAGGAGCACAATCACGTGCATCTAGTCGGGACTCAGTCTGTGGATGCACACAGACACTTGGATATCATGGATTTGGACTTTGTTACATATTCATCTGTACTGTACTTATTCCTACCGGGACTCATGTCCGTTTTGTGTACACATAGACTCCGCATGTACCCTTGTATTCTCATATATATTCCTGTCTAGAGCACCTGACGGTTTACCACATTTATACATGAAGCTCATATGCTTTATATAGGCTTTATATAGGCTTCATGTACAAAAACCATAAAGGTTCTATAGGAATGGCAGGAAAAACTTTACATTTACCCTACTTGCTTCACATTTTCTTTACATTTCCTCTACATTTCTTTTACATTACCTATACATAGCATGTGAACTTTACATAAGATTTATATAAATATTTATATGTACTACATATAAAGTTCACATGAAGTAGATTTGTTTGAAACATAATTTTGAAAGACACATATGCTTCACATGAATTTACATGGATTTCTATGGATTTCTATGAATTTATATGGATTTACATGAATTTGTATGGATTTATATGGATTTACATGGATTTGTATGAGTCACTGGAGCCATTTCCAAGGCAATTACTGCTTTTGGACGTCCAAAAATGAGTTAGCAAGACTTATCCAAAGATAAGTCATTTTTCTCGAACAGGCGCTTATTGAGTGCTTACTCATGGATATTCTTTTTCTTTTTCTTTTCCGTTGGGTGCTTATTGGGCACCTATTTCAGCAATCACCGCACCACGCGCATGTGCATGTGACTGTGACGTGGCCGCATGCCATGTCGCTTCTTTCTTTTCAACCACCACCATCCCCTCGAATTCAACACAACCCACGGACACCCAATGCCCCCAAGAGCCCCATGCAGTATCCAAATGGCGTCCACGTGCGGTGGAGCACAAGAAAGGAATGAGGAGGAGGGCCAGGCAATGTAAGTGGCCCTGCCCCCTCTGTGCTTGTACTGACATCCTCCACCCCTTCCCACCACCCCACTTCCCCCTCCCCTCCACAACACCGTCCCACGCCCTCGTTTTCACCCCCCGCACCCCGTTTTGTTTACGACACCCCTGTCTTCGACAACAACAACCCCTGTGCCCCTGTTTTCACCCCCGCACCCTGTTTTCAACGCCGATGCCCCCGTTTTGACAACAACACACCCCTGTGGCTCTGTTTTCATCCCCCGCACCCCGTTTTCACCCTGTAAGGGGACACTCCTATTTTCTCCTATTCCCCTGTCCCTCTCCCTTCCTCCTCGTTCCTTTCTCCTTTCCTTCATCCCACAGACTCTTACTTACATCCCTTTCGTTCCCTTTCCTTTCCACTTCCTTTCCACCCACTCCCTTCACATCTGAGTCACGTCCGGTGACTCCGGAGTCTTCCTGCACTTCGGACTCGCTCGGACTTGCTTGGACTCATCTATACACTATGGGGCTTGTCCGGGCTACCTCTATCCTCTTTCCCCACTTCATCTCTCTTCGCCCTTACTTCCCCAAGTCGCTGGCACGACTCCTGTGCATTTACCCTCCACTTCATTATCACATGTTTCCTCGTACCTTGTGATATTTGTTTGGACTTGTGGCTGGTGTACTGTACAGTTATCCTGCATTCCTCTCACACTACTACAGTATATACTTCACTTCCTAGCATGGAGAATCTCTATCCTGTTCTCTTTGGATTCTCCCTCTGCTAGGTGAGCAGCTCTCTCATGTATTGTAGTTAGCCTTATTCATTATCTTTGGATTCTCCCTCTGCTAGGCCTGCGCTGTCGGCCATCTTGAGGTTGCCCTTACACACCCCTGCACCACATTCTCAACAATGACGCACCCATGTGCCTCATTCTCAACAACACCTGCCCCCTGCCTTCGTTTTCACCCCACACACCCATGCCTGTTCTCAGTGCCATCAAGCCTAGGTCCACCCAATCAGCTACCGCTGCTGCCAAGGCAGTGCAAGAGGCTTCCCAAGAGACTGAGTAAGTACACCAGTCTCATGTTAGTAGCATAGTAGCAGTATTTAGAATAAATAAATTTCTTTTACATTTACAAAAACAAAAAAATCATCTGAACATTGTCTGACAAAGATGAAGAAGAGCAGCCAGCCAAGAAGACCCATGCGTCTGCTGCAAAGAAGACCACAAAGACCAAGAAAGACAAGAAGTATGTATTGCTTGCTTGCTTATACCTGTTGCTGACTTCTGGTATTTATAGGACCTCTGCTGACTGTGATGCAGAGGACAAGGCTGCGAAAGCAGTTGCTAAGAAGAACATGACACTGTACATATTGATATCCTCACTGTGATGCCCACCACCATACTGATTAACTATAGTACATCTAAAATTCTCAACGAAAGTGGCACTGGTGTAGCTCCACCGCCTCGCTCGACCAGCACAGGGATTCAGATCCCTTCCACTACCCCGCACATTGTCTCTGACCGTGCATGTTGTTCTGATCCCGGCTTAGGTGATGATGAAGACCCGCAGATCGACACCAATTCCAAAGACAACTCGAACTCCAGTGACAAAGAAGAACTTGCTGCGGTCAAGGATAAGGATAAGGGTAAAGCTAGAGACTTGCACAACCTTGGTGCAGAGTCAGACAAGGACTCAGATGCTGATGCGAATGTGGGGGATAAAGAGAATGATGATGAAGATGTTGATGAAGAGGCTGCCAGAGCTGCTGAGGGCGAAGTCACTGGTGTAGGTGATGAAAGTGGTGACGACAAGGGCAATGCGACAATCATGGATGTTGATGTCAATATCACTCCTTGCAAGCCTGCTAAACACGATGCTAGCCAGTCCCCACTCACTGACAAGCACACTGGTAAGGCTCAGCGCTGTAATGTCTCTCACTCCAGTGCTGCTTCTCTGCCAGCGCCTTCCCGCTCTCCCTCTCCATCCAACAACTTGCAGGAATTGCAGGGCGCTTCACAAACCACTGGTGGCTTCGCACGTGGTAATGCCTTTGGCACCGCACCCAACATGGCTGATTTTGGTGAGTTTCTCAACTTGACTTCATCTGCTTTGCACTTACCTTTAATCTAGTTCCTGTCGATGACGTCCCGCCCATCAAGACTCATGGTAAGGGCAAGGTAGACATGCACACCACCTTGGGAATGACTGACAAGCCCCACTCTGTGACCATGGCCCACTTTCCTACGCTGGCACCAATCCTCAAGATCCTGACCAGGAAATTTACGACTGTGACAGGTTAGTCATTCAACTCCCTTCTCATCTAATATGCTTGCTGATCTGAATATGTAGAGTCTGCTATTTCAGTCTTGGATGTTGATAGGGAATGGGAGGTCGCTGGTCCTTTCACCCTTGCGCTAGAGGATGACATGGATGTGACTTGGAATAATGACTTGTTAAGAGCCACACTCGCGGGGGCTCGAGACTACGTGGACCCGCGGGGTACGCGGTTCCTCGTAGAGGTGCAGGGGAATCGAGGGGAGCGAGGACGTACTGTTATGGTCTGGTTTGCTCTGATTCTTATCTCGTCTCACCATCTTATCTAAATGTGTGTAACACACCTTCTTACTAATTACTATTATGATACCTTAGTAATAACCTCACCTGTAACACATGTACGCAGTACATTACCAAGCGCCTCGCTGAACCAGCACACTTTCCATGGAAAGACGGCTGCAACCAGTGTGTAGTATTACATGAGGATGTTGTAAGGGGACACTCCTATTTTCTCCTATTCCCCATGTCCCTCTCCCTTCCTCCTCGTTCCTTTCTCTTTCCCTTCATCCCATGGACTCTTGCATACATTCCTTTCGTTCCCTTTCCTTCCCTTTCCTTCCCACTTCCTTTCCGCCCACTCCCTTCGCATCCGAGCCTCGTCCGGTGACTCCGAAGTCTTCCCGCACTTCGGACTCGCTCGGACTCGCTCGGACTCGTCTATACACTTCGGGGCTCGTCCAGGCTACCATTACCTCCTTCCCCCACTTCATTACTCTTCATCTTTCCTTCCCCAGGTCGCTGGCACGACTCCTGTACATTCCCCCTCCACTTCATTATCACATGTTTCCTCGTACCTTGTGATATTCGTTCGGACCTGTGGCTGGTGTACTGTACAGTTATCCCTTCATTCCTCCCACGCTACTACAGTATATACTTCGCTTCCTAGCATGGAGAATCCTTATCCTGTTCTCTTTGGATTCTCCCTCTGCTAGGTGAGCAGCTCTCTCATGTATTGTAGTTAGTCTTATTCATATCTTTGGATTCTCCCTCTGCTAGGCTCGCGCTGTCGGCCATCTTGAGGTTGCCCTTACAGCAGAACAGGATCTCCCATCCTGGCACCAGAGCCCTACGGAAAACGTCCTGCGCCACTCCGGACTCGTTCCCGACGTCTCTCCGGTTTTGCGGACATTCCGGACGCTCTCCTGCTACTCCCACCCACCTCTGAGGACCCAAGGAACTCCATCCCTCGCTCCCCTGACGACTCCGAAATGACGGGCGCTTCCAGCCAGATCCCGCCATCCGAGCCAGTCGCTTCAGGACCGGACTCCGAGACTTTGCAGACCTTGTGGGCTCAGACGTACGAACACCAAACCCAAATCAGCTCCATCCACGATACACTCGCCCGAATCGAAGAACTCCTCTTAACACCCCGTCCGATCACTCCGAAAACGACTCCGGACTCCGAGCCGAGAGGCACTGAAGCCTCCCAGCACGCCCCGAGTCGATCCGAAAACACCCCGTGTTCCCGTTTGAAGCCCGCCTCTCCCCCGATCTTCGACGGAAACCGCAAGGATGGTCGCGCATTCTACAACGCGTGCTCCATCTACTTCCAGCTCTGTCCGGACCACTTTCCGACGGAGCAGGCCAAAATCCTCTGGTGTCTCTCCTTCTTCCAGAAGGATCGAGCTAAGGAGTACGCGGACATGGTGCTCCGGAGTCCGAAGGATCCGTACTTCGAGTCCTGGGCCGCCTTCGCAACCGAATTCCGGACTCGCTTCCTTCCGGATCGGGAACGCGAAGCCGCCATGCTAAAACTGGAGTCCTCCCGGTACCACCAAGGCCGTCGGACTTTCCAGGAGTACCTCGACGAGTTCCGGGACCTTGTAGACCAGTCCGGATACTCCGAGGGCTCCAACATCACGATGAAGTTCCGCCGCGGATTGGACTCCATCATCCAGAGCCGCGTTGCCGAGTCCGCAGACTGTCCGGACGAGGACGACTTCGAGGAATGGTACAGGGCAGCGCAGCGGGTTGCTGACAATCGTGCCGCTAACCAGTCCTTCCACTTCGGCGTGCACTCCGGTAACTCCGGACCCCTCGTCCGACCTGCAGCCAACTCCGGAGTCGCTCGGACTGCTGCGGGTGTGCTCCCCGCGCCTCGGACTCAGCTCCCGCCTCTCCAACCCCGTTTCCAACCTCCGCCTCCTCCGAAGGCTCTCTCCCCCGGTGTCCCCATGGACGTCGACCACACCCGCTCCCGACCCGCCACTTCGCAGCTCTGCTACCGATGCGGCAAGCCCGGCCACATGTCCCGTGAGTGCCCACTCCGGTACGATGTTCGGTTCATGACCACCGAGGAGCGGATGTCCGCCATCGAAGATCTCTTGACCGCGGCCGATGTTGTAGAAAGTGCAGGGACTTCGGAAGGAATAGACGATGAGGGAACGGCCCTGGTTGAGGAATCGGACACGGCGGATTTTGTCCGGACCAACGAGTGATCAGTGCGACCTCGTTGGTGAATAACCGATTTGCTTGTCTTAGCGTAGACGAAATAGACGATTCCAATCACTCCGATGATTCGTCCGACGTTAAGCAAACGACTCCGGTTACAATCCGCACACTCCGAAGGTTTCGCCCGCAGTGGGAACGGCGGCTACCCAGTAGCTATAAGATCTCCGCGCTGCCCGGCAAGCTTTCGTTAGATATACCTGTTGAAGTGCAGAGCACGGATACACAACACCGATGTACTCTGCAGGCCCTGGTGGACTGCGGAGCCACCGGAGTCTTCATGCATCCGCGCTTTGCTGATGCCCATGGTTTCACCCGACGCAAGCTGTCCGCTCCGATTCCGGTCTTCAACGTCGACGGATCGCCGAACGAAAACGGATCCATCTCCGAAGTCGTAGACCTTGTACTCCGGTTCAAGGATCACACGGAACGGATGCTTTTCGCGGTCACTAACATCGGACGGCAGGACATCATCCTCGGATACACCTGGCTTCGGAAGCACAACCCCGAGATCGACTGGCAGACGAAGGAGGTGACCATGAGCCGTTGTCCGTCCGGATGCGACACCTGTCGGAAGGAGTTCCGCCATGACAAGCTGACCCGACGCAAGGAGTCCGTGCGACTCCGGGAGTGTCGTACGGGTCCAATGCCAAGGGTGGAGGAACTGCACTCGGATGATCTCCCGCAGCTTCAGGACTGCGAGGATGATGATGAGGATGATGAGGCTACAACTCCGGACGACTCTGGACTTGAGAAGGGCGACCGTATCTTCGCAGCCATTCCTCCTCCGACTCCGGAGTACCTTCGGACTCTTCGGGAAGAACACATCCGGGCTTCGGAGACGGTCTCGCAGCGCCTCGCATGGGCTTTCCAGCGCAACAAACCCCACGATCCTCGGAACAGCGCAGTCCCAGACTTCCTTCAGGAATTCAAGGACGTCTTGGCAAAGGAGTCCTTTGATGAACTGCCCATGCCGCGTCCGTGGGACCATGCCATCGAGCTACTGGACGGAGCGGAACCGACCTCTACCAAGTGCTACCCGCTGTCCCCAGCGGAGCAGAAACAGCTGGACGAATTTCTGGAAGAAAATCTCCGGACTGGTCGGATCCGCCCCAGCAAGTCGCCCATGGCCGCCCCAGTGTTCTTTGTCAAGAAGAAGGACGGATCGCTCCGCTTGGTTCAGGACTATCGGAAGCTCAACAACATGACGGTCAAGAATCGGTACCCGCTCCCGCTCATCTCGGACTTGGTGGACAAACTCCGGAACGCTCGCTACTTCTCCAAGCTCGACGTCCGGTGGGGTTTCAACAACGTCCGGATCAAGGAGGGTGACGAGTGGAAGGCCGCGTTTCGGACTACGCGCGGACTCTTCGAACCGTTGGTGATGTTCTTCGGACTGACCAACAGCCCGTCTACCTTCCAGACCATGAGGAATGACCTGTTCCGGGAGCTCATTATGGAAGGTGTGGTCATTATCTATCTGGATGACATTCTGATCTACACCAAGACGCGCGAAGAGCATCGCCGGGTTCTCAAGTGAGTCCTAGAGATCCTCCAGCGGAACAAGCTCTTCCTCCGAGCAGACAAGTGCGATTTCGAGCAAACCAAGGTGGAGTATCTCGGAGTCGTCATCTCCGAGGGTAAGATCGAGATGGACCCCGTAAAGGTTTCCGGAGTCACGGACTGGCCGACCCCTCGGACTCGGACTGAACTCCAATCCTTCCTCGGGTTCGTCAACTTCTACCGCCGCTTCATCAAGGACTACTCGCACATCGCTCGGCCTCTCTTCGACCTCACTTGTGCAAAGGAATGGCAGTGGAACGACTCCGCTCAATCCGCATTTCTTCGGATCAAGGAGCTGATCACTTCGGAACCCGTTCTGGTCTTTCCGAAGGAGGATCGGCCGTACCGGGTTGAAGCGGACTCGTCGGACTACGCTACGGGTGCGGTCTTGTCGCAGCTGGATCCGGATGATGGTAAATGGCATCCTGTCGCATTCTACTCTAAAAGTCTACAGGCTGCGGAGCGGAACTACGAAATACACGACAAGGAGATGCTTTCGATCATCCGGGCACTCGAAGAATGGCGGCACTACCTTGAAGGCGCGGAGACTCCGTTCGAGATCTGGACAGACCACAAGAACCTGGAGTACTTCATCAAGGCCCAGAAGCTCAACCGTCGTCAGGCCCGCTGGTCCCTATACCTCTCCCGCTTCGACTTCACTCTCCAGCACCGTCCGGGTCGGACTATGGGTAAGCCGGATGCTCTCTCGCGACGCTCGGATCACTCGGATGGTAAGGACGACAACAAGGATGTGGTTTTACTTAAGCTGTCCTACTTTGCTGTCCGTGCCACGGGTGTCACTCTTGAAGGGGAGGAGAAGGATATCCTCACGGCTATCCGGACTGGAGTGCGGGATGCGAAGTTCGAAGATGCAGTGGCAAAGGCGGCAGAGGAGTTGAAGAAGGCGCAGGGCAGTCGCAAGACGGTCCGGAGTGCGGAATGGTCTCAATCGGACGGACTCCTGATGTTCCGGGGTAAGATCTACGTTCCGGACTCACCGGACTTGCGTCGGACTATTGTAGCCCAGCACCACGACTCCAAGGTCGCAGGACACGCCGGCAGATGGAAGACCCTCGAACTTGTTTCGCGCAGCTACTGGTGGCCCAACATGTCCCGGTACGTCGGATCCTACACCCACCATTGTGACCTCTGTCTCCGGACGAAGGCCCAGAGGCATCCGCCCATGGGTGAACTCCATCCGCTTCCTATTCTGGATGAACGCTGGGATCACCTGAGCGTCGACTTCATTGTTGAGCTTCCAGAGTCCGATGGATTTGACGCCGTCATGAATGTGGTCGACTCCGTAAGCAAACGCGCCCACTTCATTCCGACTCACACCACAGTGTCCGCCCTCGGATCCGCAAACTTGTACCTGCAGAACGTGTGGAAGTTGCACGGACTCCCTCGGTCCGTTGTGTCCGACAGGGGTCCGCAGTTCGTCGCAGAGTTCACCCGAGAGGTCTACCGGATGCTCGGAATCAAGCTGGCTGCATCCACTGCGTACCACCCTCAATCCGACGGACAGACAGAGCGGACTAACCAGGAACTCGAGTCCTACCTCCGGATCTTCGTCGGAGAGCGTCAGGACGACTGGGCTCGACTCCTACCTATGGCGGAGTTTGCATACAACAACCGGGTCCATGCGTCCACTCAGCAGTCGCCCTTCCTCCTAGACACCGGCCGACATCCTCGTCTCGGGTTCGAACCTCATCAGCCACCGTCTCGGATGGAGTCCGCAAACGAGTTTGTAGACCGGATGAAGTCCGCAGTCGATGAAGCTCAGTCTGCATTGGTCAAGGCTCAGGACGACATGAAGCGTTACTACGATCAGCGTCGGACTCCTGCTCCGGAGTACCAACCGGGTGACAAGGTTTGGCTGGACTCGTCGGACATCAACCTCGCCCGACCTTCCCGGAAACTCGGACACGCACGACTCGGTCCTTACAAGGTCGTCCAGAAGGTTGGCAAGGCAGCGTATCGACTCCAGCTCCCTCCGGGCTTATCCCGCCTCCATCCTGTCTTCCCTGTCGTCAAACTCTCTCCCTTCGTTCCGGACCCCATCCCGGGTAGACGCCCTGTCACTCCGCCACCTCCGCAGCTCGTTGACGGAGAAGAGGAACACGAGGTAGAAGAGGTCCGGAACAGCAGACGGTTTGGTCGGGTCCTGAAGTATCTGGTGCGCTGGCGAGGCTATGGTATCGAGCACGACTCCTGGGAGCCCGCGAGCAACCTCCAGCACGCTGCCCAGAAGGTCAAGGACTTCCACAATCGTCATCCGGATGCAGTACGCGTACTCCGGACGACTCCGACGACTCCTGCACCGCTCCGGATGACTCCTACAGCACTGGACCAGTCCTGGGAGCGTTGGCGCAGTCGGAAGGCTCCGGGCTCTGTGCAATCGTACTTCGACATCTTCTCGCAGCAATCCGGGGTTTCGGGGTTGGTGAATTCGTGGCGTGGCAGGCAAGAATCTTCGCGTCGGGTCGCCGCAACCTTGAAGGGGGGGTGATGTAAGGGGACACTCCTATTTTCTCCTATTCCCCCTGTCCCTCTCCCTTCCTCCTCGTTCCTTTCTCTTTCCCTTCATCCCATGGACTCTTGCATACATTCCTTTCGTTCCCTTTCCTTCCCTTTCCTTCCCACTTCCTTTCCGCCCACTCCCTTCGCATCCGAGCCTCGTCCAGTGACTCCGAAGTCTTCCCGCACTTCGGACTCGCTCGGACTCGCTCGGACTCGTCTATACACTTCGGGGCTCGTCCAGGCTACCATTACCTCCTTCCCCCACTTCATTACTCTTCATCTTTCCTTCCCCAGGTCGCTGGCACGACTCCTGTACATTCCCCCTCCACTTCATTATCACATGTTTCCTCGTACCTTGTGATATTCGTTCAGACCTGTGGCTGGTGTACTGTACAGTTATCCCTTCATTCCTCCCACGCTACTACAGTATATACTTCGCTTCCTAGCATGGAGAATCCTTATCCTGTTCTCTTTGGATTCTCCCTCTGCTAGGTGAGCAGCTCTCTCATGTATTGTAGTTAGTCTTATTCATATCTTTGGATTCTCCCTCTGCTAGGCTCGCGCTGTCGGCCATCTTGAGGTTGCCCTTACAGATGTCGCATGTACCATAGTATTTAACTAGCAATGAAATACCAAGGAACGACAGCTCGTTCTCTTGGGATTCCACTAATTCTAGTGCGATCTAAGTCAACCCAGCTAACTCTCTATATTTTCCTTACTCTAGTATTCTTGTAGGAGCCACGTTAGTCTTCGGATTAGTGTCGCCCTAACACATACGGGCTTGGCTTGTATATCTGGCAGTTCACCACGTCTACAACTGAACACCAACTGGATTCAGTTGGTCAGGTCCGACCAGTTGGACACCAACTTAAGTCAACTGAACACCAATTCAACCAACTAAGTTCACTTGCATTCAGTTCAGTTCAGTTCTCCACCAAGTGGCTACCACTTGAACACCACTTTACATAGTTAGAGCAGTTTCAGTTGGTGTCCAGTTGATATCCAAGTGGTGTTCATGTGAACTGTGTACCATAGAGCTAGTAGAAGTACAAGGGATCATCTAACTGGTGTTCAGTTGGTATTCAGTTGGGTTTCAAGTGGACTTTGGACTTTGTAAAATTCACACAAGTCCAAATGGTGTTCAACTGGGCCCCACTTGGTGGTCAAGTGGGGTCAAGTGGTATGTGTGTGAGTACAGACATAGCTACAAGTGATATTGTGAGTGTTCAGTTGAACCCCAGTTGGTGTTCAAGTGACTGCCAACTGAACACCAGTTTAGTGTTATATTCCACAGATAGATACAAGTCCAATGATATATTAAGTGCTCAGTTGATACTCAAGTGATATTCAGGTGGTGTCCAAGTGGTGTCCAAGTGGTAGCCAAGTGGTAGCCAACTGAGGTTCAACTGATATTCAAATGGTGTTCAAGTGATACTCAAATGGTGTTCAAGTGATGTTCAAGTGATGTACAAGTGTTGTTCAAGTGGTAGCCAACTGAGGTTCAAGTGATATTCAAATGGTGTTCAACTGATGTTCAAGTGGTGTTCAACTGATGTTCAAGTGGTGTACAAGTGTTGTTCAACTGAAGTTCAATTGATATACAAGTGAATGCCAGGTGAACTACAAGTGAAATTACTCATATCATTCAATCATCATCATCCTGCACCTCTTGTGGCCCATATCTCACACCATTCTCATCCTCTTCATCCTCGCTTTCATCTCCTGCTTCTTCCTGCCTCCCCTGCTGCCTAGCAATAACACGTTGAGTGTGCAAGAAGAGCAGCACATGCATGGTGAAGTCAAAGTTGCTGACAGTCATCCTGTTGAGGACTGTCTGAAACCCACCCAACCATGCATTCAGTTGCTCACAAGCCTAAGTAGAAGCAAATTAGACAAGTACAAGTAACTGAGTAGTGTAATCACTTACCTGAGTGTTGAAGGCCCTCTTGTAGTAAGGTCTCCCCTCCTTGTCTTCATCAACCACCACCAGGTTGGGGGCATCTCCATTGAGTGGTGCTGGGTTGCACCAAGTCCGGCAGAGGTGGTCAGTGGTCCGGTGATTGATGTAGTGGTAGGAGTCGACAATGATCCGAGTGGTGGGTTCCCAAGTAGGCCAGTGCCCTTGCTTGACAATGTGCTTGAGCAAGGCACATCCCTTGTCAATAGCAATGTAGCTAGGGCGGGAGCTGGGATCTGCATAGATGTCTTCAAGGAACCAAAGAATCTTGGCCACCCCTTCAGCCTTGGCAAACTTGCGCCAGGCAATCACCACACCACATGGAGCACAAATGGTCTCCACACAGTAGAACCTAGGAGCAGTAGTTTTTATACTTGGTGCCACTGACCTCTTCAACCTCCTGCTCCTCCAGGTTGTCATGTTCAAGCCCCTCTGCATCTGCAACACGAGGCAGCCACTCCTGTCTCTCCTCCTGAGCTCTCCTCAACATCCTCTGAACTCCAAGGAGTGAAGTGTTGGCATAGCGAGCCCGGTAGACCCTCCACTGCTCCTGATGATCAACACATGCCTGAGTCCCAGCCACCTTGACTCTGACACATTCTTTCATGCGACAACGGACCCCCATCTCGTCCTGATGGGCCTTGCAAAACACTCCAGTCTGAGCATTGAGCAATCCCATCTCACAACCTGGCATGGCACAGTGGCGAGGCCCCATGACAATGCCATCAATAACAATCATGCGAACATCTGCAGGATTGTTAAGGACTGGACCCCCAGCAGGTTCAGATCCATCATTGGCTGGGACATTGTCAACATCCATGGCCTCAGCATCTGGAACAGCTGCCTCTACAGCAGGGCCTACATACTCTGGGACAGCATGATTTTCATCATAGCCAGCAAGAGCAGCAGCATTGTCAGGCTGGTTAGGGATCACATCAGCCACATCCTTGAATGCATGACAGCACTCATCGCAAGAATGCCCCTCTGCACTGCGGATGACTCCTCCATCTCCCAGATACTCATAGGCAGCAGTCACGAGGTCCTTGACAGCCATGTTGTCCACAAAGAGGAGCTCAGCACCACTGGGCTCTGCAAGTAACCGGATGGACTCCAAGACGAAAGCCTTCCAAGTATGCCTGCGAGTGAGTTTGAATGTGGCGCCACTGGGCTGGACAAAGTAGTAGTTCCAGACCTCAGTCACTGCAGCTGTCGAGGCGTGAAAGCTGTAGTTGGCATTGACAATAGCCTTGGAGACCAGACGGTCAACCCAGACCTGAGTTCCGACTTTGAGGTATTTGGCGTCTGGAAGGTGAATGGCGAGGCGGCGATCATTAGTCATTAGGAGGGTCGTTGAAGCTCTCATGGTCAGCCCAGAACATGGAGGAACATGCAAGACATCTCCCAGCAAGTACCGGAACCTTCTCAAAGCACTCACTCCCCCTAAGCAAGGTGACTTTGGAGACATCACGGTAACACTGGTACTGAGTCAAAGCACGACCAGGGCATGTAGCATCAGAGCATTGCATGACAGAAGGAGTGATGATGAGGACAGGTCGAATGGCAGCAGTGGAGATGGCAAGGAGCTTGCGACACAAAGTACCTCTTTTCTCATGCAAGTAGAGATCAAGGAAGCGACAAAAGGAGTCAAGCTTTTTACCCAAGATGGTCGTCTGCTGTTTTGGAGTCTGATCTGTATGCTGATCGGTGGGGAGAAATAGAGTGTCGTAGGAAGATCTTGCATCCGAAGAGCCAGAGGTGTTGGAACCAGAACCAGAGTCGGAGCCAGAGCCAGAGCCAGTGTCAGTGTCAGAGTTCATTTCAGCATCAGGATCATCATCAGCGACAAGAGAGTCAAGCTGAAGCCTGTCTTTGATAGCCCGGACAAAGGCAGCCATCCAGCTAGTCACAACCTGAGTGTTGGTAGGGACAGCTCGTTGTTGTCCATGGAGGTTGAGAAGGTCGATGTTGTTGGTGACGCTGAAGAGGAGCATCAAGACAGTGGCAAGAGTGATGTCGGCACCAAAGCTGGATGTGATAATCTTGGCAAAGTCCACAAAAAGGATGCCTGGGAAGGGATCTTCCAGTGGTGCTGCAGAGACACACGGAAGGAGTCCAAGGAGCAGCCACAAAGAGAGCAGCATGATCGGAGCCTGTAAAGAGAAACTGCTGAAATCAGTACAAGTCAAAATGCGAGATGAGATTCAAACAGGAATGGCAACACAAAGTTACTTGAATTGAGTCTAGTATTAACAAACAGACTACCTACTTTGAAGTAGAAGCCTTCTTGCTCTTCTTCTCCTTGGCCAGCCTGGCCTTCTCTGCAGCCCTCTCCTCTTTGACCTTCTTGTTCTGCAACTCCTTGGTGACGGCAGCCAAGTTCTCCTTTGTAAGCTGGCGAGCTCCCCAGACAGCCTTGTGTTCCTTCGAGTCATCATCGTAGGCGGGGTCATTCAACAAAGAGTGAAGAATGGGGAACTTCTGGGCATTCTCAAACATCTTGGCGTAGGTGTTGTAGTTTGTCTTGCGGATGTAGAGCGAGCGAAGTTCGTCGATGTTGAGATCACGGCCAGTCCACTTGCCTGCATTCTTCAACTCCAGCCACTGGTCTTGGACTAGGGCAGCTGCCTTCATCCTGGCAAAGATCTGAGGGATCTTGCCTTTGCCAGATGCCTTGGGTGTCATGCTAAAGGGCACCTTCAGCATGATGGCGAGCTGAAGCAAGGCGGGATCAGAGAAGGTGCTGGCGAGTTGCTGGGCAATGGTAAGCAAGGCAGTGTCGACACCAGCAGTGGAGACAGAGGCAGAGGGAGCGAGGGAAGAGATGGTCGATGGGGCGGCAGCGGAGTAAACAGAAGGGGAGGGAGGGGGATGGAAGCCAGAGCCTTGGATTGAAGGTTCCTGAGTGAGATAGAGTCAGAATTTTTTCAAGTCAAGTCGGATTTTGCTTACCATTAACAACTCCATTTCCTTGTTGTTGTCCCACTCAATGGGCTCATCCCCCTGAACAGCCACAGCAAACGGGCCCTTCATCTCCCAGTCATCCTTGACCCACAACGAGATGGCGGAGTCTAAGTGGCAACAAATGGTAAGCAAAAAACGCGAAGTCAAAATGTGTGACATACCTGCAAGAGTGGTCATCTTCTTGACCATAGCCTTGAGGACAGGCCCCAAGGTGTAAGCCAAAGGGACCCTCACAGCACGGGCCTTAGCACTGGTGCAGTCCTCATTCTTGTACACCAAGACTCTGCCCTCATTGCGGACAGGGACAAGGTCTGCTGGCTGGGTGTCTAAGCAGGAGTCAGTAGCTGAGCTGAATATGACAAGCAAGAACTTACTGAAGTCAGCCATGTTGGGAACTACCCCATGCCCCTTGCCCCTTGCGAATCCACCCATGGTATGAGAGGCGCCTTGCAAGTCGTCAACATCATCAGCGATGGGAGAGGAAGGCGGGAGATAGTCGTCAAAGTTAGCAAACATGGGTGCAGGCAACGGAGTAGTATCATCAGCATGGTCAGCCTTGCTGCGCTGAGCTACATGGCGATGGGCAATGGGGGAGGCACTAGCCTGACGTTTGGAAGCAGTGTTAAACTTTAGGCTATTAGTGTGTGATCAGAAGCTTGTTTAAGCGTTCTAATGACTTCTAATTGCCTTGGTAACAATCACTAATGATGTGTTGATGCAATCAATCAATAATTTGTAATGATTTGCGCTCTATTGACTCTTTGTGTCTATTACTCTAGACATGTAAGGAAAGTGACCTCCCCAGGTTCCCACGGGTACTGTTCTGCGCGAGGCGTGAATATAGGTGTCCACTAAATCGCGTCCGAATTTGTTTAGCTCCGGAGCAGCTTGGGAACATGCCAGACATCATTCTAATGATGGCTCCATGTTTCATTTTCGCTCCTTTTGCTTCCCTGCTGAGACCGAGGCGTTCCGGTGCTTGTTCCGGCCGTCACAATAGAGGTCAATAGACCTACTAATGGGGCGCCAAACGTGGGAACGTTGCACTGACCGTGGGAGTCGTGCGCTTCTAATGTATGTACAGATTGCTAAAGAGTGCTTGCGCACTTTTAGCAATACTGTCAACACCAGTCATCCCATGATGACCTGGGTCGTCCCAATGGGTGTTGGCAGTGTCTATGGGTGGTCCCCAATGCGTGGGAACCGGGCGCTTAGCGTGTGACCGCAGAGCGCAACTTTGTTATACATTTGTACAACAAGTTTGCCATCACTTCAACACAACCCCCTGATGCAATACTTGGTCAATCCACGTATTGGGGCACCCATAAACAACCCCCTGGCCCAATACGTCCTCCTATTCCAACAGTCCCATCATCCCCCTCAACTTCTCTACTTGTGGCTTGGCCAGTGCTTTGGTGAGCAGGTCTGCGGGCATGTTCTCCGTTTGCAGGTAGACTGGCTGTATGCGCTTGCAATCAACTTGATCGCGTAACCAAAAGAAGCTGAGATCGAGTTGCTTCATTCTGCCATGGTGTTCGGGGTTCTTTGCCACTCTAATGGCTGACTGGTTGTCCATGAATAGCGTGGATGGCGAAGTCGGTTTGTAGCCAATTTCGGAGAGTAGGTTCTTCATCCAGCATATTTCTTTACCAGCAGCAACCCCAGCAACATACTCTGCTTCAGTGGTTGATAGAACAACCATCTGTTGCGCTTTACTGCTCCAGCAGACCGCTCCCAGCCCAATCTTAACCAAGTAACCACTTGTAGACCGCCCTGTCCCTTTATCACCACCATAGTCTGCATCACTGTATGTGACGAAGATTTCGTCTCCAATGGCGGGATCAGGTCCATAGACAAGCTTCATATCCATCGTTCCCTTCACATAGCGTAGCAAGTGCTTTACAGCCTTCCAGTGGATCATGCCTGGGTTCGAGTTGAACCTAGCCAGTGCGCTCGCAGCAAAGGCTATATCAGGCCGGGACATTGTAGCCAAGTACAATAAGGAGCCGACAGCACTCATGTAGGGGATATCCTCCATCTCTTTTGCCTCTTCATACGTCTTGGGACAGTCATCTGTGGTCAACTTCATACCCGGAGCCATGGGAGTCCCCACCGGTTTGCAATCAGTCATGTTGAATTGTGCAAGCTTATTAACAATGTACTGACGCTGTGAGATGTAGAGTTTGTGGTTATCCCAGTCTCTTTTAATTTCCATGCCCAGCAGATACGAAGTCTCCCCCAAGTCCCGCAACTTGAAATGCTTTTCTAGCTCAGTAACAAACTTGTCAAGAGCCTCCTTTGATTTCGAAGCAAGAGTGATATCATCCACCCACACAGGGACTATGATTCTGACATTGCCATCATCATAGATGTAGAGCGAGGGGTCAGAGTAAATCTTTTTGAAGCCCATTGAATGTAGTGCTTCACCCAATTTCTCACTCCACAACCGAGGTGACTGCTTTAACCCATACAGAGACTTGTTCAATTTACAGACTATCCTTCCTTGACCCTTGGTTACACCTTCTTTAAATCCCTCAGGCTGCTCCATATACACTTCAGCATCAATATCACTGTTTATGAATGCTTGTGAAATATCAACTGAGCGCAAGTGCAGATCATCTCTAGCAGCTAGAGCGAGCACAGTCCTGATGGTAGCATGTCTAGAAGGCGAAGCAAAGGTCTCATTATAGTCAAATCCGGGTCGTTGACTAAATCCTTTAGCAACAATCCGACCCTTGAACCGTTCTATGCTTCCGTCTGCATGATATTTGACCCGAAAGACCCATCTGACTCCAATTGCCACTTTTCCTTCTGGCAGAGGTTCCAGTGTCCATGTCCCATTAGCAAGCAGCATGTTGTATTCAGCAAGTGCAGCCTCATGCCACTGTGCAGCATTAGGTGACTTCATTGCCTGAGCATATGTCTCTGGCTCAACAAGCTTGCCAACTGGACCAGCCTCCAATGCTTCTTCTTCGTCCTCAGAGTCTGATTGTAAAGCAGGAGTTGGATCTCGCATTTCCCAAACATCAGGAGTTGCCTCTCGTGATCTTGGAGCTGCAGTAGGAACCTTCCACCATTCCCCTGGAGGTCTGATGTCGCGTTTTGGTCTTCTAACAGCCACAGGTCTATCATCGACTTCAGCTTCAGCATCACTATCATCCACATGAGGTGCAGCTCTTCTACGACGAGGACGAGGTGGGGGAGTCTCTTCTGGCTCTGGTGTATCATCCTGTTGCGCTTCACCCTCCACCTGTTCTTCTTCTTTCACATTAACATCGTCATCAACAGTGTCATCCTCACTGCTGTTGTCCTCATTGTCATTATCAACTGCAGGCAAGTCGATGACCCTTTGCTGAGCATTGTCTTTGTCCTGGGATGGTGCCTTTGGTGCGCTCTGCTGACTGGTTTTCGGAGTAGTGACCAGTGGTTCAGGAGTAATGCCGTTCAGAAGTTGACCACTATAAGTGTAGCGCTCATCAAAGTCTGCACGCTCGCAAATAATGACCTTCTTCGTCTTTGGATTGTAAAACTTCCAACCCTTGTACCCATCAGGATACCCAATGAACACGCACTTCTCCATATGCGAACCCAAGTGCTCCCTCTTGTCCTTCTGGACATGCACATAAGCAACACATCCCCACACTCGTAAATGCCCAACATCAGGTTTTCGTCTATGCCACACCTCATATGGCGTAGCATGAGCTACTGAAGATGTAATGCATCGGTTCAAGACATGAACAAGTGCAGCCAAACACTCAGCCCAAAAGGCCTTTGACAGTCCAGCCTCATCTAGCATTGCAGTGATCCTTTCACTAAGCAGCCTATTTGCACGCTCAGCTACCCCATTCTGCTGTGGCCTGTTTCGCACTGAAAACTGCCTCTCTATGCCATGCTCCTCCAAATACTTGTCAAACTCTTTGCTCATGAATTCCCCACCCTGATCACATCTGAAGACTTTGATATGCTTTCCAGTTTGGTTTTCAGCCCAAGCTTTGAACCGTTTGAATGCATTAAAGACTTCACTCTTCAGCTTAAGCGGAATCACCACCTTCAGCTTGGAGTAGTCATCAATAAATGTGACCCAGTACTTCTGACCAGAGTGTGAATCAATTCCGACGTAGTGAACATCAGAGTGAACTAGTGCCAACAGCTCATCAGCTCTGTTGGATGACGAAGGAAATGGATTTGCATGCATCTTTCCTGTCAGACATGGTGTACAGACTGGATCTGGCTTTGCAGAAGAGTCCAATGTCAACCCAATCACCATTTCGTCCTTAATCATCTGCTTAATTCCTTCATGGTGTTGGTGGCCAAGCCGTCTATGCCATAGTGTCAGATCCAAAGGCAGAGTGGACGCAACATGAACAAATTCATTTGTATCTATAGTACTACCATCTAAGTAGCCGATACCAGCATCATTGATTGTAGCACAGAACAAAAGAACATCATTACGAACAAACTCCATTTTATCCTTTGTGATATGAACATTAAAGCCTTTATTACGAGTCAAGTACAAAACAGCAAGCAGATTATTGCACAATGCAGGAACATAGAGTACTCTAGTGATCAAAACATCTCTAACTTGTCTACCATTAATAACAGGTCTAAAGAGCACATTCCCGACACCCTCACTATATACAATGGTATGATCCGCTAGCCTAATTGGCACTCTATATGTGGTATAATTGCGAATCCATTCTTTGTGAGGTGTCATATGAGAAGTGGCCCCTGTATCTGTATTCCAATGGGTATCATTAGAAAATGTAGCACAAGCGTCATTCATAGAACGAGCACTTGCCTGACCAGCAAACTCCGTCGCAGCATCTGCCTTCTCAGCTGCCACTTTGGCATTGCTCCCCCCAGATCCACTTTCTTTGTTGCTAGCAATGACCTTCTTCAAAGCTTCGCAATCCCTCTTCCAGTGACCCTTGCCCTTGCAGAATGAGCAGGTGTCTGCATCAACTGTGGGGTGACCTCTGCCTTTCCCATTATATGCACCCTTCTTTCCATAACCCTTGTGACCGGCTCTATTCGCTTGCTCGGTCTGGCGCTGATGGTTAAGCTCTTCGCTTCGGAATGCTTGGAGTATAGTATCCTTGTCCAGCTTTTCCATTAGCAACAAAGAAGCTGACAGGTGCTTGTATTCATCAGGCAGAGCCCGAATCAATGCCATGCACTGTAGTTCCTCGTCTAACTGCTCAATGGTAAAGCCTGATGGACGCAGATTTTGGATATTAGCCATTGCTTTGCTAATCCTGACTCCCAAATCGATGAGACCTTCGTTGTCCTCCTTGTGGATTGAGAACAGGTCATCATAAGCATTGAAGCGTGCGCCGGGCTTCTTGGATAGGTGTGCCTTCTCTATGGCAGCCCACATTCCAACTGGATCATCTTCTAGACCTCGGAAATGAATTCTTTGGTCTGCTTCAACCAAAAGGTAAATCTCCCCAGCAGCCTTTTCAGCTTTAGCCTCCCATTTGGTCAGCTCAGCAGCCACTGATGGTTTTGACTCCCTTCCAGCCACTAGCCTCCACAGCCCTAGTCGCATCAGATAGGCTTTGGCTTCACCACACCATTCCTGATAATTGTAAGCAAGTTACATCTCCTCCTGACTCCTGACTCCTGACTTCGGTATCATGTGACTTGGAAGTTACTATATATATTGTAGTTACACCATTACTTATCTTATCTTCCGACCACGACATTCAATCATATCCATTGATCCTCTCATTTGTTCCTCTGAGTGTTCCACCCTCGACGTGGTTCCACTTTTTTTTTTGAGAACGATCAGGCTTTGGCCTCAATACCCGCCAAGTTTTGTCTCAACCAGATCACTACTCAGGGTCTCGAGACGTAACGACCCTGAAAACCCCGCTTATCCCCGCCTTCCCCGCCTCCTCCCTGCTCTTCTCCCTGTCACGCCCTTGTATGGTTCCCTGCGTACGGGAATCCCTCCACGCTGCCGCCTTCCGCGTCCATCGTGGAAGAAGAGCTCATCAGTTTTGATAGCCGCATTGAGACAGTAGCCGCTGTCTTGCCACACGTCGTCTCCGCTGTAGTGGATACTGGCTCGCCGGATTACTCAGACGATGAGTGCGCCCCCTTCTCGTGCTCGAACCTTTTTGGAATTGCCACCTTTCCTCCCCTTCCCTTGCTTCCGCTATCTCTGTTAAAGGTCTGGTTGACGATGGTTCGTCTATAGTACTTATTAAAGAAGACCTGGCGCGGCGCCTCAAGCTACCTATTCTACAAGCATCCGAACCTTTCACTTGTCAAGCGGCTTTCTCAGAGAACAAGGCCTCTCTTTCCCTTTCTTCTTTCGTAAAGATACGACCAGCTTCAATTGATGGACGATTTGTCTCCCGTACTCTCCGCGCCTTTGTTTCCCCCACTCTTGTTACTGACCTAATTCTTGGACTTCCGTTTCTCGCTGCCAACTCCTTAATTGTCAACCACGGATCAAATTCGTGTATCGTTAGACTCGACAATTCAACTTCATACGATCTCTTGTAACCTGACGCTGCAGTGCCCTCTAAGCCTACGCCCCGCTGGAAGTCGGGCCATGTTCGTGCGAGTGAGGTACACGCTGCTTGTTGGTGTGCGCAGCCTGCTGTGTGAGATGTTCTACTCGGCACGGAGATAGATGACTGCACGGCTACGGCCCCGTCTCAATGCTCATCCTGCTCGCGGGCAGCAAGGATCTCGTGGCAACAACATCATTGCGGCCATTAAGGAACGTATCGAGGATTTAAACGCCGTTGAAACTTTCGAGGCTCAGCTGAAGCGCATGGACGGCGAAATGAAGCGGAAATACGCTGATCTCTTCCTTGACGATATTCCCCCCATTCACCATCTACCTGACACGACCTACCACTGATTCATTCTGAAGGACGCTCACCGCATCGTGCGGAAGAGGGAATACGCTTGCCCACGAAAGTGGCAGGACGCCTGACGTACGTTGCTGGAAGGTCACCTGGCCGCTGGCAGGTTACGCCCTTCAGATTCAGAGTTTTCGAGTCCAGCATTCCTGGAGCCTAAGGCTGATCCGACAGCTATGCCTCGATGGGTCAACGACTACAGGGAGTTGAACGAGAACACTGTGCCTGATAAGTTCCCCTTACCTCGGATTGCAGACATTCCCGCTGACTGTGGCCGTGGAAAGATCTGGGGTAAATTAGACATAACCAATGCCTTCTTCCAGACGAAGGTACACCCCGATCATATCAAGTATACTGCAGTGCGGACCCCGTTTGGACTGTACGAGTGGGTCGTGATGCCTCAGGGTTGCAGGAATGCGCCATCTACTTGTTGAAGTGATGCACACACTTGTTGTACAAATGTATAACAAAGTTGCGCTGTGCAGCCGCACGTTAAGCGCCCGGTTCCCACGCATTGGGGACCACCCATAGACACTGCCAACACCCATTGGGACGACCCAGGTCATCATGGGATGACTGGTGTTGACAGCATTGCTAAAAGTGCGCAAGCACTCTTTAGCAATCTGTACATACATTAGAAGCGCACGACTCCCACGGTCAGTGCAACGTTCCCACGTTTGGCGCCCCATTAGTAGGTCTATTGACCTCTATTGTGACGGCCGGAACAAGCACCGGAACGCCTCGGTCTCAGCAGGGAAGCAAAAGGAGCGAAAATGAAACATGGAGCCATCATTAGAATGATGTCTGGCATGTTCCCAAGCTGCTCCGGAGCTAAACAGATTCGGACGCGATTTAGTGGACACCTATATTCACGCCTCGCGCAGAACAGTACCCGTGGGAACCTGGGGAGGTCACTTTCCTTACATGTCTAGAGTAATAGACACAAAGAGTCAATAGAGCGCAAATCATTACATATTATTGATTGATTGCATCAACACATCATTAGTGATTGTTACCAAGGCAATTAGAAGTCATTAGAACGCTTAAACAAGCTTCTGATCAAACTATAATAGCCTAAAGTTTAACACTACTCACCAGCGACGGATGGTTGCCGCACTTCGACCTTGGATTGGCAAGATCTGTCACGTTTACTTGGACGACATTATCATTTGGAGTGCGAACCTAGCGGAACATATTAGGAACGTCGAGACCATCCTACAGGCCTTACGGGAGGCTAGCCTCTACTGCTCCCTGAAGAAGACTTCACTTTTCTGTACATCCATCGACTTCCTGGGTCACCGCATCTCCGCTGACGGCATTCAGGCCGATGCATCTAAGGCGCCCAAGATCTCAGCGTGGCCTGTACCTAAAACGGTGTCCGACATTCGTCAATTCCTGGGACTCATGCGATACCTCTCTGCCTTCCTTCCACGTCTGGTGGAGCTCACCTCGATTCTGACTCCCCTCACAAATAAGGTCGCGGGCGGCGAACACATCATCTGGCGTGATCACCACCAGGCCACGTTTGACGATATCAAGAAACTTGTCACCTCTCGGGACTGCTTGACCGTGATCGACCACAAAAACCCAGGCGATAATAAGATCTTCGTCACAACCAACGCTTCCTGTTAAAATCAGGGGCAAGAAAAGATGGCCAGACAAGGGTTTGAACCAAGGACCTTCTGGTTGCTTTCCAGACGCTCTACCATCTGAGCTATCCGGCCTTGGTTACTGGTTGCACATCATTGAATATGTTCTCCCTTTCACATGACCACCCAACCATTCAATCAATACTGGCTGGGCTCATGCCCCTTTCCAGTCCATTCAAATGGTGATCATGTGCCGGATTACATCATTCCCAACACTTCCGACCTGGGAACCAGTGCTGTTCTGCCATTTGGTGCAGACTGGGCTTCAGCGAGGCCAGTCGCGTTTGAATCAAAGCAACTGTCTCCAGCAGAGAAGAATTACCCCACGCATGATAAGGAAATGCTCGCCATCGTCAGAGCTCTTCACAAGTGGAGGAACGACCTCCTTGGCGCCGAGTTCGAGGTGTATACCGACCACCGCACCTTGGAGTTCTTCAATCAGCAAAGGGATTTGTCGAAGAAACAACTTTGGTGGCAAGAATTTCTTGCGGACTTCAACTTCTCGATCAAATATGTCCGTGGCGAAGACAACATGGTGGCTAACGCGCTAAGTCACCAATTCTCTGCTGATGAGCCAGTGGTCGCTCCTGTGTTGACTGTTTCAACAGATTCTGACTTGATCAAATCAATCAAACACGGATACGAGTCGGATCCTTGGTGTTCGAAGCTGCTCAAGGATGGTATCAACGTCGCTGGTGTTAGCCGGCGTGTGGGTATGCTTTATGTCGCTGACAGGCTGGTTATTCCTAGGGTTCCCTCCGTACGAGAATCACTGTTTCACCTCGCTCATGATTCTTTAGGGCATTTTGGCGCTGGCAAATCTTATGAAGCTCTCCGGGATTCGTTTTATTGGCCGAACATGAGGCGCGACTTGGAGCATGCCTATATTCCTGGCTGCGCTGATTGCCAGCGGAATAAGTCAACGACATCAAAGCCAGCTGGGCCATTACATTCCTTGCCCGTCCCCGACACACGCTTCGATGATATTGCCCTCGATTTCGTTGGTCCACTGCCCGAGGATGAGGGTTTCGATTACCTTTTAACGATTACCGACAGACTGGGCGCGGATATTCGCCTGATACCGTGCCGGAAGGACATCACTGCCGAAAGAGTCGCTACGCTCTTTTTTGACCACTGGTACTGCGAGAACAGACTTCCGCTTAAGATCACAAGTGATAGAGACAAGCTTTTCGTTTCTCGTTTCTGGAGTGCCTTGCATGAACTGACTGGAGTTAAGCTCAGGTTGTTGAGTGCCTTCCATCCGCAGACCGACGGCTCTAGTGAGCGCACGAACAAGACTGTGATCCAATGCTTGTGTTTTTACATCAATAGGAACCAAAAGGGATGGGTTAAGGCTCTCCCTCACGTTCGTTTCTCCATTATGAACACCGTTAACGCATCTACTGTTGAAGTGATGCACACACTTGTTGTACAAATGTATAACAAAGTTGCGCTGTGCAATTGTACGTTGAGCGCCCGGTTCCCACGCATTGGGGACCACCCATAGACACTGCCAACACCCATTGGGACGACCCAGGTCATCATGGGATGACTGGTGTTGACAGCATTGCTAAAAGTGCGCAAGCACTCTTTAGCAATCTGTACATACATTAGAAGCGCACGACTCCCACGGTCAGTGCAACGTTCCCACGTTTGGCGCCCCATTAGTAGGTCTATTGACCTCTATTGTGACGGCCGGAACAAGCACCGGAACGCCTCGGTCTCAACAGGGAAGCAAAAGGAGCGAAAATGAAACATGGAGCCATCATTAGAATGATGTCTGGCATGTTCCCAAGCTGCTCCGGAGCTAAACAAATTCGGACGCGATTTAGTGGACACCTATATTCACGCCTCGCGCAGAACAGTACCCGTGGGAACCTGGGGAGGTCACTTTCCTTACATGTCTAGAGTAATAGACACAAAGAGTCAATAGAGCGCAAATCATTACATATTATTGATTGATTGCATCAACACATCATTAGTGATTGTTACCAAGGCAATTAGAAGTCATTAGAACGCTTAAACAAGCTTCTGATCACACACTAATAGCCTAAAGTTTAACATCTACAGGTTTCTCGCCCTTTGCACTCCACTTGGGTGTCTCCCCTCGCATTGTTCGCCCTGTCGTTGATGCCACTGCCGCCGACGTTCCTACCTCTGCCTGCGATGTTATCGAGCACGTCGTTCAGATTGAGCGAGAAGCCAAGGACAATTTGCTCGCGGCGAAGATTGCTCAGACGCTTCAAGCGAACGCCCACCGGGGACCTGAACCAACATCCGAAGTAGGCGATTCAGTCTACCTTTCGACATTGAACCGGAGAAAGGAGTATATGCACGCTGGCAACAACAGGGTAGCGAAGTTCATGCCTAGGTTCGATGGTCCTTACGAGGTTGTACGGGCAAATAAAGAGAAGTCATCATATACACTGAATATGCCTAACGCTGAAAACACCTTCCCCACATTCCACTCCAGCCATCTTCGCCCTTGTGTTCCCAACAACGGTAACCTGTTCCCCTCTCGTGAACTCGCGCGACCGGCTGCGGTCACTGGGGTGTCGGGTGATGATGAATACTTCGTGGAATCGATCATTGACGAGAAGCGTGGAAGAAGGGGTATGGAATACCTGGTGACATTCCGGGGTTATGGGCCTGAGGATAACCGCTGGATGCTGAGGCGAGAGGTTGAGGAACTCGAGGCGCTGGACCGGTGGTTAGAAAGGCCGAAGAAGCTTGTGGCATGGACTCGCGCAAAGTCGAAGAAAATTTCCGCGTCGGTCCTGGTCTCCCTGCTTGAGTGTCTGTCGAACTCTTTCGATATCAAGCCTGACATGGGTTCCGTTTATTTTGATTCTCTCTGATTTCTTCCACCTTCCTTCTCTTCTTTAGAGGGTGGGCGAGTGTAAGCAAGTTACATCTCCTCCTGACTCCTGACTCCTGACTTCCGTATCATGTGACTTGGAAGTTACTATATATATCGTAGTTACACCATTACTTATCTTATCTTCCGACCACGACATTCAATCATATCCATTGATCCTCTCATTTGTTCCTCTGAGTGTTCCACCCTCGATGTGGTTCCAATAATTGGAATTGGACAGTGGCTTCACCTTGACCCCATTATCTGAAGTAGAACTTGTAGACATAGTGTTCAATACAATTTAGAGTCTTGTGTGACTATCAATAACAATTTAAAGTCTTGTTTGTGACTGTTCAATAAAGCTCCAATAGGCCAAAATGCGAGATCAGTACTCAATGAGTCACTAGATCAATCACAATAACCCCCAGTAATAACAATAGGCAGCAATTCAATAATGTGTTGGGAATGATGTAATCCGGCACATGATCACCATTTGAATGGACTGGAAAGGGGCATGAGCCCGGCCAGTATTGATTGAATGGTTGGGTGGTCATGTGAAAGGGAGAACATATTCAATGATGTGCAACCAGTAACCAAGGCCGGATAGCTCAGATGGTAGAGCGTCTGGAAAGCAACCAGAAGGTCCTTGGTTCAAACCCTTGTCTGGCCATCTTTTCTTGCCCCTGATTTTAACATAATGCAGGAACAATCAATCAATTATTGTTGTCAGTTTAGAGCCCAGGGCCCATAACCTGTTAAACTTTAGGCTATTATAGTTTGATCAGAAGCTTGTTTAAGCGTTCTAATGACTTCTAATTGCCTTGGTAACAATCACTAATGATGTGTTGATGCAATCAATCAATAATTTGTAATGATTTGCGCTCTATTGACTCTTTGTGTCTATTACTCTAGACATGTAAGGAAAGTGACCTCCCCAGGTTCCCACGGGTACTGTTCTGCGCGAGGCGTGAATATAGGTGTCCACTAAATCGCGTCCGAATCTGTTTAGCTCCGGAGCAGCTTGGGAACATGCCAGACATCATTCTAATGATGGCTCCATGTTTCATTTTCGCTCCTTTTGCTTCCCTGCTGAGACCGAGGCGTTCCGGTGCTTGTTCCGGCGGTCACAATAGAGGTCAATAGACCTACTAATGGGGCGCCAAACGTGGGAACGCTGCACTGACCGTGGGAGTCGTGCGCTTGTAATGTATGTACAGATTGCTAAAGAGTGCTTGCGCACTTTTAGCAATGCTGTCAACACCAGTCATCCCATGATGACCTGGGTCGTCCCAATGGGTGTTGGCAGTGTCTATGGGTGGTCCCCAATGCGTGGGAACCGGGCGCTCAACGTGCGGCAGCTTTGTTATACATTTGTACAACAAGTGTGTGCATCACTTTAACAGGAGGTAGGTATATGCGCTTGAAAATTGCTCAGTCGCCCCTTGCTGTGTCTTTGGAGATGAGGGCTCGGGGCGATGAGGTGAGCACCGGCTGGTAGCAAGTGTTCAACAGTGTCTTGGGATAGGCAGGGGAATTTAGATGGTTTAAAGGTTGGGGCTGGGACTGAGAGGGTTCTGAGGCGGGGGCTGAGCTCATATGTCTGAGAGGTGCTGGGGTCTTGACGAGTCTGGGAGAAACTCGAGCAGCTTCTGGTCGTACGAGACGAAGAGAAGGTCGTGTGTTTGCGTCTGGGAGGCAGGGTGAAAGGTGAGGGAAGAAGGGTGGAAGAGGCGGCTGGTGGAGGTGGAGAGTGAGGGCGCAAGCACCGTTCAGGGTCAGAGCGAATCTGCAATCAAGCAAATAAGCATGTTTGATTTGATCTTTAAAAAAAAGTGGAAGGCGTCTATAGGACGCAACACTAAACGAGGCAGGACGAGGAGTAAGAGGATCAAACAGTGGTATTTGAAGGTGAGAGTACAGGAGGAAGGAGAGATGCATAAGTAGATAGTGTAGCCTACATATATATTTGGAGGCAAGTGTCACATGATCGTGATCAGAATCAGGGGATAGGAGACAGGAGAGGGTGGTAAGGAATGGGATTTGTTACAATGTCTTTCATGTTATTTGAGCTTTTCATGAACAAGATCTAATATCACTTTGATAAGTATTTGCAAAATACTAAGGTAGACGACATACATCTGCGGCCAATGTCACATGAGGTGACTGTCACCAAGCTCAATCTGGCCGCGCAGACATGATTTGGATGTTTTGCAATCAGTATTCGACGTACAGAGAAGTTATCATGGTAATCGTTAGAAATATACTACATTAGGTGCCCAGAATATTTTTAAGATTTTAGGCGCAAAATTGCGCAAGGAGTAGGGTAAGTACTCAGGAGACTAGGAGAAAACCAGGGCGTGAGGTCGTCATGGGGCATTAGACCGTGCGTGAAGCATTGTCAAAGACTTTCATGATTTCTGGAGGAAGAACGCGATGTCCTCTGTACTTTTTAGCTGCCCAGGCCGCTTGCTGTCTGTCAAGACCACGGTGATAAGCATCCATGAACCGGAATGACCGGTTAGCAAAGCTGTAATGCGCGAGATTAAGAACAAGACAGTGATAAATAAAAGAAATTGAGTACGCACCGCCGCATACTCTCCAAAGGAATGCTATTCAGTGCCTCAAGAGCATTGCGCTCCAAAGCATCTTCTCGAGAGGACTCCGGATTGAGCCTCCTATACACGCGCTTTGCATAGCCCCAGCACTGCTCAATAAAATTGAGCTCGCAATGAAATTTTGGAAGGAATAACACCACAAAGCCTCGCGCTTTGCAGGTGATCTCCAGCAGGGAATCAATGTTGACGAAGTCAGGCTCGTTGAACAGAAGGCAGCGGCAACAACAATTGAAGGGAGGCTCGCGAATGCCCTTGCAGATGAAGTCTGGGCACTGAGCGCGAAGGTATCCTGGCTGATCTCTCGGTGGAACAGTGATGCCTCGTTCCTCGAGAATGACCTTCATCCCTTTAAAAACTCCAGCAGACGGATGACCCTTGGGGTAATAAAGGTCCTGTGGACGACCATCGTGGAATTCCACCCCGTGCATCCTGATTTTCGTCTTGAGGACCTTCCCTAATGAGTCGTACACAAGTTTCCCATCAGCGCCTCGTTGTGAGATGTCCACCATAAAGTTTTTGGAAGGCTTCAATGGCATCTTCAATGCGGAGAGGGAGCCATCTGGCTGCTTCAGATGGATGGTCGCGTTATCGTACACCAGGATGTGCTCGTACTCGGGATAGTCCTCCTCAAGTATAGCCATGGCCGCCTCGGCTTGCTCCATGATGTCGTCCGCATCAAAATATCCATCGCGGTTCTTGCCCAGCTTCATGACACGTCGAGCACTCCATTTCCCATCGCGCGAGAGAAGCCAACCAAATTTAGCCGAGACGTAGTCTGCGACCATCAAGGAAGGACCATCCCCCTTTGCATAAGGCTTAGCGGACGCGTTCTTGTGGCACCAAAACTTGCACCGACAATCGTTTGCATAGAATATCATCTCGTCGTGGAAATGGACGAGGACTGGCTTGCCGTCAGGGCGAGGCCCATATTCTGGTAAGTTGTCTTTACACCACTTTTCCATGCGCGCCTCCAGCTCCATCCACCATGGCAGGAACTTGTTCTGCCAGTACCACACCACGTCCGCTCGCTCATGTCCGTCAGCGTATTGACCTCGCTTGGCGTAGCCAAAGCGGTACCTGAGTGTTTGGAGCCATCGTATTGCCGTGCGCTCCGAAATCGGCCTAGTAATGCCATGTTTCTCCATTACATCAGGCCGTGCAAGGTAGGTGGCCAGCTTTCCCGCTGTGATGTCTTTGCCAAGCTCCTGAAGGTGCAGGCAGATGTCGTTGACGAGGTCCTCGTCTGTGAGCATGGACTCGTTCCAGTCACCATATGGATTGAAGGGAAGCATCAGGTGGTCCTCGATGTATGCACGACAGAGTTCGCGCAACCGGCGTGAGCAAAACCGGCCTCTCTGGAACGTGACGGCTGCTTGCAATGATGATGCACCCCATTTATTATAGGTTAGGGACCACTCGTCTGTGTACAAGCTCAGTAGCGAGCACATCCCATCCATCCGATGACGCGTGAAGGCATCAATCGACAGCGCCTTATACCCTCCAGATTTGCCACGAGACTCGCCGCGGAGCTTTGCGCGCATATCCTTTAGCGCTGCAAGCGCGTCAGCCATTGCTGGTGCCTGACGTCAGAAATCAGGCTGCTTTGCGCATTCGATCATTCTTGCGATGTATTCTGGGCTCGGGCCGCTCTCGTTCCTCTCGTGCGGTTCACTGACTGGCGAGGAGCCTTCGGCATGTGATGGCACAGGCATGGTGGGACTCTCTGGCAGGGCGAGAGAGATCTGCTCTATTAGGAAAGCGCGAACCGAGGTCGCGTCATGATCAGACACTGACGCGATGTCCACTTGATCATCATCCACATCCGGAACCTCCTCAATTGTCACTCGCCAGCGGACTTGCTCCATGGAAAGGAGGTGGTATGAGACCTCTGGAACTTCGGTTGGCTCTTCAAATGGCCCCTCCAGCTGGAATGATTGGAAATGGGGGCATTGGTGGAAGAGAGAGTGAGAACCATGGCAAGTTCCATCATGGCACAGATTTGAGCTGCTGAAAACATCCTCCTCTTCAGAATTATGGGCTATTATGATGGAGGATGCCCTTGAGGGAGCTCTAGGGGGTTCCTGTTTGCGAAGGTCAGTTTTTTTTTGACAGAGAAACTGCTAAAGACTCACATTCTTCTTGTCTTCCTCTTCATACCTCCACTTTTTTGACTTTTTCTTGGGTGAAAGACCTTCTGCAAGCCTTTTTAAACCATTGATGAGGTTCTTTGCGCGTTGTAGAGAGTTTTTGGACCTTCGGGGCATAGGATGCGGCGTTGCGAGCCAGTCGCGTCGTGTTGATGAGGTCTTATTGACGCGTTTCGCATGTATTTTGCCTACTAGCTAGCCAATCTTGCAGAATTTGTTGTTTTATTTATTCCAGGGTCTGCTTACTTAGTCTTTCTATGGATTGCCATGATAACATTGCTTCACACTATGTGGTACTAATGCTACAACAATTTTTTCGTCACACGTCTTAAATGAGACTTGTCACACTCTGGCATGTGACGTTGGCCGCAGATGTATGTCGTCTACCTTAGAAGGTTCCATAAAGTTCTTCAACTTTCCGTACAGTTCTTATCATTTCCACAATCTTTATTTTATCATGTAACATAATGATTTAAGACTTGTTGACTTTATAGAATGTTAGGATATTAATTAGGGGCCCCAGGAGTAAATAGGAAAATAGGAAAAAGTAAGAAATAATGACTATGATCTTTATATGAGGTCCGTTTGACTTGACTCAATTTGCAAGAGTATGCCTTGGTTTTATAGTAGTGTATGAAATAGCTACAAAACTGTAATATTCATGTCACTTACTACAAATCCCAATTTGGAGTATGACAATGGGTGTGGGTTTCAGGGGTTTTCCCATGGTAAGAGTGGGGAAAAGGTGGAGACAGGGCTGAGAAGGAAGCAGTGATGGACGAGTGAAACAGTGTTCAGTGTCAATACTTATCAGTTAATCAGATATGACAGCCTTGATTGGTTTCAAAAAAAAAGTGGAAGCATGCTGTGGCAGCAGTGTGAACACTCAAGAACAATCCAAGATGAAAGAATCAATGCATAAGATTGAAATGAGAGAGAGAGAGAAAGCAGGAAGTACAGGATTGTCAGTAAGTACATGTGTTATATAGGTGCTCATGTATCATGTGATTGTGAATGATAGGAGTGATAGGGGAAGTAGCAAACAGCAAGTTTACACCATGCCTCAACATGTAACACAAAAGTCAAGGAGAATTGTACTACTTACTTGAGTCCATACTTAGACATATGTGCCAATAAGAACAAGCACTTAATGGTCGACCAAGATAGTGAGACAATTTGTTCTCTCTTGTTTTCTTTTATGGATTCATTTTTCTTTACCTGCTCCCAATGTGTAGCAGACCTGAAAGCAAACTAGTACAGTACAATTGAAGCATAGCTATTCAGCCAATGCTCATGGATGCGTCTACTACATCGGACACCTGGGTATCTGGAACTATGTCATGCATCCTAGGCCTCATAGAGAAAATGACATCCTTGAGTACTTGTGATATCAAGCCATGTTGAGCTTCAATGGCAATCTTTGTGCTGCGAAATCCTGTCAGTACGGCGACAATACATTTAATTGTAGATTACCTGTCTCGAACGCTTTTAGCGAGCTGGTTGTCTTCTTTCTTCTTACCGTCTTCTTTATCCTTCTACGCGATGGTTAGATGGCATAGATGGCATAGAGCAATCGAGAGCAACCTTGTTAGCCAATGGTCCGTCCTTGTCTTTCAAAGCAAGGGTGGGGACGGCAGCGCGCGTAGCGTGTACAGAACTTTGAGCCTTAGCGAGCTTTTGGTGAAAGTCGGAGAGCTGTGATACTGCATATGCCCGGTTCTAAATGCACGAGGTATCAGTATATGGAATCTGGCAACTTCGAAGGGTCGCCTACGGAGATCAGCGGGCTCTGGCTGAGGGTGTTGACCCAGTATTTATTCCACAGCATGCCGAGAAGCTCGTTGTCTAAGCTTGACTTGAATATTTCGACATCTATGGGGTAGTATTGATTAGCGTGAACGCCGAAATCCTCGATCTTGCTGAGAGGAATCGACTGATATTCGGATGTGGTGGCATTTGGTGGGGTATAGTTTTCGGGATACGTTCTGAAGGCGCCGATGTCGACCTTGCCTGCAGAGATGGTGCGATTGGGGTCAATCACGACGGCGACGAAAGGATCTTGAAACTTTTGATTGTTCATTTGCGTATTGACGTCTATTCCTGAGAGCCAGCATCCATATCCTGGATGGGAGTGGTACCATCCTATGACATGCTCCAAACGTCCTGCCTGCGCGATTGCGCGATGAGACGCGTCGATCATAGAAGACGAAGACGAGACTCGCCTTCTCATTCCCGTTGACGTACTCGACCATGTACTCATTGGCTTCGTTTGCAGCATTAACGCGTGTCTCCGTTCCCTGCACAGGTAGAGCGAAAGAGTCCATGATGACGAGAGATGTGCCAACGACTTTGCCTTGCATCAGCCCCATGATCTCGTGGGGGACACCCGACCTGGCATGGATGACCTGAAACGAAAGATCGAGACCAGGCTAGTACACGAAGAGTATAATAACACACCATCTTGATGAGCGCGATGGCAGATATCTTGCATGACTTGAAGTAGTGTGGGCTAATGAAACAAAACTTGGATCGGTGGATGTGATTGAGGACGCGAAGACGACTCACTCTGCTTTCCAGGGAGCTTCACGGTCGATGCGCCTGTTCTCTTCTACATCGAATTTGAAGATCTGATCCTGCGGCGATACTTCAAGAACATCGTTTGCAAGGTTGAAGGACCTGTACGCGGTGCTGGATGACATGGGCCTTGCAGTTGAACGACATTATGCATGTCCGTCACACCAATCGGCCGAATTACATAAACCCCGACATGTGACCTGGGGTTAGAGTCACAGCAGATCCTCAAAAGACGAAACATAATCAAGGCTCCTCAAAAATCTCTGTCGCTCTCCTCCCTCACAATGTGCCCACACCAAAACGGAGACTCCCTGCCCGCCGTCGACCGCGCTGAGATGGTCCCAGTGGATTTAACCAACGGAAAGGCCTCCGTCAATGGCAAGAGGGGAACATCCTACAAAAACAGCGCCGCTGCCCAACTCGAGCAGCAACGCCTCAACCCTTACGCCCCCCGAGCTGCTGATTTTCTCAATAACGTCTCAAACTTCAACATTATCGAGAGCACCCTGAGAGGTACGTCTTTGATCCTCTACTCCGCGCATCTTGATTGACTGACACTGGATAATCATCTCCGGCGTGCAGAGGGAGAGCAGTTTGCTAATGCTTTCTTTGACACCAAAACCAAAATCGCCATCGCAAAGGCACTAGATGCATTCGGTGTTGAATACATCGAACTCACATCTCCGGCAGCATCAGATCAATCGCGACTGGATTGCGAGGCCATCTGCAAGTTGGGTTTGAAGGCCAAGATCCTCACCCACATCCGATGCCACATGGACGATGCCAGGATCGCTGTCGAGACCGGTAAGCAAGCTTTTAGCCGCATGCTTTCGTGTATTCAGGCTCTACTGTGCCTTCAGGGGTGGACGGTGTCGACGTTGTGATTGGAACCTCGTCATTCCTCCGCGAGTTCTCTCATGGCAAAGACATGGCATATATCACCAAGACTGCTATTGAGGTCATAAATTTCGTCAAGTCAAAGGGAATAGAGGTCCGGTTCTCTACCGAAGACTCGTTCCGATCAGACCTAGTCGATCTCCTTTCAATATACCAAACCGTTGATAAGATCGGCGTCAATCGAGTCGGCATTGCGGACACTGTTGGCTGCGCCAACCCAAGGCAGGTATATGAACTAGTCCGAACGCTCAGAGGTGTCGTAGGGTGCGACATCGAAATCCACTTACACAATGACACTGGGATGGGTGCGTTGAACAATCAACTTCGTACCAGATTTACGTGCTTACAGTTATTTCAGCAATCGCCAACGCCTACACCGCTCTGGAAGCTGGTGCAACCCATATCGACACATGTAAGTCAGCCCTCCACCGTCCAATCATTTTACTGACGTTGCCCTAGCTGTTCTAGGAATTGGAGAGCGTGTCGGAATTACGCCTCTCGGTGGCCTCGTAGCGTGCTTGTACGCGGCCAACCCCGAATACGTCAAGGCCAAATATAACCTCTCGATGCTACGAGAGATCGAGAATCTGGTCGCCGAAGCCGTAGAAGTCAATGTTCCATTTATGAATCCCATCACGTACGTCATTCAAACCACTCATATCGCACGTCAGACTCACGCCCTTGCAGCGGCTACTGTGCATTCACTCACAAGGCCGGGATCCACGCCAAAGCAATCTTGAATAACCCCTCAACTTACGAGATCCTCAAACCAGAAGACTTCGGCCTCACCAGATATGTGTCCATCGGGTAAGTTATCATCACTATCTTCTCCGTACTCCGGGTTAACGCATTCTAGCCATCGTCTCACCGGCTGGAACGCTGTCAAGTCTCGTGTCGAGCAACTTGGGCTCAAGCTTACCGATGAGGAGGTTAATCACGTCTCCCAACGATCACCATTTTGATGCTTACCTCATTGTCCCCAGGTCAAGGACGCGACAGCCAAGATCAAGGAACTCGCTGACGTCCGAACTCAATCTATGGACGACGTCGACTCGCTCCTCCGTATCTACCACTCTGGTATCCAATCGGGTGAACTGGCTGTAGGTCAGAAGGAAGCCCTTGATCGTTTGCTGAGGAAGCACCGTGAACAAGCACAAGGCCGCGAGGAAACATCTGTCGAGCGGTCTGATTAAATCTCTTGCACTAAAATTTGCATGAACGCAAAACCCGATCTACGTTTGTACAACACCATCATTTACCATCTCAGTCGTTTGTACACCGCATCACCTGCTTGTAACTATCTATATACTCTTGCTGTATGTATCGCACTTTTTGTCACGCCGTTGAAAATGGTCAAATTGATGTCAAGGTACATATGTGTTAATGCGCGAGGACCACCTGATTTGTCCCTCTCCGGAAGTGAGTCACCACCTGGCACCCTGGCGATTAATATATGGCGAGAGAAAGAGACCAGATATTATACACTTAGATTTATCTATATATATATCGATACGTACAGTAGAGCTATTACTTTAACTGTAAGAACATTGACTTCGATGCCTCCAGCGTAGTGATCTCGGCTTCCAAGGTCTTCCTCTGAAAACGCGAAGGTAGACGGACGGATATGATCAGTATGAGTTTAATGATTTGGTATCACTCAAACTAACCTTTTCTTCGTTAACCAACCGGACATTGGCGGGAACGGTGTCTTCATAGTCCGCCTGGGACTCAACCTTGACGATCTTTTGCAGATTCAACTTAGCAAGGTCGAGCTTCTTGTCGCACTTTGAGATCTCCACATCAAGGTCCACAAGTCCCTATTGCACCGGCTGGATGTTAGCGAAGTGGCGTTCATGGGTAATTCGACGTACCCGGACGAGCGTATGCACCGCGACAGTCGCAGTAACAATGGAGCCACCACACCCAGGTGGAATTTGAGAAAGGTCTCGAACTACTTGGGCACTCTTGCAACCTTTGGTTAGCGTGACAATTGTAGGTATTTGCGATACTAGGAGCTTCGCTTCTTCGTCCGTCTGGGCATGGAAGAAGACTGGTGGGGCCATGGTTAGAGGAAGTCGTTGAAGGTGTTGACGCCTACGTACATTGGATTTCGCTCTGGAGGTTGTATGAGGCTGCGAGCGAGCGTCCAGTTTTCAGTGCGGAAAAGATGAGGTCAAACTGTTTGTCCGCTCCTTCGAAAACGAATGCCGCATCCTAGGGTATTTTAGTACGAGAGCAGAGGGTATAGTGAACTACCCACATGGACCGGGAACGAAGAAACCATGATGGAAGGAGTTGAATCGTTCGGGCGACGTGGCAGACGCTGCCAGAGTTCCTCGGTGACAAATGGCATGAAAGGATGCAAAAGTCTTAAACCATGATCAAGACACGTATACAAAGTCTGCTGCGCAGATCTTCGTACTGCTGGGGATGCAGCTTCGTCGGTCATGGGTTTCATGGCTTCCTAAAAGGACACATTATCCCTGAGCGAATGGCTTTACATACAAGAACTTACAATATAGACATCGCACAGTTCGTACAGCCAGAAATTGTACGCGGCTGTAGTTGCATTCATGAAGTTCCTGTCGGCGAGCTGTTTGTTGATCTCCGCAGCAGCAATGTTGAGTTTGTGGAAAATCCATTTCTCAACAAGACTTTCTAAACCCGTTGGCTAAAATACAATTCGTGAATAGAAGCGATGATTAGAACGAGAACTATAAACCTTAGGTAAAGCCTCGGGAACGAAGGTTTCGTCCAGTTTCAACATTGCGAACTTGGTTGCGTTGAAAATCTTGTTGCAGAATTTACGGTATCCTTCAACGCGAAGGATTTCGAGGTTGATATCACGCCCTATAGCATACATATATACCATTAGCGTAAACTTCCGATCAAGGCCAGGTTATCACATACCTCCCCCGGAGTAAGCGCACAAAGCGAAACGCAAGGCATCCGTCCCACACTGAGGGATTCCTTTCGGGAAGTCTTTCTTCTGGCCAAGCTTTGCCTTCTGGATCTCTTTCTCGTCCAGGTTACCCTCGTAAAGCTTCTCGTGTAAAGCCTCTAATGGGAGACCCTGGATAACATCCAATGGGTCGATAACATTGCCCAGAGATTTGCTCATTTTACGGCCGTGGGCATCACGAATCATAGCGTGGCAGTAAACCTCCTCGAAAGGAACTTTACCTGTGAGATGGATGCCGAGAAGCACCATTCGGGCAACCCAGAAGAAAAGGATATCCCAGCCAGTCTCTAAGAGAGAGGACGGATAGAAGTTTTGGAGGTCGGGAGTCTAACCGGGGATGGTTGGAAGATGAAGGGGCTAAAGAGGCCTGCACGTACCTTGTCTGGCCAGCCCATGATTGAGAAGGGCCAAAGGCCTGAGGAGAACCACGTATCAAGAACATCCTCATCTTGCTCAAGAATAAAGGGCGCTCCGTTCGCCACAACCTTCGCACGTTCAGTCGCCTCTTCGAGGGTGCGGCCGACAACCCAATTTGCCCCGTCGATACGCTAAAGTTTAATCAACGAGATGAAAAAGCCTCATGATGGAGGTGCTACTCACATCTTGGTCCTTTCCCTCGATGCGGACAAAGTATGCTGGGCAACGATGTCCCCACCATAATTGTCTAGAAATGCACCAGTCCTGTATGCCTTCAAGCCAGCGGTACCAGTCTGCTTCAGACTGTTTGGGTTGAATGTGGAGTTCGCCGGCCTTTGTCCTCTACACAATATATAAATACTCGACCGCGACAGATATGTTCTCTGGACTAAATGGGCTTACTTTTATCGCTTCGTCCGCTAAGGGCTTACAACTCACCCACCACTGAGGTTTAAGAAGAGGTTCGATAACGTCGCCAGATTTGCTGCACAAGGGTATCTGCATCGGATTGTCCTTCGTTTCAATATATAGGCCCAGCTCCTTCAGGGCCTTGACGACCTCAACCCTACCATGGAACCGTTTCATTCCCTACAGATTACATCTAAGTAATTGAAGTTCCAGATTATGGGAGAGGACTCACCTTGAATTTCTCGCCCGCATTCTCATTGAAAGTACCATCATCGTTGAGAATATTGATGAAGGGAAGTTTATGACGAACGCCGACTTCATAGTCGTTGGGATCGTGAGCCGGCGTAATTTTGACAGCTCCAGTTCCAAACTCCATATCAACGATGATAGAATCCGCAACGATGGGAATGCGACGGTCCACAAACGGATGTTTAGCAAATTTGCCGTGAAGGTGCTACATAATTGTAGATCTCGGGTTAGCAACGCGTGAATGAATGGCGCTTTAGGGACGGGTAACCTTATATCGAGGATCGTCAGGATGAACGGCTATTGCTGTGTCACCAAGAATAGTCTCCGGACGTGTTGTAGCAACGATAATCTTTTCATCTACCCAGCTTGCACGTCAGTTGAGGTACGGAAGTGGGCAAGGAATCGTACCTGAATCCTCTAGTGGGTACGCAAAAGATGTGATGACACCAAACTCGAACCTTTCTTTTGCATCGTAACCGGGGACGTTGAGCATTGTCCGTCCCGTTAGTTGCTTTTGATCGACCTAAGCAAAAATGAACTCGCATAATCGACGGTAAGAAACGAGCTACGTACTTCCAAATTCGACAAAGTTGTATTGAGCTGCACACACCAGTTGACCAGACGATTGGCCCTATAGATAATGCCGTCTTCGTGAAGGCGACAAAAAGTCTCTATGACTGCTTTTGACAGTTTCTGTAAGCGAATGAGCATGCTTGTATCACTCTCGAGTAATAGAAGCCTGTGTTTGCACCTCATCCATGGTAAATGCCACGCGCTGCCAGTCATAACTTCCTCCGAGACGGTGTAACTGGTTGGTAATACGTGCTTGGTAACTATAAGAACACGGTGAGTCACATTGAAATAGAGGTACGCGCTCTCTTACTCGTTCTTCCAGGACATCACAGTTTCTAAGAATGCTTCTCGACCAAGGTCGTGCCTAGTCTTACCACTAGATTTGTACAACCGCTTCTCCACAACGGACTGCGTGGAGATACCAGCATGATCAAATCCTGGAACGAAAAGGGTTGTCTTGCCAAGCATGCGATTCCTATACAATATCAAAGTCACTGTATACGTCTTTGTGACGCGACGTACCAGCGTATTAACGAGTCCTGTATGGCAACGGTGAGGGCATGGCCAATGTGTAAGCTACCAGTGACGTTGGGAGGAGGTGCAGGGATGACGAAGCTGCCTTCAGGTTTGTGTTTTCCCTCGGAGGTCGTCTGAGGTGCGAAAAATCCTTGCGCACTCCACCAGTCATACCATGCCGCTTCTACAGCGATCGGGTTGTATCCTGCCGGCATAGGAGCAGAAAGATCTACCAAAGTGGGAAGCTGAGTTATGGCTACGTTGCACGGGTAGCCATTACAACGTACCTTTCTTCTCTCCCTTTGGCGTAGTGTTGACGAATGGCGCTTCCTCCGCCTTCTTCTCCTTCTCTGCCTTGGCCTTTTTCTCGCCGCCTGGGGCTACTGCTGATTTGGATACTTTAGCAGCAAGCTTCGCCTCTTTCTCAAGTCGTTTTGCCTCTTTCTTGGCTACGCGTCGCGTTTAATCAAGATAGATTGCTCGGGATAGTGATCTACCCACCTGCACTCTTCGTTATCGGAGTCGCCTCGCCACTGGGAGTGGCAGATACATCGCTGGGAGTACTTGCTGCTTCTTGAGACATTCTAGCGATCAGGCGCAGAGCTGGTGGTCGTCGAAGAGCAAGATATCGATACAAGATTGACATCCAAATACGGTCATGCAGGTACGAGTCACGGTGACGATGAGTTAGAGGACACGTGATACTATAGCTGAATATGGCGCTTAAAGTTAAACTGCTCTCCTTGTACTACTACCCTCACGGTCACCGCGTCAATGGACAAAGACAGTAGAGATGACTTTACCTTTGCCAAGCTATCAGACTTGAATATGCCTGTAACATTGCGAATGTTGGTGCTTGCACAAAATAGCTTAAATCAATGTTGAATGAACCTGTAGATCTCAACTAGAGGGCATGCGCAAACCCAAGTCCTTTCGCGAGATCCTGGACAACCCAGAGTTACGCTTTCATGGAGTTCAACTTCCGTATGACCAATAGCTCTTCTATTGTGTACTGCTAACGAGTTTAGATCAAAGGACACTCTCGGATCTATATGTTACTTGCCAACTGGTTGCCGACAACAAACCCCTCACGATTCCCTTTCGGACATCCTTCAAAGCCTTCAAGAGTAACTATATGTAACGTAGCATGATTATCCTCGGTTTCGCTCTATCCTCAACGTATTTGTAGGTGGAATGAATGGATCACATTCCCGGTTCGCTATTGCGACCTCCCTCTAAACTCTCAAGTCACTTTTACCGTTTGGGACATTGCTGGTCCAAGGACTGCAGCTCCTGTTGGTGGCTCTACCTTCCGCCTGTTTAGCAAGAAATGGTAAATGCCAATTTCATGACCTAATATACCCTCTCAATGCGTACAGGACCCTACGCCGTGGCAAACATAGACTGTGGTTATGGCAGGGAGTTGAAGCGGATGGTTCTGTTGAGAGCTCGACACCCAGCAAGCTTGATGTTCGAGATGAGATGGGAAGATTAGAAAAGGTTCGCATCCCTCTAAGAGTAATACTGCCATTCTCAAGCCCTCCCAAAGCTAGTTAAGAAGTACGAACGGGGCGATCTTCCCAAGTCTGATTGGCTTGATAAACTTGCCTTCCGCAAGATGGAGGACGTCCATGCTGTGCGATGCTAAATCTACTGAGCATTCGGTCCGTAAATTGACATTTTACAGGCAGAGACGGAAAAGTCTCAGAATCTATTTCTGTACATCGACTTGCCAAGGTTCGACTTCCCGGTGGTCTTTACAGAGCCAGTGGGTTGAACCCCTCTACTGTCTTGAATGAATTGACACCTCGGAATAGGAAATGACAGCTCCTTCATCGTCACTAACAGTGTCTCCCACGTCGATGGTACCTACTGCGGGCTCTATCTCTTCGACATTCATCCACGAAGCACACCTTTGGGGTGTTGTTGATCCCGAGGTGACCCGAGAGAATCCCGTAGAAGACAAGCATCGGCGGTTGATTCGAAGTCATCGCAGCGGTCCATACGATAGGGAATTGAAACCGAATGCAAAAATAAGAGATGAACTCGGAGTAGGTTCACACCCCCGGTGCAATGGTGCTCATCGAACTCATTGTTGTATAGATTATACTCAACTATGCTCCGAGCCAACCGCTGACATCCGAAGAAAAGGATCTTATCTGGAAATTTCGTTTTTATCTCGTAAGGGATAAGCGAGGCCTTACCAAGTTCTTGAAGTCAGTGACTTGGAGGGATTCATCAGAAGTGAAGCAAGCAGTAGAAGAGCTACTTCCCCAATGGACGGAGATCGATACGGATGACGCCCTAGAACTCCTGGGACCAGGTACCGTAGACTCCAGGGTGCGCGCGTTTGCTGTCAAGCAGCTAAGTCGAGCAGACGACGAAGTGAGTGCGACGTAACTTCCAATTCTTTTTCATTGGTTCACGCAAAGCAGGAGTTACTTCTGTATCTACTGCAATTAGTTCAAGCCCTCAAATTCGAGAACGCCGCTAGTGATCAGCGGTCGTCTCGTTCTGCGACAAGTGCTATTTCGTACGATGACAGCGGGCTAACGGACTTCTTGGTCCAGCGAGGCGTAAAGAACGCTGTATTAGGCAACCGACTGTATTGGTACCTCATGGTGGAAGTAGCTTTAGAAGACCAGGTCATTGCCAAGTTGTATGGTCGAGTCGTCTTCAAGTTCATGAATGATATTGTCAAGGTTAGCATCTGTCGTTTTGCATACATATACAATTCATAACACTTTTCTAGACAGAGGGAGGCTCGGAACGACGAGAATCCATGCGGCGGCAAGGGTTGCTGGTTGAAACTTTGGCTAAGCGGGCGACAGAACTACGGACCTCGAAGGATCCTCGCCCAAAGAAAATCGAGAAGTTGAGAGCTTTCATATCTGATTCTAAACATGGGCTATCTTCCATGCCACCAATGCCGCTGCCCCTCGACGCACGCAAGGAAGTAACCGGCATCATTGCAGAGAAGTCTTCTGTGTTCAAGTCCAATTTATACCCGATGCTTCTCTGCTTCCAGTGCAGCGATGGCTCTGAGTTTCCCGTCATTTTCAAGGTTGGCGACGATATGCGGCAAGACCAACTTGTAATCCAACTCTTCACGCTCATGGACAGGTTGTTGAGGAAGGAGAATCTCGATCTAAAATTGAGCCCGTACGATGTTCTGGCTACTGGTCCTCTCCAAGGGATGGTGCAGTATATCCCCAGCAAGACCATTGCAGCCATCGTCAGCGAACATGGCACCCTTCTAAATTATCTCCGAGCAAATTATCCGGATGAAGGCAGCGTTGGGACCTCGGGTGTGGAACCCTCGGTTATCGATACTTTTGTAAGGAGCTGTGGTATGTGTACATTGCTTGCTCTGTCGATTTCCCTCTTATTTCCATTCATCAGCGGGGTATTGCGTCGTCACGTACTTGTTGGGAGTAGGTGATAGGCATTTGGACAATCTCCTACTGGCCCCGGATGGTTAGTCTGACCGTCATCCGTCTATTTCTATATTCAGGCTCACCCTTGGATCTCTAGGTCACTTTTTCCATGGTGCGTTATCTCGCGGACCGTATATACAATGGCTGACAGCTGTGGTTGATAGTTGATTTTGGTTATATCCTTGGACGCGATCCAAAGCCTTTCCCTCCGCCCGTCAAGGTCTGCAAAGAAATGGTTGACGGGATGGGAGGGGCCCAATCACCTCATTATGCGCGGTTCAAGAACTTCTGTTTTACGGCGTTTTCCATCCTTCGCAAAAGTGCGAATCTCATCCTAAATTTGGTGGCGCTCATGGTCGACGCCAACATACCCGACATCAAGCACCGAGATGTCCACGAACAGATCCAGGAGAAATTTAGACTAGATCTGACAGAAGAAGAAGCGATCGAGCACTTCGAGGCTCTCCTTAATGAGACTTCATATCTGACCGTAGTATTAGATCGCATCCATGATCTAGCACAATATTGGAGAAGTTAGAATACGATTACGGTCTTGTTATCTACTCATCCTGTGACGGCTTGTTTCTGCAACGTACGCCATATTCTATCTTCTAGAGAGCGTATGACATCAGGCGAGGTGTTGAGGCTAGTCATGAAATAGGCCACATCTCCAAGGGTGCGGAAGTGAACTCCAAAAGGTACACCGCTGGGTGAAGGTGAGATGCTGCTTAAGTCCTGGGGTTCAGGGACCTTCAGTGAGCTCAACAAAGCTTGCGCCGACGTCGACACGTAGCCTAAATGAAGATGAATACAACTCAGTATAGATATAGACTTGGTGAACATCCTTACCTTCTTCTCCTTTGAGTTTTATTACCAGGACCGTACCCATGGCCATGACTTCTTTGACCACACCCATGCGCGACAACTCCATAACGAAATTCTGGTCCCAAAGACTCCATATGCGAGATGACCCCGAGGGTTGCGACCAATTCTCCTTGGCTGTTATCCATTGTTCCGATGTCGAAAGTTCCTGGATGATTTTGAGGGTTTCGTTTGCTACGGCGCAACCTATTGGATGCGCTGTATACGAATGACCATGTAACAGAGCATCTGCCTTGCTGTCCCCCAAGAAAGTTTGGAAGATAGAGTCCGACGCTAACGTTGCCGCCAGAGGCATGTTTCCGCCAGTCAGGATTTTGGCATGAACTGAGATGTCGGGCAAGACGCCTAGAAGTGGGCCGGTACTCTCCATCCCGATGCGGTATAGGCCAACGAAAACTTCGTCAAATATGACGGGAAGACCCCGCCAGCCAGAGGAAGAGGTATCTTCGCTCCGTATGGTGTCTATCATGATTCTCTGGAAGAGGGGATCCACGAAGATCATGCCGCCAGCTCCCATGACCAAAGGTTCTAATACCAAAGCGCCGAAAGTGACACCCTGGGCTTTCAGCTTTTGGAGGGTCTGTGTAATATGTTTGGAGTAGATTTGAGCCAACTCGGTTCCCATTCTCTGTTCGACATCGTAAATGGCGGCGGATGATTCGAATCGGAAACTAGATGAGTCTAACGCTGTGCCGTCAATCCCGTTTGGCAAGGTGATAGATACCCGTTCGTCTTTGATTCCAACCGTTGGAGGATCAAACCAGTAACCCTTCGCATTGTGCCAGTCGCAGGTGTATACGCCTTCCTCACAAGCATCCATAGCACCTATAGTATCGCCGTGGTAGCTTCCTTTGAGGCCCAGTACGCCCAGTCTTTTGCTATCCTCTCGTGAAGAACCCGTACGTTTGGTAACAGAACGCAGCGCCATTTTGAGTGCAACTTCCATGCCAGTCGAACCATCATCCGAGTAAAATACTCGTGATGCCCAACCCCGTCCCGGACCCTGGAGGAGCTTTTCAGCGAGTTCGAGCGCGGGTAAATGTGTTGCTTCGGGGAACATTACGTGTCCGTAACGGCCACTAGCTCGCGCCGCCGCGAGAGTAAGGGAGGGGTGACCATGACCGAGGGCTTGTGTCCACCAGGAAGCAGAACCATCGAAATCGGATTGTAGTAAGGACATAGTCGTTTTGGCGGGTGTCCGGCGTCGGAATACGCTGAAGAAATCGGAGAAGGCGCTATCAATCACAGATACGTCGGACTCGCTCTTGACGTGTTTGTGTTGCACAAACGGCCACCAAATGGCGTCAAGTGTTCGACGAGGGAGTGAATCTAGGGTTGCAAGCCGACTTTGATGACAGGTGTCGAGATGAGTGACCGCGGCGGTGATGTCGCTTTCAGACGACTGCGACGTGATGCGCTCATAATACTCTTCAGTCAGGCTGGTGTTCAGAGTGGGATCGGAGTGCTTTTCTGGCGGGGTATCCACTGCGAAAGTGCGGATGCTGCGCGTCTTAAAATAGGATTCTAGGTATTCATAATTGCGGTAATAAGAATCCTTGAATAGAATGACGGCGTCGATATCGTATCCGCGCAATAAAAGCGATTCGTAGGCCGAAATGGTAGCAGATATTCCGCCTAGTTTAGAATCGCCGACCAGGATTGCAGGTAGAAATAACCGTCGATATAGGTCAAGCTGGGTAGTGCCGGAGATCCCGGGACTGTGAACACCTGAGATTTCGATAAATTCGAGTCCGCGAGGAACTGTGATTTATTGAACAAGCCTTACCTCCCGCCGTTTCTACGTACATGTGGGTTTGCTTGCCTGCTTCCTGGGCTTGTCGCTGAATAGACATAGAAATTGCATTGATAAATGTATCATCTGTGGGGGCCTTTATGACATATTGTAAGGTTCATTGCGGGGGAGAAATGCCAAAGTAATGACATTATACGTAGCATCTTCACGAATGGCTGCTAGGTGCGGACTGACTGGATCGTGCAGCCGGTACAAACACTCGGCTTGAACGCGACGATTGCCTAGATTCGTATACTTCACGACGTGCCTACAAAGTAAATGATTGAGGTGAAAGCAATGTCGCGAAACGGACACCGGCTCACCCGTCGTCGGCATCCTCAGGTGGTCCCGAGCTCACCGGCTTGAGGTAAATGACACGATCTGCCTTCGCTAGAGATGCCCTAGCGAGGGCAGTGGAGATGATAGTTTTGCCGACATCTGTATTTGCACCGAATATTTGATGAATTCGGAGATGTTTGAAGAGAAGAGACATCTCATGTCCGGCGCTCACTTGCGAGATCGCACTATACCCGCGTTATTTGTCCCGAAGGTGTTTGGCAGACAACCACCACAGTCTCGGACACGGGACTCAGGCTCATCGTGGCTTGCAACCAGCCATGCCTCACGAACACCATCACGGATGTGGGCACGATGCACACGACCATGACCACGATCAAATCGATGACCTGGGCCCACAGGATAGCCTCTTCAATCAGATAGATCGCGAAAACATCGTGGCTTTGAACGGCGACGGGGATCCTTCTGTCCTTGTCAAGCCCTGGCACGAAAGGCTGGACGAGACCAAGGTTTGCACGGGCTCTGCTTCGTGAACAGCGGTCCCTCAATGGATTGGATAGTCTCTTCAATCTGATGATGACGACGAACTGTGCGTGAATTGATTCCCGCACAGCTCCCAGCCATTTACCCGCTATGGATGTACATAGAATAGTCCATATCCCGTTCAACACATCCGTCAAGCTGCGGGGCCTTATGCTCAAGGCCGGCCCTGGTGCGGTTACGCCAAAGAAGGTTGCGCTAGTATGTCGACAGGTCTTCCTCGGAGCCGGCCAAGCGATTGAATCTACTTGTAGTATACCGGCGACTCCGTCATGTCCTTTGATGATCTGTCGGATAAGGTGCCACTCCAGGAGCTAGAGGTCGTAGAGAGCAGAGAAGTTGGTGAATATCCACTGAGGTCTGTTACCCGGTCCCCTTTTGCGTTCTCCGACACTTAGTAATGGACCGGGTGTCTAGGACTGCGAAGTTTTCGAATGTATCTTCGATAACGTTATTCTTCCCAGAGTCCCAAGGGGCTGACAAGGTCCAAATATACTACATCGGATTCCTCGGGTCGTGGTCGGAGGTGCGTTGCATGGTATGCTGTTGGTTGTGACGAAAGGCTGATCTTTACCACTGCCAGCACAAAAGAGGGCCAGTCGTCACCGTATACGAAACGCAAGCCAATCTGGCCGATCATGAAAAAATACAGGGCACAGATGGTGCGTTCAGCAGCGCCCAGTTTTGATAAGGATTGGCTATCATCGAGACAATGGACAAGAGATAGTCGCGAGTACTCCTAGTAGGTGACCGGTAGCCGGCAATGTACAGATTTCTCTGGACAAAAATGAGGCCTGAGCCCTGTGCGATCGCCTACTTGTGCAATGAGACATGGGGAGACCATGAGGACTAATTTAATGATACGATTGATATTTGAGACATGCAGCATCGATGGCACGATGTTTTGATACAAATCATAATAACTCCGTGCGAACTTTGGGGTTAAAAAGGACGCGCGACCTCAGTCCCCTCCAGGGATCCTCTCTTTCTCTCTTCTTCCTCTATCTCCACCATGTCGTCCAAAGGTAAGCCCACCGCGTTGTCGCCCCCTTCGTCCCCCAGCTTCTTTACTGACTGATCCCCATCGCTAGCCATTAGAGAGTACGATGCCAAGCTGCTCCTTGCTTACTGGCTCGAGCGTGCGCCCCCCGTTGATGCATCGGCCAAGGCATCGCCAAACTTCGTCTACCCGTCTCCCAAGGTTGCTCAGATCTCTTGGGATCCCGAGACCAATACGATCACCCCGGATACGAAGCTCCCTCAATGGGTCTTCTCCACCAAGCTTGTAGCAAAACCAGATCAACTCATCAAACGTCGTGGTAAGGCCGGTCTGCTAGCTCTCAACAAGACCTGGGACGAGGCCAGAGAGTGGATCAGCGCCCGGGCTGGTAAACCTCAGAAGGTGCGCGTTCATTAATGATACCACGTGACCGATCTTTCATCTGCTTTCGATCACTTGAAGTAGACCTCATATTGACATCGTTTCATTAGGTGGAATCGATCACCGGTACTCTCAATACCTTCATCGTCGAGCCATTCCTTCCACACCCTTCACATACCGAATACTACGTCTGCATCAACTCCGCCCGCGAGGGCGACAACATCCTCTTCACCCACGAAGGTGGTGTAGACGTCGGTGATGTTGATGCCAAGGCTCTCGTCCTGCAGATTCCAGTCAACGCGCCATTCCCCGATCGCGCTACTATTGCATCCACCCTCCTGAAATTTGTCCCCGCTGAAAAGCGCGAGACCCTTGTCGACTTCTTGGTCCGCCTCTACTCCGTCTATGTCGATCTTCACTTTGCCTACCTTGAAATTAACCCCCTGATCTGCCTCGATGCAGTTGACGGTGGACAACCCACCATTCATTACTTGGATATGGCTGCGAAACTTGACCAGACGGCCGAGTCGATCTGCGGACCCAAGTGGGCTATTGCCCGTGACACCTCCGTGTACGAGCCCTCAACCAGTGCTGCAACTTCGAAGGGAAAGATTAACTCCGATCGTGGCCCACCAATGGTATAAAGTTTACTTCCCAGTACGAATATTAACTTACCCGCCCATATAGGTTTGGCCTGCTCCGTTTGGTCGCGACTTGACCAAGGAGGAAGCGTATATCCAGAAATTGGATGGATCGACTGGTGCTTCGCTCAAACTCACAGTTCTGAACCCTGAAGGACGTATCTGGACCATGGTTGCTGGTGGTGGTGCCTCGGTCGTCTACTCCGATGCCATTGCTGCACACGGCTTTGCCCACGAGTTGGCCAACTACGGCGAGTACTCTGGTGCTCCCACCGAAGGACAAACATACGAATATGCCAAGACCATCAGTGAGCTAATTTCTCTAATTTTCTTTCTAGTGTTGGTTTCTAACGTGTCAACCAGTCGACTTGATCACTCGAGGCACTCCCAACCCCAAGGGCAAACTCCTCATCATTGGTGGAGGTATTGCTAACTTCACCAACGTCGCTGCTACTTTCAAGGGTATCATCCGTGCCCTCAAGGAATTCAAGGCAGGTCTCATTGCCCACGGCGTCAAGATCTACGTCCGCCGCGGTGGACCAAACTACCAGGAAGGTCTCAAAGCCATGCGTCTCCTCGGAGAGTCCCTCGGGGTGCCCATCAAGGTCTACGGGCCCGACACGCACATTACCGAGATCGTTCCTCTCGCCCTCGGTATTCCACCGAAGAACAAGGGAGCTATCCCCCAGTCTGTCCCCGCCACGGCCCCCGGCTCGCCTTCCCAGAAGGCTGGAACGATCCCCGAGCCAGAACCAACTGCCGCTGTCGGTGCCATCCACCCAGACGGAGAGCGCACCCAACCCGGCGATCAAATCGTACACTTCGACACCACCAGCATCAAGCAACGCCCCTCATACCGCCCCTTCGATGCTTCCACCCGTTCATTCGTCTATGGTCTCCAGCCTCGTGCTATTCAAGGCATGCTCGACTTCGATTACTCATGCGGTCGTGACGTCCCTTCCGTCGCTGCGATGATCTACCCCTTCGGTGGTCACCATATCCAGAAGTTCTACTGGGGAACAAAGGAAGCTCTCCTCCCCGTGTACACTTCGTTGGAAGAGGCCGTCAAGAAGCATCCTGATGTCGATGTTATCGTCAACTTTGCTTCTTCCCGTAGTGTCTACAGCTCGACCCTCGAAGCGCTGAACTTCCCTCAACTTAAGAGCATCGCCCTCATCGCAGAGGGTGTACCTGAGAGACACGCCAGAGAGATCCTGCACCTCGCTAAGCAAAAGGGTGTTTTGATCATTGGGCCGGCCACTGTCGGTGGAATCAAGCCTGGGTGCTTCAGAATCGGAAACTCTGGAGGGTATGTGGTATCTCTTGACATTGACATTTCAATGGTCTGATTTGCTTCTAGCATGATGGACAACATCATTGCGTCTAAGCTTTACCGACCAGGATCCATCGGCTACGTCTCGAAGTCCGGTGGCATGTCGAACGAACTCAACAACATCCTCTCCATCTACACCAACGGAACGTACGAAGGTATTGCCATCGGTGGTGATCGTTACCCAGGCTCGACCTTCATCGACCATCTCCTCCGTTACGAGGAAGACCCCGAGTGCAAGATGCTCGTGCTCCTTGGCGAAGTCGGTGGTATCGAAGAATATCGTGTTATTGACGCCGTCAAGAAGGGCATCATCAAGAAGCCAATCGTTGCTTGGGCCATTGGTACCTGCGCCAAGATGTTCACCACTGAGGTTCAATTCGGTCACGCTGGCTCGATGGCGAACAGCGACATGGAAACCGCTGATGCTAAGAACCGCGCCATGCGAGCAGCTGGGTTCGTTGTACCCGAGACCTTCGAGGACTTGCCATACGTCCTGAAGGACACCTACGACTCGCTCGTTGCGCAAGGAACCATCAAGCCCCAGCCTGAGCGAGAGCCTCCTGTCATTCCTATGGACTACAAGTGGGCGCAGGAACTCGGTCTCATCCGCAAGCCCGCTGCTTTCATCTCTACCATCTCAGACGAGCGTGGACAGGAGCTCATCTACGCTGGAATGCGCATTTCTGACGTGTTCAGGGATGAGATCGGCTTGGGAGGTGTTGTCAGTCTGCTTTGGTTCAAGCGTCGTCTACCACCTTGGGCCACGAAGTTCATCGAGATGGTGCTGATGCTTACGGCTGACCACGGTCCCGCCGTCTCTGGTGCCATGAACACTATCGTCGCTACCCGTGCCGGAAAGGATCTCATCTCATCGCTCGCTTCTGGTCTCCTCACTATCGGATCTCGCTTCGGAGGTGCCCTCGACGAGGCTGCCGCTATGTTCTCCAGCGCTCGCGACACTGGTCTTACACCCCGTGAATTCGTCGACAACTCACGCAAAGCCAACAAGCTCATCAGCGGTATTGGTCACAAGATCAAGAGCGTAAACAACCCCGATCTCCGTGTTGAACTCGTCAAGGAATATGTCAGGAAGAACTTCCCCAGTCACAGTCTCCTCGATTACGCATTGGCCGTTGAGAAGGTCACAACGGCGAAGAAGGATACTGTGAGTAAATTCCTTTCACTTCTTAATCGATGGCAACTAATAACATATCTGCAGCTCATCCTCAACGTTGATGGGTGCATTGCTGTTTGCTTCGTTGATCTCCTCAGAGACAGTGGTGCCTTCACTCCGGAAGAAGCTGACGAGTACATCAAGGTATGTCCATTTCACGCTTCACTTTGTGTACTCCGATCTCATTCATTGTGTAGATCGGTACTTTGAATGGCCTATTCGTCCTCGGCCGTAGCATCGGTTTCATCGGTCACCATCTCGATCAGAAACGACTCCGTGCTCCTCTCTACCGTCACCCCGCAGACGACATCTTCATCAACATGGCCGACGTTGCGCAACCTCGTGTCTTGGGAAGAATGTCATGAGTTCCGCCGCTCCTCGTCAGTAAAATCAGTAAAATACAATGTAGTCGGACGTTGTCATGCATCTTTGCTATGGATTAGTAGAATTTTCGGTTACCCTAGTTAGTGTAGATCTCAAGTGAATGTATGTTTTAGCGCTCAGAAACCTTGCAATGCAAATCGGTGTGCATTCCTTTGGCATGAACTGCAACTGAACTGTTGTTGTATTGCCTGATTTGGTATTTCGTCGGCTTACCTCATTTCTCATATTTTTGCGACAGTGCAACGATCTTGACTGCAGTCACAATGAGCCGTGGTGCAAGAGGCTTCAGTCGCGGCGGTGGTATGCTGAATCACTCATGCTTTACGAAAAACTGACCCGATGAATAGGCCGTGGAGGTGGACGAGGAGGCTTCCAACAACGCGATTTTGGTCCTCCCGACACCGTTCTCGGTTGGTAGCTTTCGTACAAACACATCAGCCAGGGGATCTAACACACCTTCAGAAATGGGAACGTTCGTACATGCTGTAGAAGACGAGATGCTTTGCTCATCGCTCCTTCCCGACAAAGTCCCTTACTTCAATGCGCCAATTTACCTACAAAATAAATCCGTCATCGGGAAAGTCGATGAGATCTTGGGACCAGTCAACGAAGTGTACTTTTCCATAAAGATGGGAGAAGGCATGGTTGCAAGCAGTTTCAAAAAGGGCGACAAAGTCTATATCGGTGGTGACAAGCTGTTGCCAATCGAAAGATTCTTGCCAAAGCCCAAAGTCGCTGGAGGTGCGTTGCACTTCGTCCGTCTTTTCTGCAACATGTGCTCATTGTCGTCCTTTAGGTGTCACAAGTAAGCATTCATCCAGGATATTACAACCACCAGTGTTTGATGGTTTTTACAGAACGCGGCCGCGGGGCTGGTCGTGGTGGACGTGGGGCGAGTAGGGGCGCTCCAAGAGGTCGTGGTGGACCTCGTGGCGGTGGTAGAGGCTTTGGCGGCGGTGACAGAGGGCGTGGAAGAGGAGGATCGAGAGGAGGGTTCGGGGGAGGTGGCGGCGGCGGCTTTGGCGGTGGAGGAGGGTTTGGTGGTGGTGGTGGTGGTGGTGGGTTTGGAGGTGGACGGGGCGGTGGTCGAGGCGGGTTCGGAGGCGGTCGTGGAGGTTTTGGAGGTGGCAGAGGCAGAGGCTCATGATCACATATTTTGTAAGATTGCCTCAAAATGTATCAACGCTAACTACACGATTGGCCATCCAAGCAACTTTGTAGACACCAATGGTGACCCTCTTGTACTTACCGTTGCGACTTGCTACACTCATGGTGTTCACCCACCGTTGCTACCCTTTGTTTCTACACGCATACCAGTGCAATTGTGGAACTACGAAAACATACAGCAATGTATATTATCACTTTCGATTTTGATTGGGTAAACGCAGGGAGAAGAACCATGCTCTAAGTATGCCCGGGGGAAGGCGTGCCCCTTCTCTCGACTCAGTTCAACTCCTGTGTCAGCTTCACGAAGTTGGCTCCCCCACCATCCATGTGCGGCATGAGTTTGTCAACCTCGAGGGCGAACAGATCTGTTTTCGAGTACCCAGCATGGTGCTACAATGAATATCAGAAACGCCGGATTTTTATGTGTCACTCTACTTACTGCGCGACTTTCCCATCCCAAGTAATAATAGTTCATATCGTCGTCGTTGGTCGCTGTACTCCAGCTACCACCCGTAAACCCATCCGCGAAGTAGCAGTCGGTGAAGGTCTTGTTCAGCGAGTGGGCAAGGCTCTTCTTGTCCGCTGTTTTATCAACGTGAAGGAAACACTATTATCCGTTTATTTAAACATACTTAGCCAATGGTCATTGTGACGCAGGCATTGGCACGTACCAATTCGCAGACAGGAGCAGTCAGGGCGGGTCTTGGTATACTGTCATGAGCGAACGGCAAAAACCAACTTTGGGGCGTTTCATTCACGTCCAGAACTTTGACCGCACTTCGGAAATCTGGCGACTCAAGTGGGCCTTTATCAGCGTGCCATTCTGTCTCAAACCGGAGGTAAGCTCGAATTCCTCGAAGAAAAAGGGAATTACACACGAATAACCCACAATAGGATGCTCGACGAATTAATGTCGGTTCCATAGTATTGCTCCTTCGCGCCACTCGCAGCCACAGTCCGGCGTAGGTTGGCGAAACTTGCGGAAGCAAGCCGAAAGCTGGGGGCAACAGTGAACTTGAGGAGCTCTGAGATAATGGGAGGCATTGTTCAGTGTCCAGAAAGGAGGCGAATTCTATTTCTCTTATATGCAACATTCTCCATCTTGTCGGTAAATCGACGCTCTGGGCAGTGGATGAGTGATGCTATAATAATTTGATGAATTCACAATGACTCAGCAGAAGCTTTGGCTTTGCGCTTTCTTACGTCCCCATGGAAAGAATATTGTACGATTTCCAGTTTATCTTTTTGTTCGTGAGATCATGAAAGAAACAAGGAATAATATAGGCGTAGTAGATAATGATGATCGCGGCATTATGAGCGCACAAAGACACGACCTTTTGACTCGGCGTTCGACCCCCATAGGTATGGGATGAGTTTACTCGGATTCAGGCTTGTAGTCGGGTCGTAATGAGCGAACGACTTTGCCTGTAGAAGGGTCAGCATGAGAGGCAATCGTCAACAGCGTTCATGCACGAACCTGCTCTCCAGATCTCCTGGTTGTCGATAACAGCCAACTCCTTAGCGAGATCCTCGCGGTAAGTTGATCGTCCATTGAACTCCAAGGATTTGCGTGTCTCAGTCCCGTTCTTTACACTTTCGTAGAGTTGCTCGAAGATGGGAAGGTTGGCCTTCTCGAACACGGGTGCCCAGTCGAGGGCACCGCGACGTGCTGTTGTAGAGCAGGCATTGTACATGTAGTCCATGCTAGAAGTGACAAAGTCAATCAGAAGGCACATCCTAGGTAATCACATCGAACTCACCCTTTCTGACCAATCAAGGGGTACAGAGATTGGGTAGCCTCTTCCACGGTCTCGTTGAAGGCCTCCGACGGAGTGTGTCCATTCTTGCGGAGAACTTGGTACTGAGCGAGGAACAGACCCTCTGTGGTAGAGGGATAGGTAGCTATTTCACAACAGCGGACTGAACAACTTACGAATAGCACCCATGAGCTAAAGAAAAGAAGTCAGTCAAATGTATTGCGGTTTGAAGCGGGGAAGACTCACGACACCACGTTCACCGTACAGATCCGAGTAGACTTCCTTTTCGAAGGTCGTCTCGTACATGTACCCTGAGCCAATACCCACGCCGAGGGCAATAGCCTTCTCCTGGGCCTTGCCGGTCACGTCCTGGAAAACGGCAACGCTGGAGTTGATACCACGACCCTCCTTGAAAAGGGTGCGGACGGTTCGTCCGGACCCCTTGGGGGCAACGAGGATAACATCGACGTCTGGTGGAGGAATGACTTTCGTGTCCTCCTTGAACACAACGGAGAAGCCGTGAGAGAAGTACAATGTCTTGCCCTTGGTGATCAAAGGGGCGATGGTGGGCCACGTTTGTGATTGAGCAGCGTCGGAAAGGAGGTTCATGATGATTGTGCCCCGGTTGATAGCCTCTTCAATGGGGAACAGAGTCTCTCCAGGTACCTTGGAAAAATATGTAAGTAAAAGGCAAAGCGGAGCGCAAAGGTGGATTTACCCATCCGTCTTCCTGGGCTTGTTTCCAACTTTCACCGCCTTCACGAACACCGACGATGACATTGAGTCCGTTGTCGCGCGCATTCAAGCCCTGTCCGTGTCCCTGTGAGCCGTATCCAATCATAGCCAGGGTGTCATTCTTGAAGTAGTCCTGGAGCTTCGCCAGCGGCCAGTCACTTCGTTCGAATACAACCTCCTTTGTTCCAGCGAAGTCGAGGGTCTTAATGCCTCTGGCACCCTACTCCGAGTTTGATAAAATGCACAAAGTCAACAAGCCTACAAGGCATACCTTGACATGTGTGCGCTGAGCTGCTGATTTCGCGACAGCGGCACGAGAAAGGGCTGAATATGATGCTCGCTGCACTGGACGAGCAGCAACGTTAGCCACGACGCGCGAAGAGCGACGACTCGCTGTGCGGAGTGCTTGAGAGAACGAGGAAGAAGCAAATGAGGCCATGGTGTTGGTCGGTGAACAAGTTACAACTCAAAACTTTTTAGTCGCGCTTTTTCAACCACCAAACCTAGTCACGTAGCGATCGGCCGAGGTCTCTCCTACCGACTATTTCCGACGAATCATGATGAGCGGAATTCACCGATCATTGTTACCTAATACGGCTCAGCCATGCGATCAATTGACCGACAGGGGGTTCCAGCCAGAGGATCCGACTCTGTACAAGACGACGGTGCTTGGTGCTTGGTGCTTGTTCTCATATCGGAAAACTATATCAGCGATGAACTCTCTAATAATTCGCTCTCTGGGACGTCTGGCTGGGACACGGCGTGTTGACATTCGCGCACCTCAGGTAGGAATTCGATCTCAATGCCACGACTACCGCCCCGTTCACTAGCAATAGATCCGTAGTTTCTCCTGCACAACGAAGCACTTGTACGCCCACGAACAGCGGATTCTATTTCCAAAATTTAGCCCGACTCAGTTGCCTTCCATAAACCTACAAGACACAAAGATCGCAATAAACTGGGAGACGAATGTGCAATCTAAATTGTACGTATAAATCATCAACGCGTCAGACAAATACTGAAAGCGATCTACTTGGGCAGTCATAGCATTTGGTTGAGAGACCATTGTCGATGTCCTCAGTGCTTCCATCCTATCACGAAGCAACGTCTCGTGAACACATTCCAAGTACGCCGCATTACTTTGACGTACGTTACCCGATCTCGTTAACATCGTGGCTAGTTATCTCCTGCGATCAAGCCTGTCAGCGTTCAGGCGCTACCACAAGGCCTTGAGGTTACTTGTACGGCCACTACGCATCGTTCATAGTTGCGTTCGCTCAACCAAGGTTCCTAGGGTCCTCCACGGACAGTCATCAATCAGTATACCCTTGGACTTGGCTCCAACAAAACTCTTATGACCCAAAGTTCGATGCCGGTCAAGATGTCGACAAGTAGGCGGCCGTTTCACCTACGTCTCGCCTGTTTTTGACATATGACTTTTCAAGGAAATCCTTATGGGATTCATCGATACAAAAGAATCCCCCAACGGTACAATACGACGAAGTGATGTCCAACGACGACAAAGGGCTGTACCAATGGCTATCTCATGTGGTGTGTTGACTTCCAGCGGCGCCCTGGCTATTCTTACCACTGCTCGTGTAGCACGAACATGGCTTCTGCTTCGTTTCTGGTGTCCCCGCGACGCCAGAGGCAACCGAAGAATTGTCTCGACGTATCGGTTTCATTCGCGAGACCCAGTGTACACTTCCCTCCTCTTCCATTTGCTCCGGATCTTGACATTGTTGTAGATGGTCAATTTTGGGACTTCACATCTGACCTCGCCAAGGGCGATACGGCGTACACGACGCTGGCCCTCGGTGCGCACACTGATAACACATATTTCGTAAACATCCTCCATCCCTCATACTCCTCTCCTTTCGCTCATTAATTACATTTCCTTAGACCGACCCTTGTGGACTGCAACTCTTCCACCTGCTTTCCCACACCGAGGGCACTGGAGGGGCCACCCTCCTCGTCGACGGGTTCTACGTTGCGTCCCTCATCAAGGACAAACACCCAGATACCTACGCCTTACTATCCAACACCCCCATCCCCGCCCACGCAGCCGGCGAACCGTCATCCATCTACTGCCCCAGCCCCTCTTCGGGCTATCCGGTGCTCGGCCACGACGCCGCAACTGGCAAGCTCACCACCGTCCGCTGGAACAACGATGATAGAAGCGTGATGAAACACATCCCATCCCATTTGGTGGAGGAGTGGTAAGTCATTGCCCTTTTCTTCCCTCTGTATCATATATCTGAGTGTGTTATAGGTACGACGCCATCTCTACATGGTACAAATACCTCACTAGTCCCGAATGCGAATACTGGGTGCAGCTGAACCCTGGAACCGCTGTCGGTAAGCACGGCTTCCCATTCTCGGGGAATTGTCTCAATGGTATACTTCCAGTAATCGACAACCATCGCGTCCTGCACGGCCGCTCTGCATTCGATGGCAAACGGCGCATGTGCGGGGCCTACATCGGCATCGACGAATATCACTCCAAACTCGCAACACTGCGCGAGAAATTCAATCCTACCGCATACGCCACGACAAGCGAGCACACCATCAATGGCCGTTCCATCTGGCATCCAGCACTGTAGCTGCAGGTCCCGATATCCAAGCAAATGACGATCACAAATATACAGTTGGTAGATCTAATACAGTCTACACCAATTGGTAATGTAATATAAAATTATGGCTGATCCTGTTCGCTGGCTTGTATCTCCTTGAGCACATACCCTTCTAAGCCGCCGCATACCCACAACTCCTGCACACTCGGGCCGACGGGGCGCAAACGATATACCTTCTCCTCGCCATTCCCATATCTAACAACCGTCTCACCAGTATCCATACTAATATCCACTGTTATATCCTCATTCACCGTCAGCTCCCCCTTGAGTCCCCCCGCCCCGCGCTGACCATCCTTAGCAAACCGTTCCGTGAGGTCACTCACCAGCTCCGGTGATTCCAAACAGACCAATCCGTTGTTAATAGCATTCCGCTTGAAGATATCACCGAACGAGCCGCCAATAACGACAGGGATTCCGGCCGATTTCAGCGCCGTCGCAGCCTGCTCCCTCGATGACCCCGTGCCAAAGTTGTATCCCGACACGAGGACAACGCCCTTTCCCTTCGCGCGGGGGACGCCCAGTCCCTTCACCAGCGAGGCGAACCCGGGATCGTAGTTCTCCATCACGACCTCCGCCTGCTTCTCCAGCGTGATATCGTCCTGATACGTATACTTCCCTGGATAGATACCATCCGTGTTGAGGTTATCCTGCGGCGCGAAGAGCAGCGGGCCCGCGAATGACTTTGGGAATTCCGGAAGTAGAGGTTCGACGCTCTGTGCATCCGTGGATGGCCCAGTATTTTTGGCGGAGGAAATCGAGAATGTTGGTGCTTTCACCGGCGGCATGGACGCTGGGTCGGGAATCGCTGGGCCGCAGATATACCCTTTCACCGCGCTGGCCGCTACAACTGCTGGACTAGCGAGGTAGGCCTGGGCCTTTGGGTGCCCCATCCTCCCCTTGTAATTTCTATTTGTCGCACTGATTCCTACTTCCCCTTCTTCCAGCAACCCAGTCCCCAACCCGATACACGGCCCACACCCCGCAGGCAGCACCTTAGCACCTGCAGAGACGAGCGTATCCCAATATCCCAGCTTCTCCGCCTCTTCCTGCACCACCGAACTCGCCGCAGCGATGTAAAACTCGACGCCTGGCGCGACTTTCTGTCCGTGCATCACCGACGCGGCAGCAGCGATGTCTGAGACACGGGAGTTGGTGCAGCTAACCAGGTATGCCTTGTTAATTTTGATGTGTGATTCCTCCAAGACGGGTAGAGGGGTAGATATCTTGACGCTATTCGGGCCAGAGACGTGCGGGACGAGAGTTGACAAGTCGAACACCAGGTGGACAGCGTACGAGGCATCTGGGTCTGAAGCCAGCCGCGATGCGCGAAGAGCCTCTAGCCGAGTCCTGTTAATCCTTGGGTGTTCAGGCGGAGGCGGGATAGCCAGATCATTGAGCCCACTCGAGAACGTCCTCCGTTCCATTTTTTTCACCATCTCCTCATACCACCCAATCAATCTCTCATCCACCCCAAAGAACCCCACCAGCGCGCCCCACTCCGTCGTCATATTCGCGATAGTAAGCCTCTCATCTACGCTCAGTGACGCGACGCCCTCGCCACAGAACTCGATCGCGCCGTTCAGCACCTCGTCTTTGTTGAACGACCCACACAAAGCCACGATCACGTCTTTCCCCGTCACGCCCGGCGGAAGCCTACCCTTCAGCTCGACCTTGACCATCCGCGGGACCTGCCACCACGTCTTCCCCGTCGCCCACAGCGCCGCCGCGTCCGTCCGCACGATCGGTGTGCCCACACAGCCGACCGCCCCGTACATATTGCTGTGGCTGTCACTGGCCACGGTCAGCGTATTCGGAAACGCGTACCCCTCTTCTATGAGTACTTGATGCCCGATGCCCCGCCCTGCCGGGTAGAAATCCACCCCGTGTACCCGCGCGAACTGCTCAATGGACGAGTACTTCGCTAGGTTCTTCGACGACTTATTCTGTACGTCGTGATCAAGCGTGAACACCGGTTGCTGGGGATTGTGTATCCTCGTAGCACCGATTGACTTGAATCTGCCAAATGACAGTAATCATTAATGAGTACTTAGACTTGTACCGGTAGAATGTACACTCACTTTGATATAACCGGACCCGTATTATCGTGGGTCATAACATGCTCGGGCTGAATCATCACATAGTCCCCTGCTTTCACCGCCTTCCCTTCACTCAGACCCACAGCATACTTTTGCACGATCTTCTCAATAGCCGTTTGAGGTATGCGTAAGCCATTCGCGACGGTGGCTAGCCATCGTCTCTGCGTGCGTTTGAACGCATGGGGAGCAGCGACTGCCCGCCTGGCGAGAGGAAACATGAATGAGTGGAAGAAACCTTGTACGTTGTCATTCCAGTTGTTCACCAGAATGCAAGGCCAAATTTGGGATGTCGGCCGAAACATGCGACCCTGATGATATCTAAATCCACAAAGTTACATTGGCTGGTATTATCAATGGGCATTATACATGGCATATGAGCTACATCGAAATAGGGACACAACAAGCACGAAGCAGAAGCAATTATGCACCAACACTGGCAGAAATCGGCGTTGCAGCAGCCGGCTCAGGAACGGGAGCCTTTGCCTTCTCCACTGTGACCACCTCCTTCTCGGTGTCCTTCTCCACACCCTTTGCAGTTGCAGTCGCAGTGGGGTGCGACAATTTCGCCTTTTTCTTCTTTTTCAGCAGCGCTACAACACACATATTGTATGTGAGCCAACGGCCGGATGATGCACAATTGAGAGGGAAGAAACGCACCTGCGGACACAGCACTCTTCACATTATCCACCAGCTCCTTGCTCTCCTCCAAATACTCCGTGTCCTCGAAACGATGCTTCTTGCCCGCGAGCACAACCACATCCGTATTGCTTGCACTGGACCCCGACCCGGAGCCAGACGCAGCGTCCCCCGGCTGAATCCCCAACTTCCTTTCTAGTGCTTCCAGTTTTGCCTTCTGTGCATCGGCCTGTGCCCGCTTGCGCGCCGGCTCGTTCTCCAAGTACTCGGCCAACCTGTAGTGAGTGAAATAGATCAATAAGCACCAGTTACAACGCAACCGGCGGTGAAAGGGTGAAACGCACTTTTTCGCCTCCTTAAGGGTGCTTAACCGCCGCCCATTCAGATCCCTGCAGGAGTCATTGTTGCTTGTCTTCTGGCTGCTCATCCTCCCACCAGCAGCCCTCAGCTGCGACCCAAAGCCCCCCTTGCCTCCAAGCACTCGCGGGACCAACCTGAGAGAAACGAACTCGACTGCCCTTTCGTTCCCTTCGTTGTTGTAGAGGGAAGATACCGGTTCATCATCCAAAGGCCACACCCCTCTGTGCGTTGCGAGTCTCAGCCCTCTCGGCAGTTCGGGATACCGTGCGTAAATCTCATCTTGCACTTCTGATAACCGTGCGGAAGGTCGTAGCGAGAGGGAGAGAGTGGGGAACGGGGCAAAGGTCGATACGAGTATGGACAGCATATTTGATGACTGTAGTGAAGAGAGAACAAGCAACGTCGTAGAAAGTGAGTCTAATGTGGCTGTGTCCTCCGACGCACACAGTCACATGATCAAACTGTCCCTATCTCCCCATTTGCCACTAATAGTAAGGCGCCTCTTCGTTCCATATCACCACAATAATAATGTCTGCAAAACTAAGCCAGCCAAAGAAACTCCCGAAAAAGCGCAATGTTCTTCAATTCGACTCGCAGCCAGCTCCCCCGACACGACGCGTAAATCCCCTAACCGCGGTATGCGCGATCTCTGACCCTCCACAGCGCGCGAATGAATTGACGAGAAGCAACGTAGTTCTCGTGCCAGCCCACGACTGCTTCAAGCAGCCAGCCCAAATCAACGATGCCGCCACCGTCGCAAACTCAATTCAAGAATCCAAAGGGGAAAGGCAAGGCCATATCACTCGTATCGAAGCGAGACGTTCCCAGTATGTCGCATTCACGCGTCGCCTCATGTGCACTGAGTGTCTAAATCACTCTAGCTGATTCACTTTGGGTGGATATCTACGAGCCCGGCTCAGAGGTACGGCTGAACCCTCACTACACGCGGTGTGGCAATTAACGACTGGCGAACTTGAAGGCCGAATTAGCTGTTCACCCAAAGAAGGTAGAGGAGGTGAGGCGCTGGTTCAGCGAAGCCTTTGAAGGAGGTCCTTCTGGTAAATTGCGCAAATATCGAGTGCGTAGTACACCCCATCGTTGCTCAGGCCAGGTCCAACGTGTTTGAGTAGAAGATCCTGGCGTTGTCCGGCCCCGCAGGAGCAGCGAAGACGGCTACTTTACGCGTCCTATCCCGCGAAATGGGCTTCAGTATCACTGAATGGCGCAGCTCCTTCGAAGACCAGTACCGTGCCGATGGCGGCGGCGACGACTACGAAACCCTCTTCACAAAGTTCCAGAACTTCATGAGCAGGGCGACAACGTGCACCAGCAGTCTCTTCCCCTCGACCGGCGGCGCCGAGCGGCAGGTCATCCTGCTCGAGGACCTGCCCAACATTCTGCACCAAGACACGCAGGCTAAGTTCCACGCGCTGCTCGAATCACTCGTCGACCTGCCGCGTTCGACGCCTATTGTCATGATCCTCAGTGATGCGGGCGTGCGGGGCGAAACGGGGGACGACGAGGGTGGCAGCTGGCGCAGGAACACGAGCAGCGCCGTCGACGTGCGCTCCGCCATCCCCAAATCCCTGCTGACCGGCCCATACGTTACACACATCGCGTCCGTCTCTCTTTTTCTTTTTCTCTTCCCCCTCCCGCCTCCATTTCTAACCGCAATGCACTTGCCATAACAGATTCAACCGCATCGCACCGACGCTTATGCGCAAAGCCCTGCACGCCATGCTCAACACCCATTTTGCCGGCTTGACCGCCGCGCCGCCGTCCAAAGAGGCACTGGATCTCATTGTTGAGTCCGTTAATGGGGACATCCGCAGTGCGATTATGGCTCTGCAGTTCGCGTGCGTCGTGGACGCACCTGCGAGCAAAAAGGGCCGGGCCAAAACTGAGCGTGGCACGTCGACACGGGCCATGCTGGAGGTTATAACTAAGCGGGAGAATAGCTTGGTGCTGTTCCATCTGCTCGGCAAGATCCTGTACAACAAGCGTAGGGTCTTTATCTCTATGGGTGTGCGATTGCGAGGCGACTGACGGTACGACGGTATACATAGGGAAGGGAGATCCCCCGAACGCGTCGGCGAGTGCGAAAGATATCCAGCGGGAGAAGGACTCAGACCTCAAGATCAAAGACCCGCCACGTCTCCCTCCGTTCTTCCAAGAGCACGACAGGGCGGCTAGTCGCGTCGACGTCGACGTGAGTTCCCCCACCTTAAGCGTGTTAGCGTCGTATTCGATATATAATATATTGACATCGCGACCTGAAGATGCTCTTCGCCGATTCGCCCATCGACGCGTCTCTGCTCTCCCTGTACATCCACCAAAACTACCCGCAGTTCTGCGACGACGTCGAGGAATGCGCGGATATCGCGGAGTGGATGAGCTGGGTCGACTGGAGCGGCGGCGAAGCGGTGCGTGTTCCATTCCCTCACTGTAATCTTGGAGACTCTTGGTTATCGACATTGATTGTACTGATTGTCAATGATGTGTTAGTGGTATCAAGCAAACCCCCACCGGTTCCATCTGCTGACACTGGGGACCTTGCATTCTCTGCCAACGCCCGTCACGCGGAGGTCCCAGAAGTTCTACAAGCCCGCGTACTTCGAGCAGCTGAAGCGCGAGCGGGACGCCGGCTGTGCAGTCGCCGACGTGCAGGGATGGCTGGCGGACGGGCCTCACAATCACAGCGTAAGCCAAGCCCTGTTCCCCGCGATGGCGACAGCACTCTTAAGGCCTACCGCTCACTGATGCACTCGTCATTGACAGACCCGCGCGTTGAGCAAGGCCGTCATCGCGACCGAGCTTGGGGCCGTTCTCAAGACGCGGACGGCGCCGCGCTCGCACCCGCTATTTACGCACATGCCGTTCAGTTATGGTAACGATCGCTTGCAGCTTTTGGAAGAAGGGGATATTCTTTCACAGCATACTCACAATGATGAAGCCGAGTGGGCAGAGAGTCATGCAAAGGATTTCAGAGGAAGAGAGGGTGTGGATGAAGAGGCGAATCCTAATGGTGGATGGTTGGAAGGCGATGACATTGAGGAGTTCTGAGCCACCTATGTGCTTGCGTGTTATATTTTCTTCAAAACTTATCTGTGCTTATGTTTGCACTTGAGTATGTTGGTGCATGGTTGACTGCTCATATAACAACTATAAAGTGTAAATGGAGGTCACTTCTGTTTCTCTCGCTTCTTATTTCTTGCTAGTGCTACTCTGTTGACAGCACTTCCTGCCTGCAGTTTCAGTAGAGGTTTAGTCATGAAACAGCTTGCCTTCAGCTGATATGACCTTGTTACAGTTACAGTCATTAGAGGACTTTTTCCCAAGGTGAAAATCGTTGCTGCTCACTGGACAAGGGATGGGGTGTTACAGATTCTGTTCTTGTCATATACTGATCCTCAGCCCCTTAGGGGTACCCCCTTAAGCCCCTTTTCGGACACTCGGACACTCGGAACCCTCGGGCTCTGCCCTCAAGGCTTATGCATGGTGCGCAGTACTTAGATTCATTTTTTACATGTTTCATATACATGTGCTGCTTACTTACAAGCCTCACCTTGTACACATGTTAGCTAGTATTTATAGTAGCATTAGTACACATGTATTCTCTACTCTGAATCTTAGTTACTTCTCTGTCACATCTTGTCTTTCCTGTCTTTGCTGTGGGCCCCTCTGTGGAGCCCACCTCTCACCCTTGCTCTCTCCAAAATCAGGACACCACAGGGCTAGGAGGGTGCAGCATCAAAGCTGAAGCCAAGTCCTGTACACTCTGCTTGTCCGCACTTCCGCGCTTCCCATGCCCCTAACAGATGAGTCAGGAGGCCCTGTGATACTGTCCTTAACATAATCCTAGTACTGTACACCATTCCTAAGCCTCAAGGGCGGAGCCCGAGGGTGTAAGGGGACACTCCTATTTTCTCCTATTCCCCCTGTCCCTCTCCCTTCCTCCTCATTCCTTTCTTCTTTCATTCATCACACAGACTCTTATTGTCAGGGCGACACTAATACACAATGAATGTGTACGCGGACCCCACAAGATGACGAGTCGAGTAAGTATAAATGAGAAGGAGAGGGAATGCTTGAAGACACTGACTTAGGCATTGTATTAGCGGTATTCCCAAGAGAACAAGTTAACATCTCTGGGTATGGTATTCGGCCTTATATACTACTATACATGCATATTCCTCATGTCTACATACACACCGTAACCTGTCGGCTTTCCATGGAATGGTTAGCTCATCACCTTGAGGCGTGATGTCATGGACTGCGCCCATGCGTCTACGGTGAGGTTCTGACTAAGGTGATTATAAATACGGCCCGAGGGCGTAAGCTATATCTCGTAAATACCTACGTGTTCATCATGTGATAAATAGGAGTAAAGAAGAAAAGGATCAAACCATAACATCACACCCCCCTTACAACTCGTCAACTCCGATTGACGCTGTACTTAATACTCCTTCATCATGACCACTGACCTTCCCTTCTTCGCCACCTGGGACGGTCTTTCCATTGGTGCTCGTGATGGCATCATCGTTATGTCCGTCGTTGTGATTGCCAGTGGGGTCGCTCTGGGTCACCTCCGGCTCCATACTCAGTTCGTAGATTTTTGTTTTCATGGTGTATGTGGGTGACGTAAATACATATTTGGGCTTCCAGGCGAGCTGTTCGAAGAGCACTCGAGAGACTCAACGTGGAGCTCCAGAGTGTCGAGAGCGGAATGCCGCAATTTGCTCCGGGGCGTTCTCCAGATTCCACTCAGGTTTCCATGAATCATGCTCAGGGGTGTAGCCCTTCCATCTAACTAAATATTCCAGTCGTCCTCTCCTCAGCCGACTATCTAGAACCTCCTCGACTTTAAATTCTTCTTCTCCTCGTACCTGCACCAGAGGGGGTGGAGACACCTGTTGGCCTGGGATAGTGGGTTGGTTGGCCTTCTCGGTACGGTGGGTGGAGATGGTGGGGTGAATTTGAAGGGATTTGGGTAGCTTTAGAGTGACAGCGTTTTTTGTTGGCACCCCTACTACTTCATAGGGTCCAATTTTCTTTTGCCCGAGTTTTCGTGAGGGTCTAGTCGTGTTTAAGTTATCGGTGAAAATAAACACCTTATCCCCTACTTGATAGTTTGGCATTTCTCCTATTCGACGATCCGCGTATTTTTTCATTTCCTCTCCTGCTTTTACTAAGGCCGACCTAGCCTCCTCCCACGTCTGCTTCATTCTCTTTGCGAAGTCGTCTACGGCCTCCACCTTCGACTCCTTTCGCGGTTCTACTCCCATCCGGGGGTGCTTCCCATAGTTTAGATAGAACGGGCTCTGCCTGGAGCTCGTTTGGCTTTTATTGTTTAGGGAAAACTCGCAGATGGCTAACCAATCTGCCCAGTCATCCTGTCTGTGGTTGATGAACATTCGGAGATACGTCTCGATTTCTTGATTCGCTCGCTCTGTTTGTCCATCTGTCTGGGGGTGAAAGGCTGTCGACAACCTGGTTTGGATTCCCAATAATGTGTTCAACTCCCTCATCACTTGTGATGCGAATTGAGGTCCTCGGTCCGATATGATAGAGTTAGGGAGTCCGTGGATTTTCCAGACGTGGTCCCGGTATAATTTAGCGAGTCCGAGGGCTGATAGTTCCTCTGTTGTTGGTACAAGGCGGACCATCTTGGTGAATCGGTCAACAACTACTAGGATGGCGTTGTATCCTGACGACCTGGGAAGCTTAACAATAAAATCTGCAGAGATGTCTGTCCATGGCTCAGATGGGATTGGGTTTGGCTGAAGCTTGCCCTGCGGTTGTCAGGAATAGGCTTTGCTTCGTTGGCATTGGTCGCACCCCTTGACATATTCTGCGATGAACCTGTTCATCCCTGGCCACCAGTAGTTACGTGAGACCAGCTCGATGGTCTTCCACCTTCCTGGGTGTCCCGCAATGGTTGAGTCATGGTGTAGTTTTACAATTTCCCTTCAGACATCTATGTCCTTAGGTACGTACACCTTCCCGTGATACAATATGAGGTCCTGCTCTTCTGACCACTCCGCCTCTCTCAACACCTTGGTAGGCAATCTCTTCAGCTCCGCTACTGCCTTCACGACCGATTCATCATAGTTTTTTGATTTTCTGATTTTCAACAAGATTGGTGATTCCGCTCCATCGATTAAGACATGTCCTTGTTGCATAGCCTTGATTCGAAAGTACTCGGGTTTCAAAAGCACCGTCGTATTGTCATCCTCCCCCCTGTCTAGATCCGGTCGTCTCGACAGGACATCTGCCTTCATATTCGAAGCCCCTGGCTTGTGGTTTAGAATAAAGTTGAATCTTGATAAATACAGAGCCCAGCGCGCCTGGCGTCTATTGAGTTTCTTGGTCGTCATGAAGTACTCCAGGTTCTTATGATCTGTCCAGATAGTAAACTGACGACTACTGCCTTCTAGGTAGTGTCGCCATGCCTCCAGGGCTCGAATGATGGCTAGCATCTCTTTGTCGTGAATATCATAATTCCTTTCTGTTTCTGTGAAGCCCTTTGAAAGGAAAGCGCAGGGCCTCCATTTGTCATCCTCACATAGCATGGAGAGCACTGCTCCTGACGCATTGTTTGATGAGTCTGCTTCAATTTTCATTTCTCGATCCGTGTCTGGTAGTACCAGGATCGGTTCCTCCGTAAACAACCTTTTAAGCTTCTCAAAAGCCTCCTGCCTCTTCTCATTCCACACGAACTCCTCGTCCTTTTTGGTAAGCTCGTGCAACGGCTTAGCGACAGTGGCAAAGTCTTTTATGAACTGTCAGTAGTAGTTGCTGAATCCTAAGAATTGCTGTACTTGTTGCACATTCTTTGGAACTGGCCAGTTTTTTACTGCCTCTATTTTTGCTTCCTCCATCTGCACCTTTCCGTCCTTTACCACAACTCCTAGGAACTCCACCTCTTCTACTTCGAACGAACATTTTTCTGGTTTTATATATAAGTCGTTGTCCTCCATAATCTTTAGAGCTCTTCGTACTACTTTTCTGTGTTTTTCTACGTTACCATCTGTAAATATAAGTAGATCGTCCAAGTAAATAACTACAAGTCCTTCATCAATCAAGTCTTTAAAAAGTTCATTCATCATGGTTTGGAAAGTGGAAGGGGAATTACTAAGTCCGAAGTACATAACCATTGGTTCGAATGCCCCCCTGGGCGTCTGGAAAGCAGCCTTCCACTGGTCTCCCTCTTTTATTTGTACATTGTTGTTCCCCCATCGGAGGTCCATCTTCGTGAACAGCCGCGCCTTCGCTACCTTGTCCACTAATTGCGAGATCAATGGCAGAGGGTATGCGTTTCGCACGGTATGCTTGTTTAAATACCGATAGTCCTGCACCAATCATTTTTTTCCGTCTTTTTTCTGGACAAAGAAAACCGGCGACGTCTGCGGGGACTTCGAGGGTCTAATGTATCCCTTTTTCAGGTTTCCATCGAGGAAGTTGTTGAGTTCTTGCTGTTCGACCGGCGATAGCGGGTAGACTTTCGAAGCTTTCAGCTTGAATTCCGGGGTGAGTTCGATGGCATGATCCCATGGTCTTTCCACTGGCATTCTCTCCGAGTCCCGTTTCCTAAATACCTTCATGAAGTCGTGATAGTAGTCCGGTACCATCTCTTCTTCCGTTTTTTCTTTTTTGTCATTTATCTCCTCCTTGTTGTGTTCAATAACATAATCGTACTTTCCTACCGCCCTCAGGTGCATCTCTTCTTCCTCTTCTATTTCTACCTGCATGTGTGTCTTCCACATCCGGTTGATGTACATTCGGGCGACTGACTCATGGTATTGGTTAGTCAAGTTGTCCAAGTTTTGCAAGTATCCGCTTCACAGCCTGTTCCACTGCCTAACCCCTGCTACTGAGATGTTCCTCAAGCCCAGCTTGTGTTTCGCTACTTCCTCTACTTCCTCCATGTCTTCTTCCGTGTCCTCCTCTCCTGGGTATGGTTCATTTTGCATGTCCCACACCTCCTTGACTTGCAAGTTCAGGCACTGCCTTGGGCATCGCGACATGACCACCTCTCCTGTCTTCCAGTTGATCTCTGGGTTGTGCTTCTTTAGCCATGTCAGCCCTAAGATCACGTCGACGTTTCCCAGGTTGGTTACATAGAAGATCATGACTTCAACGTGTCCCTTGTACCTCATCCTCGTTTCTACCTTCTCCGTGACCCTTCCTGCGTTGTTGGCCGTCCCGTCAGCGTTCCTGATGACTGCCGGGTTGGCTAGTTTTTTTGTTTTTATGTTGTTTTTCTTGACAAACTCTTGGTCGATAAACGAGTCTGATGCTCCACAGTCTAGCATTGACTCCGGTGTTAACGACGTGAGTGTATCATGCGTTTTTAAGGTGATAGAGATGGGTACATAGTTTCTGTCTGAGAACGATCTTTGCACATAGATATCCTTAGTTATCGTTTTTTGTTTTTCTTGCGTCTTTTGTGTCTCGTCTGATGATGAAGTGATAGATATATTTTTTGTAGCTAATGGTACAGGTGGTTCGGAAACAAAAGAGGAGTCTGGCTCCGAGACGATTGCTGAAAACATATTCTTGGAACTCAGGCTGACGCCTCCTGGGTTCCTTCGGAAAAACCCTGGCGAGTCAACTCCTCTCGCCAGTACTCCTGCTGGTCCTCGTATGTCATCTGCCTGACATCCAGCCTTCTCTTGCAATCTCGGGCCATGTGCCCCAATCCTCCGCACTTGTAGCAACGGATGGGCGCCCTCTGCGACCTATCCACATCCATTGTGTTCGGGTCTCTAGCCGCAATCTGCGGGGCGGGGTGTGTCGGTCTCGCCTGCTGTTGCTGCTGCTGTTGTTGTTGATTTTGTTGAGGCGGTGTCTGCCTCTGGTAGTACGGGCGCCACTGGTTTTGTGTCGCCGTCGTCGTTGTTGTCCTGGCCGCCGGTTTAGCCGGTGCCAATTTTGCGTAGGCCTGCGCCTCTCTCCATTGTCGATCCAAGGCGATGGCCTCATCCTGCCATCCCTCGCAATCCATGGGTAGGGGCCTCCTACCGTATATCCGAGTCAACAGCCCGGCATTCAACCCTCTTTTGAACAACTCGACCAAAGCTACGACATTGTAGCCTGTGTCGTCCTTGTGCATGTTAAACTTCATTACGTAGTCTTCCGCGGTGTCCGATCCTTGGTGTAAATGGGTCAGGGCCGTGACTGCCATGTCCCTTGGGTTTGGATCTCCAAAGGCCTCCTGTAGGCTGCGACAGATCCTTCTGAAACTGGATACCTGTTCGTCGTGTACCCGTGTCCTTGTCCACTCCAGGACCTTGGTCGTCATCGTGTTCTTCCAGTTATCTACCTTCTTCCCCTGGACGTAGGAAAGAAGGTAGAGGACCTTGGTGGCCTCGTTGGGAAACTGATAGGCGTTTACAAAAATATACACCTCTATGTTTCGGATGAAGCCGCGGCACTTTGCTCTATCCCCATCGAACACCTCCGGTCGCGCCATTTTCAGGCCATTTCTGGCTTGGGGCGGTGTGGGTGGTAGCTCGACAAGTGGAGCAGGTGGTGGTGGTGGTGTAGGGGGGCCGGGTGGAGGAGGAGGTGGGGGTGCTCCCCTGGGTAGTCGTGGCAAGGGTCGGCTGGCGTGGCTGGCCACGCTGGCTGGTCGGCTTGGCTGTACCAGCGCCTGCTGTATCCGGGCCTCCATCCTTGTTTCCAGATTTTGCATCATCTCTCTCATGGCCGCCAACATGTCACCGTTCCCTGGCTTGGGGTTTGTGTTAGGGGCGGCCGCAGGTGGCCACGTTTGGGCGGGTGTGTTGGGATCGAGAGCTCCTTCCCAGGTCCTGCCGCTGCTATATCCGCTGACAAATCTCTCCCTAGAAGTGCAGGCCTCCTTTGCCTGTCGTAGGGCTGAGCGGCGATCGGTCTTGTCGTCGAGAATGACATTATTCCCGTTGAAGAAGTGGCGGGCGGGCGTATGACGGGGTGTTTTTCGGAGGTTGGAAGGTGAGACCGGTATGATGATAGTCTCGAAAAGTTGCGGGGTACTTTTCAAGACTTGAATGGTGGTCCGCTGGTTTCGGCGGTTGAGAGTAGGATCGGGGATGAGGAGGTAAGGGAAAACTGTGTAGACGTGCGAGCGGGTAAGGTGTGAACGGGTTGGGGGCATAAAGGTTCCTGTCAATCACTATTGAATTTCAAACTAGTGCACGCCGGCACTTGAGCAGACAATAGTGACGAGGTAGGTTTCGTCGGCAACTAAATCGAAGTGGCACACCCGTTTGCTGAACAAACAGAGTAAGGCCTTCTTTCTCTGCCTAGCACTCTGCGCATTGACCCCTCCCCGAAGGTTAGTGATCAGTCAACACCTAGAGGTCCACTCAGGGGGTCGTCTAAACGTTACCCTGCTAGAGTGTAGGACCGGTTGTTCGAATGGGGTATGTGACTATAGGGGTATGAAGGAAACAATCAAGCGCAAATGGCGCTATCGAAGGAAATTGAAAGAAGTGAAAAGTTTAGAGAAAGGTAGTAAGTGAAACGTAATCTGGTCGGGATCGGTTCTTGATGGTCTTCGCAGGTAACGCTGCAAGGGTGGGTGTACGGGTTGGAACTTGTTCTTCTGTCAGGGCGACACTAATACACAATGAATGTGTACACGGACCCAGCAAGATGGTGAGTCAAGTAAGTATAAGATGAGAAGAAGAGGGAGGAGACTGAAGACGCTGACTTAGGCACTAGTAATAGTGGGAATCCCAAGAGAACAAGTTAACATCTCTGGGTATGATATTCAACCTTATATACTACTATACATGTGTGGTCCTCATGTCTACATACACGCCGTAGCCTGTCGGCTTTCCATGGAATGGTTAGGTCATCACCTTGAGGTGTGATGTCATGGACTGCGCCCATGCGTCTACGGCAAGGTTCTGACTAAGGCAATTATAAATATGGCCCGAGGGCGTAAGCTACTTCTCGTAAGTACCTACGTGTTTGTCATGTGATAAATAGGAGTAAGGGAGGAAAAGGAAAGAAAGGAAAAGTTGAACCATAACACTCTGCTAGGTGAGCAGCTTTCTCATGTATTGTAGTTAGTCCTATCCATATCTTTGGATTCTCCCTCTGCTAGGCCTGTGCTGTCGGCCATCTTGAGGTTGCCCTTACAGCAACCCAAAGTACCCCCATCCTTAAGTGTTATCACCACAGAGTACTCCCCCTGGGATCCCATCGCCATCTCTGATCCCCTGACCCCCTGACCAAATCAGTAACATCTAACATCAACAGCTTGGAACATGTAGTAGTGTGCAACAAGAAAACAACACCAAGTAACAATTAGATATCAACTATGTAGCCATGAACAACTTGAAAACATATTCACAACACATTGCAAGACATTAACTGCAAGACATCATCAGCAACTAAGTGTTTCATTCACTTTTACTCTTCCCACTCCCACTCCCATCTCCCCTCAACACACCTAACACACCCTTGACCACAGTTCCCAGCGGACTGAACATCGCCACTCGCTTCCTATACGCCGCATACGCCTCGGGGTACTTCCCCGCCGTAATCGACTCCGTGAATATTGTCGACGACACAAACAAGATCGACAGGCATATTGCTGGCAGGAGAGGGGCGAATGGTGTGAGGGATGAGAGGGACGGACTGGATACGAGTTGGGGGAGGGATGCGAGGGAGGGCAGGAACGGAGGGGCGGAGGGCGCGAGGATGGGGCAGAAAGTGATGATCCACTATCAACACCCACATAACCCATCATCAGCACACTCTCGTCACAGGCGAAGGAAAAGGGAAAGAAGAGCAAACGCACCCAAAACGCCTGCTCGCACGCAAAATTCGGATGTCTCGAGTACGCCCACAGACCCCTACACACAAACCCTCTCTTCGCATCTTCCTCCGTCCAACCGAGCCTCGCGCCAGGCCACTGCTTCCCCGCATCGTACTTCCACCCGTCGCGGCTCTTCACGCCCCTACTATTGTGCAAGTCCGTATTCGTCGCTAGGACCGCCGCGACCGTTTGTGCGAGGGTGTCTTTATGGAGTAGGGCGTGTTTATACGTCTGGAAGGCGAACTGCTGGTTGTCCGCGGTGAACTCGAGCGCGAGGGTCACCAGTGCGAGCGACGCGAGGGCAAAGTCGGAGGCGCCGAGAGGCGTGTGGGACTGGAGGACGGCAGAGGCGGTTGGGAGGCCGAGAAGCCATAGCAAGAAGTTTTGTGTGATCGCTGGGGCACGTCAATGAGAGTAGTGAAATGGCACGCATCGAACGTACCGATGAATGATATGTTGAAGATCTGGAACAGCACAGGGTGCAATTTCGTGCGCAGCACTGCCCAGCGGTAGTCTTCCTCGGTCAACGAGAACAGCCCACGTCTGTACGTGTTGTAACTCAATCTACAATTCATTCACCCTCGATACTCAGTTCTAGAGATGCATGCTTGTTAGCGACGCACCTGAACATCCACAGCGTCACCAGCCCAAGCATCAGGAGCGCCCTCGGGCTGTAGTCCTCAACTAACTGTAGTCGAATATCCTCTGGCTTATATGGCACGACATTCGGAGACAGAAACCAAAACTTGGACGTCGCCGCCGAGGTCGTAGGCCATACGGGGAGCAGAGCATAGTACGCGGTGTATATGGTGGGGAGGAAGGTCCACACACGGTCAACCTGCGAGACGTTGCCCGTGAGGATGCTCAGCACGAACGTCGTCGCCGAGGAAAAGGCGCAAAAATGCAGAGGCCAGCGGTGCTCTGGGGGAATTGCGTTCACGAAATCCATCGTGGTGGTGGTCGGGGTGAAAGGTAAAGGAAGGCGGTTCTGATTCTTATTGCACACATGGGAGGAGTCGTGAACGTCAGATGGTAGTCCTCGGGCTATAAATAGACTGCCCCTGTTTACTCTTCCACGTCCACCTCGTTCAGCTCGCTCGCCTTTTTCAACACAGCGTTCTAGCTGGACCGTCAGTGCACGCTCGAATACACGACAGAACCTTACGCACTCCATTGCTCTGCTTGATCTCGACGGCGGGATTGCCTGGCTCGCCGTTCTTCGTTATCTACGCGCCGGCGACATGTGCATGAGATTGCGAGACACCTAAGCGAACTGATGGCCAGGACGGACGTACATCATTCCCGTTCTTGCTTTTGATTGTCGTCTTCTCCTCGTGGACGCCGACGACCTCGCCCTTCGGCTGGCCTTGCCCCCAGTTCCAGCTGCGCGTAACAGATGTTATGGAAACAGCTATATGCAAAGAGTGAGTGACACGCACCTGACTGTATCGCCTTTGTTGAGTTGGTCTGACATGTTGTGGGTGTGAAGAATGGGTGGTATGGTGGTGGTGGAGGAAAGAGTTGCTGGTCTCTGGATCCTGGCTTTATATGTTGTACGCGCACGGCTTGAATGGAGGATGACGTCGATCCGTCGCCCGGCGCCCAACCCTCTAGCCTCCGCCGTCAAGGAAATACCCCGGCGCCAATTCGCTCTCTCTCTCTGCCCTGTTTGTTGAGGCAAATGGTAGGCAACCTACTAACAAGACAGACGCGTAGTCAGCACTCATATTCAGGATGTCTCAAGGTCCACTTCTACTCCTACGCCTACTGATCGCCCGTTAATTGGACGTAACACGTTAGCCCGACCATGTCTCATAAATCAGACCAACTCGACCTCGACCTGGGCCCCATATACGAATCAAGTGCCGCCTCCCTCAACGGTGGATTTCCCGTCGCTGATACCCCGTTTCAATGCCTCGACCTGCTCTTCCAGCAATACGTTCGATCAAACTTCATGGATTCACGCAACCGGCTCGACCATGGGTTAAGTCCACATGCATACGAGGTATCCGATACCTACATTCTCGCCCGCACCTTAGGCGGGCCGCGCTGTACAACGTCGACTACGGCCACATCGTTGCGCAATACTCAGCTCTGTGTCATAACCTTCCTCGCCAAAATCCAAGGGGACTTCACTTTCCAGGTTAACAACTCGCAGACGATGCTTCAGGTATCAATCCTCCACTCACGCTGCTCTGATCATTAGTCGATTCTGTACGCTTGAGCCATTGATGACAGAAGGGAATGTAGCTGGAGAAGGTATCATTGTGGTCGGATATCCAGCGAATGGATATTTAAGTATTCCATGTCAGGCGATGTGAGTAAGGGAGTTTGTAAGTACGGCGTATGTACTCATCATACAACCAGCCCCATGCAGTACGCAACGGTGAAGTCGCCAAACTGCGAACATATTCTCGCGGTTGGGGGCCAGATACCTTCTGATACGCACAAACACGGATGATCATTTGATCGTACATCATGTCATCATTGTAACCAAGAATTATGATAAATAACACTACTCCAGCATTATAATCTGGTAACGGATAACTCGTATAGCAATTGCTCATCACCGTCCCATTCGACTTTGACAAATGACGGACTATATATTTCGTGATTCTGCAAAGATGAATCCTCAATACATCAATGGGCAACCCAAGGTCTGAACGCCCCTCGAGAAACTGCTTGACGGCCGCGGCGGTGAGTCCGAAGTCGCAAGAACGCAGGGCGAGAATTTTGAGTTGCGGGAAAGGGAGATGCCCAGCTTCTAATGGTTTCGTCAGGGCATGGATAAAGGTTAGATTCACTTGATCAGCGACTAGCATCTGCGCTTGCGTTTGTCGTGTAAAAAGGTTGGCCCAGTCTTCTTCCTTTACTGAGGCAAAGCCGAGAATTTCGAGGTTGTGGACACCAGAGAGCGGCAGCCTCAACAGGATAGAGAGCCTGAACAGAGGGAGCAAGTCTTGCGTCACTGAAGCCATTCTTATCTCGAGCACATATTCATCGTGGAGGCGCGATGTCATGGAGAAGCTTTGATCGTTGAGAGCCTCCAGGGTCACAGTATCGATATTTGCAGCGTCGTCCCCACTTCCCATATTCAGCGTGATTGCAGTTAGGTCATCAATGCACTCTGCAGCATGGGCGGGGACGGGGGGCATCTTCTAAAAAGAACGTCACTCGCGTCGAATGAGGGTAGCGGATGAAACGAAACAACGACGCCCCCACGAATTTTACCATTGTGCAGGATATAAAGGAGAGCTCGGAGAGCTCGACGCTCGTGCTTTCCTTGATGACTTCATCTGAGGTTTCCAAGGTATGACTACCAAGCTCGAGTCGCTCCAAAGCAGGCATACTGCGCAAAGGCGACAGCATTGCGTCTATCCGCAACCTGGCGTTCCCTGGAGAGGGAGTGTAAGAGAAATGGCGAAGTTGCGGAAGTACGGGGATGGCCGGGGGCAGAGCAAAGTATTTGACGTTAAGGGTATGTAGACAGGGCAGCTGTACTGCGCTGAAGATTGGGTGAATTCCCTCCCTGTTATACAAGGGATTGTAGTTGTAGAGGTGTAGGGACTGCAGTAGACTAGGTGCATTATGTGTGCCAATCATTTCCATGATTTTCGACAGGCCGTTTGGGTTACGAGCCCCGTCCGAGTGAATCTCCAAGTGTCCAATTCTGCCCATGTGCACCAAAATGATAGAGAGAATGCTGCTCTCGCCCAACGAATCTGTACACTTGACGTGAAGCGGCGCATTGCGAGATCGTTCGAGACTAGCTACAGCCCACTCGAGGTGTCTGATACCCGATGAATTGAGTGTGTTCCACATGCGAGGCCTATTGAGGGCGATGTAGCGCCAAATCCGACATACGTGTGCAACATTTAGCCAGCCGGGGTCGTCCTTGCGCAAGTTGCGAATGTAGGAGTCGGGATAAAGTCGCGCCAGCTTCGCTAAGATAAATATCTCCCCAAGCAGTTCTGCTGGTAGTTTGGAGATGGGAGCACAGCCATTTCTGCAAGTACGCAGTTCCTGGATGACAATTTCGTGGGCCGCGATTTGCTTGTCAATAGCCTCCTGAGCTCCGTGCCATTGGTCCTGTTATGCAACAGTGTTATTTGTTTTCGTAACAGCGCGAATGAAGGACCACGTACAGAAGACATAATCTCGGTTCTCTGTCAGACTAACCGTTTAAGCGCCCGACAGTTGATGGTGCTAATGAATACAACCAACATTCTACTAGGCGCTAAACAATCGACTATTATCGGTACAATATTGCCCCACACTCGATTATACTATACCCCCTAGCTGGCGGCGAAGGCAGGATACAGGTGATCTATATAAGGAAATCCCGGTCCACGAGGTGGGCATACTCCCCAACCGTAAACATAGTAAGGAAGCAGAAAAGCAAGCTCTTTGTGAAGAAGCAGGAGATTGCGCTCAACCAGCATTAATCTTGCATTGCAAACCGAGCATCGTACAAAAGGCGTCTGTTTGGGGATTCCTATACGCCGGCGCTATACACAGACCAAATCAGTCAGCTTTACCCCACCGCTTCCACTTCCACGCAGATGCACTAAAGGGAGGACACGAAGGAACAGGATGGTACACGCACGTTGTTGCCGCGCCTGCCCACCTTCTGCCCCTGGCCCCGGGGCCGTTATAACGAATTGTTGACACTCTTCCACGGTTTTGCATCTCCCATCGCCGCCATTACCACCGTTCAAATTCGCTTCGACCCACGCAAGCTCCTTCGCGACCATCTCCCGCGCCTCTGCTTCCTCAGGGAACGGCTGCTGCTGGGCCCGGAGGCTGAAATATGGATCGAAGGCACGAGTGATGGCTAGCCATTCCGGATCATACGTTAACGTCGGTTTAGCAGGGGATGCGGGAGTAGGGGAAGGAGAAAGGACATTGTCACTTGATGTTGGGATATCTATCACCTAAAGACTCAATTAGCCAGACGGATGCGTTGGATAATCCACCAGTTGAGAGCAGGATAATGGACCTAGAGGAGTAGGGAGTACGTACTTCGAGGAACTGTCGGCCAGGCAGGCATTTATCCAAAGCTAGGAAGTTTGTGACCGTTGGTGCGGGCGGCGGCAGGGGCGGCGGTGCAACCTCCTCCTCTTCGTCGTCTAATTTTATCTCATCGGGGTTCAGAGTGGGAGCACCACTAGAAGGCACTACATCCGCCGTTTTGCTTTCTTCCCCTCCCTCTTCGTCGTCAATCACAATCTCATCAGGATTGGTCCCTTCAGCAGTGACCACGGGAGCGGAGGCTCCAGAAGGCACGTCTTGAGCACCCTGACTGCCATCGCCGTGTATTACAGTAGCCTCGAACCGCGTATGCAGATGCGCGGAGAACCACCATTTCGGTTGGAGCGTTCGCAGCAGCCCCATGAGTGGAGGTGATCCCAACCTCCCAGAATTAACATCCTCGGTGAAGAACCGCTTCCTGCGTAGGAGATCGCGGACGTCCCCGTGTTGTTCGATAGACTGCGGCCAGTCATGAGATAGAAAGACGTCGGGCGAGGATAGCTGGGGATGGAAGATGTTGATATTGAGGTGGCATCCTTTGACAGAGTAGGGTACAAAGACATCTACTTACCAGTGACAGTCGCCGAACGTTATACTCCCGGATATGATATATACTTCTCATAGTGCCATGGTCGTACGGTAACCTTTCGTAATGTCCTAGAAATCAGTCGCGTCCAAGCATCCACACATCAATACCTTCAAATATACAGAAGTTGTGGAGTTACGTACCTTTCCTGAAATCGTGGGCTTTGAATATGCCCGACGCGCCTGCTATCCGAATACCGTTGACCTGGACGCACCCCGCATGCCCCATGAAATACATATTCGGCGCGATCCATCCTCCATGATACCTACGAAACTCAAGAATCAGATCGTACTTTCCGCCGAGAAATGACGACTCAACTCACAATTCCCAAAAGTAGTTCGAGGCTTCGTGGTTCCCCCCAATCACGATCGTCAAAACTGGAGCGACGCGCTCCCCTGTGTAATACCTACACGAATCATTAAAGTTAACCATTGCGTCGTCAAGAATCAAGCGTTTCATGAGATTGAATTACTTATGGAACTCGCCCAGTTGCTTATACTTGTCGGGCACGGCCATGCATTGCAAGTCGCGAACGTTTCGTATTGCCTGGAAGTCGCCACAGATAATGAGGAGGTCGACTTTGTAGTTGTTTCGTTGTTCAAGGGTGGCAATCTGACGGTAGATGGCGTCGAGCGCGCCGTGACAACATCCTTCGACCGCGATCTATACCGACAAAGGAGTGGGAAGGGTGCCACATTTACCAACTGCAAGCCTACCTTCATCACGAGTAGTATCGAACCGCACGCGCGGTATTCCCAGAGCTTGAAGCTGAAGACTCCAACGAAGATAAATGTATGAGGTTGAGATCAAGCATTTCTCACGGTGATAGTGCACAGCGACTGTAAATATATGTGGTGACTACTGCTACCGCCGAACATCCTCATCGTTGACCGCCCTAATCTCATCGATACCCAGTTCATATCGCCCTTCTACACCGCTGTTCCCTCCTAATATGCTAATTCCGATAGATTTGACTTTCTCGCGACGAATTGTTGGTTTCGATTGAAGAGACTGGAAGGAGGGAGACGACGGTTGCTGGTAGGAGTCAGGAGATGTGTCCGGGTTTGAGGAGTGAGAAGCTGAGTCTGACGGGGTCGAAGACGAAGGGGAGTCGACAATTTCGCCGGCGTGCGTAAGGACAAAGTTGTTGAACGGTATCTTTAGTGGACTAAATGAATACGAAGGCAAAGAGAGATAGGACACAAAGGATACGCACATACAACTCCTCCCACCCACCGTCTTTTACCCCCAACAACTCCTCTTCTGGCACATCCTGATTCTTGAACATCAGCCTATGCTGCCAAACTTCCATGCCTCCTCCCAACCCGCCTATCCCCATACCTATATCATCCTCCGTCTGGATATTCACGAAATACGACGTGCGAGTGATTGGGTTCCCTGAGGGGCGGAGGCGGAGGGCGAGGTAGTCGTGTGAGGAGAGGTCTTCTGTTATGTTCCCGAAGAGTGACGGGCGAGCTTTGTTGCGGAAGCCTGCGTAGCCTGAGCGTGTGATGCGTGGCTTGTTGACAGCGGGTGTAGAGGGGATTCGAAGGCTCATCGTCCCCCAGAACCGAGCCGTGCCTACAGGCGGCTGTGCGCCATCTTTAGATGATGGAGGGGTCGGTCGATTCACGCGTCCAATGGGCCCGTTCACCGTCTCATCTTCTATGAAATCAAAATTGACGGTTGAGAGGCCCCCGATATCTGAATCCGAGCCTGTGGCGAACTGCGAAATGTCCTGCGGTGTGTTGAATGTGAACAGTGATCGTGGGGCACGAGAAGGTGCGTCTGCGCCCTGCATAAGCAAGACTGGGGCCGGGCGTGAGGCTAGCATGCTAATAAGAGGGACCTGGGTAGGACATACTCTTTGCGAGGTTGTCCCGGAGGACTTGAGACGATCTATTGACATACAGCGACCAGTGCGACATAGACATGTTTTGGGAAACTTGGGTGGGCGGGAGAAAGGGAGATCGCCACCACGTGACCCGGCGCACCTTAACTTCAGCGAGTCATCTTTACATTGGCTTCACCTGTACTTCATCTACGCGCAGTCCTCTCTGCTGGCTCTGCTACCCGTGTCCCTTACAGAGCTCTACTCAGACACAGAACGTTCCATACATATACGATGCCCCCCAAAAAGACTGAACGTATGTTTCCCTGCTAATCCACAGACGTGTGGTGTCTGAGGGCTTATATTGATTCGTCTTGTGAAATAGCGAGTACAAACCCCAAGAAACGGCGCGTTGAAGGTGATAATGTTGCAAGTTCTTCGAGCTCTAAAATCGCGAAAGGTGGGTCTTGTGCTCCCAATGAAGTTGATGCCGTAACGTTCGGCCATGCGGCATTTCAGTGCACCCATTCTTCTCTAAACCAAAGCCTAATGAAGAAGGGGACGCCTCATCCTCTATTACTGGTTTCCGATGGCACGAACCCCTTGGACCAAAGAAGACGCTCATATATGGGACCAACGGCAACCCCAGCGGTCTTCCCTCGTCGACGTCGTCTACGATAACTCAAACCGAGGCGGAAACAAGTATAGACGTGCAAATCCCAGGAGATCATAAAAGGGTGGAAGTGAGGGAGGATGTCCTTGTGGTCTCCGAGAAGAGGACACTGAAGGCGAAGGAGAAAGTGAAAGTAGCAGCATTCGATTTGGACGGAACGATCATTGAAGGGAATGGGCGGACCGTGTCTGCGGATTGGAAGTTTTGGAAAAGCGGGGTGAAGAGCAAGTTGGAGGCTGTTGTTGCTGAGGGGTATGTCTTTCTCCACGATACATACATCCCGTTAGGGAAGGTGGCCGACGCGATTTTCTAGGTATTCATTGGTTATTATCTCGAATCAAGGGATCAAAACCGAACGACTAAAGGTGTGGAGGGAGAAAGTAAAGTCGATTGCAGCTGCTGTGAGTACATTTCACCAGCCGTCCGAACCACGCCAACTGTTGATTTAACTGTGTACATGGTCAGTTACCCGACGTCCCCTTCCGATTATTCGCGGCGACAGCGAAAGATGGGTTCCGCAAACCTATGCCGGGGATGTGGACCGAATTGGAGAGAATGGTTGCTGAATCCGGGCAGGAGATTGGTGGGTTGCTCGCCTCCCCCTTCCGTGCCAACACTGACAACGATTATGCAGATAAAGACCAGTCCTTTTTTGTCGGTGACGCCGCTGGCCGCAAGGGTGACTTTGCAGGGACGGACAGAAAATGGGCACTCAACGTTGGGATCAAGTTTTATACACCCGAGGTACGTTCAAAATCATCCAAAGCGTCGCTATAATAAACCTGGTTTCCTGTGATTCTGACACGTTCAAGGAATATTTCCTTGGACATCCACCTGCAAAATACGAGCTTCTTGGATTCCATGTGTCTTCACTGCCAGTCGACGGTGGGCTTTATATCATTCTTATCCCCTCTCTCCTCTCATGTAACCGCTGTTCACTACCACAGTACCACCCTTCACGCCTACCTCCACACCCCTCGTCCCTTCTTCCGACCATAAACCTAAATCAAAGGGAACATCCAAGCCCTCCTCTTCCCCTTCCCCACCAAACCTAGCCCCGGAAATAGTCCTCTTCGTCGGATACCCAGGGGTCGGTAAAACCACGTTTTACAAGCGTCACTTCGCGGACGCTGGGTACGTGCATATCAACCAGGACGTGTTGGGGAGCAAGCCGAAGTGTTTGAAGGCGGTGGAGAAAGCGGTTGAAGATGGGCAGAGATGTGTCGTTGGTGAGTTGGCTTCATTCTCTTGTTCCTTTCTGCGAAGAGTAGCCACGGTGGGTCTGGTGGATATTGGAATGGTTGCTATATTATGGTATTGCCTTTTGGGCATGACCCCGCTTTCTCGACCCTATCTTTGCTTTATTCGGCTCGCGCAAGCGGGAAGTAAATCGCTCGGAGCCAATTCTCAGTAAACGTGTAGATAACACAAATCGGGATGGAGCAACAAGGCAAGCGTACATCTCTCTCGCCAAGAAGAAAAATATTCCCATTCGGTACGTCCTGCTATCATCCAATGCTCCGTGACTGAACGACTCACTCCCGCCCGCTTTTGTTTTCTATATCCATGCGTAGGTGCTGTCACTTTACTGCTCCCATGGAACTTGCGTGGCACAATAACCTGTATCGAGCATACATTGTGCCGGAGGAGGAACGACGCCCCGCCGTGCCATATCTGGCGTTCACTGGCTATCGAGCGGCGTTTGAGGCGCCTGAAGTAGATGAAGGATTTGACGAGATTGGACAAGTCAACTGGGTGTTTGAGGGGAGCGAAGAGGAGAGGAAGAAGTGGGGGATGTGGTTGCAGGTGGAGGGCAAGTAAACGGAGGGCGGGGCAGAGAAGTGGTGGAAGGCAGTGGGTGCTGTATAGGGAAGAGAGGGAGAGGCTCATTGAGTGGTAATTTAGCCGAAGAATCCGCCCTCGTATGCCCAGAAGTGCAGAAAGCACATTTCATCGCACAATTTCTGATTGAATCAGTGCTTCAAGTACAAGTGGGACCAAGTGTCCGGCTCCCTATCCAAACCCCAAGTCACCACTGCCACCCCGCCGAAAGCCAAAATAGCCGTTACCCCCTCTGTGTCGACTGAAAGTGCTCGTAAACCCGTCTACATCGAACTGCCTTGCGTAGGCTACCAAGGCGATGACATGAGCGAGCTGCGTCTTGTTTTACTTGACTTACAGAGACCGGATCCTAGGCGGCCGGTGTCATTCCTATCACTCGGTCCCAACAAGCCACTTAGCAGCACCGACGCGAGGGAAAAGACTGATCTCACGAGTCTCAACCTGCCTATCCATACTTAACCTTTGCCTCTCGCACTCCCACCTTGCCTTTTTGAAGCCCGCCTCCTTGTGCCGGAGCATGATACGGCGATCCCACATCCCCGCAGGGGCTAACCAAACGCCCCAGTACAACAGCGACGGAATTCACCGAATCTTCAGAACAGTCCAAATGGATCATCCTACTTCCGTCCCACAGAAGCTGCCACCAAATGACGACAACAACCATACTATTACTTTTGTGCAAGACTCCTGCTTTGGGGCGACTGGAGGTTTGTGTGCATACTCCAGCAACTTCAGACGACGAATATATGTCTGTCGACCTTACCCACCTCTCCTTTATATCCTACACGACAGAGGACCGTCTGTGCTTCGGTTTATCTACTGCCCACCTTCCGCGCGATGCTGCGGCTATCGACACCATGACCTTGAACGCTAACTTCGGCAACTTCTTCAAGGCGGCATGTATCGTGAAACGGTACTCGAGTTACTTATCTCCATGACCACGATGATAGATGGTGGACTCCCTTTATTCAGGCTCTCTGACATGCTGCCGGCTTCTGCTATTCGCAACCTCAAAATTGCCGACTTTCCATCATTACGAGCAGAAGACTGGGAGTCTTTTAGGGCGGCACGTACAAGTGCAGACATTCTTCTGCCCTAGAGTGAATGCAACCTTCATTCGCTCCTTACCGAAGCCACCAGGAGCCCATCAATCCCCTTTCCCGGAACTTCAAACCTCTCACTTGTACGACTGGGAAACCAGACGACGAAGTTTCATCCCATCGGGTTCCTTAAGGAGCGTTTGGACCTCTCGTCGCCCATTGATTTACTCAAGACCGGTAGTTGCAGAATCACGAAGGATATGATCCGACGCCTAAAGGCGTATGTCAAGGTTGAATGGGATGGTCATCAGAGATTCATAGACGATTATAGTAACGGCGAGGAAGAGGAGGACGAGAAGGACGAGGAGGGTGATGATTAGTAGTTATTATATCTTATATCTAACTGGGTAATATCAGGTCAACGGCACAATGCTGAACGCCTTCGCATTAGTGTCTAGCATTGGGGTTGTAATGGGGCAGAAATATGCTGAGGATAACTCAAGTACTAGCTAGACCCAAGGTTTCACCCACGGAAATACTTTGGAACATATGTAGTCGCCTTTGCCTTGCGATGCTGTTCTATGGCTCAGCACCCTGACTGTTTCTCTCAAAAGAATCTTAGACTCAGTCAAGCCTCTGCATGGGGCTGGTTGTATTTACTACATAGATACAGGTTCGCTCCCGCGCAGTGATCAGGTCCTTCTGCTTGCAACATGTGTAGGTATTTGCTACCTAGATATTCGACAAGTTTGTCACTATCACTGGTGAAGGAATACAATGATATCGGCGTAGCTACCCCACCATGAGATCTGACAATGTCACCGAGTAATTGTCTGAGTCGTCGTTCTCGTCGTCCTCGTCGTCCTCGTCATCATCATAATCAAATTCATAAAATTCATAATCTTCGTCAAACTTTTCGCCTCCATCCCACTCTACCTTGACATGTTTCTCCAGTTGACTGATGATGTCCTTCGTTACCCTGCACTCAATGATTCGCAAGAAATCGATAGCTGTCCCAAGCAGCCTACGTTCTTCGAGGACCCGCACGATTGATGTGACACTGAGTTTGACATCGCATTTACCCAGTTGAAGCGTTTTCAGCCTCGGGAACGGGGGTTGCTCGGCGTCAGATGGTTTCAAAAGGGCTTGAATACAAGTTGAATTCACTTCCTCGGCTTCCAACTTTTGCACATGTTCGTGTCGTCTAAACAAGCTCGCCCAATCGCCCTCCTTTATTGAAGAGAAGCCACTGATGCGGAAGGTTTGTGCTTGTGAACGAGGCAACATAACAGAGAGTCTGAACAGAGGGAATATATCCTGAGTGGTCATGGGAAGATGGAGCTCGAGCACCCTAACATCCTGATCCGATACTCGCATATGGAAGCGAGCACCATCGAAATCCTGTATCGTCACGGCATCGATATGTGCAGCGCCCTCGCTACTCGCCATATGTGATAGGATGGCCCTCAGATCGCCGATGCACAGGGTGGCACGAGCATGATCACGGGAGGACTGTGATGTAAACTTCACCCGCGCAGAGGGAGGATACTGGATGTGCCGAAACAAAGACGACCCCATGAACTGCACCGTGTTATAGGATAAGTGGGAGAGTTTGGTAAGTTCGACATTTGAGCTTTCCTCTATCGGCGCGGTATCCGGTGTTTGCAAGGTGCTGCCAATCTCCAAATGCTCCAAAGAAGGCATGCTGCGCAAAATTGAAAGCATTGTGATTAACGACGAGTTGGCTTGATGTGGAGGCGCGTAGGTGAATTGGCGAAGTTGCGAGAGTACGGGGATGATAGGTGGCAGAGTGAGGTTTCCGACGTCAAGGGTCTGCAGATATGGCATCTGTATCGCGCTGAAGACGCGGTGTATTCCCTCGTGGACAGGGTCGGTAGCACTGTATAGGCTCGCTAGTTTATGCAGATGCAAGAACCGCAGTGAGCTAGGCGCGTTGTTCGTGGCAATCATTTCCATGATCCTCAAGAGGCCGGTGGAAGTATGAGTTGCCACCGGGTTGATCTCTAAGTCTTCAATCCTGTCCATGTGGGCCATAACAGCAGAGAGGATGGCTCTGTCCCTCGCCAAATCTGTACATTTGACGTGTAGCGGCGCGTGTTGAGAACGCGCCAGAATCTCTGCTGCCCAGTCGAGGGCCCTGATCTTCGAGACATCGAGCCGATTCCACATGCGAGGCGCATTGAGAGCGACGTTACGCCAACCCCGGCATACACAGGCAACATTCAGCCAGCCACGAGTTCCGTCAATGTCCCCGTGTTGCCACTCCTCCGAGTCCTGAGGCGCCGTGGCCAACAGCTTGGCCAAAATAAAGATATCTGCGAGCAGCTCTGGCGGTGTCTTTGAGATGGGGGCAAGGGTGTTTCTCCGTGTCCTTAGCTCCCGAATGACTTCTTCGTGGACCGCGATCTCTGCATCGATCGCTTCTTGGGTCGCGTGTCCTTCCTTCGTGGATGGGAGATAATCCAGGATCAATTGCTGAAGAGCAGCGCGAGCAAGGAACCAATACCTGGAGCATTATATGCTAGTTGTGGTAGGCGCGGTCTTGTGATGGCGCGGTGGTGACGATAGGTTGAATGGTGGCTTGATACAGAGCCGAGTACTGGGTTATGGGTAATTGTCGTAGTCGTACAGCGCCTACCGTGCGTATGTACAAGAATATACCTTGTTCCTAAGATATTTGAATTCTAGCAAGTGTAACGCGTTGTTTAGACCGACGCTTCCACGGGCGCGCTCGCTCAACACTATGATCACCGTCTCGCGTCCTTGAAGAGCCCGTTACCGCGCTCGGCCAGAACGAATAAATAATCCGCGTGCGTTGCATATCATATTCCTTTGCTCGTTTACTCGTAGGATTCGTTTAGCGCATAGAAAGTCAAAGTCAAAACCATATCAAAACAAAACAACATCTGCATCAATGGCGCTCATCCCTCGAGCCTCGTAGCAGTCGGTCTTCCAACGCCTCTCCCTCTCCCTCTCCATCGCCTCACAGTCGCCTCACTCCTCGTCCGCGCTCCAATCGTAGGTCGCCTGCACTCTCCCCTCGATCCACTCTCCCCTACAACACAACACACCCACAACACCCGCTACCCCCCTCATTCCCGTACCCCCTTCCGCCTGCGCCGCCCATACCGCCGCCCCCTCCCATGCCCATCCCCGAACCGCCCATGCCCCCGCCGCCAGGTAGCACCGGCCGCCCCGTCTGCTGCTCCTTGTTGTATTTTCGGATTTCGCGCACGAGGTTGCAGAACGCCTCGTCGACGTTGATGCGCTGCTTCGCCGACGTCTCGATAAACTTGCACCCAAAGTGTTTGGCGAGGTCGCGGCCCTCTATACACGTAAATTAAATTATTGAACGGTCAGTAAATGTATTGAAGGTGGGGCGACGCACCATTCATCCCAACCTGCCTCTCATACTCCAAATCGCACTTGTTCGCGACGACGATCACCGGGAAGCTGTCTTGGTCCTTGACGCGCAGGATCTGCTGGTGGAACGTCGAGATTTCCTCGAACGAGTTGCGAGACGTGATCGAGTAGACGAGGAGGAAGCCCTCGCCCGTTCGCATGTATTGCTCCCGCATGGCGCTACCAAATTCAGCGTTAGTTGTCGATACAACGGTTGGAATAATGATCAATTGAGTTTGGGACGAGTGCATGGATGCGCACAAGGAGGGGAATGATAAGGGGAGAGAATACGTACCCGTACTCCTCCTGCCCGGCAGTATCGAGGACGTCCAGCAATGCGACCTCGTCGTCGATCACGCATTGTTTGCGGTACGAATCTAATTTGGTCCGTACGTCAGCGTTCCGCCAGTCCACGTAAATGATCCACGTGTGACGAGTGAAGGGTAAGAGTAATAGAAAAGGAAAGGAATTGATGAACGGAGTGGAAATGATGTGATGTGTGTGATGTGGTTTGTGATGATTATTAGGAAAGGGAAAGCGGCAGAGGCAGAAATGATAGATGGCGGGAGAGGTAGGGATGCTGCCTGATGATAGATGGTCGTATGGGTAGCAGGAAAGGGCGGTGCAAGTAGGCACGCAGAGCTGTAGAGGCACCTCAACAGCCCGCTCCGTTGCATTCCCCTCGCGCCAAAGACGTCTCGCGAGGCATCCGTAGTGAGAATAGAGTGAAGCCAAAGCAAGAACTAGTAGCAAAGGCAAGGAGGAAGGCTCACCCTCAATAGTAGGATCGTACTCGTCCACGAAATGGCTTTGGATGAACTGGATGGTCAAAGCTGATTTTCCGACACCACCACCGCCGACAACGACCAATTTGTATTCACGTAAGAAGGTGGCCTATCTGGCCGTCTTAGCATCAACTTGTGAAGGTAAAAAAGAACGTACCCGAGACATTGCAATAGGAACGAGAAGGAGAAGATGAAGAGAGGTGAGGCGCGCAAACAAATACAAACCTCAATATATTGCTTGTGGGCGCCTATTTACTCCTTGCTTCAATTGGTCGTCGTCGACGATGGCGTCGCACACAACGCACACGCTCCAGACGACCGCCGCCGCCCTTCGTTGGGCTGGTTCCTTTGTTGATATCTCACCTCTGGCCCTGCCGTCGCCCGAACACGAGCTCACAGATCCGATGCGAGGGGCGCTGACCGCCGTGCCCAGATCGCATCCCCCGCCAGACCAGCATCTGCCCTCGTCGCCGTCGCTCTTCCACCATCAGCGCCATCCGTCGTTCCCCACGTCCCCCAGCGCGACGTCTGCGTCGGCCTCGTCGTCGTCGAACACACCATCAGCCCCGTCAAGCCACAGCCATCATAGCAGCAGCATCTACACGCCAGGCGGGTCGCGCGCACGCCTGTCGTCGTTCTGGGAAGACGTGCTGCCGCAGCAGAATCTGGACGACGTGCCAGAGGATGCAGCGCCTGCGACAGACTACTTCTCGCCCTCGCATCTCCAGCTATCGCAGCCCCAGCCCCGTGCTCGACCTCGACTACTGTCAGGTTCTTCCAATAATCCGACCCCGACATCTTCCAGCGCGAACTCCGCCTCGTCTTCTACGTCGACACTGACCACTGCCACGCTCACGACATCCCCCACGACGGCCGCCATTCCCATCCCCCTGCCCAATCTCCCCCTCCAATCCCCCGCCCTCCGCCGCCCCTCGCACTCCATATCGCTCTCCGACAACCCCCTCCCCCCTGCGTCGCGCCGTGCGAACCTGACGCGCCAATCGTCGTCCCCCCTTCCCAAGCCCCTCCCCAACGACCTCACCCAGAACCTCCATCTCAATCTGACGGGGAGCCACGAAGCGGCATACCCGCTGCACCTGCAGCAGATACTCTCCGACCAACGCACGCGCAACGGCAGCAGGATGGCGCAGACGCAGAGTCCCGTACCCCTCGATGGCGATGACGTCAGTGTCGATGAGAATGAGTACGCGCTGGACACAGATAGCACGGACACGGAGTCGAATGGAGATGGAGATGAGGATGCGGGGGCGACGAAAGCAAGCGGGGGTGCGATAGCATTCCCTTCGATGCATGCTTCGAATTCGAATCCGGACTTCCACGCACACTCGCGCCGGGCCACAGCGACATCTGCATCCAAGCTGCTGCCTCCGCTGCCGGTTGTGGAACGCGGTTGTGTGGACGAGAAAGAAGGTGTGGGAAAGGAGGAAATGAATGCGAGTGTAGGTGACACAGATGATAGTGTCAAAGGCGACGCGAAGGGGGAAGACGCTGACGCAGATGATGCTAACTCTCACCCATCCCCTCCCTCTAACATCCCCCCAGTTAACCTCCTGAGCGTCCCAAACATACACGCATTGAACATCCCGACGGCCTCGCTCGCGTCGTACCTCTCGCTCGGCTACCTCCCTGCGCCATCGCCGCCTGATGAGCTGGAGCGCAGAAGGGCATTGTATAAGTGCGTACCGTCTATACTAAACTTCGCTTTCACTCTCCGATAATGAACACTGATGATTTGGATTGGATTTGGATTTGTAGATTCAACATCCTACACACCCCGCCCTCATTCCCCTCCACTGCCCCCGCCTCTTCCTCCGCCTCCGCCTCTGCTTTGACTCACACCACTGTGCATTCCGCGAACTACACGAACCCCGCGCACTCGTCTTCGCTGCCGAATCCCCCTTCGTCGTCCTCACTCCCCAATTCTACTTCCACCTCCAACACCATCGCCAACACGGATACCAGGAGCATAGATACTACGAGTAGGAACTTGGACGGAGGCAGAGAAGCAATGAGGGATAACAGGGACAGGGACAGGGACAGGGATAATAGGGACAGGGATGGTGGCAGAGTGGTTGAAAGGGACAGAAACGGGGATAGGCTGGTCGACCGCAGCACGGAGCCCTTCTCGCGTATCGCGCACCTCGCGAAGCTGGTCTTTGCGACAAAGGGCGTGGGGGTTGGTTGTATCGATGGGGGCGAGCAGTGAGTGCCTTTCCTTATAAGTTTTGTTCGCTTTTGTTTGGGTTTTGGAATTTGCGCGTGTGTGTAAAGTAGAAATGGGATCGGGAGGGAGGGGAGGGGACAGAGGAAGAACCGGGAGTTGTACGGGTGACGCGAAGTATACGCGACTTTAGGACGCGTCGTCTTCCTTACCCCCTCCGGCAACTCTGTCCTCATCGCGTTTTGTCTTCATTTCATTCTGCTCCAATCGCAATCTATACTCACCAAATCATCATCACTGAATAGGTGGTTCAAAGCGCAATGGGGTCTCAACGTCTCGAGCATCCCGCGCCATGTCTCGATTTGCGCGCACGCGATTCTGGAGAGGTGCGTTCATCTCTCTTACTTTGCCCCTTGATCCCCCTTTAACTTTACCCCTACTCCCCTATTCCCTTGACTCTTACGCCCCTGATCCCCTGTGCCTCACCCCTTTACTCCTGGTTACCTTCAATCTTGCCTAACTATTCCGACTCTTAATCCTAAATGCATGAACATATACATATAATTACGGAACAGAGGTGACGAGCCGATGATAATTCTCGACACGCACCTCGATTGGAGATTCGTGAATAATGTACGTCCTTCTCCCTATATAATATTATTCACAACACAAACTCAACCAAAATCTTATTGAAAAATCAATGAATGTCGTGTTGAACCGGAAAACGCCAACAGCCTTTGGTAACGGGCCCGCCGTACATCAGGTTCTACGCAGGCGCGCCGCTCCGCACGAGCGATGGGTTCAATATCGGAACGTGAGTACCGCTCCTCTTTGCGTGTTTTTATTTTTCGTGGGTTTATGGGTTTTGTGTTTCTTTTGCGAAATTTCCGACATGCATTATTTCACTTCCGCTCGCTTCTTCTCTCTTGGGGGCCGTTTGGACGCCGTACGCGTCGCGCAACGCGGCGTCCTGTGTAACGTCATTTCGGCGAGCGCGCCATGCTACCGTTGCACTTCGCACTTAGCGGACTTATCACTGCGGCACGCGAGGCAAGCGACGCTTTGATCACCGTTCCTTTCGCTCCTCGTCCCTCGTGCTTTGCTTCGCATACCGCTTACCGCTTACTGTGTGTCGCGCATCGATCCGGCATCCACACAATCACCCGTTCTCTTCTATTTCCTCGCTCCCTTCTCTCTTATTCTCGCCTCATTTATTATCTTATTTCGCTTGCATCCTCCTCGCGCCTGCATTTTACTTTTGCGTGGTTTTAATCGCCCATGAGCGGCACGTCGTGGAATGCTTCAAACGCGCCCCGGCTAGCCGTACGCCAGATTCGTGGCCATAATCTCTGTTCTTGTCGCCTCTGAATTTAGGGCTTTGATGACCGTGGCTTCTCTTCTATCTCCCCTCCTGTGCGCGCCTACCCGCGCTTTACTCGCCGTACGCGAGTTGGCGAGATTCGCGGCCACAATCTATGGAGTTCTGTATTCTTCATCGGCTGCGGTTTGAGGGCTTGTGGGCTTTGATCGCCGTATCTTCGCGCCTACCTCCTACCTTCCCACCGTTCCCTTCATTCCCTTGCTCCCATATCCCTTTTTTCATTTTGCTTCGCATCCACCATGTTCGAGCATATTCGCCGGACCGATGGGTGCTATTTTCTCTCCACTTCCTCCCATCTGAGCCTTCTCTCATTTCGCTTTTGATCGCCGTCCGACTTCTCTCCTTCTC